>JAUNZM010000649.1:0-702549 GCA_033459285.1 Clamator glandarius | reverse complement strand
GAGGTGAATTTCCCATCTGTATTTCAGAAACAGTTATCGGCAAATTCAGGAACTGAAAAGGTTCTCAAAGCATAGGGGAGACAATAAACACTTTGAAAAGGAATACTTTAGAACACAAGTGACATTAAGTACCTTTCTGTGATGTGTTTCACAGTAAAGCAAAACAGTGACTTGACTCAGGATTGGGAAGAGAGATTTGGAAAAGTTTCCTGATAGTTTGCCTGGAAAGCAGCACTAGCACAGAGCAGCAGCTGTGAAGGAAGTCACAGGACTCCACAACCTCCACGCTTCTGCTCGAAGCTGGGCCAGATCAGGGCACTCAAGATGTTCTTCAGTCAGATCTTGAAAGCCTGTAGAGCTGTGCAAGCTTTCTTGGCAACCTGTTCCAGTATCCAACTGTCCTGACAGCAAATAGTGTTCCTTATTTTGCAGTCAGAACCTTTCATTTCCATGTGGCGCTTCGTGCTGACCTGAACACACTTTTCCCTCCGCATGCTTCTCACACCCAGGTTCTCTCGGCACAGCACTGCAGCTCAGCTCCCGCTCAGCTTGCACCACACAAACACCTCCCACACACGAGTAGCCGGGAGCTCTTACCCAAAGCCAGCCCAGACACTTGCAGAGAGATATCCCAATGACCACAGACAGGAGGGTTGCAGAGGTACCACAAAACAAAGCTCACGCCATCTCCTGTCTCGTCTCCGAAAGGGACCTTTCATAGAATCACAGAATTGTTTGGTTGGAAAAGATCTTTGAGATCAAGTCCAACTGTACCTGTCCACTACTAAACCAGATCCCTGAGCACATAATCTACCTGGCTTTTAAACCCTTCCAGACATGGGGACTCAACCCTGTCCCTGCACAACCTCTGCCAAGGCCGCAGAACTCATGAAGAAATTTTTTCCAGTATCCAATCTGAACCTCCCCTGGCACAACTTGAGGCCTTTTCCTCTCTTCCTATCGCCTGTCACTTGGAAGAAGCGACCAACACCCACCTCACCACAACCTCCTTCCTGGGAGGTGCAGAGAGTGATGAGGCCTCCTCTCAGCCTCCTATTCTCCAAGCTAAGCAGCCCCGGGTCCCTCAGCTGCCTCTCATAACCGTGTTCGCCAGTCCCTTCCCCAGTTCCATTCCTGTTCTCCGGACACACTCCAGCCCCTCAACGTCCTTCCCTTCACCCTCCCTTGGCTGCCCGGCTCAGTTCCGTTGTTTACCTTTGCAGCGTTCCTGCTCCCGCTCCCTTGGTGATTGCAATGTCAAATGAACACGTGGCAGAAGGGGTTCATGGGGTTTTTTGAGGTGTTGCCAGCAGCTCTCAGGCACTACCTGGCACGTAGCTCAGGAAAGCGAGGGACCTGCAAGCCTCACACTCACCCTTTCTTGCAGTAAGCGTCACGCAAAGCTGCCTGCTCCCTTGGCTCCAGCCCGTCCCTGCCCAGTTCCTCTGCTCCCCAGCACCCTCCGATGCTCAGGCAGGTGGTTTGCAGGGCAGGATTTAAGGACAGTTCATACAGACAACCGCTGCTCCTTACCACAGAAACTCTGTTAAATACGTACTGCAAACGGAAAATAAGAAGAGGCAAACTCACTGCAACATTCTCAGGGGAGCAGAGGGACAATTTGCAACTTCAGCATGGAACCTGTAAATATACATTTATTTTTGCTTGGTTTGTTTGGGTTTTTTTTTCCAGTCTTGCTAAGATTGGTATTGGAGGGAAAAGCCTCAGCAAGGCTGTTCATGGCTCCTTGACAGAAGATTCCTCAGTTACTGATGTTTATTGGCTATGGAAGACTGAAGAGAACGCCAGAGCTCCACTTCATAAACTTTCTATCCGCTCCTGGATGTTTTCCTCCCGGTTCCAGCCCTCATACCCCAGGCTTTCCCAAAACTCTCCAATTTTGCAGGATTTTTTGTTTATTTCTATCTTCCAGTTACAATAAGCAGCTTGAAAATACAGCCCAGAAAAGTTATTGTGACAAACAGCAACTTCAAAAGAATGAAATAACGAAAACTCACAGGGAGACAGTGCTTCGCTTGGAGAGGGAAAGAACGTTTAAAATTGGGAAAAAAAAATCTTGAGTTTGGCTTTAATTCCTTTGAAAAGGCACTGATTCAGGAGCAATGCTGGGACCCTCACTGTTTAAGCCCAGCCTTGCCTTTGTCCTATTCATAGCACATGCAACAGGGGCTCAGCGTATCCTCAGCCAGGCGCTAATTCCTAATCTCCACCAGCCCAAGCAAAAGGCTCTTCGTGTGTTACAGAATCACATCACGGTGATCTGAGCTGACAGGGAAAACCCAGCCAGCCCTCCCTCCCAGCTCCGAGCCTGCCAGGAACTGAGAGTGCGCAAGAACACAGAGTAGAACTAGCTGCACTAAATATTATTTTACATTTTAAACTTCTCATAGTCGAGCCGTTGCCAGTCTCATCATGCTCACCCTGGAGCTGAGCAAGAAGCATGCTCATAGCCAAAAAGGACAATGACATGCTGGGCTGCAGAAAGCAGTGCGGCCAGCAGGGCGAGGGACAGGATTCTGCTCCTCTGCTCCTTGAGACCCTACCTGGAACCTGTGTCCTTATGTTGGAATCCCCAACATAAGGAAAAGATGGAGCTGTTGGAACAGGTCCAGAGGAGGCCTCGGAGATGATCCCAGGGCTGGAGCACCTCTACTAGGAGAAAAGGCTGAGAGAGCTGGGGTTGTTCAGCCTGGAGAAGAGAAGGCTCCAGGGAGACCTTAGAGCAGCTTCCAGTGCTGAAAGGGGCTCCAGGAAAGCTGGGCAGGGATCTTTTACAAGGGCCTGGAGTGATAGGATGAGGGAGAATGACTTTAAATTGGAAGGGGGAAGATTTACATGAGACATTAGGAAGAAATTCTTCATAATGAGAGCAGGGAGGCCCTGGCCCAGGTTGCCCAGAGCAGTGGTGGCTGCCCCATCCCTGGAGGGGTTCAAGGCCAGGTTGGATGGGGCTTGGAGCCCCTGATCCAGTAGGAGGTGTCCCTCCTCATGGTAGGGGTGGGACTGGATGGGCTTTGAGGTCCCTTCCACCACAAACCACCCCATGATTTTATGATTCTATCAGTGAAAAATCTTTAGTAGTGAAGATGCAACCGCTGCTGAAAAATGGTTCCAGACGAAGTGCTGCTGGGTGTGAGAGAATCCCGCACGGCTTCCATTTTGCATCAAATTCCACTTTACTTCACAATTAAATTAGAGTTATCTCAGCAAGGTCGCATGAATGTTTCTGTGCTATTCAGTCATCTCCAAGGCAAAACTTTTCCTGTGAATCATCATTTTGTGGTGTCCTACAGCTACTGGGCCCATTCCTTCCCTTTTTCCGGTGCTGTTTTTGCACTGAAGTCAAACTTGTTACAATTTCCTCTCGCCCAGCCTTTTGCAGCCCTTCTTTTCTCTCAGGTTTCTCTGTCCACTGCTTTCCCAGCAACTCTGTTGTGACTCCAGCCGGATGCAGCTCCTCGCAGGGTGCCACGCTTCCGTGCTGCCTTGGGAATCCTGCCAGCTCCCGCTGCGGACGGCTGTAGCCAAGGCTGGCCCTGGCACCACCCGGCCACCAGACCCACACTGCCCTCCCGCTCCCGAACCTGCTCCCAGGGCCACGCGCAGCTCCTGCCGGGGCCAAAGCCTCCTTCCCAAGCCCAGCAACCACAAAGGAGCTGCTGAAAAGACTTCACTGAAGCAAGAGCATCACTAGGACCACAAGTGCAGTGTCACGTTTCTGTCTCCTCTGCCATTCCGCAGCAGAAACCCAAGCAGCTTCAAGCTATCCAAACACACAGGTAAATGCAGACCCTGAAGCGACCCAGGCAGCCCTCCCCACAGCGCAGGAACACACAGACACAAACCAAAGTGACTGAGATTAAACCAAGTGGGCTTTTCGAACCAGTTGAAGGCAAGAATTTAGCACTGTGAGGCATGAATAGACTTATATCTTATATTTATATGTCTTTAAATTGGAAGGGGGAAGATTTAGACTAGCAGGGACACAGGTCGGTTACCCACACAGCAGCACAATCCTAAGGGCATTTGTACCACCTTAATGTGCTCCATAGGCAAAGGTAAGAGGATGTTTTGGGAAAGGAGATATCAGTTTGAATGCTGTAACCAATAAAATTCCTTTGCAAAGGTGTAAACTGCCCAGGCCAGCACAACTGGGCTGGCTCTCTGCTGATAATGGATATGGAATCCAAGGTTACAGACCTCTCTTCTCACAGGCCATACGGTATCAGAAGCAGCTGGATGCAAACCAGAAGCTGCTGGACTGAGAACAATTGCCTGGATCCTACTCAAACAAATTACTGTGGTTACCATTCTGCTACATAACATAATGATAACAGTGAAATCAAATTCCAGATCCAGGGAAAATCTTTTCCCTTGTCATAACAAGTCAAAGGAGAGGCAGCTGAGAGACCTGGGGCTGTTTAGCCTGGAGCAAAGGAGGCTGAGGGGGGACCTCATCGCTGTTTGCGGCTGCCTGAAAGGTTGTGGTGAGGTGGGTGCTGGGCTCTTCTCCCAAGTGACAGGTGATAGGATGAGAGGGAATGGCCTCAAGTTGCACCAGGGCAGGTTCAGATTGGACATCAGGAAGGATTTCTTCATGGAAAAGGTTCTCAGGCCCTGGCAGACGCTGCCCAGGAGGTGGTGGAGTTCCGATCCCTGGAGGGGTTTGACAGATAGGTGGATGAGCTGCTCAGGGATCTGGGTTAGTAGTGGGCAGGGACAGTTGGACTCAATGATCTCAAAGGTCTTTTCCAACCAAGAGATTTTATGATCCTAGTCTAGAGAAACAAGACCAATGAAAGTGGGGAATATCATAACCTTCAATACATGAGTAGAGCACCAATTTTTTCACCTTTCCAGGCAGAACTGGGGGAGTGGAGAGAAAGAAGGCAACAAGAAATCAACTTAACTTGCACTAAAGCAGGAGACAGGAGCATGTGTCACACTATCAGGAGCAAAACCCAGCAACAATGGATGCAGGACAAACACAGAGCTTTCTTAACTTCAGTAACTGCTTCTTAACTTTCATAACTGCTTCTCACAAGCTGCTTGGAAAACTGCCTTTGGAGATCGATCCAGGCGTGCTGCATCCTGAACAGCAAAGCTCAGAGCAGAGAGTAACACCACCTCTGGCACCCGACATTTATAGGCCTTCACATACTGTTCTGTCCACATCTAGCAAGAGCTATTCCTGATCTGTGAAAAACCATACTCCTGTGAGCGTTTTTGGAAGGAAGAGATCGGGGAGTTTTGTGGCTTGGACATATGGGTTGCCCAACCTAGAATCTGGGCACAAAAATCCATGTACAAACATGACGAGTGCTTTTTCTAACAGCTTTACCAGAAACAGCTACAAATTACAGTACTGCTTCCTCTCCTGCTTCTGATATACATTCCCCTACCAGAGGGAGCGATATCCAACCCATCTATGAAACAATATACGGAACACCACTTTCCAGACTGGCTTGGGGGGGAAAAAAGCCATTATGCCACCTATAAAATTGTCAGAATTCTAACTGAAAACAGTCACGTAACATCAGGATAGCAACAGAGGGAAAATGGAGACTAAACCATCACAGGCAAGCAGCTCGACTTGCTTTACTAAACAGAAAACATGCAATAAAGCAATATCGCACACAACAGTGAGCAGAATTTACTGTCATGGCACCACAGCACAGAAATGACTCCTTCAGACTCCCCAGGATGGAGTGTCTCTAACCTTCACTTCCAAACCACAGACTTGTGAACTGGGATTCAAATTCTAGCCTAGAGCTGTGAACGCAAGGACCCTGGCTCATCTTATCATGGAATGAGTTGGGTTGGAAGGGACCTCAGAGCCCATCCAGTCCCACCCCTGCCTTGGGCAGGGACACCTCCCACTGGATCAGGGGCTCCAAGCCCCATCCAACCTGGCCTTGAACCCCTCCAGGGGTGGGGCAGCCACCCCTGCTGGTAATTGGTATTGCTGTAACTGACATTTCCAGCATGACCTGCTCTTACTTCTTGTCTGTTAATGGCAGGGATTGCTATTGCCAGTTGGGAATCCTTCCTGCTGCGTGGAGAAGGCTGGCGTGGGAAGCGCTACTCATCACATATTGAGCCAATTCAGCTGTAGCCAAGCAGGGCGTGAGGATCACCACCTCCTCGCACTGAATCCTCTTCAGAGGGGAAATTTAGATGAAATATTAAGGAGAAATATTTTGCTGTGAGGGTGCGGAGGCCCTGGCCCCGGTTGCCCAGAGCAGTGGTGGCTGCCCCATCCCTGTAGGGGTTTCAAGGCCAGGTTGGACTGGGCTTGGAGCCACCTGATACAGTGGGAAGACCGTAAATCCTGCAAGAACACCGCAGGGTGGGCAGAACCCCAAGTCTCGAAGCTCCCGGGACCCCACAGCTCCTCGGGCCCGGCTGCCGCAGGGAGGGCGCTGGCCGTGACTCAGGCGTTTTGCCCGGTCCCGGGGGCTATCGAAGCGCTGCCCCCGCGGTCGGGAACGCGACGGGGGACGGGGAAAGGCGTCAGGGGATGACCGGGAGGGGGACAGTTGGAGGAAGGCAACGGAGTGAGGAGGGAAGAGGCGACAGGGAACGGGAGGAAACCGGCGGCGGCAGAGCACGAGGAGGGGGAAATGCCGGGGGGGAGGAGGTGGGGGACGGCAAGAGGAAGTGGGGGTCAACGGAGGAATGGGAATGGAAGAAGGGAGGTGGCGGTGGGGAGGAAGCGGACGGTGGAGGACGGGGAGGCGAGAGGCGGGAGCGGTCAGACAGGGGAAAGGAGGCCGCGGCGGTGGCAATGGAGGCCGCGCCGGGGCAAGTGCCGCTCTGCGCAGCCCCCGCGCCCCGTCTCTATGGTTGCCGCGGGACCCCCTCGCGCCCCCCGTCTCTATGGTGCCGAGGGGAGCCACCCCCCCCCAAAACTGCCAGCCGCGTCGCGTCCCCGTCCTCCCACCCGCCCCGTGCGGCGCACGTGCCCCGCCGCGCGCCAATCGGCAGCAACGAGACCATAGAGAGGCGCGGGGCGCGCGCCAGACGTTCCGCGCGCGACGCCCGTCTCTCTGCTGCCGCCATCTTGTCGGAGGCAGCGTACCCCGCACGGTTGCCGAAGCGGGACCGCGCCCGCGTCTCGCTCACTCCTGAAGGGCTTCCCTCACCCCTACCACCTCCCGCGACTCCGGTTCGGCGGGGCGAGGGGCCCTGCTTTACCTCTAGTAGGCCCACAGCGAAGCCTATGCTGGGTACGAGGCCGAGCGGCCAGCCGCCATCTTGGTGAAGAAGAGCTGTGCGCGACCTGCGGCGCGCGGGCGGACCCTGCCCGGCGGTTGCTATAGGAACGGGGGAGGTGCGGCGCACGCGCACTGGGCATGACGTCACAACGGGCGGTGCAACTTCTTGACCACGCCCCTTAAAGGATGATGTGTTGATTGACCACGCCCTAGGAATTGTAGCGTGTTGTTTGGCCACGCCCCCTCTGACTGCGCAGCCGATTGGCCTCTCCTCGATGTGGGCGTGGCATGACCATGGCCACGCCCCCAAAATGGACGTAAAAGCCAATCGGACCCGCTCCATTGGTCTGCGCTGCCGATTGGCCACGCCCCTCGAAGGTGGGTGGAGCTGCTTCTGGTCACGCCCCCTCCTCCGGCGCGCGCGAGTGGCGGGAGCGGCGGGGCCTCCGTGTGCGGCGGCGCGAGGTGAGGGGAAGGCGAGATGGGAGGAAGGTGATGAGGGGAGGGGGGCACGGAGGCAGGGAGGAGGGCACAGGCGAGAGGCGCTGCCCCTCTGTAACCCCCCCCCCCCCCCCCCGGGGGCTTGAGGAGAAGATGAAGAGGTGGAAGAGGATGGGGGCTGCAGGAGAGGTGGAGGGGGCTGGGGACTGAGGGGGCCTGCAGGAGATGGAGAAGGGGAGAGGGGCTGTGAGAGAGGAGGAAGAAGAGAAAGAGGCTGTGAGAGAGGAGGAAGGGTCTGTAGAGGAGGAGGGAGCTGTGAGAGAGGAGGAAGAGGCAGCACAAGAGGAGGAAGGGCCTAGGGGCTGCGGGACAGGCTGGGCCGTGGCCAGAGGGCTTGCAGGCGCCACTCTCTCCTCCTGGGCTGCGGGGTAGTCACTACAAGGCTCTTCCAGCCACACTGTCCTAGAAAACTCCAGCTGGGTGGTTGAAACTAGAGGGTTCAGAACATGATCTACCAGCTCCAGAGGAAAGCCTGGGCTGCCCCTGCCTGCGTGGGAGCGCTCAGCCGCTGCCCCAAGGGGAAAGATGTAGGAAGGATCTTTCCTGAGAGATTGCTTTGCTTGGTCCATATATTAAAATGTGCTGTGGCTGCAGCCGTTGGCATAAACAGCTCTTCTTGGTTCCTGGGTAGCCGTGAGAAACTTTCCTCGGCTCTTTGCCTGCCCTGGGTGACAGACAAACCTCATGAATTAAAAGAATGCTCTTCTGTGTTCTGGCAGGATCTAGTTTTGTTTGGCGGCGAAAATCTCTCATGGAGAATGGTTAGACAGGGATCAACGACATCACTCGGCAGGAAACACTCTTGGAAGGAGGAGTTGCTGTCCTTGCAATCTTGCAGGATGATAAAAGTCTCTCAGATAACGCCTTCCGTGGTCGAATGCTTTGTAGGTCATGAGCCAGCATATTGACTGAAATACAGACATTGCAGATGTTCTGTTTTGTTTTTAGCATGAAACTTCCCTTGAGAAGCCTTTTACCTGGCTTTTATTCCGTGTGCGTAACCGGGATGCCAGGGGTTTGTCAGCAAGTTCAGTTCATGTGATACCACGCCGGGTTGTCTCGTTTAGCACCTTTCCTGTGCTTCTCCCATCAAAAGACCTTCTCGGAACTGACTTCTCCCTTATTGGGGAGAGGGAGAAAGCAGATTGGTAGCTGTTAAGAGTAAAGTAACCGTGGTCCAGCTCAGGCTGAGGTTTTTATATTGCCGTGGTGAATTATGTGATCTCTCCAACTGCTCCAAGTCGGTGCGATAGAGGCTCTCTTTGTTTGTCTTTTTGAAGAGACTTTTTTTTTGCATGAAAGTGTTAGAGATTTATTTTTTTTCCCCGTCTTCTTTGTATGGTTGGACTTGATGATCCAATGGGTCTTTTCCAACCTGGTGATTCTATGATTCAAAGCGATGCAGCTGCATGAGAACACCTTTTCTTGGCAAGAGAAGTTGTAATGACTGATTTTTGTGAGCATCCAGATGAAAGAGAAAATATTTCAGTGTGATGCTGTCTATAAAAAACGCTCAAGGGTGAAGGGAAATGTTGAGGGGGGGTAGACCTAAAAAGAAAAAATACTACGTGAATTGTTATTTTGAGCTTTGAAAAGGCCGTTTCCTGTAAGCAGCAAGATGTCTGTAAGCAGGGTGTCTGGTTTGATTGGTTTCCGGAAAGGAAATGGACTTTTTAGGCTTCAAAATGGTTTGTCTTGCATCTAGTGCCTTTAGCAACCCCACTCGCGTTGCGGGGATTTTTTGTCCCACTGGACAATAGGAACGATGGTCACTGAAAATCCTGCCCTGCCTTAATTCCAAGGAGTCAAAGACTTGTCCTCTAAGTAGCAGCTGGCACTGCTTCAAGATCTGGACATCCATCCAGGAATGCTTCTGTTTCAGTGACATAATATATTGGTTTGTGTTTTGTTGGGTTTTTTCTTTCTCATAATTCTTTATAAGCTGATAAACATTCTTATTTTTCCAGATTTGTTCCTGACCTTCCGTAAAAATGTCCAAGGTAAGAATAACATTTGTGTCTTCCAACAGAACAATATGAAACAGGTGCTTTGTTTTTAAATATGAATCTGCGCCAGCAGAATGTGTGCCTTGCATCTTGTTTGGTGGTGATGTGTATGCTAAACTACGTAAGAGGGAATGTAGGTTTACAAGGTGTAATATTGAGAGACTGAGTGATGTAAAACACAACTTTGTTTCCTCCAAGGAGGAACCTCAGTAGTAAAGTAACCTTGGGAGAGTTTTGTTTTGATTGCAGAGCTGCATACGAGTTCCCTGGTTCATCTTCATTGAAACTTCCATTCTGCTACTGTTTTTCGAGCAGGAATTGTTTAAGAAAAGAATCTTCTTAGATTAAATTTCTTCATTTGCTGACAGAATCAACTGATCTTCTGGAAAAAAAAGCTCCATAAACTATGTGGTAACTTAAAGTATTATTGATGAGGTGGGATTCATCTAATTCTCAGCCCCTGCGTTTGCTGTAGCAGGTGGCACAGGCGTGTGAGCTGACTGGAGCGATAGGAATGGGGGAGAGTATTTGAACTGTGGGTTTAAAGAGGGAAATAAACACATCTGAAGCTCTCTCTGCACTGTTTGCAGCCGTGGGTGCATGAAACACTGCTGTGTGACCGTCCCCCGCCCCATAAAAGAGATCAGAGGGCTGTTACTTTAGTATTTGTACCAGGTTTGGGTGTTCTAAAAGCAGATGAGAAATGGTCACGTTTTTATTTAAGTCCATAAACACTGGGAATTTTTAATTTTAAGAAGTGTGTGATCAGTGAATGCACTTCACACTTGAATAAAGAAATGTTTGGGGGTCTGTTTCTTTGTTCCTGAAGGTGATCTTGGCTGGGTAGCTGAATGAATCAAACTTGTTTTTAAAGACTCCAGGTGAACACGGTTGTTCTGTATTTCGCTGGGAGACTGAGCAGCAGAAACAGCCACGTAGCTTTCTCTCTCTCCTATTTGATAGGAATGGTTGGACTCGATGATCCGGTGGGTCTCTTCCAGCCTGGTGATTCTATGATTTGATGAATCTCTGTATGTGGTGCAGCTTCAAACCATTTGAAATCACAGAGAAAAGCAGGTATACAAACGTGTCTTGAGTGTTTTTGTTTGCTTATTATTGTCTTATCTTATTGTCTTTTCAGCAACAGCCTGCTCAGTTTACCAATCCAGAAACCCCTGGCTATGTTGGATTTGCCAACCTTCCCAATCAGGTTCACCGAAAGTCTGTGAAGAAGGGGTTTGAATTCACTCTCATGGTGGTTGGTAAGGAAGTGGTTTATAGTCTTTCTCAGGATTAGTGTTTGTTCACAGGGAGTTTGGAATTAAAATGAATATTACTGCCACTATTGCAAGGCTCCAGCGTGCAGCAGGAGACTCTCCTGTACCGTAGTGTTGAACTTTCTGTTCTAGTTTATTCGTTCATGCTGCAGTTGTTTTCCACACTACAAACTGGGGTTGAATATGGTGATAAGTTCATGGGAGAAGTGAAGAGACCTTGCTGGCCATTGCTTGCTTCCTTCTCTTCTTTCTTACAGGCTTCCAGCATTCCATTTAAAATGGAAATCACGGAGAAAAGCATTTAAAATGGAAAGGATCTTTTAATTAAGAGAGTGGTGTTTTGCAGAAGAGAAGAGTATTAAGGAGACTATTTTATTTAAAACGTGTGTTTCAGTAGCTCAGAAGAGTCTGAGCTCTGGTCTTCCCACCCCTTCTAAACACTCTTGTAAGAGAAGACCAAGAATTGGATTGGTTTGATGTGAGCTGTGACTTTTAAAATTGATCTTGATTAGCAGTTATAATTTAAGATTGAACTCTGTTTGTTATTTCGTTAAGAATCTGTGTTGATATCTAGAATGGAAAGAGCAATCTAGTGTGTCTGCAGAAATACCTTGATCCTCTCAGAAGCTGATGTTAATTTTTGTGAATTATGTAGGATCCCAAATCAGGCTTGGCAATCTTCTAGACTGCTTCTGGTCACGCTGCTGGGAACCTGGAGCTCCTGCCTTCTGGTGTTTGAACTCTGCAATTCTCACTGTTGAAATGGGCTTTTGCAGAAGCATCACAGTAGAATTAGGTTCTTTATTACTTGGCATCACAAGACGTCAGTCCCATTTGTGTGATGGCTTTGTCCAAGAGAGATCACAGTGGCAATGAGCAGGGGAGGGGAGGTGATGCATGACAGGAGGTGTGTGAGTTCTTAATTGTTTTGAATTCCAGGAGTTACAGGAAGAGTCTCCCCTCCAGCCTTTCATTAGATTTGCCAAATGACAGCCCTAGCATCGCTTTTATCCTGTTTCTGTCTTCTGCAGTTTGATGTTGCAACGAGTTCCCTGATTTTTGTCTTCCTAGGATTTTATTGTACTTGTTTACTGTATCTTTGGGTTTGCCTAAGGCAATGTCATCATGGATATGTTATAAAATCCAAGGGCAAAGACTATAAGCAGATGTTTCGCGTTATGGAATCCACTGTAACTCTTCAGAATTTACTGCTCAGTGACCATAAAAAGCTGAGCAATTCTGAGAAGAAGAGCTGCTCTCTCTCTGCTACAGCTGCGCTCAATTTCCAGATCTGTTTGAGATAAATCACAGATATTGCTGTGTGAAACAGTTCTGGCTGAACGCTATGGGCAGTTGTGGACCGGGCGGCTGTTTCCAGCCTCTTGTAAGTTAGAAAATAGAGAGGAAATGACATGGTGTCAGAGTGACAAAACAGTGAACCCCACCCGTGTCTCAGAGTCAAATGTAGCTTCACAGCCATTGCCTGCCAATATTCTAAAGGATAAATGGAAACTGCTGGGAGAAAAGTAGTGTCATTGAAACTTTGGAGTGCTATTTTAAGATACTCTGGCAGAGGGAAGCAGTTAATGTAAGATAAGATAAACTGCGCTTTAAACCGTTGATTATTTCAACAGTTTGGAATGTGAATTCTTTCTCTTGAAATATGCACGGGGTTTCAGTCTGCTCTCTTGTGGATTTTATCACAATGCCTTTAGCAAACTGTTATTCTTCATTAAATCGCTGTGCTGCTTAATTTCTGAGCAGGAGAATTCTTTAAATCCCCTCCGGCAGAGTTCTAATCGACGATTTTTCTTCTCCACCTTCTTTTTTCTGCTGTTGTTTCTGGTTGGTTTGTGAAGATATGATCTGGGATCTATAACAATTTGGCCGATAGGATTTCTTTGGAGCAACATAGCCAAACCGTTTGTATTTCTTAACAATTTCATGTTCATTCTCATTATTCCACTATGAATTAAGTGGAAGGGTTCAAGGCCAGGTTGGATGGGGCTTTGAGCAACTTGATCCAGTGGGAGGTGTCCCTGCCTATGGCAGGATTGGAACTGGATGGGCTTTAAGGTCCCTTCCAACCCAAACCATCCTATGAATTAGTCTAAGTAGTTATTTCATTTGAGAGTCACTAAGGTCTAACTACTGTGGCCAGTGCTTCGAGTTACTGCTCTTCTCTTTGGTTCTTGACAGTCACTATGAAACCTGATTTGTTTTACCTGTAATATTTACCTGATTGAAGGTGTGGAAGGTTAAAATCATACTTGTTTTGAGTTTGCTGGATTGAGGCTGTGTGACCGAGTTCCTCTGGCTGCACATTTCTCACGGGTGACATCTGATCTTGAGAGATGCATTCTATAAAGCGTTAAAAACTAGTAGCTTCTCCCCAGAGCTTTATTTACAAAATAATTCCACCTCTTGTCTCTTCTGCTCAGATGTTTCTGTTGGACTCTGTTGCAGAAGAGTCTCTATAATGCAGGGGAATCATGCAGCTCGTAATTTTTAATATCTCAATTTTTTTAATTAACTCTGTCAGCATGTGAATTCTAGAGGAGTCGTTCATTGAATTGTAGTACCAAGCACTTCAGCTTGCTGGTCTTTTTTTATGCTGTATGTGTTTGTTCTGATTAAGATCTTGATCTTTAGGTAATGAGTTGGCTTTTAAGCCTTCCTCGTGGCTCAGTCAGTAGCCCTAAAACACAAATATATTTACAGTACGTACTCTCTGGTTTATCAGTGAAAGAACAGCTCTGTGCAAATGCTCAGTGGCCACGTCACGTTCCTCTTCCCTTGGGTTCTCGTTTGCTGTGTAGGCATCAAAAGCAGAAGTACCTTGTTCTTTCTGCTGCAGGAGTTCAGTGATGCCTTTCTCCTCATTTCAAGAGGTCCTACAGCCCAGGCAGGACCCCACTGCTCGTCGCGTGTGGTTGTTCACCTTCTGGAGCAAGAGCAGAAAGCATGCCTTCAAAAATCAGGAGGCACAAAATGGGGAATTTAAGTCTGAATAGATCCAGCCTTCTCCCAAGTGACAGAACAAGAGGGAACGGCATCAGGCTGAGTCGGGGGAAGTTGAGATTGGACATCAGGAAGGATTTCTTCACAGAAAGGATCATCAAACACTGACAGAGGCTGCGCAGGGAGGTGGTGGAGTCCCCATCCCTGGAGGGGTTTCACTGATGGGTGGATGAGGTGCTCAGGACATGATTTAATAGTGGACAGGGACAGCTGATGATCTCTAAGGTCTTTTCCAACCTAATGGTTCTATCATTCTGTGAACTCCACTTAAGTCACAGACGTAATTGCAGCGAGAGCTCTGAAAAACTGTGTTATAAAGCTGGGATATAAAAATTTCTATTCTTGTGCAAACTTTTCTAACACACAATTATAAGCTGTACGTTTTAAAATCACGATTAAAAGATTTACATTTAACATGAAATTACGTGTAGTCAGGTGATGCCGTATAGATACAATTGAAATTAATTATGTAAATATGTTTCTGCTGAATCATAGGTGAATCTGGATTGGGAAAATCTACGTTAATCAACAGCCTCTTCTTGACAGACCTCTACCCAGAAAGGATAATCCCAGGAGCTGCTGGTAAACGCACCTTTGTTGTAGTTTCTGTTTTCTCGTGGATTTTTGGAGATGAACGCTTTTCTCTTTAGATTTTAGTGACAGCCAGCAGTGATTTCCAGCTGTGATAATTTCTGATGTCCTCCCTGGTTTCCTCTGCACCCACAGGGTGTGTGGAGCCCTCAGAGGTGTTTGTATTGGCGCCTGGAAAGTTGATCCCTTCTTGCTCTTGGGAAAAAAAGTCATTGTGTCGCAGTCAAATAAGCAATCAACTAAAAGAACCAGAAACTGTCTTTAATTTTTAATCTGGAACTCTAAACATGCGCATTGTTTATTCCTGCTTAGGCTTGCGACTCGATTCCTTTGCCTTAGGCTGATATTTAGTGAATGTGAGCATCACCTCCTTTTCTTCTTTGGGGCTTTCTATTAACCAAGGTATATAATAACCCAACAAAAGGGAATATGATAGGAAAATAGAGGAAGATGCTATTTCCCCCTTCTTCTTGTAGAATGTAGAATGCCTCACTTTCATCATCAGCTACCGGGATAAGTTATCACTTCTTGCTTTCAACCTTTGGAACAAAGATGCGCTGCGTATAATTCAGTGTTGTTCTGCAGTTTACTGGTGATAGACAGTTCATTATGTTCCCTTTTGCCTTAGTTTCTATGTTATATATAAGAACCATATGAAATCTCAGATTCTGAAGAACTTAACTATGTAGCAAGACTCAGTACTTACCAGGGCTTGGAAGGGAATCCATGCAATAACATTAATTTGCTCACATCTGCCAGTTAATCTTTTGGGCTTCTCTCAAAGTGACACAGTCTTCTAACTTCTATCCGGAAAGATCACATTTATTCTTTTTTAGAGAAGATTGAACGCACTGTGCAGATCGAAGCCTCAACAGTTGAAATAGAAGAGAGGGGCGTGAAGCTCCGCCTGACGGTTGTAGATACACCGGGATACGGGGATGCCATCAACTGTCGAGACTGGTATGTGCACGGAGTATCTGTGGAGATCAACATGCATTCTCTTTTTCTTCTCGAGGCAAAATAAGTAACTGTATTAATGATGAACAGTTCAGAGGAGGGCGGCCCAAGTGGCAGCTCCTGGAAGGTGAGCTGTGGGGACCCCAGCACCGGACAGACACGGCCCTGTTGGAGTCATCCAAGGGCTGAAACAGCTCTGAAGAAATGCTGAGAGAGTCAGAGTTGTTGAGCCTCATGAAGAGAAAGCTCCAGGGAGAGCTGGTTGAGACCTTTCAATATTTAGAGCAGCCTGGTCCAGTGGGAGGTGTCCCTGCCCGTCGCAGGCGATTGGACCGTACAGACTTTCTGAATTATTCTATCGGTGATTTTAAATACATCTAGAACAAGAAGCTCAGATTACATTGAATGTGTGTGATTAATGCCAATCAAAGGATAAATGCTAACCCAAGAGAAATTTGCTGCTTTATCTTAATGTAGATAAAGAATAGGCATATCGTTATTCTAGAATTCAATTAAAATTTAAGATCTATGCTCTTCTTGCAGTCTTAAAACATCACCATGTTAGTTTTTGTCTGTCAGCATGCTGGTTCATCAGCAGAATGTCTTTGTGTTTTAATATTACCTTTGAAACATCACTAGGATTACTGCCCGTTTGGGAATGAGCGAGATTTCTCAAACCCGTGTTTGCTTTACAGTTTTAAGACCATAATCTCGTACATTGATGAGCAGTTTGAGAGGTATCTGCATGACGAGAGTGGTTTGAACAGAAGACACATCATAGATAACCGGGTTCATTGCTGCTTCTATTTCATTTCACCATTTGGTCACGGGTAGGTATTTCTCTGCCTAAATGATTTTATTTCAGGGGGTTGGTTTGTGCATGTTGACCTAAATGTGCAGAATCAGTTGCCACTGCTTAAGGAAGCACTAGAGCTGCTGGAATTAATTGTGTGCGTTCTTTCTGTCTCTGCAAAGGAGAGAGATCTGTCTTGGTATGAAAATAAACTGCTAATTGAGATTAAATCAATTAAACGTTTTCCATCTTTTAATTTTAGCCTTAAGCCTCTGGATGTTGAGTTTATGAAGGCCATACACAACAAAGTCAATATTGTACCTGTGATTGCAAAAGCTGACACGCTTTCTCTGAAAGAGCGAGAAAGACTAAAGAAAAGGGTAAGTGTTTTTTCTAGCTTGGAGAAAATGTTGTGCTGCGGTAACAGCAGCGAAAGTCACTGCAGAGAGGGGCATTCTTATTCAACCCTGCCCTGTCCTAGCCAGGAAAAACATCTCGTGCGCAGTGTCACATCACTTAAGGTGTAGTTTGAGATCTTGTAGATTCTTCTAGTGTGGATTTCACTGAGAAATTGTCCTTAAAGTGTTGCCTGTGAAACTACAGGTTGGCTACATTTACAAGTAAATTTACCTTAAAAGTACTGACTTTTCATGTGTATTATCTCATTTTTTTGTATATTCTAAATCTCAGATTCTGGATGAAATAGAAGAGCACGGCATCAAGATTTATCACCTGCCGGATGCTGAATCAGATGAGGATGAAGACTTTAAAGAGCAGACCAGACTTCTGAAGGTAGGGCTGGCTTGGTGGGTTATGTCTACAGGTAACATGCAGTCTCTTCTCGGACTGGTCAGTTGGATTTAGAACAACATGTGTTCTGTGGCCTGCGATGAGACCTCGAGAGACTCACCGTGTCCCTGTGCTCAGGCTCGCCTCTCTGGAAGATGGTAGTAACAGTGACTTTTCTTCCGAGAGCTTCAAATTAAAAGCATTACAAACTTATTACCACAATAGGCAGTGCTGAGCAGGACAAGAGTTGTTCTTGGAGTTGTTTGTTCTGGTAATTTTGGCATTTTTTGGCTTTCAGGCCAGCATCCCGTTTTGTGTAGTTGGATCCAATCAACTCATTGAAGCCAAAGGTAAAAAAGTTCGAGGTCGACTCTACCCGTGGGGTGTAGTTGAAGTGGAGAATCCGGAACACAATGACTTCCTGAAGCTGAGGACCATGTTGATGTAAGTTAGAAAATTAATTTAAATGGTAGCTTTTAAAGAAAAAGAAAAACTCACCAGGAAGACACTTTGCCACTGTGAAGGGCGTTTGGATCAGTGGTGGGATCCTCGGAGGATTCAGGATTGGTCTGGGGAAGGCTGTGAGCACCCCTGTCCTGGCTTAGGCCGAGGCACGCAGGCTCCATGGGTTCTTTCCAGTCTGAATTACTCGACCATTCTGTGAAAATAACCTCTTGTCCAACTCTTTGGTTGAACTAGCGTTGCATTGCTGGTCAGATCCCGAGAGAACAAAGCAGGACGCTTCACGCCTTGGGCTTGTTTACATCTATTTATTATGGTTGGACTCGATGATCCAGTGGGTCCTTTCCAACCTAGTGATTCTATGATTCTATTTCTGTGCAGATACATATTTGCAAAGAGCCAGGCTACAAACCCCACAGGTTGGGTTTGTTCAGGCTTTGCTGCTCTGCTTCCCTTGCCCAGCAGGGCTTCAGCAATTGCCTCAGCCAGGTGAACAGGGTGTCAGGGCTGCCCTAGGACCTGAGGGGGTCTCTACGCCATTTTTATTGCATGAATTTAACTTAAATTAGCTTCTAAATCAGTTGTTCAGTGGGTTTACGTGCTGAACGCTTTGACCTGGTGCCTTGCTGAGTGTTGGAGTTGGTTGCGCAAGCTGATGTCACACAAGGATCTCTTGTATTTTTTTTCTCCAGCACCCACATGCAAGATCTTCAGGAGGTGACCCAGGATCTTCACTATGAGAACTTCCGCTCCGAGAGGCTCAAAAGAGGCGGCAGGTTGTCATCTTATGCTTACGTGTGGCTTCTTCTTCTTCTTCTGAATTCACTGTTTGTGCTCTCTCTCGCTGTCTCTCCTACTGTTTCCTTCCTAGAACTTGGTAGATCGTGGTAGCTCCAGTCAGCACTGAGCATAAGAAAAAGCATTGCCTGAAGCTGAAGAGGCAGTTGTGACATTAAAAGTGTATTTTTTGATCTCTGCTGTGTTGTAGGGGTTGAACATGGTTGGATTGAAGAGTTTGAGGCCAGTCAGTGGGCAGATGACTGGTAAATGTCTTAAGAAATCACTGGTTAGGTCCGTGTTGTGTTACAAAAAGGTAATTTTTCAGAATTTACCAACTGGAGCGTTTGGACTGGGTCTTTAGAAAGAGAAACTCAAATCCTTCTGCAGCACTCTATTAAATATGGTATGAATAAATCATTTTTTGGATAAAGCAGTCAGAGGATAATGCCTTTCAACCCTGTTCTGAGCTGTGGTGGTTAGGGCCCGGCTTTCGTGGTCAGAAAGGCAGCACACCGCATTTTTAACTGAAACAGCAGGCTTTGTACAGCTGAGTTTGTCAGTTGGAACCCGGGGTTTCCCTGCTTTAGATTTTTCAGTTGCTTCTCTTGGTTCAGCCACTAGAGGGTTTCCTAGCTGCACTTTTCTGTGGGGTTGATTTATTTTGCAAAGCTTTTTCCATCCGTCTCTTGCCACAGGTTTGTCACGTGCCTGGTCACTTTTCGGGAGAAGGAGTTTGCCTCTGCCTGTGACATTGGCCTGCGCGTCAGGTTTTGCCTTCGGGCGAGACGACGTGCCCTTCAAGATAAAAATAAAACAGTTTTGCCGAGTTCTGGTGTAAAGAGGGCTTGGCAGTAGGGGAGCCTAAGGTCACGTGGAGTTTAAACATTATTTAGCCATTTATAGAGGATTTAAGGTTGCTCTGCCAAGGACCTGTGACGGCTGCTGTTAAGTTGGGGTATCTGTGAAACTAAAGCATGTTCTTGTTGCTGGTTGAGCAGCCTACGTGTCTTTGTTTTCATTTCTGGAGTGGTGCTTGGCTGTAGTTACATTGAGGGCAGTTTGAATACGAATTTATTTCAAATTTGCTCTTACCATGCCAGCAGTGCTTGGCAATTAGCGCTCGCTGACTGTGTTCACTAATGTTTTAGAGGCTTCTGGGCGCAAGAGGGGTTTTTGACAATCTATTTCTCTGTTAACCTTTAAGCATCGGTTTGTTCGCTTTGTGCTTTTGATGACACTTGTGTGATTAAATCTGTTAGCCAAGGTTTCCCATTGAAATATGGGATAGGAAGATATTTTTCACAGAAAGGGTCATTGGTCCCTGGCAGAGGCTGCCCAGGGAGGGAGTTGAGTCCCCTTCCCTGGAGAGTTTAAGGGACGGGTGGACGAGGTGCTGAGGGCCGTGGTTTAGTGATTGATGGGAATGGTTGGACTCCATGATCCGGTGGGTCTTTTCCAACCTAGTAATTCTATGATTCTATTTGCAAAACAAGGAATCTTGAAAAGGTAATACAGAAAGATTCTTCTGCTTAGTTCCTCAGTGTAAAACTGGATGTCTCGATGAAGCAAGAGTTTGCTGAGATACTGGTTGAAAGCATTAGCTTAGTTTTCACAGGACTAGTCAATGTTTGTGCCATTCGTTATCGTGTTGTGCAAAAGAAATCTTCTGGACTTTCCAAAATAAAAAATGTGAATATACTAGAAAACTATTCAAGCTGCAAAGTTGTAAGTGGAGCAGAGGATAAAGAATCCCATTGACTGGGAGGATTCCAGCTCTCGGTGGTGGTTGTGTGTCTGCTGCGGATTTTGTGATGAGCCTTTTAGATGGCGAACTTGGTTCGTGGTGTTAGTTTAGTAGTGGATGGTGGCAGTTGGACTTGATGATCTCAAAGGTCTTGTCCAACCAAGCGCTTCTATGATTAGAGATGGGATGGAACTGCATCGAAGGAGGGGTCTCCCTGGAGGCGGGCAGGTTTCCAGAAGCAGGATTTCTTAGAGCACTGCTTATTTTACATGTTGCTTCCATGCTTCTGTTAACGACTTGTCCAGCATTACCTTGAAGGTACATTTTGATTGTGTTTCTGAATTTGCTGTATCTGTGTGGTACCCAAATCCCCGTCAGGCAGGAGGTGTTGTGCACAGGTAAACTGCTGTGCTCATATAGTGCTTTCGAAGTCATTTTTATTTATCCCTACGTGTGAAGATCTGTCACGGTTTAAAGCCGTAGCTAGAATGGTTTATACTTGTTGTGGGTGTGACTTTATGAAGGAGGAAGGAATCGACTGAGTGCTGCTGTGTGGAGACCACGTTTCAGTGACATTTGTGTTCTGAGAGCCTTGATTTTTGTCAACAAAGCATTCTCTGGAAGCTCAAAATCTGGAATATATGCATGTTATTGAATATTATTAATCTTATTTTAGGAAAATAGAAGATGAAGAAGTAAATAAAGACCAGATTCTGCTTGAGAAAGAAGCTGAAGTAAGATGACAGAACTCTATATTCTTGTGATGGGGGAATTTTTATTCTTGTATCACTACTTTAGATGAAATAATTGCTATGATCTTCGTAATTTGCAATGGAAAAGACAGAATTTGCTAATACAAAGTTATTCAACATGTAGTAACACAGAGGAGAGCAAAGAGGTGTTGAGGAGTCTCGGGATATGGATTTATTGGAACAGGTGGATCCAACTCCACTGTGCTAATGGGAGGTGCGTGTAATGCCCCCTGTTTGGGAGGGAGAGCATCCTCACGCGAGTACAGGTTCTAGCGTCTGCTTGACTCAGTCAGTAAATTCCCAGCCTCCTGATGAATGAAGAAGAGCAGTAGAGGATGATGCTGTCACCTGAGATGATTACCCATCAGGTGATGCAGATAGGGGCTCCCTCTTGAACCATAATACTGAATAGCGCAGTGGCAGCAGAGACTCGTATTCTGAGGAGAAATCAGGCTGAAGGATTCTTCTGTGCTACCTTTCCAGCTTCGGCGCATGCAGGAGATGATTGCGAGAATGCAGGCGCAGATGCAGATGCAGATGCAAAGCGGAGAAGGAGACGGCACCGCGGTTCCTGCGCACCACGTATAAAGTGTTAGGTAAGATGTGCGAACAACCACTGAAAAGAGTTCTTTTTCAACTTTCCAACTACTCGCTGTGGGGCTTGGTAGTAAGAAATTTGGGAAAAGTGTTCACGAGATGGGTTCGCCTGGGTTTTGGTGTTATTGATTTTAAAGGTTTAACTCCTGTTTATGATGTGGGATGGCTTGGAGCCACAATAAGCATCAGTGTGGTGCTGTGCATCTGTGTGGGTAGATGTACGTGTTCAGATTTTCCAGAAAGCCAATACAATACACGCTGGCAGGAATCATGGAAGGAGTCTTTGCCGCTGTGTAAACAGGGGATTCTCAAACTCAGGATGAAAACACTGTTTCCTTGTGGCTTTCAAAACCTCTGCATTTCTTTCAGGGTTCTTAAATCCTATTTTTCTGTCTTGTTTTCAGATGGCTTCATACCCTGACGTTCTGGAGCTGAGCAATGGTGCTGTTACACCAGAAAGGAGGCCTTTTGCTCAACGTATGGCTTGGAGTTTGCTTTAGGATTTAATGTGGAAATGCAGTGTGGTAACTCTCGTGATTTCTTTTTTGTAACACGTAACCAGTCAGTATTTTATATATTATACACATTTGACTTTGGTTTAGTTTAGTAACTCTTATATTTAGCTTATTTTCAATTTCCCATTGTATAAGGGGACACAAAATAGACACTGAAACTTTTCTAGCTTGATATGGCAATAGATAATATTGTTTGGTTTAATATGGCCTGTTAGCTCCCTGTTTTCACCTTTGTATTACGTGTAGAAAATGAAGCTGTCAGCGATACCTTATTCAGGAGCAGGTAGAAGTCACCTCTCCAAGGATCCCCATGAGGTTCACGCCGTGTTTACAGGGGTGTCTGTGAGACCATCAGCCCTTTTCTGCCTCTTCTCAGGGCAGGAGACTTCCTTGTCCTCTTCAAGCCCTGAATTAGAAGTCAAACATGCCTTGTGTCTTAACAAAAGAAGGGAAAATGCCTCTTGAAGAGGCACGCTGTATTTTATAAGCCAGGCATTATTTCCTTCAGATATAACCTTGAGGGACATATATTCTTTATTTTTTTGCCTAAAATCTCTTACTGTATTGCAGATAATTTTTAAGAGTTTCTCGTAGGTCAGCGCATATCAGCCCTGCTGTTTTCTGGCATTCTCATAGCCAAATAAACTTGAATAACGCTAATATTGTTAAATGAGTTAGACCCCAAAGAGCAGTTTTCTATGCACAGATGTTCCCTAGAGCCAAATGTGCAAGCAATTCTGCAATTCCCAGTATTTTTATACTGTTTTTAGGGCATTGCAAGATGTTCATTGTAGCATAAAATACGTACGAGACACTTCTCTGAAGTGCCCTGTGCCTGATGGCGTCGATGCAAACTGTATCGAAGGTCGTGCTCCAAGGCCGAGCAGCAGTATTCGTTTTGAAGGGACTCTGGGAAATTACATGGGTGTTTTTAGGTTGGTTTTAGTGTGGCTGGACTTGTACTGTTCCCTGTTCCCAGCCCTGTGTGTGCGATGCCAGCCGGCTGCACGCGTAGGAGCGCATCTGGCAGGCAGGAACGTGGATAAAGCCAGCGATCAAATTTCCTGATCCGATCTGTTAAAAATGGCAGCTAATAAATAGATAGATTGCAACTTTCTTCTCTTTTCAGAGCTCAGGTGCAGCTAGAGAAATTTTTTTAATGTTTTTTTGAAAAAAATGTCAGGATTTGTACAGCAAATGTCTAATTCCAGTGGTTCTTAGGTGGCTACAGTAAACATAAACCTGTTAAGCAACTGACATTTTCACCTGCCTGCAACTGCTCTGTATAAATTGTTTCGTATTTGAATCTTTCTAAAAATTAGAGGCCAAATCCTGCTTTGCAGCCTTTGCCACGGAGCTCTGGTTTGCCTCCCGGCAGCGATTAGTGTTAAAATCTGGCACGACTCGTTTGAGCGTCCCTAACCTTGACAACAGTGCAGATGGGAACCTTGCTGCGTGACGAGGTGCAGCGCAAAGTCCCCTATCACCAAATATTTACATCTAAAATGTAGATGGACAAACACGCACCTCAAAGTTCTTATCTTACTTTTCTGAAAGAGTGTGTTGAAACATGGTAGTGCGGTGGGATTGTCAGAAAACACCCCATGACGCCCATTTCTTTCTAAACGGTTTGATATATTTTTGTGTATCAGAAATTTACTGAAAGAACTTACTATAAACTGCAGCCATTAAACACTTTTTGAGGTCTCATGCTGTCCTTCAGTTGCTCAAAATCAGTTTGTTTTTTCTGATAACACAGCGTTTGGCTGCTGCCGAGCTGTTTGTCTGACGCCTCGGTGTGAAACGCTTTGAGCGGCCGCTGTGGCTTTGCCGAGCTTCGTGGCTCTGGTTTGTGATTTTTGAGAGGGTTTGATCAGCTGTGGTGGTGCCGTGAGCCTGGCGTGAAGAACCACTGTGAAATCTCACAGGTACCCGGAGGAGCTGGGGGCGCAGTGACTCTGTGTGTGCTGCTTTGATGTATTTTCCAGTATTTTCTGACATGGGAACAAAAGCAGGTTGTCCATGTGTTTACTGCTGCTTGCTCACTGCTTGCGGAAGCCTTTTAGGCAATGTATCCTTTGAAATAACATATATACTGAAATATTTGATCAGGATGAAGTATTCAGTTTCCTTCATAGGCAAATCATTTTTGATAGACTAATTCTAACAGGAGAAATATTTTTGTAGGTTTGGTTTGGTTTGGTTTGATTTCAACAGGAAAAGGCCAATTTATGGCACTTGCTATGTTAACTGCGATCCTTACGGCAGCTCTGGAATTGGCTCTCCCCTTCACTCCTCTTGCGATGCTCTTGCGATTAATGGTTTCATGGAAGCTGTGAAAAACTGCCTTTCTTAGATTCCATTTCCTACAAACTCAGCTTCGGGTAGAAGGAGGACTTGGAGCCAAAAGCTCGATGTCATTTGGTGGCTTTGCTGAACTGGCCGCAATTCTTTTCCTGTTATACCATAGTTACGGATTTTATTTTAGGAGTCAAAATACTTTAGAATTTGCAGAGCTTTCTAGTTGGTAGCTAAAGGTACTTTCTTTTGGTACAAAAATTCCTGGAGCTATCATTAAAATCATGACAAACGGAGCTACCCCCACTGGAAATGTTCTCTGCACATTGCTTTGCTGTCAGCAGTGCTGGAAGGAATGTTACACTCGGGCATTCTTCAAGCAGCGCGTTGACTTATGTGCTCACATGCTGGAACAAGCTCTATTTGACTTTAACTTTGTTTAATAAACCCAAGCTCTCACATTGGTTTGGAGTCGCAGTGCCGTGTTCGCATATGGCCGTGCAGATAAACTCTTATTTTTTATGTGTAGTAGCAAAACACAGCTGGGTGCGTTAGGGTGCAGATTTCCTTTATAACTGTTTAACTTTTTAACCGTTCTCTCTGAATTCATTTCCAACACAATATATGCCTGCGCTTCCATGATATTTCCCTTCCAGTCCTTTTTTCCCACTTGCGCCTGTTCTTCGACATAATTACTAAGATTTATTCAGCACTGGAAGCTGCTCCAAGGTCTCCGTGGAGCCTTCTCTTCTCCAGGCTGAACTGGAGCCCCTCTGCTGTGAGGAGAGGCTGAGAGAGTTGGGGTTGTTGAGCCTGGAGAGGAGAAGGTTGTGGGGAAACTTTAGAGCAGCTTCCAGTGCTGAAAGGGGCTCCAGGAAACAGGAATAGGATGAGTGGGAAGGGTTTTCAGCTGAAAGAGGGGAGATTACAAGCAGGGCTTCTGCTGCCAGAGAGTGAGAAAGCTGGAAAGGAACACTTCATGGATTCTTGCATCAGGGAGAAAGGTTTAATTTGGGTGATTAAAACACTTGATAGTTGATTTTGCGCTAGAGCCTTTCCCACAACCAGTTCCAGAGCACGTTTCTCAGGAGAGTTAGAATGACCAGTCTTGCTAACAGCTCACCCCGTGCCCTCTGTACCCGTCACCTCTTTCTGGAGCTGCTGGATCTGGGCTGCGGAGCATCCTGTTTGTTGGGACAGCTCAGAAGGAACAGGCTGGGAGCGTGGTCTGGTTTCCCAGGTGTAGCTGTGTCCTACCAGACCAGCTTTTGTGCTGCTGGAGCACACAGAGGGGCTGTTGTGTGGAGCACAGGACTCGAAAGGCCTCTGCACCATCCGAAAAAAAGGAGACGCTGCTGCCTGCTTGCCCGTCCTTTCACATGGAGATGGGAATGATGCTGGAATCATTCTAGTGTCCCCAGAACAGAGTGAACGCATGTGCAGTGAAATTCCATTTGGAGTAATTCTGAGAAACTGGGAATAGAGGGAGTATGAGGAAGAAGAAAAGGTTTGTCTAAGGAGTGGTTTGGTGGCTGTTGTTGGCTGCGTGGCCCAGACACGATAGGATTGCTTGGCTCTGGCTCTCAGCCGAGTAAGGGTGTGTCGGAGTTTCAGTTGCATTGGGGAGGTTCTACCCTGTTTAGCAATGCAAGATCTTACGGAGCTGCGTGCCTACAAGTTCAGTTTCGGTGCTTGAAAAGCAGGAGACGAATGAAGCTCACTTCCACCCCCAGGAATGAGAGCCTGTAAATCCAGCAAGGCAGAAGAGAGGTGTCTGGCCGTCCCAGACGGAACAACACACTGTTTGGAAAACCACCTCTGGCTAGAGCGGGGGCAGCTTGCAGACAGCCTGCTCGGTTGGAAGGTGGATCCCACAAAGCAAGAAGTGTCACGCTTTGATTGCTGTGGGAATGACGGAGCTCCTGGGTGGAATGAGGAGAGCTGCGAACTCTGCTGAGCCCGGGGCTGACTCCTGCTCGCTGCATTTGAAACGCAGTCGGAATGGCTTTGCAGGGATCACAGTATCGCTTGGTTGGAAAAGACCTTTGGGAGAGTCGAGTCCAACTGTCCCTGTCCACTACTGAACCAGATCCCTGAGCACCTCACCTCCCCATCTTTCAAACCCCCCCAGGGATGGGGACTCCAGCACCTCCTGGGCAGCCTCTGCTGAGAACTCTGCGACAGGAGATGCTGCAATGAGCTCCAGTCTTGGTTCTCCTTGGATCCTCAGCTCTGCACGTATCTCCCATGGGGTTGTAACTGGTGTTTGGCACGTCAGGTTTACAGTACGGCTGCATTCCAAGAGGAGTCCCAGTTGCCAGATAACAAATTTCTGCTCACCCAGATGAAGGAAGAGATGGTAAAAGGTCAGAGATATTAAAGTTATAAGACGTGCCAGCCCTTAGCAGCTTTGCCGTGTTGAGGGATGCTGCTTGAAGTGCCTCGAGCTGGCTATCCTGGTTTTTATTGAGAAACAAATCGGGGCACAGGGCAAAAGAAAGAATTGCCTCAGTTTTTTAGGCAGAAGCAAAAAAATCATGGGAAAATCCTGCAGGAAACAGAGGAGCTCCCAAGTTCTGTGAGATGAGTAAATAAACACGCCCTGAGAGCCAACGCAAAACACTCATTAACAGACCCTGTGCTGATTTGACAGCGGCTTTATTAAAAATGGGGAAAGCACTGCTGGTGAAACCCTTTCCTCTTGTGCCTTATCATTTGCAATTCCCCCCTTGTTTAAATGGTTTTGATCCATTTGGACTTTAAGAAGCTTTTCCATAAGGGAGAGCCTAAAACCTAGGCCAAGCTCTTCTGTAACGGCGCTCGCTCCAGGTTCTGAGAAATCTGGAGCTTAAAATCTTCCTTTCAGGCTCAGCAAAGAGTCTTGGCTGCCATCTTCTTCCCTTGGAGCTGCAGCAATGGGCAGGGCAGTCGTGTGTCCGTCCCATCCCTGGGTCCTGCAGGGAGCATTTCCCTACGCTGTCTCCTGGCACAAGTGGTTTGGTTTGGGCAAGGAGGAAGAATCCAGCCATAGGATCATGGAATGGTTTGTGTTGGAAGGGACCTCCAAGCCCATCCAGTCCCACCCCTGAAATGGGCAGGGACACCTCCCACTGGATCAGGGGCTCCAAGGCCCATCCAGCCTGGCTTTGAACCCCTCCAGGGATGGGGCAGCCAGGACTTCTCTGTTCTGGAGTCAGTGAGCAGGACAGGGCCTTTTGCTCCTTTGCTTCGAGATGCTTTGTTTCAAACCGTACCTCCCATTCACAGGGCTTGTGTGTCACTGTGTCAACTAAAACGTTTTGGTGATCAGCCAACACTTGCAGAAGACAGGGTGGGGGGATCTTTTTCCTATTAGAATTTCAGATTTTGGGGGAGTAGTGGTTTCTGGGTCTTGGTTTTTCCCACCCAACACTTCCAGCAGTTTTTGATGTGGATCTTTGAAGTGTTGGACAAGCTGGGGCTGGATGAAACCCTCTTGCAGCTCATCTGAGGTAACAAATACTGTCCTGGTTTGATGGAGAGGAAAATTAGATGAATCTCAATGAGATTTTAAAGTAAAAAAAATGACATGTTTTCTTTTTTTCTTGTGCAAGGGGGGAGGCCCTGGCCCAGGTTGCCCAGAGCAGGGGTGGCTGCCCCGTCCCTGAAGGGGATCAAGGCCAGGCTGGATGGGGCTGGGAGCCCCTGATCCAGCGGGAGGTGTCCCTGCCCGTGGCAGGGGTGGAACTGGATGAGCTTTGAAGTCTCTTCCAACCCAAACCATTCTGTGATTCTAGGTCTGGGTCTGCTCCTTGCTGGCTACAGGAGCCTCAAGGGTGGCCCTGCTGGAGCTTTTTTGCTTCACCTGGACATTGTTTCAGCGTGTGTGGCTCAGCAGCTGTATTTCTTTGCACCTTGTAGCTTGTGTTCGCTCACCATGTCTGCGCTGCTGCCTCAGAACTGCTCCGAGCGCAGCCTGAACCTGTGAGGCAGGGAGAGCCTGTTGAGACAAGTGCATCAATCAGACTGAAAAAGCAGCTGAGCTGGTGTGGAGCAGGCGCGCGCACAGGTACGCTGGGCTTCATCTGTTGAAATTGCCACTTGCACCATTAGAGCTGACTTAAAATACAGATTATGAAAGTCAAAGCAGGCGATTACAAAAAAAGGCTGCATCCCCTTCTTCCTTCTTGAGCAATGAAGCTGCTGAAGGAGCTGGAGAACAGGCCTTATGAGGAGCGGCTGAGAGAGCTGGGGGTGTTCAGCCTGGAGAAGAGGAGGCTGAGGGGAGACCTCATTGCTCTCTCCAACTACCTGAAAGGAGGTTGTGGAGAGGAGGGAGCTGGGCTCTTCTTCCAAGGCTTAGGGGGACGGGACGAGAGGGAATGGCCTCAAGCTCCACCAGGGGAGGTTCAGGCTGGACATAAGGAAAAAATTTTTCACAGAAAGGGTGATTGGTCCCTGGCAGAGGCTGCCCAGGGAGGGGTTTGAGTCCCCTTCCCTGGAGGGGTTTAAGGGACGGGTGCTGAGGGACATGGGTTAGTGACTGATGGGAATGGTTGGACTCGATGATCCCGTGGGTCTTTTCCAACCTGGTGATTCTATGATTCCTGCTAGCAAGCTGGCCGAACTCTTTCCTGTATGCAAGTGCCTACGCCTGCTCTAAAGAATTGGTTCATATTGAAGGTTTAATTCTAGGTCAGGGTGTGAGTGGAGGGGACTTTGCCCTTTGGAAGGGCTCTGGTGGACCCATCCTGCCCAGGTGGCAGCTGAACACAGTGGCTGGGATACAGGATCTGGAGCTGCCCACGGGGCTGGGATCTGGTGTCCCTCTGGGTCTGGGGTCCGGGTCTGCCTGTGGGGCTGGAGTCCAGAGTCTGGGGTCAGGTAGCCAGGGGCTGGAGTCACTGGTGGGTCTGGGGTCCGGGGCTGCCCACAGGGCTGGGATCTGGGATCCAAAGCCACCCGCAGGTCCTGGGGCTGGGGACAGAAGCCACGCACAGGGTTGGGGTCTGGGGCCCAAGATCCGGGGTCTGAAGCCACGCACAGAATTGGGGTCTGGGGCCCAAGATCCGGGGTCTGAAGCCACCCACAGGGCTGGGGGCTGGAGTCACAGGTGGGTCTGGGGTCCCAGGCCAGGGTCTTCTTGTGGGGCTGGGCTCCAGGATCTGAGATCCTGGGGCTGGGGTTGGACCGTTGGGCTGGGGTCCGGGGCTCCCCAGGCCACGCCCCCTCTGTGCAAAGCCACGCCCCCCTTCGCGGCAAGCCACGCCCCTACAGCAAAGCCACACCCGTCCCCAAGACCCGCCGCTAGTATTAAAGCCACGCCCCTAGCCATGACCACGCCCCTTCCCTTAAACCACGCTCACCCCGCCACCGAACCCGTATCGCCCTATACAAACCCCGCCCCTTCCGCAGCCCCGCCCCCAAGCCTAATCCCGTTATGTCAAGGCCCCGCCCACACAAGGCCCCGCCCCTTTCCCCGCGGGCCAATGGCGGCGCGGGGCGGGGCATGCGCGGGGCGGTCGTGGCGCGCCGGCGCGCGGCGGGAGCGGCCGGTGCGGCCCGCGGGGCCGCGGCTGGAGGTGAGAGCGGGGCCGGTGCGGGGAGCGAGGGGGCTCTGGGCCGCCTTCCCCTCGTCCCGGGGATGCTGGCGCAGCGGGGCCGGGGTTGGTTCGTTCCTCTGGGCTCCACCGGGGATCCTGGAGCGGGTGGGGCCGCGCCGGTAACGGGGGCCGCGCAGGGGGTGCGGGAGGAAAATCCCTGGGGGCTTTGGGCCGGCAAAGCGCCATCCCAGCCCGGAATGGAAACGGCGTTCCGAGCAGGGGGAGCGGGGGTGGGATCCCTAACGTAACGGGGACACGGGGCTGTTGGAGCGAGTGCAGAGCAGGGCACGGAGGGGATCCGAGGGCTGGAGAAGCTCTGCTATGGGGACAGGCTGGGAGAGCTGGGGGTGGGGAAGAGAAGGCTGCAGGGAGACCTTAGAGCAGCTTCCAGTGCTGAAAGGGGCTCCGGGAAAGCTGGGGAGGGGCTCTGGATCAGTGGGGGGCAGGGATGGGACCAGGGAGACGATTTTCAGCTGAAAGCGGGGACAGTGAGATGAAATCTTGGGGAGAAATGTTCTATAAGTGTGGAGAGGCCCAGGTTGCCCAGAGCAGGGGTGGCTGCCCCATCCCTGGAGGGGTTCCAGGCCAGGCTGGATGGGCCTTGGAGCCCCTGATCCTGTGGGAGGTGTCCCTGCCCATGGCAGAGGGTTTGGAATTGGATGGGCTTTGAGGTCCCTTGTGTCCCAAACCGTTCCATGATTCTGTGATTGAAGGGACCAGAGTTGAGAGCTCCTGCTGCGAGCGCTTCCTTGCTGGGGGCTCCCACCGGGTGCGGGTGCTGGGATCCCTTCGCAGGGCAGGCACAGATCCCAAGCAGTGTTGCTGCTTTCCCTGCCTGCCCAGGGGAGGGACAGAGCTGCAGTGACCGTCACGGCGCAGACACCGTGCCCAGAGCAGCTCCTGTGAAACCCTTGGTGTCCTGCATGGGGGTATCCTCCACCCAAGCTTTGGTTCTAGCTGAAAAACGCTGCCTTGCTTCTGAAAAATAAGTTTATTCCATCTAAATAGAAGCAGAAATTCATTGCCGCTTTGAAGCTGTTTAAGAAGGTGTCAAAAAGTGCATAACAACCTAAATTTTGATAGAATTATGGAGTGGTTTGAGCTAGAAAGGACCTCAAAGCGCATCCAATTCCACCCCTGCCATGAGCAGGGTCACCTCCCACAGGCCCAGGTCGCTCCAACCTCATCCAGCCTGGCCCTGAACCCCTGCAGGGACGGGGCAGCCACCACGAACCTGGGCTGGTGCCTCTCCACCCTCATTGTGAAGAATTTCTTCCTAACGTCTAATTTAAATCTTCCCCTCCCAATTTCAAGCTCTTCCCCCTCGCCTTCATGCAGGTTTTGTTCCCAGCTGCTCCTTCACACTCGCTTGAGGCTGAGTGCGAGAGTTGTCCTGTCGCTGTGCTCAGGGAGGTGATGGAGCTGCGATGCCTGTTTTGTGTTTATGGGAAGTTATCAGGATAAATAGTGCAAAGGAGTTCAGGGTGGGTGAATGCAAGGAACATTTATTTTCCTTAGAAGGGCTTCTGTTGCCTTGTAGTTTTGCATTGCTGTGGATGTAGGTGGGACCTGGCTCTGGCTCTCCGGGAGCAGGGGACTCTCGGTGCTGTTGGATGGTTTCTCTGCTCCACACATAAGCTGCTCTTTCTTCCTGGTACTTGGTGTCACGGTTCAGCCCCAGCCCAGGCGGTTTTGTCAGCTAAAATCGAGCAGTTGGGCTCCCAATTCCCTTCTCTCCTCACCCCTAGGGAAAGGGAAATGAGGGGAAAATACTTGTGGGTTGGAAACTGAAACAGCTTTAATGAAAGAATAATGATGATGAAAATAATAGATGTACAAATCTATGGAATCGTGTTCCCAATTCTCCCCTCGCTGACTCGGTCCCCGCTGGTGCTGCAGAGCAGACAGGAGGGAAGGGTCCGAGGTGAGGAGGGGGCTGGGCTCAGGATCTGGATTCAGGAACACACGGATCCAGGATCAGGGCAGACAGACAGACGAGGTCCTCACTGGACATCGGCCATCGGAGAAGAGAGCGAGATCCCCGTAATCCCTCAGTTTTAGCCCAGTTTGGGGGCCCCTCTCCTGTCCGCCCCTCCCTGCAGGTGCCACCCTTTCCCCTCTTTCCCTTGCGGCTCCCCCAGCTCCAGGATGGCCTGGGATTCTGTAGGAATAAGTACAAGCACTGGCCTTTCTGCATCCCAGTGCCCCGTGCGATCGCTGCGAGAGACAAACGCTGTCTGAAAGACACACACGGGTGACTCTCAGACAAGGAAGTTACTCAGGAGACCGAGCTGAAAGCCGATTCTGCTTTAGCTCCAACTGCAGCACTCAGGGTTTGCTCTTTCGTTTCCCTCCGTCTTTGAGATGATCGCGTCCCATTGTCCCTGTCCACTACAAACCAGATCCCTGAGCACCTCATCCGCCTGTTAAACCCCCCCAGGGATGGGGACTCCACCGCCTCCTGCACAGCCTCTGCTGGGGCCCCAGAACCCTGAGGTGTTGGTGCAGGCTCTTCAGGGATGTTTGATGGTTGTAAGGTGTTGGTGATGTAGGGAGGTGCTCGCAGCCCCTCTGTGGGCTGGGCCCTAGGGAAACAGGGCTCGCTCCCGCATATCATATTTTCCATCTGGATGCGTGTTTGACCCAGAAATCTGAATATACGCTGGCTGAGGATGAATCTGGTGCCATCAGACAGGAGCCTGAGCCTCGCTGGGTTAACTTCTCACGTGTGAGGAAGGGCTTTGGCATCTGCAGCTCCTCTTTGACGTTCTCCGGCTGGTAACCAGCGCCAGGCCAAGTCCCCCGGAGCTCCTCCTTTGGTCCGGTGAGTGGCCAGCTGGCCGTGCCTCCAGGAACTGTCTGGCTGCAGTGGGAGAGGAGGCTCTGCTGAAGACTCTCTGCCACCAGGCTTCTGCGTGCGCTGCCTGGGCTGTTGCTGCTCTTGCCTTTTCCTTCTGAGTAACCGCAGCGTTGGTCCATTCTTCCATCAGCTGCTTATTCAGAATAATATTGATGGTCATTTTAGGAGCAGCTGTCTCATAAATGGCCTCGTGTGGAGCATCTGTTGATCCTGGGCAGCTTGAGGTGCTTGTGAGCTCCTGAGCGGCAGGAGCAAAGTCTGAACCATGGATTGAGTTACACGGGACATGATATGGAGGTGTAGATGACACCAAGCGATGATTTCTGCTCAGATTAGCAGTTTGAGGTGTAGCCTGGGCCACTGTCTCTGCTGAGTTTTGCTGCTGTGGTGGTTTTAGAAGTTGTGACCTAGATTCTTCCTCGTCTGCGTGGCCACCAAGCTGGGAAGTTTGGTGAAATGGGAGAAAGGGTCTACGAAAGAACCTTTATGGTCTTTTGTCACCTGAAGCCAGTCAGCTGGGCCGTGGGCAGGGTACGCGTGCTTTAAAGGCGATCATAGAATGGTTTGCGTTGGAAGAGACCTTAAACATCAACCAGTTCCAACCCCTCTGTTGTTGGGGTTGTTCAGCCTGGAGAAGAGAAGGCTGAGGGAAGATGTTAGAGCAGCTTCCAGTGCTGAAAGGGGCTCCAGGAAAGGTGGGGAGGGGCTTCTTACAAGGGTCTGGAGTGATAGGACAAGGGGGAATGGCTTCAGATTGGAAGGGGGAAGATTTAGATGAGACATCAGGAAAGTGGGATGAGGGCAGGGGTGGCCATCTCCTCTCCTGCGAGAAGTTTATCTGTAAGGGCGTCTGCAAGTATAAGAACAAGCCAAGAGTGCTGAAACCTGCTTATCTGCACGCTGGGGCTATGTTGGAGCAGTCTCCATGTGTGCAAGGATTAGAACCTACCTCCTCACTGATTTGGAAGGACACGTAGGGCTGGCTGTGTTTGACTCCCCGCAGCACGCTGCTTCCCTCCTCGGAGCACAGAGGCACAAAGGAATGTGTTCACCATCTGCCTCTCTCCTCTTGAGACAAAACACGTTTATTACGGAACAATAACCTCGCGCTCCATTGAATGGTCTGTGGTGTGGTGGCCGTGCGAGGGCTGTCCCAGCATCCGTGTCCACATACTTTCGATTGTTCAGACGTAGCCTGGTATTTGGGAAATGCCACCGAAAGCCCAGTGGCTTCCCTGAGCTTCTGCTGAGCTCTGCTCTGTGCTAGCGTGGTAGAGTCATAGAATCACAGAACGGTTTGGGTTGGAAGGGACCTCCAAGCCCATCTCAGTCCCACCCCTGCCATGGGCAGGGACACCTCCCACTGGATCAGGGGCTCCAAGCCCCATCCAGCCTGGCCTTGAACCCTTCCAGGGAGAGGACATCCACAGCTTCTCTGGGAAACCTGAGCCAGGGCCTCCCCACCCTCGCAGGAAAACATTTCTTCCTAAGATCCCATCTCAATCTCCCCTCTTGCAGCTCAAAACCTTTCCTTCTTGTCCCATCCCTGCCCTCCCTGATCCAGAGCCCCTCCCCAGCTCCTGGTGCCCCTTTCAGCGCTGGAAGCTGCTCTAAGATCCCCCCACAGCCTTCTCTTCTCCAGGCTGAACAACCCCAACTCCCTCAGCCTGTCCTCGTGGCACAGATGCTCCATTCCTCAGATCGTCTCCATGACCACCTCTGGACTCCCGTAGTGCCGGAGCTCCAGGGAGAAGCACACAGTGCATGTTCCCCATGGCAAATGAAAGATTTGCTCTGCAACAACTGCCGACAGACCATGTAGGCAGGGATTGGGATGCAGGTGTCAGCCTACTGGAGCTCGTCAAGGTTTCTATAATTGAGGTTTTTTGCTTGCTGATGGAATCTGGGTCCGGCGCGGGTTTGCTGGGAAGCGGAGGAGTGCTCTCTGCGGCAGGGCTCTGCGTTACGAGGGCGCTGAGCTGCCAGCGGTGCTTGGAGTAGTTACGGTTCTGTGTGAGTCACCCTTTCGGGAGATGAAGAAAGGTTCTTGTCCCTCTTATCTCGGGCGCGGTCCGGCGGTAGGGAAGTCAGTGGAAGGGCTGGGTAACAGCTCGAGGCAGAATCCTTCCCTACCCTCCAACGCCTGCTCCAGAGCTGCCAGCAGCAACCTGGGCTTAGGGAGCTGCAGTGGCAGAAGAATTCATCAGCAGCGATGATGTTGATGTGTAAGGGGGCAAAGGGCACAGGTCTGAGCATCCTATTTCCCCACCATGTTTTGGAATAGAATCGTAGAATAGTTTGCGTTGGAAGAGACCATAAATTTCACCTGGTTCCAACCCCCTTGCCATGGGCAGGGACACCTCCCACTGGATCAGGGGCTCCCAGCCCCATCCAGCCTGGCCTTGAACCCCTCCAGGGATGGGGCAGCCACCCCTGCTCTGGGCAACCTGGGCCAGGGCCTCCTCACTCTCCTGGCGAAGAAATTCTTCCTAATGTCAAGCCTAAATCTGCCCCTCTCCAGTTTACACCCATTCCTCCTCGTCCTGTCATTACAAGCCTTTCTGAATGAGTTTGAAGGGTTTTTTTTCCATTTATTTTATTTCCCATCAGCTGGGCTTTTGGTCAGAGTCTCATCAACTTCATAATAACGGGATGAAGAGCATTAAATGAGGACTTTGTGTGCGATTGTGCCGCAGCGGTAGCGTTTTCATGTGGGACATCAGTGAAAAGCAACCTTCCAGCCTCTGATCCTCTCTTTTCTTCCAGGTTTCCTTAGACACTGCTGAAAGATGGGAGAGATTGAGGGAACATACAGAGTCCTGCAGACCCCCGGCTCGCGTTTGGGTGTCCAGAAGGGCGCGGGAGTGAGCACCTTGGAGCCGGGGCAGAACCTCTCCACGGCCATGGCCTCATCGCCTGCCAAAGCGCACGAGCGGGACCTGCCCGTCAAAATCAAGATGTTGGACAACACGGTGGAAGTTCTCGACATTGAGGTGAGAGAGGTTTGAACCCCGTTTCGAGTGCTTGTAGCCGCTGATAATGACAAGCTCGCAGGATGTGGTGCCCTACAGAGCTGGGGTTTTTTAAGGCAGTGTCTGAATAGAGATTCCTGTAGATTTTACCTGCTTTCAAGTAGTTAAATAAGCAGCACATCTTGTTGTTTAGAAACTTCTAAGTATAGCAGATGTTTTATGTTTCTAACAGACTTTGAATACAATCACATGCTGTAACAAGAAGCTTTAGCTGTTATTTGCTTTGGGGGAACACCAACTGTCTGCTGCCAAACTGTTCTCGCTTCCCGAGCCGTGTGCAGCTTGGTCAGTTTGGCAGCTGGGTGAGGAGAAGACGGTTTGTTTAGTTACTGGTTTTTATTAGTTATTATAAAGGTTTATATCTTCTTTGACAGTGAGGGGCTGGAGCACGTCCAGAGCTCGGGAACGGAGCTGGGAAAGGGACTGGAGAACAAGGGTTCTGAGAGGCGGCCGGGGGACTTGGGGCTGTTTAGCCTGGAGGAGAGGAGACTGAGGGGAGACCTCATCACTCTCTGCAGCTCCTGAAAGGAGGTTGTGGTGAGGTTGGTGCTGGGCTCTGCTCCCAAGGGACGAGCAGGAGGATGAGAGGAACTGGCCTCAAGTTGCACCAGGGCAGGTTCAGATTGGACATCAGGAAAAATTTCTTCACAGAAAGGATTCTGGGGCCCTGACAGAGGCTGCGCAGGGAGGTGGTGGAATCCCGTCCCTGGAGGGGTTTGAAAGGTGGGTGGATGATGTGCTCAGGGATCTGGTTTAGTCGTGGACAGGCACGATTGGGCTCGATGATCTCAAAGATCTTTTCCAACCAAATGGTCCTGTGATTTTCCTAACTTCCACCTGGCTCTTCCTGTGGCAGCTGGAGCTGCTGCGTTGTCTTTGATCTCCCACTGCGGGGAAACTTTTTGGCTGTGCTTGTGTCTGACAGCCTCGGAATCCTTTTTCACACTGCCTGGCTGATGCTGGGGTGGCCTTGTGCTCCTGTCCTGGAGCTCTGCGCTTGCATCTCCACTGTTCTCCAACCTCCGAGCACCCTCCCTCGGTTCTCACCTGCATGCAGGACGGTTTCCTGCTTTTCACAATACTTTGGTTTTTTGAAACTGCCTTCACCTGGTCCTTCTCGACCTGCTGGAACAGTCTTGACTGTATCCTTCCAGTTATTTTCACTGCTCTCTGGCTCCCAGTGCAGACCCCGTTAGTTCTATCCTTCCATCCCGCAGCACGTCACAGAATCACAGAATAACCAGGTTGGAAGAGACCCACCGGATCGTCGAGTCCAACCATTCCCACCAATCCCTAAATCATGCTCCTAAGTACCGTCGTTGTTAGGCTTCCCACCCGGCACTAATCCAGCCGTGGCTCAGCTCCTTACAGCATCTCAACTCCTGACTGCCTCTTGGCCATAAATAATATCAGCCTGATGGAACTTAGTTTGGATATTTGCATGTCACAATTGGGCAGCTGGGCTTCCAGATCCCTCCTTGTTTATCCTCAAGGAATGGGGAAAGAAAATGAGAGGAAAAAGACTTGTGGATTGGAAACTGAAACTACAGCTTTAATGAAATAATAATTATCCTCATCATCATAGAGTCATAGAATGCTTTGAGTTGGAAGGGACCTTAAAGATCATCTAATTCCAACCCCCTGCCATGGGCAGGGACACCTCCCGCTGGATCAGGGGCTCCAAGCCCCATCCAACCTGGCCTTGAACCCTCCAGGGATGGGGCAGCCACCCCTGCTCTGGGCAAGCTGTTCCAGGGCCTCCCCACCCTCACAGTGAAGAAATTCTTCCTTATGTCTAATCTAAATCTGCCCCTCTCCAATTTATAACCATCGTCATGGTAATAATGAAGAAGATAATAGAAAGTAATATATATAAATATGAGATTGTGCCCTCACCCTCCAATGAGTGACCTTTCTGCATCCCAGTGCCTTGTGCGATCACTGTGAGAGACAAACAGTCATAGAATCATAAAATCATAGAATCACCAGGTTGGAAGAGACCCACAGGATCATCAAGTCCAACCATTCCTATCATACACTAAACCATGTCCCTTAGCACCTCGTCCACCCATCCCTTAAACCCCTCCAGGGAAGGTGAACACGCAGAAGAAAAACATGCAGTTCTCTTTCAGACAATGAAGTTACTCAGACTAGAGCGAGTTGGAGTCAGAAAACTGACTTTAATTTAGGCCAAACCACAAGTTTCCCACAGTGAGGACTATGTTATTTTTCTCTTTTTACCTGGAAAGCTCTCTCTGCTCGCAGCACCCACGGGAACACCTGAATTTGGGTGTCCGCCGTGCCGAGGCCGTGGTTAATGTCGCGCCGCTCTTGATGAGGGGAATTGGAAACAAACAGCTCACAAACCTTTCCTGGTGGTGTGAGGAGCGAGGAGAAGAACCTTTGTTCATCTGCAGAGCATGGAGAACAAGTCTCATAGTCAGCAGCTGTAGCGTTTGAACCCTGCTAAGGTGCTGCCGGCATCTCCTTTCGCTCCTGTCCCAAGGAGGTAGCGGATGAGGATGAACACGAGTGTGATATTAAGCTGTAACCCTCTGCCTCCTGCTCTCGTGGGGACAGCAGGACCTGGGGGCTGCTCTTATGGATGCACAGTTGACGGTTCCCTGTTGGGTTTCCACGTTTGCTGCGTGGGTGGGGGGGGCTGGCACAGGCGTGGGTCTAAAAACCGAGAGAAATTCCCTGTTAAGCAGCTGTCCTGGAGGGACTGAGGCTCCGGTGGCGGCGCCGCTGCCCGCTCCACTTGAATTGTGCAGTTTTTTTCCACCGAGCGTGGAAGCAAGAGGTGGTGGTATCTCCGTTACTGGCTCCGTGGGGTTGGGGTTTATTGGTTCAGGTCAGCGTAGTGGGATACCGGGGCCTCGCTCATCGGTGCCGTGGGCGCTGCTTCAAACGGGGATGGGGCAGCAAAAGGCTGGGCTTTGCCCCTCTTCCAGCTGTTTTCCCTTCTCTCTGTAAGCGGTGTGGAAAATAACTTTATCACAGAGAGAAGCGGCGTGTCGGTGGGAGAGGCCTCCGGAGTGGGACCTTGTCCTTGCCGCGCGAAGGGAGGCTGATGCAGGGCCTGGAGCGATAGGATGAGGGGGAACGGCTTTCAGTTGGAACGGGGAAGAGTTAGATTAGATGTTAGGAAGAAATTCTTCACGCTGAGGGTGAGGAGCCCCTGGCCCAGGTTGCCCAGAGCAGGGGTGGCTGCCCCATCCCTGGAGGGGTTCAAGGCCAGGCTGGATGGGGCTGGGAGCCCCTGATCCAGTGGGAGGTGTCGCTGCCCGTGGCAGGGGTGGCACTGGGTGGGCTTGGAGGTCCCTTCCCACCCCAAACCGTTCTGTGATTCTATGACTCCAACTCTCACAGCCTGTCTTCGTGCGGGAGGTGCTCCTGCCTGTTTTCCCAAGAACGTCGTCAGGGCTGAAATAGAAACCGCACAGCTTAAAATGCTGTTACGGAGCAGTTTGGGGTAAAATATTTGTCCATTAAAAGCAACAAGCGTGCCGTGGGCACTGACAAACATTTATGATGATCCTTCGAGAGGCCTTCCCTGCTGAGGGCTGGTCGAGCTCTGGCCTGAGCTGCCTCCTGCCTCTCCCTTCGCCTGCTCAGACCCTCCCTTCAGAAAGGCTTTTTTCCCTTCTGTACTGTAAAAGCATTAACAGCTTAAATATGTGGGAAGTGGGAGGGCAGGCTCCTTCGGAATCCTATTAAGCGCCGTGCTGAGGGAACCGAGATGCCGTGTTAGGTCCGTGTTGTTCTTCCTTGGCCTGGAAGACGCAGTCAAAATTCCAGAAGGAATCGGAGCCAGATGTTTGTCATTGCTGTGCTTCGACTCTCCTAAATATGGCAAATAAGCTGCCTTAAGACGTATTTTTGTCCGACCTCAGCAGAGAAAGTTAGTAATTCACTGTTTAAAATGTGAGTTATTATAGGGTTCAAAAAGGAAGTAATTGAAGCTTTGTGCTTTGTGTGCTGCCCGGTTTACTGTGTATTTTTTTTAAGCCTGTTATTTTGTGCCTGGGGACCCAGCTTTTTCGATGCTAAGTAGGAATGTGGTATTGGGTGGGGAAAGGTGAAACGACGACAAGGATGCTGAGGGGCTAGAGTGCGTCCAGAGAAGGGAATGGAGCTGGGGAAGGGGCTGGAGAACAAGGATTCTGAGAGAAGCTGGGGGACCTGGGGCTGTTTAGGATGGAGAACAAGGTTTTGAGAGAAGCTGAGGGACCTGGGGCTGTTTAGGATGGAGAACAAGGTTTTGAGAGAAGCTGAGGGACCTGGGGCTGTTCAGCCTGGAGAAGAGGAGGCTGAGGGGAGACCTCATCGCTCTCTGCAGCTCCCGGAGGGAGGTTGTGGTGAGGTGGGTGCTGGGCTCTTCTCCCAAGCGGCAGGCGATAGGATGCAAGGAAAGAGCCTCAAGTTGCCCCAGGGGACCTTCAAATTGGACATCAGGAGTGATTTCTCCACTAAAAGGCTTCTCAGACCCTGGCAGAGGCTGTGATGGAGTCCCCATCCCTGGAGAGGTTTCACAGATGGGTGGATGATGTGCTCAGGCATCTGGTTTAGTAGTGGGCAGGGACAATTGGACTCGATCTCACAGGTCTTTTCCAACCAGATGATTCTGTGAACTTCAGACATTTCGGGGGGGTGTTTTTTTATGTTTTGTTTTGTTTTAGGGGAAGGTGTGGATTTAAATTATATTTAAAACAAAAATTTACTTCTTTACATTTCTCTGGACATTGAGTGTCCCATGATGTGAAAAAAGATTTGAGTTACGCAGCAGCAAAGGAGAAACAAACGCAATATCCCCGTCTGGAAATGCTGTTAATTGTACAAATTGTAACCAAGAATCACAGAAACAGTTGAGGAAAATGGTGATTACGTGTTATCGCAGCCTTGGACACAGGGATGCGATGGATGGAGGTCACGCTGCTCTGGCCTGGCTGTGCTGCAGTCTGTGAGCTGCACGTATTTACTTCGCTTCACACTGAGCTGGTGTAAAGCTGAACTCGTTTTCTGCTCTCTTTTATTCATCGTAAGCGTGCTGAGAACTTTCTGTCTGGATCAAACGCGATCAGGTGAAACCAGGTGCGACTTAATGGTCCTAGCATTCGTGCGGTGGTATGATTCCTGTGCTTAATTCCTCTTGGGTGCCTTCTGAAGTAACTGCTGCGCAACCCTGTAGAGAAAAGGTTGTTTCCACTTGGTTGCCTTGCTAATAATCACAGAATGGTTTGAGTTGGAAGGGACCTTAAAGCCCATCCAGTTCCACACCTCCCACCGGCCCAGGCTGCTTCTTCCTGATGTCTAATCTGAATTTTCCCCCTTCCTATTTAAAGCCATTCCCCCTTGTCCTATCGTTCCATACCCTTGTAAAAACCCCCTCCCCAGCTTTCCTGGAGCCCCTTTCAGTGCTGGAAGCTGGTGCCTTCTCTTCTCCAGGCTGAACGACCCCAACTCTCTCAGCCTTTTTTTCTTAAGGGAGGTGCTCCAAGCCTTTGATCATTTTTGTAGACTCCTCTGGACTCGCTCCAGCAGCTCCATGTCCTTCCTGTGCTGACTCCAGAGCTGAACGCAGTATTCCAGGGTTGCCCACTCATGTAGGAGGGAGACCACGTAAGTGGGATGTTTAAGGAAATGTGTGCTCTGGGGACGATACCTAGTGTGAAAGATTTACTTGTTAAGGCTGTGAAGTTGGATGTGGAGCGGGAAGGATCCACGTGTCTGACAAAGCAGTCAGCCGTGAACAAAACTAAGAAGTTAAAAAGGGGAAAAAGAGGGTCCTGAGGTGCTGGGTAGCCTATATTGTGAGTTTTGGGGCACTCCAGAAGCTTTGAGCGGCGTCTGCATGCGCTGCTGCCCTGCCCTGAGCTGCCTGGTCGAACCCCACGGTTGCAGAGCATGGAGGGGGAACAGAATTGGGGTGCTCTGGGTTGGAGCGTACGGCTCTTTGGCGATCTCCTCATCCGCAGGAGAACTTGTGAGGCCTTTTTTCGCCGTGCCTGGGTTTGCAGACATGCACGTGTTTTGGAGCGCACTCATGGTGGTGAAAGCAGCTTTGGGAACGTTGCTTGGGAAGCAACGGGGCAGCAAGCCTGACGCCAGGGGAGTAGGAAAGAGTGGAAAGTGGGAATGGAACAAAGCTTCAGCCTTATCTAATCTGGCCTGTCGGTATTTATTAACCCATCACCGTGGTACCGCAGCCCTGCTCAAAGTACAGCAATGTTCATAGAATCACCAGGTTGGGAAAGACGTCTTGGATCATCGAGTCCAACCATTCCTATCTGCCACTGAACAATGTCCCTGAGCGCCTCATCTTCCCGTCTTTTAAACCCCTCCAGGGTCAGTGACTCCACCACCTCCCTGGGCAGCCTCTGCCAGTGCCCAATGACCCGTTCAGTGAAAAATTTCTTTCTGATGTCCAGCCTGAACCTCCCCTGGTGGAGCTTGAGGCCATTCCCTCTCGTCCTGTCACCTGGGAGAAGAGCCCAGCTCCCTCCTCTCTACAACCTCCCTTTCCTGTCAAAATACCTAATTCGTGTAAAGAATCTTTCATGACCATCCCAATTCCTTAATGTTTTAAGCTTTCCTTCCTCAAGCTCTGTGCCAGCCTGGAGTTACCGTAATGCTGCGTAAAGCCCAGATCAAATCTGCTCGATGTGAGCAAGGATGATAGTTTTGAGGCAAAAGCGTAATTACTGGAGGAAGACTAGCAATTTTAGTGATCTTATTTTATAAACAAAGGGAAGCGGAGCAAGGGCTTGGTTTAAATTGGCTTAAAAACGTAGTTTTATTAAGAGACGTACACACACGTATGAAGTGATCATAGAATTATAGAATCATAGAATAGTTTGGTTTGGAAGAGACCTTTAAAGATCATCTAGCTCCAACCCCCCAGGTATTGCAGCACGAGAGGACTTTTTGAACTTGGGGCCTTTTTTTTTTCCTCTGCCTGCAATCTATCCAAGTGTACATTTCCCAGTCTTGTTCACATAATTCCCTCCTTCTTGGGGAATCTTTTCCCATGTCAACAGATGATTGTTTTCCTACTTTTGGGCATCCAGCAAGTCTGGCCTCTCTGGAAAAGCCCGTTTGTTGGGTAGAGCTGGTTCATTTGGCAGCGACGCGCTTCAGGAGTGCTTGGACCTCTAAATGAGCACAGGGTTGAAAGCTAAACTTAATTAAATGAGCTAGAGGCTTACATTTCTGGAATAATTTGTCTGGTTGTGGCTTGATCCCGTGGGAGGTGTCCCTGCCCATGGCAGGGAGGTTGGTATTGAATGGGCTTTAGGGTCCCTTTTAACCCCAATTGTTCCATGATTCTATGATTCTGTCTAGAAAAAAATCCTGAAATCTTGGGACAAAAAGTCTTGGGGAGAGCCTCAGATATGTCATGCCCAATATGGGGTTTAATAATGTAATTTAAAATAGCCCAGAGATTTCTATTTGGTTTTGCAGCTTCCATACTTGAATAAATCTGGTTTCAGTGTAGACATACCGTGGTGCTCAACCTTGATGAAAGAAGCACGTTTTCAAGGTGAAAGTGCTTGTTATCGGAATTTCTGAAGGAGTAATGGAATGGTGTTTGGAGTGGTGGTTTGTTCCCGAAGTTCAGCTTTTGACTGTGACATAAGGAACGGAAAATGGCTGCGGCTTCTCGGAGCCTCCTCGCCTTAGAGAAATAACTGGTAGCTTGGACCTGTCACTATGTGAGAGTGAATTAAAAAAAAGACGTGTATCTAAAATACAATGGCGTTAGCAGAAAAATTGAAATAATTGAAGCGGGAAGGTATTGTTAAATGTTCAGATAATCAAAATGAAACAGTATTTAAGCAGTTTTTGGCCAAGCACTCAAAACCAGAATTGGGTGCATCTATGTTTCCAGGTTCCCACTTCTTTGGAGAGGCAGGGACCGATTTGATTTGAATCATAGAATCACTAGGTTGGAAAAGACCTTTGAGATTGTGTGTAACCATCTCTGTCTGCTACTAACCCAGATCCCTGAGCACCTCATCCACCGTCTGTTAAACCCCTCCAGGGACAGAGACTCCACCACCTCCTGGGCAGCCTCTGACAGCCTTCTTTTTGTTGAAGAAATTGTTCCTAATGTCCAAGTTAATTGATACAATCAAAATTAAAGAAACTAATAAAGTCCTGTAAAAGAAGACAGTTATCCATTACTTTTCCAATCTGTGGATTAAAAACTAGATATGGAGCTGTCACATCTTCTTGGTTTTGCCATGAAATTAAGAAGTTAATGGCTGGTATTCCTCGCTGGCCAATATTATTTCCGCCTTTCTAATAGGTGCGACTTAAATGTATTCTCTATGTTCATAAACGCAGCTCTTGTTTATACGGGACGTTTGATGATATTGGTTAATAGGGAGCTGTGAAGGCATTTTTTCTGTATCATGCTGCCTCTGGACGGAGATCTAAGAGATGACGAAGGGGCCGGGGATAAACAGAGCTGTAAACTCACTGAAGTGTTTGTGTATTTCTGGCTCCGAAAGGAAATGACAAATCCGGTGTCCCAGCCACGGTTGGATGCTGGTTGCCACGCTTGGAATGGGCCAACAGACAAACCCTGTTAGGAAAAGTGCTGAAATGCCCCCAAAATGAGGACAGAAAGGAAAATCCATGACTGGTTAAGGGGTCTCCATCTAAATCCATTCTACTTGCTCTTCCTGTGGCTGCCGGCGGGCTGCTCCGTGGTGGCCCCTTGTCCATAGGGACATCGGATACAAACATCTCCCTCTCTCTGCCGGAGTGTCCGGTCATCCCGACTCCTGGAACACAAGCCCTAGCCAGCCGGGGTTGCTGAAGTTGGGACCAGCAGCTCCTCTGGCTCTGGCCGCACTAGTTGCCGTTCCGTACCGCTGCTTCCGAACGCTTTGAAACTCTGTTTTTTTTTTCCAAACACTTGGCCTTTGGGCTGATATTCCCCCTCGGCATAACTGCTGCCAAGAGTGGATTTCATATTTGGAAAGTCTGAGCCAGGGCAGTTTGTCCATTTTTGAATCCCAGGATCCTGCTTGTTATGGAAATAGCAGGTTTGGTTGGGTTTTAAGTTGGAAGCTGTGGAAGCAGAGAGTTAAGATGTTCTGGCAGACGTGTCTGGGAGTTACCGGGGAAGAACCCGTTTTGGTAATACTGAACTGCGGTCTGCGGAAAATCCAAAGTTGGGTTTCTGTCTGCAGAGCTGGAATGCTGTGGCCGAGGGAGGAGCTGCCCTTAGGCTGTGGGGGAAGATGTTTGAGAGAAGGGCAAATGCAGCTGGGATGGTAAAACAAAAATAACGCCCTTCCGACTTGTTTTGTTGGTTTTTTTTTTTTACTTACATTTTACTCCGCTGTCCTAAAAAGTGTGGATGTTGAATATGTTTACTGAGTGCAAACAGAGCCACCTCCTTCGGACAGCAGCTCTAGTTGGAAGGGGGAAGATTTAGATGAGACATTAGGAAGAAAGACTTCATGAGGAGGTGGTGAGGCACTGGCACAGGTTGCCCAATCTCAGCTAAATCTTCCCCATTCCAATTTAAAGTCATCCCCCCTTGTCCTGTCATTCCATGCCCTTGGAAAAAGCCCTTCCCCAGCTTTCCTGGAGCCCCTTTCAGCACTGGAAGCTGCTCTAAGGTCTCCCCGCAGCCTTCTCTTCTCCAGGCTGAACGACCCCAATTCTCCCAGCCTGTCCCCACATGGGAGGTTCTCCAGCCCTCGGATCATCTCCGTGGCCTCCTCTGGACTCGCTCCAACAGCTCCATCTCCTCCATATGTTGCGGACTCCTGAACTGGAGCCGGGGCTCCAGGTGGGGTCTCACAGAGCAGAGCAGGAGATGGAATAACGTGGAATAATTCAGTAATAGCAGCAGTCGTCGTCTTGGCAGCGTATAAAGAGCAATTGAGACGTTTGGAATGGAAACTATGCCGTGGTGTGAGTTTGTACTGAAACCAGGACCTCTCTGCAGTCGTGCAGCTTCTTGTTCTGACGTAAAAACTACAGTAATGAAATAATTACTTAAAAGATCTCGCTTTGTGCTGCTTTTATGCAGCTTAAACAGTGATGTGGAGCTGCTGGCTGTGTAACTTTCATTTTTGACAGCCTCCAAATTTAACACCCGACCAGAGGACTAAACAGCTCTGACCAGGGTTTTCCACAGCAATCACGAAAGATGGTGTTCTATCTCAAGTATTTATTATGAAACAAATACTGTGCTTTTAATAACGTGGTGCTGTTACAGTTACTGCTGTTGCTTTGAAGGAAATGCTGAGAAATGGAATTCGGCTTAGAATGAGGTTTTTCTTAACCCATGGTAATAAACGACACCTCTGCTGTGAGGACAGGAGGAGAGAGCTGGGGTTGTTCAGCCTGGAGAAGAGAAGGCTCCAGGGAGACCTTAGAGCAGCTTCTGGTGCTGAAAGTGGCTCCAGGAAAGCTGGGGAGGTCCTGGCCCAGGTTGCCCCATCCCTGGAGGGGTTCAAGGCCAGGTTGGATGGGGCTTGGAGCCCCTTATCCAGTGGGAGGTTTCCCTGCCCGTGGCAGGGGGTGGAACTGGATGGGCTTTGAGGTCCCTTCCACCCCAACCATTCCATGATTCTAGTCTCTGATTCTATTCTCGCCTCCTTCCAGCTTGAGCTGCTTGGCTCCTGCGTCTCCCATCCGGATGGAGCTGTGCTTGTGTATTGGATGCTTGCCTGTTACGGTTACAAAAGCAACACGAAAGATCTTCCAGGTGTTTTTCTACAGTTTCTAAAGCTGCTGTATTTTTTCTGATTTTCTGTTGGCTCACTCAGCTTCATCTCACCATGTTTCTGTATTTTTGCTTCCTTAGTCAAAATACTACGGCCAGACGTTGCTGACAGAAGTTTACAAGCATCTGAACTTGATTGAATCGGACTACTTCGGGATTGAGTTCCAGAACATCCAGTCACACTGGGTATGTACAGTTCCCTAACAAACGCAATGTTAATAAAAAGAATGGGTGAATGCAGTTGCTTGCGCGTCACAAGTTCCAAAGCCTACGGGAGCTTTCTGTAGGGTTGACCCTTTGATTCGTGTCAATCTACTTCGCTCATCAGAACAACAACTAGGTAAAGCAGAAGGGAGGAATCAGATTCTACTTCTTGGGAGATCTCCAAACACGTTCAAAGCAGTTAAGCAGTCACTGGTGTTTCCACCTTCAAGGATGTTGCTACAATCCTCCTTTCCTCTGAAAGAAGGAACATTAACTCCAAGTGTCCTTTCTGGAGCACTTGTAAAATCATATTGCAGTGGGTAATTCTGGTAGTGTTTAGTTTTATCTTCAGTTAATTGAGACTTCAGTTAATTTCCCTGAGGAATCACTATGAACCTCTTTATTGTAAACATAAACCCCTGCAGACGTACAGACCTGCAAGGTTGTCATCATAGAATCACTTGGTTGGAAGAGAACTTTGAGATCATCGAGTCCAACCGTACCTGTCCACTGCTAAAGCAAATCCCCGAGTGCCAAGAAAGCTGGGGAGGGACTTTTCTCCAGGGCCTGGAGTGAGAAGGTGAGAGGGAATGGCTTTAAATTGGAAGGGGGAAGAGTTAGATGACAAGTTAGAGACAATGGGAAGAAAGATGATCCAGTGGGTCTCTTCCAACCTGGTTATTCTGCGATTCTGTGAAATTCTTCATAATGAGGGTGGGGAGGCCCTGGCCCAGGTTGCCCAGAGCAGGGGTGGCTGCCCCATCCCTGGAGGGGTTCAAGGCCAGGCTGGATGGGGCTTGGAGCCCCTGATCCAGTGGGAGGTGTCCCTGCCCATGGCAGGGGTGGAGCTGGATGGGCTTGGAGGTCTCTTCCCACCCAACCCATTCCACGATTCTGTGAATCTCTAGCCTGGCTCTGACCATGTCAGCATGGTTTCTGTCATCTTTTGCTGACGTGTCCCATCTCTCCAGATGAGCTTTAAGCACAGCTCCGTGTTTTTTCCATGCATGTGATAATGTCATTTCAAACAGGTAAGGACACGCTTTTTTAAATCAAAGGAATTGCTGCATTACTGCAGTGAGGAAGAAACGCATGCTAATAAATTCCTGCTTGATTTGATGTTTTCATATTGTATTCAAATAGGAATGTCAGTTTGGAATGCTTTTTTTTCTTTCAGATTTGGCTGGAACCTATGAAACCGGTCGTTAAACAAGTACGGAGTAAGTAGTTTTACAAAAGGAAGTTTTTCTTAATTTGCATCTGCTTTATGTGGGTTGCTTTCACAATTGCTGCTTGATTTACTGGTTGGGCTTCCCTGAAAATTGTACTTGGTGAGGGTGGTGGTGGTTCCTGTTGGAGCACGCAAACCCCGTGTATTCCATGTGTGGAATTCCATGGTTGTGGGTGGAATGGAAGCTTACTGAAGGTGGGATTCTTCCGCACTGATAGAGATTGAGATGGATTGGATCAGCTGGTGTTAAGTGAAACGTGACGTCAGCTGCTTGTGAGTTTCTGTAAGTTGTGTTTTCTTATGATGGGAAGAAAATGGAACGTTCCAGCTTCTTGGAGCCGTTGTGTGGGTGGAGGTGGCATCTGACAGGCTTAGAGGGTTGGAATTGTTCAGCCTGGAGAAGAGAAGGCTGCAGGGAGAGCTTAGAGCAGCTTCCAGTGCTGAAAGGGGCTCCAGGAGAGCTGGGGAGGGGCTTTTTCCAAGGGCCCGGAGGGACAGGATGAAGAGAAATGGCTTTAAATTGTAAGGCGGAAGGTTTAGATGAGACATTAGGAAGAAATTCTTCACTATGAGGGTGGGGAGGCCCTGGCCCGGGCTGCACAGCAGGGAAGTGGTGGCTGCCCCATCCCTGGAGGGGTTCAAGGCCAGGTTGGATGGGACTTCTCTAGCCTGTCCAGGTCCCTCTGGATGCCATCCTGTCCTTCTGGTGTGACAGCTGCACCACTCAGCTTGGGGTTATCTGCAAAGATGCTGAGGGTGCCCTCTGTCTCGCTCTCTGTACCATCAAGGAAAATATTAAAGAGCACTGGTCACGGGATGGACCCCTGAGGCATCATTATGTCTTTAATTTTTAATGTTTATTGCCATTTAACGTTAGTCATGCTCAGAACACTGCCAGAATTGCTCCCACGGCAATGCTTCCTGATAATTAGTGTGGGTAACGGACCGGGCTCTCCTTAGCCTTGAGAAGGTCTTCAGAAAGCTCTAAGTATTTTCAGGAATGTAATGTAAAATTTGATTTTTCCTCCCGTGGTGCATCTCAAGAACTACAAAATCCTTAAGAGTGGCTCTGGCCTCGGCTAAGTGTGAGTTTCGTGTATCCTTATAGGGTATTATTTCCAGCCTCCTTTTGCTTCTGGATGTTCCATTGTAATCGGGATGAGGATTTTAGGGGTTTTGGTTCACCGGAGCTTTGGTGGTGTTGGCGTTGGAGGCTGGAAGCTGCTCTGTGAGCGTTGGTTCTCCCCCTTTAGCAGACGAGGGGGTGAATGAGAGGAGGAACATTTGGCCTGTGGGAATCGGACAGAAGAAATCCATGTACTTTAGAAGACATGGGTATTTATGGAGCTGCCAGAAGCAGGCAAGAAGCCAGCTGGGTCTGGCCAGGCCCATGAATTCACAGAATCACAGAATAACCAGGTTGGAAGAGACCCACGGGATCATCGAGTCCAACCATTCCCACCAGTCCCTAAATCATGCTCCTAAGTACCTCATCCACCCGCACCTTAAACACCTCCAGGGATGGTGACTCAACCACCTCCCTGGGCAGACTGTTCCAATGCCTAACCACCCTCTCCGTGAAGAATTTTTTCCTAATCTCAAGCCTAAATCTCCCCTGGCGGAGCTTGAGGCCATTCCCTCTCGTCCTGTCCCCTGTCCCTTGGGAGAAGAGCCCAGCTCCCTCCCCTCCACAACCTCCCCTCAGGTAGTTGGAGAGAGCAATGAGGTCTCCCCTCAGCCTCCTCTTCTCCAGGCTGAACACCCCCAGCTCTCCCAGTCGCTCCTCATAAGATTTGTTCTCCAGCCCCTTCCCCAGCTTCGTTGCTCTTCAGCTCATCACCAGCTCTGGTGGTGGGAGAGCTTGTGGGATGTCTCTGTGCCCTCCTCCTGTTTGGAAAGACCTCACCGGGTCACCTGGGATGCCTTTGTATGCAGTCAAGGAGATCCTTTGGGGCATTAGAGCTGTCTTGTTGCATGAAACTATCTTTACAGCATTCGGACTGCGGGCGTGTCTCGGGAGCCGCGCGGGTAGGGCCTCTGGAATCCATCTGCTCCGTCCCGTCACTCGCAGCCTGGACCCACAGGCCTGAAGCCGGTTGAACATCACGTGCCGGGTGTCTGCACATCAGGAAATACAATGCGCGTGCGCTCCTGGAGAAGAAAAGCCTTTTGTGACATGCCTGACTTTTCTCCTAGGACCAAAGACTACAACGCTTCGTCTGGCTGTGAAGTTTTTCCCTCCAGACCCGGGCCAGTTGCAAGAGGAATACACCAGGTAAAGTATTTTGGGAGGAACCTGGTTTGCATTACCTGCTGGAAGATAAAGCAGGTGAGGGTATGGATTGCATCTCTTCCCAAACAAAACTCACGCTGCAGGGGAGCCAAAGAGCGCTGCTCGTTAGCGGCACCTTGTTAGCAGGCACGTGGTGGTGAACGTTAGCGGGAAAAATACGTTTTAAAAGAAAATGCAGTGCAGGGTCAGGCTCTGCGATCCTTTGACGTCCTTTCCAACCCAGCCTAGTCCATGATTTTATGAAAATAATCAGTGTATATTTTAATAGATGATGTATTGTTTAAACTTTCAAAGTCCACGCTTGTGTTCTACAACTAGAAAACATGATTTTACTGTGTTTGTCTACTTATAGAGTATTTTTTGTGGAATTCTGTTCTCTTTTGCCTCAAGAATGTGATACCTAAGATAATTCAGTAAAGAGCATTGATTGCTCTGTCAGGTTAAAGACTTGTAGTAATGATTTGAAAGGGAATCACAAAGGAGTTGCTAGCATTACATACATAAAAATACATAAAAATCAAGTCAAGTCCCTAAATCAGTCCTTACCCGCACACTGCCCAGGTGCCGTGTTTTCTTCTGCCCTTGTATGTTTTACAGGCAGGTTGCTGCTTCTAGAAAACTGAAATCTCTTCCTCGTTAGCAACTGATTTGGGAAATAGTTCAGTTAAATGAGTGTAGCGGTATCAGAAAAGGACGTTCGGTTTCTCACTCTTTGTAGACTGCAACATGAGAGTCCTGGAACTGAGGAGATGAACTGAGTGCTAGCAGAAGGGCTTGTTCTTTTTCCTAACGAGCTATTGGAGTCAGAGATGTCCTCCCCTCCTTATTGTGACAGATAAAATCGCTTAAAGTGTTCATTAAGGTTCTTTCCAGCTAAAAATTACAGCTGTTGTGTTGCTCCAGAAAGGAAACCTGTTAAAAATGTGGTTTTCCTTCTGTTTCTGAATCCCTGCGTGTTCAGTTGTGCTGGTGAATTGTGCTGGATTAGGCAGGGGTGGTTTAGGTTCATACAATCACAGAATCGTTGGGTTGGAAAAGACCTTTGAGATCATGGAGGCCAGCTGTCTCTGTCCACTACTAACTCGGATCCCCGAGCACCTCATCTACCCTTATCTTAAACTTTCAAATATCTCTAGGGCTGAGGACTCCACCAGCTCCCTGTGCAGCCTCTGCCAGGGCCTGTGAAGCCTTTCCCTGAAGAAATTGTTCCTGATGTCCAACCTGAACCTGCCCTGGTGCAGCTTGAGGGTTGACCTGACCGTCTGTGCTTGCGAGGCTCCTGCGTTACGTGGGGTTTGGAGGGGGGAAGCACCAGGAGCTGCTGGGTTTATAGATGCTGCACCATCGTTTCTCTGTCTTTTCCGATGTCCCTGTCAGCCTTGTAACACCGGTGTGTGTCACTCCCTCCCAGGTACCTCTTTGCGCTGCAGATCAAGAGGGACTTGGCGGAGGAGCGGCTGACCTGCAGCGACAACACGGCCGCGCTTCTAGTCTCCCACCTCCTGCAGTGTGAGTTTGAGCTGAGGGGGCTGGGGGTCACTGAAAGCGTTTTCCATCTCGTGGTGTTTCCTCCTGAACAAGCAGTAAGGCTGTTGGTGCTGGGATTATCGTCAGGGCTGCTGCTGCTGCGGGGCAAAGCGGCTGATGTACAAGAGATCTGGGCCTGCGTGGAGACTACGAAACCAAAGCCCTTGCGTGTTGTCTGTTTTCCCTGGCTCTGTGATCCAGATCCCTGGCACTCATCTTCCAGACAGCTGCTCCTGGCTGCCGCCCCGCTTCCTTGGCTTCGTCCCTCAGCTTCCCTGTGGCTAGGGGAGATCCATGGATAGAGGCTGGGCTGAAATCAAATGAGAAACGAGCCAGGATGAATTTGGCAGTAGGACTGTCAGCAGCTTCCCTCCTTGCTGGGAGTGGAAATGGGAAGAGATTGACTGGGAAACGATTGGTTTGGAAGCTCTCTGTGTTGCTGCTCACTCTGTAGGCACCTAAAGACCTAAAAATCATGGAATCACAGAATAGTTTGGGTTGGAAGGGACCTCCAAGCCCATCTAGTCCCACCCCTACCACGGGCAGGGACACCTCCCGCTGGATCAGGGGCTCCAAGCCCCATCCAACCTGGCCTTGAGCCCCTCCAGGGATGGGGCAGCCACCCCTGCTCTGGGCAACCTGGGCCAGGTTCTCCCCACCCTCATCGTGAAGAAATTCCTCCTTGTGTCTTGCCTAAATGTGCCCCTCTCCAGTTTATCCCCATTGCCCCTCATCCTATCTCTCCAAGCCTTTGTGGACAGTCCCTCCCCAGCTTTCTCGTAGGCTTTTAAGTTGAACCTGTTGAACAACTCGTATGGGTTCAGGCAGCAAAGCATTCCGAGCGTTGCTGTTGTCCCAGATCCGTAACCCGAGCTGTGGACGTGGCCTTGGTGCTGCAAAACCACCAAACCATTCTATGATAAAGCTGCTTTCACTGTTTTGCTGCGTATTTCCTTTTGGTCAATGCCTTCAATTGAATTTGCCCTCTTCCCGGATAGATTTGTCCATCACAGTTTTATGTATATTTAGAAAAACTAAATTGGAATATGTTGGCTTGGCTGGAGGAATTTGTAGGGAAGAAATGTTCAGACTGCCTCACAGTGGTACAAGTCTCACATCTTTCATCGTTACGAAGCCTCAATTTCCCACGTGATATTCAATTACTGCTCTAATCCCTGGGAAGTCTGCTTGGGATAAATGTGAGGGATTTGTACCATGAAGCTGGATACAAAGCAAAAGCACAAATTTGAAGCTGTTAAAAGAAAATCCATTCTGGCTGAGGGGAGTCTTTGTAATTCTGTACCCTGTGTTTTCTGTCATTGTGCCTTTCCCATTGTTTCTTCTTATTCTAACCTTAGTTTGTTTTCTGTAATAGCTGAAATAGGGGATTTTGATGAATCAGAGGATCGCGAACACCTTAAAACAAACCAGTATTTGCCAAACCAGGAGAGGATCGAAGGGAAGATTCTGGAGTTCCACAGGATGCACGTGTAAGTGAGGATTAATGTATATCCCTAATGTATACCCCTAGGGTGGCCTCGCCTGGCAGAGGGCGAGCACCAGGGACCTCCGTTAATTAGGTGTGAACGTTTCTTTCAAACAAGTTACTTCCAGTCATTCTTTATGGGAAGGAAGGTTTGTGGGTTTTTGCCTGTCAGGAAGAAGTGAGAGGAAGGTTATCAAGAAAAGGCTCCTTGCTTCCTAAGTGTTTTCGTGAGTTGAATGCAAATTGCATCTCACGCAGTGAAAATGAGTGCAAATCTCCTTTTAAAGCAGTGTTTTAGAAGTGGACATTCGAGCCGTGTTACAGTCAGAAGCCGAGGCATGTGGTTGGAAGAGGTTATGAACGGAGGTCAGTGGTACACGAGTGCCTTGGACACAGATTTTGAACCCTCGACGCTTTGGAGGATTCTTGTGCCAGGGTTGTACTCTTGGGAGCAGTGGGATCCTAAACCAGCCGTGACTGCCTTACGGGTCTCTCCTCGCTTCCCTCACCAAGGAGGTGCTGGCCACCCTTTTCCATCTCCAGTAGCTGTGAAGGTGCTGTGTTTTCTCCGAGTGTAGACACATTTTTCCTCATTTCTATTACAAAGAACTTGCCAGAGCACAGACCTCATGCATCCATCTCCTTCCTGACGATGCCCAGTGCAGTTCGGTGGACAAAATGCTCTCTCTCTGATCATCCTTATACATCATATTTTTACATTTGCGGTTTTATTTTAGATTTTTATTTCCTTCTGTTGCTTTTATTGTTCCCCGCTTCCTTTTAGCAGACTGGTATTCCCTTCCCCACCCGATTGCTTGGACAGAGACCATACAAACAGTGCCCCCAGGCAGGGAAGCCCATTTCTGGTAGGATGGCTCATCTCCAGCTCGCTGGAGCTTCTTCCTTCTGCTTCTGTTTTCCTTCTTTGCGGCCCTTGCTTTGCTTTGGGCACTCTTGCTCGTCTCCCAGCGTGCAGGGGGTGCTGTGCCCGATCCAGCCAGGAGCATCGATCAGGTTTCCTCTGGCTGGAGCTGCTCAGGACGCCTGCCGGCTATTAGAACTGGTAGAACATAAAGCCGAATAAAACAGAATCTGTTTATCCAATCCATTTTGTATCAAAAAAAGAGAAAATGGATTGAGAAGGTTGTATTCAGGAAGGTGGGAATTGAAAGCTTATATTATCATAGACTCGTAGAATAGTTTGGGTTGGACGGGACCTTAAAGATCATCCAGTTCCAACCCCCCAGCCATGGGCAGAGAATATTGTGCTAAATCCCTTTCAATTTTTTTCTTCCACTTTTACAAACGCTTTCCTTTACTTTCAGAAATACATTTTTTTATACTTAACTTTGCAAATGCAGTGACAGTAAACAGGCCGAGTTATGGGCTCGTCACAACATATTACTTAGTTGCTTCAGGAAGAGCCCAAATGAATTTTACTTATTTTATTTCTACAAAAAAACCAGAGGCTTCTGTTTTGAAGGTGGAGCGTTGGTGGTGGTGCAGTTAAATCCTGACCCCCCAGGCACTCGGAATGCAGCGCCTGCTGCCTTCCTGCGACTACAATCCTTGCTGCGTGGGGAGCGTGGGTCTAGAATTAAACCCAACTCAATCTGCTTGCCTTCGGGTGGCTCTGAGTTTTTTTTTGTGAGTGCATTCAGAAATCAGGAAAGAACGGGCAGATTTGATAGGTGTGTGTTTGCGTTTACTCTTATCCCTCATGCCCTTTCAGAACTCGTTAGCCTGGTTGACTGTCATTTCAGTTCTTTTTGAAAGCAGGATGCTCATAGATTTTAGATTAGAAAAACAGTAACTTCGGGTTGCTGCGTAGCTTAAGCAATTTCTACACATGCAGTGTTTTGATAGTTTATCTTTAAAATTTTACATTGACCTCTGGTATTAAATGCTCCGTAAATCACCTAACAGCATTGATTTGGGCTCACTCACCCCATCGCCACCTGAATATTGTAACGGGCTATCAGTGTGGCGAGGGAGTTGGAACTGGATGGGCTTTAAAGTCCCTTCCAACTCAAGCCAGTCTTCGATTTTATTCGTCTGACGGGTGTGTGGAAGGAAACATAATGCTCCAGCCTGTTGCACTGGCAGCAGCTCTGAACGATCGCCTGCTGTCCATGGCCCGGGGAGGACTAAGTAGCTTTATCGGCTTAAATGGCTGGATGGAATTAGCCAGGGTTGTTTCCAGGCCGGTCTGCGCAGCTTAGTGCCGTAAACGTTGGGGGGTGATTACTCTGGAAGAGCTCTTCGTCCGCACTCGTTTGTGGGGCAGCACGGGCTGCCTGGTGTCGCTGCGGCTTTCCGCATCCAGGCTCCTCCCGTGGTCGGTGCGGGCGGGTTGTGTGCGTGAAAACACCTCCAAGGGATTGATTTGGCTTTTTCTTGGAGCTGTGCTGTGCTTTGGATCGCGTCTGATGGAATGTGGCTTGGCCATCGGTGGTTCTGCACCAGTAACCCCGCGCCGCTTATGAAGAATTGTTGGTAGCAGAGAGCTCCAATTTTCAAGCTGCCATTCTAGCCTAATTTTTGTTTGCCTCCCCTTCCAGCCCTTCTCAACCTCCAGCACCCTTAGCATCCTCCTTAAAAGACAAAGCGCCGCTTTCATGCTTAATGCCGCTCTGTTCAGAATTACAGCAGGAATTAGTGTGGGTGGGAGCTACACACAGCGCTCAGAGTGTAACTCAGCAAGCTGCACCCAAAATTAATAGTCATTATCTACCTTTTTGGGCTTGTATCTGTTTAATAAACAGGAGTCGTGGTACTGCAGCTGGTTTTGGTGTGGAAGAAATGCTGGGGACACATAAAGCTGCTGTAAACCTGCTTCTTCCAGCATTGCTCGTTTCAGGAGGGGAGGAGAAGTCTGCTTTGTGTGTTGGAGCTCTCGTACATAATTGGAACGCATGATGGTGGCACTGACAGACGTGTAGCTACACCGATGTAGGCTGGCATGTCTTTTGCCTTTTCTGATGGGAGTTTTGTTCCTCATGGTTGTTCTCCACATCCCCATTACACATACACGGTCACAGAACCACAGAACGGTTTGGGTTGGAAGGGACCTCCAAGCCCATCCAGTGCCACCCCTGCCATGGGCAGGGACACCTCCCGCTGGATCAGGGGCTCCAAGCCCCATCCAACCCGGGACTGACATTTGGATAGGGTTGGAATTAAGCACTGAACTTGTAAAGTCGGGAGCTTCTCTGAATTGCTGCTTTCTCCAACTGGCAAGAGAAATTTTTGGATTTCCTGTTTAATGCTTCAGATTGTTTTCTTTCCCCTCTGCAATGAATGAGGCGATAGAAAACTGTTGAAATCCTATCGTCAGATGTGTGTGCGTTCAGGCTCACTTTCTCAGTGTGTTTCTGTGTGTGTGTGCGTTTCAGGCTAAGAAGCATTTCACTAAGAATCAAAGAAGCTTTGTTTCTTGTAACAGCTTCCATTTTTAAAATGTTAACGTGCTAAAGAACTTTCGTCATTGCACTTGGAATTTTAGAGGCCGTTCCCACATGCAGCTAATACGAATTGTCATCCCTGGTTCAGATCAGTTAAAGTGTAATTCTAATTCACTTGAACATTCTTAATTTATGTTTAAAAGAAATCTGTAAGGAGCAAAAAAAGTTGTTTAATCTCCAGCGTGACTCCTCTCTCGTGAGACCCCACCCGGATCCCTGTCTCCAGCTCTGGAATCCCTCACATAAGGAGGAGATGGAACTGTTGGAACAGATCCAGAGGAGGCCACAGGGATGATCCAAAGGCTGGAGAACCTCTGCTGTGGGGACAGGCTGGGAGAGCTGGGGTTGTTCAGCCTGGAGAAGAGAAGGCTCCAAGGAGACCTTAGAGTGACCTTCAAATACCTGAAGGGTCTACAGAAAAGCTGGGGAGGGTCTTTTTACAAGGGCCTGGACTGGCAGGACAAGGGGGATGGCTTTAAATTGGGAGAGGGATGATATAGATGAGACATTAGGAAGAAGTTCTTCACGCTGAGTGCAGGGAGGCCCTGGCCCAGGTTGCCCAGAGCAGGGGTGGCTGCCCCATCCCTGGAGGGGTTCAAGGCCAGGTTGGATGGGGCTTGGAGCCCCTGATCCAGCGGGAGGTGTCCCTGCCCATGGCAGGGGTGGGACTAGATGGGCTTGGAGGTCCCTTCCAACCCAAACCACTCAGTGATTCTGTGACTGTAGGTAATCCCAAGGAGGTGTTTTTAAGGAAGCTGCCTAGAAAGGCAAGTCCGGGTAGCAGGAGAATTTATTTAGTGCCAGTGTTGTGCTTGGCACTACATCGTCCCCGAAAATAAATCATGCAATCATCTAGTTTAATGAAAGACAGATTTAAGGAGGGAAGGCCATTTCTTGGAAAACAAGTTTTTTAAGATTTGTCTTTGACTGCACGTGCAGGAATCCGATGTGCTTTCAGCACCAGTTGGTTGTAAACAGAATTCCAGTCCATTCCTCTCCCCCGTGCGTTCTCTACACCGTTACATTTATCCTACCAGACTTCCACGTTGCAGGAGCAACTCGGTGCTCTTGTAAAGGTGGCTCGTGCAGCACTTCCTTGGAAGTAACGCAATATCTGTTATTGCTCATCCTTTTCCGTAGGGATCAAGAGTCATTCTGTACAGCTGTGGCTGAGACAGCCTGGCAGCTCCTGTGCTGCTTGTGTGCCCCTCCTGAGCCCCTGTTGGGACCCGTGACCGATGCAACCAATTCTGACTCGCAGGGAAGAAGTCTGATTAATCTGAGTGCTAGTGCTTCACCAGGCATCTCAAGGCTTGTGGAATCACGCATCTTGGGTGGTCCCTGTTTTGGGGTGTTGGTGGTGCAGAGCTCTGGTCCTGAGCAAGAGGCAATTCAGGCCCTGCACCTCTCCTGCTCCCCGGACTCGCTCTGCTCCGCGCTGGCTCTGCTGAGGAACCAACTCGGAGTCCACAGCCACCCCTCTTGTTCCGGAGAGCCAGCCGGAACGCGCCCGGTAATCCAGGGAACTCCCCCTCGTGGAGAAAAGACAGGGGAAAGGAAGGAAAAAAGAACATACAGGGCTGTTTTGTCATGCAAGAAAACAAAATGTTAGTTGTTTGTCTTCGGCAAAAGACATAAAGGATGACTGAGGCTGTGAGGGTTGCGTGCCAGCATCTCTGAGAGCTCCCACGGTGCTTGCTCAGACCTGGTGCGCACCAGAACGGAGCGGCTCCACATCTGCACATCTTCCTCCTGTTGCCAAAGTCGTTGCAACAGCAGATGATGCTTCAAAAACCATTTAAAACCTCCTGGATTCCTTGGCAGCGAGGAACTCGCGCAGCTGAAGGGTGGAGGAATGCCCGGCACCAGAGAGCGCTGGTGTAAGCGCTGTGGTCCCAGCACCACCCTGCTCTGTTTGTGTTGTTTCTACCTTGTTGGCTGTGCAGCTCTATCGTCTCCCGCTCGTTACCTGGTTGATGTGTGTACAAGCAAGCAGAAGAAGGAGCATTGGGGATTGAATTCAGATTTGCTTCAACTTTCTTGTTTCGAAACTGGGAAAGCTCTGAAACAGTTCTGGAATCCCCAGCATAAGAAGGAGATGGAACTATTGGAACGGGTCCAGAGGAGGTCACGGAGATAATCCAAGGGCTGGAGCAGCTCTGCTATGGGGACAGGCTGGGAGTTGGGGTTGTTCAGCCTGGAGAAGAGAAAGCTGCTGGCAATGTTGTAGAATCAGGTTGTTCTTAAAACTGTGTTTCCTTCTCTTCGCACCTACAGAGGTCAAACTCCTGCTGAGTCAGACTTTCAAGTGCTTGAAATTGCTCGGAAACTGGAGATGTACGGCATCAGATTTCACCTCGCGTCTGACCGGGAGGGCACCAAAATTAACTTGGCCGTTTCCCACATGGGCGTGCTGGTATTCCAGGTGAGGTGGGAGAGCGGGCTGGGGTGTCTCTGTCTGCTGGCACATCTAGGGAGCCAGTTTCTCATTTTAACTTCACGTCTGGCAGATGGTTTGAAACCTTAGCACATCGTTATAGTCAAGGGAGGGCCTTTTCAGCCCCCAGAATATTGTTTAGTGCAGTTTGCCCTTGGTGCACAGAGAAGAGCATCAAACCCAGCAGTGACACCGAAGTAGAAGGTTTTTTTGTTGTCTGTTTTAAAGTTACCTGTGGGTTCAGAGAAAATGATCAGTTTGTGTGGCACAGCCCTGGAACAGGTCTGTAATCCTGGAATTTTGGTACACAGAATTATAGAGTCATAGATTAGTTTGGGTTGGAAGGGACCTTAAAGATCATCTAGTTCCAGGGAATATCATCAGCAGGAATGAAGCTCCAACAGAACGGGCTGGGAGGTGGAGGTGTGCGCAGTGCACGCGTCTGTGTGCCCGCCAGCTCTTTGCTGCTCTGACTTCTGAAACTTGTGCCAACTTTCAACTCTTATCGTTTTACTGCAGGGTAACACAAAAATCAATACCTTCAACTGGTCGAAGGTCCGCAAACTAAGCTTCAAGAGGAAAAGATTCCTTATTAAACTCCACCCAGAGGTCTGTGTAAGTCTAACTGTAATAACAGGCTTCTCAGTGTTTGTAATTTTATAAAGCCTCTTCAGTGGGGTAGACTTGGCTTCAGCACTCAAGTCAAAATCTTCCCTTCCTTGCCACGTGTCTGTTGTCTTGTTTTTTTGGGTTGTGTGTATCAGCCTCAGCTAATCCTTGACGTAGTCTCTCCTCAGCCTTGTCTTCTCCAGGCTAAACAGCCCCAGGTCCCTCAGCCTCTCTCAGAACCCTTGTTTTCCAGCCCCTTCCCCAGCTCCGTTCCCTTCTCTGGACGCGCTCCAGCCCCTCAGTGTCCTTCTTGGAGTGAGGGGGCAAAACTGAACCCAGGATTCGAGGTGCAGCCTTGGAATAATAAATCCTCAGAAACAGTAAATCCCTGGGAGTCCTTCAGGTTGTAGTTTCTTAAAGAACATTGATGATATGAATGGTGATGGTTTTCCAGGGCTGGTTCCTCCAGGAACTTGTGGAATATGGACTGCTCAAGTGATCGGTCTGGTAGAGCATGCCTTGATCCTGATGAGAATAACCTGCCACACCTTGGGAAGGGATAGACAGCTGAGATTACTGTAGATTCATGGAATGGTTTGGGTTGGAAGGGACTTTAAAGCCCATCCAGATCCAATCCCGCTGCCGTGGGCAGGGGCACCTCCCACTAGAAGGTTCATTATCTTCATTATGTACAGTTTGTTCACGTAGAGTTGTTGGCCTGTATGTGTACGCTTCTTTCCTCCTCCACTGCCATTTTATTTGCTGCTTAACTTTTGTGTTTTGCTCCCAGGGCCCGTATCAAGATACGCTGGAGTTTCTTTTGGGAAGCAGGGATGAGTGTAAAAACTTCTGGAAGATCTGTGTGGAATACCATACGTTCTTTAGGCTGTTTGATCAGCCAAAGCCAAAGGCTAAAGCCGTGTTCTTCACCAGAGGGTCGTCCTTCCGATACAGGTAGGGAGAAACCAGCACGGGTTTATTAAAGCTGAGCTCCTTTTATTTTAGAAAATGAGATCAGAAGGACAGAGTGTTCTAAAGTCGTTCCATCTCTTAAGTCTCATCCGCTGCACTTCGTAACGTTTGTGCTTTTGTGGGTTCACAGCGGACGGACACAGAAGCAACTGGTGGACTATATTAAGGACAGTGGGATGAAGAAAACCCCGTATGAGAGGCAAGTACAAATAATTCTTTAAGGTGGAATGTAGGTGGGACTTTCACAGTGCCCTTCTTCCTAACGGCAGTGTGGAGGTGTGGTTGTTTGCTGACTTCTCCGTTACTGTGGGGCTGCCTCCTGTTTTAGGGAGCTGATCTGAAGTTAATAAATTAATAGTTTTGTGATAAAATAGAATGGTTTGGGTTGGAAGGGACCTCAAAGCCCATCCAGTCCCACCCCTGGCCATGGGCAGGGGCACCTCCTGCTGGACCAGGCTGCTTCACCCTCATGGTAAAGAAATTATTCCTTGTGTCTAGTCTAAAGCAGCAGGACTTGGGTTCTGCAAGTCTGAAACAGTGACTGTAAATACTCCTCTATTTGTAAACAGATGGAGAAAGAATGAAGGAACAAACATATGTTTTCAATATAAAATTGTCATTTACCTACTTGACTGTGAAGTGTGACATCTCATCATTCCTGTGTGGGAAGCTTTCGTCTGAGAGATTATAGGAAACGAGTAGGAATTGTTCAAAGTTTGCATTAATTAATAAACATTTTTAATGTCTTGGACTCCAGTTGAGTTCCTTTTCTATACAAAAAATTGATTTTCTACCTAATTATTGACATGGAATGTATCTAAGCACGAATGGGATGGCACCTTTTGGCGTGTAACGATGAATTTTTGATGCCATAAATTGTAAGCTGATTTTAAAATTGTTACAGATGAGCTTTTGAAGCCATTCATTTGTAGATGTTTATATGTATGACAAAGGAAGGTGTTAAATTAAGTGCTGTTTAGCCTGGTCTTCTGCTCCAAGTTGCTCTCCAGTCCTCCAGGGGTATGGCTCATCGGGTCTTGCTGTACGTTTTGTACTCCCGCATAACTTATAACTTTTATAAGTTTATAAATCTTGAACCAGCCGTGGTAAGGTACCACTGGAGGGGTTTCTGTTGCCTACTAGAATGGAAATAGCGGAGCAGGAAGGGAGAAGGCTGAGCCACGTCTTGGCTGCTCACAGGATGCTCTCTGTTCCGCAGGAGGCACAGCAAAGTCAGAGCGTCCACGCGTGCTTCCAACACCGACGTGCCAAAGCAGGTCAGTGCCGCAGGCGGGGAAGGTGACGGCGAAGGGAAGGTGATCCGAGTCACCTATCTGTGTGGAGCTGCTTTCGCTCTGACCTCTGCCCCTGCTGCGCGGTTTTTCTCGTCTTTGAAGGGAGTGTCAGTTTTTATAGTCGTAGCCGACGGGATGTGAAGCGAGTAATACTGCTTAGAGTTCTGCTGAACTGAAAAGATGTTCTGCTCTCCAGTGTGTTGTTATTTCAGAGAGTTAGTTTGTCTGCAGGTGCCATCTAACTGCTTTCTACGGAAGCCTCGAGTTCTTTGTGTAGGTGCCTTCTACTACCGGGTCAAGAAACAAGAGTTTCACTGAAGGCACGTGCTTTACACCTGAGAAGTTAAGGAGGCATCGCAGGGTTTTGCTGCTGTTGTTTTGTATTGCTTTCCCTTGTGGATGCTCTTTTGGCAGCGGCTGTAAAATGCATGGATTTAATTTTCCATCCAGGCATCAGAATTCAGGAGAAGGATCTTGCCTGAGGCTGCTGGATCTGTTTCTTTATGCCGTGTTTTGTTTGCTGTGGAGTGAGCTCTTCTGAAGCACGTATTCTTTCTGTGTTGGGAACTGGATGTTGGACTTGGTTTTTATGTATGATAAAATTAATTTTATCTGTTCTGTTTCTACTTTTTTTCCCTCGTAGAGCGTCCTGCTCACTGAGGGCTTGAGAGCCCCAGGGTCTCCGGCCTCAGCAGCTGCCCCCTTCCACTTGGTTCACTCATCGGCCTCTCCGACTCCTGTCCTGCCCATCTTTGCAGAAACCAGCCCTCGCTCTTTGGACCCCCGAGCACCATACACGAGGATTCCAGAAAAATCCACTGCGGCGCCAGCGGAAGAGGCGGGGAGGAAACTGATGCAGCAGCCCGGATCTCCCGTGCTCCAAGGTTTTGGGTTTGGTAGTGTTGGAGGAAACTGTGACCCTGTGTGTCCTGTTGTTGCGAGTGCTCGTGCTTTAGACGTAGATGTAGAGAAGAGTTGGAAGGAGAGCAGGGCTGCTGTTTGTAGAAATGACAATGATGCAGATGACTTCACCGCAGGTGGTTTTGTTGCTGAACAAGAGCGTCAGCGCGGTAGTCGGGGCGCCCCTCTTTTCCCCTTGACAAATTCCCAGTTACAGGTGTCGGAGGAATTTATTGACGATGACCCAGCAGAAATGTCCTTTTTCGCTGGGGGCTCTGAGGCGTTCTCGTACGTCTACAGTGGGTTAGAGTTGAAGGGCTCTGATCTTTCCAAGCGTGTCTCAGACCCGCCTGGCTTAACCACAGATGCCCTTCAGCAAAACCCGGTCTCCTCGCAGTCGAGCCCAGACAGGTATTCCACCGAAGCCGTAGATATGAACGTGGAAGATGAGTTTGAATTTGAAGACGGGAGTGATTTCAATGGCAACGAGAGACCGTCGGCTACCTCGGACCTGTTTGAGGTGAAGGCGCAAGCGAGCAGAATGCAAAGCCTCCTGAGCCCGTCTGAAACGAGTTCGCTCATCAACAACCGCTCGGAGAGCAGCTCCCTCAATAATTTGCCGCTGAACGGTACGTCCTCCCTGCACACATACAGCTCCGCCAACCATTCCGAGGCCAGTTCCATGGTGAACTTCCCCACCTACTCGGTCCGCTCCGAGTCCAGCTCAGCCTTCCAATTCACGGACATCATTGACCAGCTGGAGCAGCTGAGTTATCCACCTACCACCACGGAAGACTCCAGCAGCACAGACACGGACACCTGGGACTCTGAAACTGCTGCGCCACTGGATGTAAACCTTTTCTTTAGCAACCCTTTTGCTCAAGCCACCAGCGATAACTTTGCTTTTGACTTTCAGAATAATATCAAGAATCTCACACAAGAAGACTGGGCAGAGAAGGCAGATGTCAACTGATTGAGTCTTGATTTTTGTGATGGGTCCCTCTGTGCTCTTCAGGCTTAGAAGTCAAAAGGGTGCAATATCGGTCACTATGCAAGAGAACTCTAATCCAGGGGCTGGATTTTGAATCACATAATGTAGTTGATTATTTTTGCCATGTGCCTCTTCAGTTTCTCTCAAAGCATCCTGGCTTTGGTGCTGCACTCTTCGCATCTCGCTGCATCCAGAATGTGCTCTAATAGGCTATGATTATAGCAAAATACTGCATTTAGGAAAATACCACTGATTTCAGAGAAGTTAAGGATCATCCGCTGACTCTTGCAGACATAGAATCGTAGAATGGTTTGGGTTGGAAGGGACCTTAAAGCCCATCCACTTCCACCCCCCTGCCATGGGCAGGGACACCTCCCACTGGATCAGGTTGTTCTCCAGCCCTCCTGGAGCCCCTCTCAGCACTGGAAGTTGCTCTAAGGTCTCCCTGCAGCCTTCTCTTCTCCAGGCTGAACAACCCCAACTCTCTCAGCCTGTCCTCCTATGGGAGGTTCTTCAGCTTTCACATCATCTCTTTGGCCTCCTCTGGACCTGTTCCAGCGATTCCATCTCCTCCTTATGTTGGGGATTCCAGAACTGGACCCAGAGCTCCAGGTGAGGTCTCATGAGAGCAGAGCAGAGGGGCAGAATCCCCTCCCTCTGTTCTGGTCTCGCTGCTTTTGATGCAGCCCAGGACGTGACTGGTTTCTCGGCTGTGAGCTCGTGTTGCCAGCTCATGTCAAGCTTCTCATCACCCAGCGTCCTTCTGCACAGGGTACATCACAAAGTACTGTATATTGAAGGAGGTTTTGGCTATAAATGTATCTGTAAGAGTCTGATGTAAGATGCTGTTCCTCCAGCAGCCAAAGGCAACAGCCACTTCTGCACATGCTGTTATCAAGCAGCCACATGGAGTAAATTTGCTGGTTTTCTGCACTGGGAGTCCTCACTTGGGCTTTTTTTTTTGTTAAGAAATGGGCAGTCTCCAAATCACCTCTGAAGGCAAGTTTTAAAATACTAACCTGTGCAGCCTGTCTGCAGCGTACTTGGAAGGAGAAGGAAGCTGTGTGGCAATCACAGAATCTCTTGGTTGGATAAGACCTTTGAGATCATTAAGTCCAACCGTGCCTGTCCGCTACTAACCCAGATCCCTGAGCATCTCACCCACCTGTCTGTGAAACCCCTCCAGGGATGGGGACTCCACCGCCTCCTGGGCAGCCTCTGCCAGGGTCTGAGGTCCCTTTCCATGAAGAAATCCTTCCCGATGTCCGATCTGAACCTGCCCTGGTGCAACTTGAGGCCATTTCTTCTCATCCTACAGCCTGTCACTTGGGAGAAGAGCCCAGCACGCGCCTCACCACAACCTCCTTCCCGGGAGCTGCAGAGAGCGACGAGGTTGAAGAGGGGAGTGATAAGTTTTGAAGAGGGAATGTGTACAAAATCCAATGAAAACAGCACGCACCAAAACTTCTCACAAAGACAATCCTGGTGTTTTGTGCCTTCAGAATGTCTTCAACAGCCCAACAACAAACCAGCGCCCTTCTGCTCCGTGGTGGTTTGGAGATACACGCACAGACTATGAAAGCACTTAATCCCCACAGCGTTCGGTATCACCTTCTGTTCTTTAATCACTCATTGTAAAAATGCTTGGGAATTCATTCATCCAAGCGTCCTTTATCTGTGGAAGGCAGGCAGTAGCGAACCTGGGGAGAGCTTTAATTTCTCTTTAAAATACGAGCTGCATTCAGAAAAACACCGTAGCCTTTCCGAGAACGGAGCTGTTGGGAGGAGTGAATGTTGGGAGCAGTCAGTTTGGGTCTGGTGGCTTTTCTGTGAGACCTAACCTGTGAGTTTGAAAGCCTGTAAGATTGAAAAGACAGTTACCCAACTGGTCACAACTAATTTAACACGATTTACTGAGGTGAGACAGTAAAAGTTGTGAAACGCCCTTCCTGTTTGCCAATGGGATGTTTTGGGGCATGGAATTCCGAGCTTCAGTTCGTTATCGCGTTTTTCAGAGCGTTTTGCTTTTGTATGAGCAGGGATGTGAAACGCGTGATGGGTGATGAAACCTTGTGATGGGAACATCATCTCCTGCCACCACGCGGCTTTGGGGCTCGCTGCTGCCCAGGTTTCAATCCTTTGCAGAGAATCCCGTGCTCGGACAATCCACGCTTCCAAAATGAGGAACTTGCAGGGCTTTATGTTTGATATTATTCATATCAGTTTTCTAAATGTGGTCTTCTCATTAGAAGACCTTTGTTCTTTACCCAAACGTATTAAAAGTACTGTTTTTTTCTCTCAATTCTGATAACTAGAACCTCAAGAGGATTCCTCTTGCGCTACAGTAGAACACGGGGAGGTTTTACTCCTTTAGTTACCCGTGTCCTCTAGTTGAGTGAGTTGTTACCAAGGTGTGATTGTTCTTCACCTCCTTTTCTATCGCGGTGACTCTGTTGGAGTAGAATCGCCGGTGTCCCATGAGAAACCTGCCCCCTCAGGACTCAACGTGTTGGTTTGGACCTCCAAGAACGTACAACAGCTTGGTTACTCTTTCGTTTCTCAGTATTACGCGTTAGGTTTATTTTTTTTCTTCTGTTGAACGCACGTTCTGGCTCTTTGCAACTTCATTCCGGCCCGTGGGGGTGATGTCGGGGACGTGAGGTGCTGTTTCTAAGTAGACACGTGGAGGAGCTCTTCAGTTGTGCCCAAAGGGATGTTCAGTTGTACCTTGAAAGGTGTTTTTAGGCAGTTTGTCTGATTTTCTTCCCACAACCAACTGCATCATCTAACTTGAAAACTAGAAAAAAAAAAAAGGCTTCTGCCTGCAAATTCTCTTACAGGGCGTAGAATCGGGGACAAATGCGTAGATAGAGATTTAATTTTCATTTCTTTGATATTTTAAAAAAGAATCAGGATTCGGCAATTTACACATAACCACGTCTGCCTCTGTTTTGTGCCTCGGTCACATGCGTTCTCTCTAAATGCGTTAGGGTGGGTTAATACGGGAATAAATCCAACTGCATTCTTTAGGTTTGCAAAAGATCTTGAGGAAGAGCTGCCTGGGCTTTCAATAAACAGGCTTGGCAATCCTGAGAGGAGGGCTGCCGGTACGTTGTCTTGCACTGCAGTCAGGTCAAAAAGACCTTTTCAATCTATTTCTTCTTGTATTTTGCAACTATGCAGGCCTTTTATTGGCAATTATAAATCTTGGGGATGTAAAAAACCCTAGTAATTAGAGTCTTAATGGATTGCCCCTTTTGTTTTCTAAAGCAAGAGGATGACTGGGATCTCGGTCGCTTAGCTTAGAGCAAGGTGTGAAGCTGCAGGTGAGGATGAGGGCAGCTCCCACCCGGGCGCGGAGCAGTTTGGAGGGAGATTTAGTTATGGGAGTCACCAGGAATGCTGAGTTTTCAGCTCATCCGATTCCCTGTGCAGCTGGTTTTGGGATGCTTGCAGAAAGGCGACGCTGCTCAGCCCCCACCAGCCCCTGTCCCTTGCCAGGTGGCCGCACCGTGGTGTCCCCGCGGGCTGCGTGAGCCTTGGGTTCTGCTGCCCCTGCTCCTGGCTGCGTTGGTGCTGGTGTGTGCTGGGCGTGGGTGTCTTTCTGGGCTTTTCTGGGTTTCAAGGCTTCTGAGGAAATACCTACATCCGTGGCTGTGTTGTTTTATCCATCGTTGTGTTGTTTTATCCATCGTTGTGTTGTTTTATCCGTCGTTTCCCAGACAGCCACCAAAGAGGAGAAGATCTAGTTTCTAAGTAGAGTTCTTATTATAGCCACAAAGCTGTGGGCCACGGGCAGGGACACCTCCCACCGGCTCAGGGGCTCCCAGCCCCATCCAACCTGGCCTTGAACCCCTCCAGGGATGGGGCAGCCACCACTTCTCAGGGCCGTGTGCCTCACCACTCTTCAGCAGTGTGTTTTGTTTTCATGTTAGAGCATTGACACTGCTGCATCCCAGTGTCTGGAACCGATTCCTCTTTTTCCTGAGCGCACAAGTTTTCTTCACGAGGTGTTGTGTAGCGTGCTGGCGGGTCTGGAGTCGGTGCCAGCCACCTGGGACCTTTGCAGACCCCAAGCAGTCAAAGCCCTGATGGGAGGAACGCTGGGGGGGGACACACGGAGGTACCTGCATTTCTAGTTGACCTAGAGGTTTTGGTGCTGTGGTTTTCCGGTGTGGAGAACGACCGGGACTGCCAGGTTGGCTCTCCTGCCTGTGCCTCCAGCAGCTGTTGGGGCGTGGCAGAGCCATCCCTCCTGCTCCCCGGTGGAACGGGGCTGCTTCCCACCTTTCCGCTGCTCGGTTTTCCTCTTCCAGCCGTAGGAAGTGTGTCGGCGCGGTGGCTTCTCAGCGTAGGTTCAGCTGGGGGTTGAGCTCTCTTGTGGTACTAAAGGGCGTGAAGAAACGTGCGTCTGGAATCGGCTCCGGCAGCCCTGTGTGCACGGTTAGTGAGGCTGAAGCGCCGCTTCGGCCCGTGTTTGACCTCCGTTACTGGAACTCGTTATTTGCTCAGGACACGGGTCTTCTGACCTACCCAACGAGAAACTCGGTTGCCGTCACTAACCTGCGTTATCGGCTGCGTGTAGACTTTGTAAGCTTAACGTACTCGTTCCTTACTCAAGCGAAACGCGCTGTATGTTTGTCTGGGACTTCTCAGATCTTAGAATGGGCGAGATATGGCTCTGCTCTCCACTTCCACTTGATTTTCCAGTGAATTCAGAGTTGCCGGATAATACGGAGCATCCTTTTTCCTGTGTATTGGCGTTCTGGTCGGAGGTGATTTTGTTGAAGAGGTGATTTTTTTTCCAGTTGGTGGCTTGGTTTGGGGTTTTTTAATTTGGTTTTTGTTGGTGATGGTAGTGTTTGTTTAGTTGCAAATCTTGCTCAGGGTAAGATTCCCTGGAGACACTAATAAAAGTCATTATAATTATATGCTTTTGGGTGCAAACCTGTCGGTAAGTCATTCCCATTATTGTCATTTTGCAAAGAGTTCTAAGCCATAATTACTAAGTGTTGATTGAAGGAATGATACAAAGTTCCACGCAGTCCTTTAGCTGTCATAGCCCGTGGTTTTCAGTAGATCTCACATCACAAGCTGCTCCGCTCGCTGTATGACTGCGGGGAGACCTTGCAGCTCCAAATACGCATCGTAAAATCCACTTCATTTCTGACCCGCTGCGGTGGGATGAGTGCACCAGGAGAGCTTTGGGGGTTTCCAGTCTGGAGCGTGGCTGATTGAAGCTATAAATTGCTATAGATTGCCCAAAATCACAATATTCTTGGCTGGGACGCTCCGCCGAGCAGTAAGAAACCCGGAATGTCCCTTTTTATCGGTACGTACGCCCGTCGTGGTTAAAGCGACTCCCCAGTCCAATAGGTGCTGCTCTGTTCAGGAAAGGATTGCCTTAAGAAACCAAAGAGGGCTGGTTAATCGATCTCTTGAACTTTTATCTTTTATACAGTAAATGTTTTATTGAATTACATGTTGGGATTTCTCATACCTTTGTGTCTGTTCACATTGCTGGTTATGAACCTACAGATTTGTACTAATTCATAACTTTAATTGTTTATGCAATAAAATAAGGAAAACTTTGATATAAATGACAACATGGGCTTTTTAGCTTTATTTATCGTTACCCTTGTGTTTGAAATAGAATAAATATTTGCTCTCCTGGCCAAGGCATTTTAGAGTTTCACTACCAGATTGCTCCAGGCAGCTTTCCTCCTGTTCCTCTTGGGGAAAGCAGAGCACAGCTGAGCTTTTCACCTTCCTGCTGTGTGCAGACCTTTCACTTAGGATACAAACGGGTCGTGGCCAGTGAGGGTGGGGAGGCCCTGGCCCAGGTTGCCCAGAGCAGGGGTGGCTGCCCCATCCCTGGAGGGGTTCAAGGCCAGGTTGGATGGGGCTTGGAGCCCCTGATCCAGCGGGAGGTGTCCCTGCCTGTGGCAGGGGTGGGACTGGATGGGCTTTGAGGCCCCTTCTGACCCAACCCATTCCATGATTCTGTAATGACGTGATTGGGAATTTGCATAACGAGAAAGGGGTGGTTTAAGGTGAGGAACTAACGCTCACCCCCCTTGCTGCTACAGAAATGCTGTTGGACAATGAGAAGGAAAATTTCCATACATGCTTCTTGATATCTTATATTCCTCTCCAGAAAAGACAGATTTTGGAAGCTATGTTGACCTTGGGAAGTCCCTGTGCAGGGTTTGCCATTTCAGTTGGGAGCAAATTCCAGCCGTAGCGGCTCCTTTCCAACTTCTGTTTTGTTTCTATCCAAGAAATGAGGAGCGTGCTGACCTCCTGTCACCCTTGGCTTGCAGGGAAGGACCCTCCTGATTGGAAGGAGCGATGGGGTTGGCGTTGGTAGCTCAGCCCCTGCCAAGCTTGGGCAGAGGGGAAGCTTCTGCTCCCTGGGTGCTGCTTCTTGTTTCAGGCTTCTCGAGGAACTGAACTTGCCTCTCGTTTCCATAAATCCCTCTGGCTTTGAGCAGTGGAGTTCTGGCTGTCAGACACAACTCAACAAGGGTTGGGAATGAGTTTAATGGCCAATTTCTTCTGCTGGAGGTGCTAAAATCCGCAATAACTCGATTGAAATAGGCAGGCGGTGGAGTTTGTGTAGAGCAAGTTATATCCCTTTTGCTCCCTTTGTATCTGAACGCTCGGGCTGTCCAGAAGCAGCTCAAGTTACAAACGTTGGAACGCGTCGCTACATCGCGTTAAATTCCAAGAGTTTAAGGAAGCTCCTCACTCCTGTAAGCTCGGAGCCGATTTGTTTGAAGCTGTTGTTTCAGCATCCCCGACGTGTAAAAGCAAACTTGCAATAAACTCCTGTCCCCGCGTAGTTGAAAGAAACACCAATCCTTGGCGCTTAGCTGCGCTAAACGTTAAAACCAAGATTTTCAAGAGTGAGGAAGATGCTCGGGTGGAATCAAGGCACCGCTCCGGGACGGCTGTACTTGACTAGTGTATTAATAGTTAACTCCGCAGCCTGGACGAGCTGAATCTCTTCCAGGTGACGGAGCGCAGCTCTGTTTAGCTTCCTGCGTTTGTCAATGTGCAAACACGCGCTCCTCGCGTTGTCACGCTGCCGGCGCCCTGCCCGGGCGTTGCTTCCCGAGCCAGCGGGGAATCGCAGGACTCCTCGCTCCTCTTCCTCCAGCTCGCCTGCCCTGGCTCCGTATCCAGAGATACTGGCTATCCACGGGGGCCGGAGGGGTTTAAAGGCTTTTGGAATGATTTTTAAGTAGTTTTGGAATGGACGGCTGTGCTGTCAATTCTTGTTTGGTGGTTTAGCCCCTAATCTCTGCTTGATAACCCGTAGTGGGGACCCTGCGCGTGTGGCCGAGGGCTGGAGCAGCACAGCAGCCTCAGGAGATGCTGTCGGGCTTGGTACCCGTCCAGTTGCCTGCTCTGACAGAGCCTGGCTCTTTATCTTGGGGAAAAGCCAGCAAAAAAAAAAAAAAAGCTGAGGTTAGGTAGGAACTTTGCGGGCGTAGTGTGAGTTACGGGAGCATCTGTGGCCTTCGTATGGTCCCAAAAAGCAGAGGGTCTTGAATAGCGGTTCCTTGAGGACATGGGTTAGTGATTGATGGGAATGGGTGGACTTGATGATCCTGTGGGTCTTTTCCAACCTGGTGATTCTATGATTCTGTGGCTCTTTTGAGAGGGGACTGTGGGTTTTTTCTGGCGAGGAGAGGAGCGGAAATCAGTGTAACGGCGCCTGGTGCGTTAGAAACCTCTACAGGGTCCAAAAGGGAATAATAACACAAAACACTCCACAATTAATAACCTAAAGCGAAGCAGCGCGTGTTGCTCCCTCTTCAGACAAGTTTAGCTGTGCGAGAAGGTGGATTCCATCCAGTCCAGACTCACTGCTGCGAAACCGTTCTCCTTTCGCATCCGTAGTTTATTCTGTTCACGTACTTAGAGGTGCCAGGAATGAAATCTCTCGCACAGTCTCTCTTTGTATAGCGATAGGTTTTCCTCTTCCATCAGTATGATTTTGGAGGTTCCCTGATTTCTGAATGTGTTTTTGATGTGCTTTACCTTCCGGAGTTTATCCAAAGCGGAGAGCAGTGGAATGGTGGGTCCTGTCTTTTCCCTGGGATGAAAAGGAATTCTTATTTTACAAAGGAAAAATGAAAAGCGGTGTTCTTGTTGCTGCAGCGTGCTCCTGCGCTGTGAGCCCTGCTGCTTCTCAACAAAATCCAACCGGATTTGAGCACGTTTTCCTAGACGCTGAATGATTGAAGGATGTTGTAGCTCTGGAGCGAGTCCAGAGAAGAGCAACAAAGCTGGTGAAGGGGCTGGAGAACAAGAGGAGCGGCTGAGAGAGCTGGGGGTGTTCAGCCTGGAGAAGAGGAGGCTGAGGGGAGACCTCATCGCTCTCTACAACTACCTGAGAGGAGGTTGTGGAGAGGAGGGAGCTGGGCTCTTCTCCCAAGTGACAGGGGACAGGACGAGAGGGAATGGCCTCAAGCTCTGCCAGGGTAGATTTAGGCTTGAGATTAGGAAAAAATTCTTCACGGAGAGGGTGGTTAGGCATTGGAACAGTCTGCCCAGGGAGGTGGTTGAGTCGCCGTCCCTGGAGGTGTTTAAGGTGAGGGTAGACGAGGTGCTTAGGAGCATGATTTAGGGACTGGTGGGAATGGTTGGACTCGACGGTCCAGTGGGTCTCTTCCAACCTGGTCATTTTGTGATTCTGTGATTTATCCTTTCCCTGGGGTTGTGGGCAGCGTTCCGTTTGCTTTGAGATTCGCTCTTAGCTTTTTGGGTGTCTGTGCCTGCTGGTGGGTTGGGGTTTTTTTTGGTTCTTTTACCTTTTTTTGAACGCTGTGATGTTGCAGTTACAGTTCACGCTAACAGCGGGGCATCCTCCGGTCTCGTTCTCTCCCCCAGGCCTCCCCGTGGACCCTTCTCCCCTCTCTTCCCTCGTGCTGAAGAGTCCCTTGGGCTTGAACGCGGCCTTCCAGGTGAACTCGAATGTGACCGGCCAAGGCTCTTCTCCTCTCCTGAGTCCTGTCCTCAGCGATGCAGGTGGTGCCAGGATAGAAGAGGACGATGAAATGAAGCGTAAGGTAAGAATGATGTGGCTGGGAGTTTGTGTAATGAGAAAGTGATGGTTTTAGGTTGGACTCGATGATCCGGTGGGTCTCCTCCAACCTGGTGTTTCTATGATTCAGATGAGCTGCACTTACTGGTCTTTCATAGTCTCATGTCCTTTATTTTGGCCCCTGAACTTTCAGGGTAGAGCTCCCCTCTTTCTGCTGAAAACCCTTGCCCCTCATCCTATCCCCGCTCTCACTGATCTAGAGCCTCTACCCAGCTCTCCTGGAGCTTCTTTCACCTCTGGAAGCTGCTCTAAGGTCTCCCTGGAATCGTCTCCCGGCGGAACAACCCCAGCTCTCAGCCTGTCCTCGTACAGGAGTTGCTCCAGCCCTTGGATCGTCTTCCAAGGATTTGAGTAAAAGCTGCAAGTGGAAGTGGAATAGTTTTGGAAAAGGACTGTATTGCAAATCTGCTTTACTGCGTATGATTAGAGAAGTGTTTAAAACCTAGGAAGCCTGGAATAAAGGTTTCCATGGTTTTGTAAAGTGCTCCCTTGATTTTGGAATGGAAGGTCATATATTAGATGTATAATTGACATTATTTTCTGCTACTCTTGAAACAGAAATGGTGTTTTATAGTAAAGTCAGTATTTGAGAATGTGGTACTGGATGCAGAGGTGCCTTGTTAGGAACCTGTCTGGAGCGAGTCCAGAGAAGAGCAACGAAGCTGGTGAGGGGGCTGGAGAACAAGAGGAGCAGCTGAGAGAGCTGGGGGTGTTCAGCCTGGAGAAGAGGAGGCTGAGGGGAGACCTCATTGCTCTCTGCAACTACCTGAAAGGAGGTTGTGGAGAGGAGGGAGCTGGGCTCTTCTCCCAAGGGACAGGGGACAGGACGAGAGGGAATGGCCTCAAGCTCCACCAGGGGAGGCTCAGGCTGGATATCGGGAAAAAATTTTTCACAGAAAGGGTGATTGGTCCCTGGCAGAGGCTGCCCAGGGAGGGGGTTGAGTCCCCTTCCCTGGAGGGGTTTAAGGGACGGGTGGACGAGGTGCTGAGCGACACGGTTTAGTGGCAGATAGGTCTTTTCCAACCTTGTGATTCTGTGAATCAACTGCTCCATTCACACACAGAGAAGGCTCAGGTTCAGGCTCGTGCTTAGTAATAAACAGAGCATTTCTATTTTAATGCTTATGGATTGCTGTGTATTCTTTCAGCGCTATCCCACGGACAAGGCATACTTCATAGCAAAGGAGATTCTCGCTACAGAGCGGACGTATCTGAAGGACCTGGAGGTCATTACAGTGGTAAGGGGTTTTCCTTTCTTTAATGCAGATCCTTTTCTTAACAGATTTGTAATTCTTAATTTGGAAAAACTTGGAATTTCTTCCAGGCGACAGAAGAAAGCTCGATAATAAAGCATAATCCACGAGCCATGTCAATGTTATATTCCTTATTCTATGGGTCCTTACGCAGGAGAACAGAGACATTCTCTGGACTTGCGTTGTTAGCTCCAATAGCTACATCACGTGGCGTTCTGATCTGTAATATTCGATATTCCTGAAAGCAGGGAACCAAAAGTGATAAAAAGTGCGGGATGTGACGCGCAATGAGGTGTCTCCAGCTGCTGAATAGCTTGCACGGGGCTCCAAATTTTGTGGGAAGGCAGTTGCGTCTGCTGCTCGGTAATTTAGAGCTGTGAGCAACCATCCCACCACTGCACGAGGAACCGTGCTTGTGCCTGGAACCCATAATAAACCTCATTGTCGTAATATCTGGCGAGGAAAGAAATGACATCTTTTCATCTTTCTCCGATTCCCTCTTCCCTAAGTGTTTCTCCTTCCTCCCTGCTCTTTCCCTCTGCACACACAGTCTCCTCCCCCCGTTGCTGCAGGAGCAGATTTTTTTGTGCTAGCGATTAATTTCTCAAATAGAAACATTTATTGTAATCAATGATGTTTCCGGCAGTGGTTTCGCAGCGCGGTCATCAAGGAGAACGCGATGCCGGAGGGCCTGATGACATTGCTCTTCTCTAACATAGACCCCATCTATGAGTTCCATCGAGGCTTTCTGAAGGAGATTGAGCAGCGGCTGTCGCTCTGGTAAGCGTTAATAGCACATGGGCAGCGAGCTGGGGGACCTTTTCCCTCGTCCTCACATCAAAACCCCACCTATTGTACATTCAAACTGGTATTTCAGCTGAAATAGAATCAAGGAAAATGTATTTTAGTAAATTACAGCTTTAGAAAAATGACTGGAGGCATTTTGCACAGCCAGTTTTTCAAGCGTGGCTTTGTACGTCGTGTAGAGTCATGGAATGGTTTGGGTTGGAAGGGGTTGGGAAGGTCCAGACCCCTTGCAGTAAGCAGGGGCATCTTCAAGCAGATCAGGCTGCTCCGAGCCCCATCCAAGCTGACCTTGAATGGTTCTAGGGATGGAGCAGCCACCACTTCTCTAGGCAACCTGTGCCAGGGCCTCAGCACCCTCAGCGTAAAGAATATCTTCCTAATCTCTTGTCTAAACCTCTCCTCTTTTAGTTTAAAACCACCACCCCTTGTCCTCTTGCCACAGACCCTGCTAAAAGGCTTTCCCCCATCCTTCTTAAAAGCCCCCTCTAAGTACCAAAAGGCTTCAATAAGGTCTCCTCTGAGTCTTCTCCAAGCTGAACAACCCCAACTCTCTCAGCCTGTCTTCACAGGGAATGTGCTCCAGGCCTTTGATCGTTTTTGTAGTCCTGGAGTCATGCAAATTGTGCACCGGACTAAGGTTTTATGATTTCAGAGTCACTTAGTTTGGAAAAGACCCTTCAGATCATTAGGTCCAACAGTAAATATAACTCTGTTGCCTTAGAGAAGAGAAGGAACATGAGGTCAAAAGATAATGTGTGTGGTTTCGACCCCTTGCAGCTCCAGGGGAAAATCTAGGAGGCACTTTTAGAGTTCAGTTCTTGCCGCACAATTGATTTCAAAGAGCATACTTTTAATCTTTTAACCATTAATTACTTTCTCCTGACCTGAAATGTAATATATGAGAGTGTGGTTACCTTTCCAGAGGGGTGTTTTATATAAAGGAATTAGGAGCAGAAATAAATTCAAGGGGATCACGTTATGCCATGGATTCAGACTGAGAGGTTCAACTCAGAAATAGATTTCATTTCCTAGATACATTTCTGTTCCCTTCTCAGTTTTCTAAGCATGGCTTTGTGTTCGTTCTTTCGTGCTTCCGTGTTTCCTGGTCTGAGTTTTCAGCCTGAACAGTGAAATGGGAACATCAAGTGGCTCGGATGGATTGAGGAGGGCGTTAATGTTCATACTGATTCCCTTGATTTTACCAGAGCAGTTCTGAAAAACTGCTGGGAAGCGCTTTTTAAAGGTTCTGTCTCGAAGTACAGGGAAAGTAGAGGGAGGAAACTGGAATTCCTTGATCTCCTTGTACTGCGCCTCCTTGTTTCATCTCCCTGTGTGCGTTTTAGGGAAGGGAGAACCAACGCTCACGTGAAAGGAGATTATCAGCGCATCGGAGATGTCATGCTCAGGAACATGCGCACCCTGAAGGTAGGCGAGGGACGGAAGGAATGGAATCTCAGGGTCGCTGATTTAGACTGGAAATAAGGAGGAAATTCTTCACTAAGAGGGTGGGGAGGCCCAGAGCAGGGGTGGCTGCCCCGTCCCTGGAGGGGTTCAAGACCAGGTTGGATGGAACTTGGAGCCCCTGATCCAGTGGGAGGTGTCCCTAATCATGGTCAGAGCCAAAAGCAGAGGGAGGAGTGGTTGTTTTTTCTTATTCCCTGTGGAATTTCTTTGAGACTGTTTTTCCTTTGCTCCCAGTAATTCTTTGTACGATCCCACAGGAGTTTACCAGTTACCTGCAGAAGCACGATGAGGTCCTGACAGAGCTGGAGAAAGCAACCAAACGCCTAAAGAAGCTGGAGACGGTTTATAAGGAGTTTGAGCTGCAGAAGGTTTGCTACCTGCCCCTCAACACCTTCCTGCTCAAGCCCATCCAGCGGCTGATGCACTACAAGCTGATCCTTGGGAGGCTCTGCAAGCACTACACGGCTGAGCACCGCGACTTCCCCGACTGCCGGAGTGAGTGAGCACCCGGCTGTGCCCCTCGAGGCACGAACCGCTTCCCCTGCCTGTGCCCTGCGGGAGACAACCCGGTGTAATTCACAGAACCACAGAATGGGTTGGGTTGGAAGGGGCCTCAAAGCCCATCCAGTCCCACCCCTGCCACGGGCAGGGACACCTCCCACTGGATCAGGGGCTCCAAGCCCCATCCAGCCTGGCCTTGAACCCCTCCAGGGATGGGGCAGCCACCCCTGCTCTGGGCAGCCTGTTCCAGGGCTTCCCCATCCTCATCATAAAGATTTTCTTCCTAATCTGAATCTTCCCCCTTCCAATTTAAAGCCATCCCCCCTCGTCCCATCCCTGCGATCCCTGATCCAGAGCCCCCTCCCCAGCTTTCCTGGAGCCCCTTTCAGCTCTTCTCCTTCCAGATGCGCTGAAGGAAGTCACAGAGATGACGTCCCAGCTGCAGCACAGTCTCATCCGCCTGGAGAATTTCCAGAAGCTGACCGAGCTGCAACACGACTTGATCGGAATAGACAACCTCTCGGCGCCCGGCAGGGTGAGTGCTCTCGCTTAGTGTTCGGAGCCGTTGGTGGGTTTATTCCCAGGGAAGTGCCTTTCAGCCGTGTGTTTGCACCACTGCCCCTCTGCTTTGTGTAATTGTCTTCTGTCTCAGGCTTGGGGATGTCCTAGGGAATAGATGAGAAGTGAGAAACGTAAGAAAAAGACTTGCAGGTTGGAAACTAAAACTACAGCTTTAAAGAAATCATAGAATCATTTGGTTGGAAAAGACCTTTGAGATCATTGAGTCCAAGCGTCCCTGTCCAAGACTAAACCAGATCCCTGAGCACCTCATCCATCTGTTGAACCCCTCCAGGGATGGGGACTCCACCACCTCCTGCGCAGCTTCTACCAGGGCCTGAAAACCCTTTCCATGAAGAAATTTTTCCAGCAGTTTGTTTAGTTCCTGCTTGGATTTTTGTTTCTTTGTTTTTTGGTAGATGTACTGAGCGTCAGTACAGGAGCATCACGTATGCTTTGGGGATCAATGGCTGCGGTGGGATGTAAGTGCAATAGGTGACCTGCTGGTGTGCAACAGGAACCCTGCTCCTTTTCCTTCTCTTGCTTCATTGATTTAAATGCTGCCTGCAGCAAGGAGCTGATTCCCCTTACAAACAGAAGGAAAGGTGTCATCTGGGGTTTGACCAATCTGTTAGTGATCATTGCTGGGCACCAATCACAGAATTTCCCTTCCCTTCTCCAGGCTGAACAACCCCAACCCTCTCAGCCTGTCCTCATACAGGAGCTGCTCCAGCCCTTGGATCATCTCCATGGCCTCCTCTGGACTCACTCCAACAGTTCCATGTTCTTCCTCTGCTAATCAATCAACATCCGTGTACTCTGGGATGCAAAAAAGAACCATGAAAATTCTCTGTGTTTGGGAAAGATTGACTTTGTCTGACTTCTTATTCTCCGCTGCAGGAGTTTATCCGGGAAGGCTGCTTGTACAAGCTCACTAAGAAGGGTTTACAGCAGCGGATGTTCTTTCTGGTAGGTTTTGCTTCTGTTTTTCATAAACCCAAAGTCTTCACGATAAAGTTGTCATGAAAGCTTGTTTCCCTGAGCTGGTGATGGTGACTGAAAACTCACTCGGAGGGTTTTTAGCTAGAGCAGGGCTGTGACAACCCTGTCCCATCCATCACGTTTCCTTAAGGATACACACATTTAACAGGCTTTTAAAATTAATTGCCTCTCTTGTAAATAAACAGAAGGGAAGCAGGCCAAATTCACTGAGAAATGGCATTTTTTCCTGTATATACAGTGGCCTTTAAACAACTATTTTCTAAAAGATTTCATAAAGTCCGTGGCCCTCTCTGCTGTCCTTGTAGCATTGATCGTTTCTTCCTGCCTTTGCAGTTCTCGGATATGTTGCTGTACACGAGCAAAGGGGTTACGGGGACAAACCAGTTCAAAATTCACGGGCACCTTCCTCTGCATGGCATGTTGGTAAGTGGTTTCCAGTTCCATTGCAGCATTAAGGAGGTGGCGTGGCCTGAAGGCAGGTGGAGGCAGCGCTTCAGGGCAGGAGGAACAAAGCTGCTGACACCCTGATGGGCTGGAAGGGACCTCAAAGCCCATCCAGTTCCAACCCCAGTCACGGGCGCGGACACCTCCCACTGGATCAGGGACTCCAAGCTCCATCCAACCTGGCCTTGAACCCCTCCAGGCACACAAGCGGCTCCTGCCTCCCCACCCCGCTGTTCTAACGGGACTGTTCTTTCTGTCTTTGATTTGCAGCTGATAGTGCTTGACCCGCCGGTAAGTAATGAGCTGTCTCCTCCCGTTCCTGCCCTGCTGGATGTGGTGCTGTGCTGCTAGAGATGCAGCAGTAGAAACGCTCGATATAGACCCATATAGAGCCAAAATAGACTCGAAGTAGGCGGTATCCGTAAAAGAGTAGCTGCGTTCACTTACTGCAACCAGGGTGTAATCGTGTTGTGTCAAGGAGGGAAGTTTCAATGTTTATCAGTCACCGAGCGGTGATGAGAAAACACTTTTCTCCCTCTGCAGGTGGAAGAGAGTGAGAACGAATGGGCCGTCCCTCACTGCTTCACCATTTATTCAGCACAGAAGACCATTGTGGTGGCAGCAAGGTAGCATTTCTCTTCCTTTTGGATCCCTTCTCCAAAGACTTGGCATTTGATCGTGTGGTGCAGAGATGAGGGTCTTTCCTGTGTCCCCAGGAACGCAGAGCTCCTGAGCAAACAGGGGACCCTGCGGGACCCTGCCCAGCTCCATTACCAGTGGTTCTTTTAGTCTTATTTCAGGCCTTGAAAGGAGAAGTAAGGGCTATATGAGATCAGCTTTCTGTCTGGAAAGCCTTGGGGGAACTTTAATGTTATTTCTATTTGTTTAATGGGAAGAGGCTGCTCCGTCCCTCAGCCAGCACCATCACGGTTCCAGGCTGGGGTGGTCTCCAGTCACGCTTTTTGTCTTGCAGCACCCGCTTGGAGATGGGGAAGTGGATGGAAGACCTGAACATGGCGATTGAAATGGCCAAGAAATCCACTGAGAAATCCGACATGCTGCTGGAAAACTCAGTGTGCAACCGCTCCAACAGTAAGTTGGGTTCCCTGCCCTCTTGAAAAGCATCGGGGTTTGTGCCCTTGTCGCTTTTCCTATTGTGAATTTGATGACATAAGTGGAGTACTTTTATAATTCATACAGTAGTGGGAGAGCTATCGTGCTTTTATTTTGTTTTAATCAAAATAAATATCCCTGTCTTCCTAGATTGATGTTCCTAGTAGCTTCAGATGTGGCAGAGATGCTCCAGTTGCAGAATTGCTAATTTTATATGGACTTTATTCATCTCACATAGATTTTTCTCAATTTAACCATGTAGTGCATTTGCTGGTCTGGAAATGTGGTGTCTCTGGAGATGAGCAAGTTCTTTTATAGCCCAGCGTTCTCGTGCCCGTGTCTGGTGGTGGCATGGAGGTGCTGAAACCTTTACTGTCCCTTCCTGGAGCACTTCTCTCTCCTCCTCACTGAGAATCCACTGAAGAGGAGATGTGGGGATGTTTGTTTGTTTTACGAGGTGTCGAGGCAGCTGCCTCAAGCAGAGCTGAGCAATGAAAGCCACAGAGATCTGCTGTGCTGAGTCCCCTTCCCTGGAGGGGTTTAAGGAACAGGTGGACGAGGTGCTGAGGGACATGGGTTAGCGTTTGATGGGAATGGTTGGACTCAATGATGCGGTGGGTCTCTTCCAACCTGGTGATGCTGTGATTCTGTTCTATTCTATGCTCTGAGTGGCCTTCAGGAGCTGGGTAGCCGATTCCAGTCGATGTAAGACTGGAAGAGAAAACAGCTTTTCTCAGGAGTCCCTGCTTCTCTCGCTCTTTGGGTTGCACTGTTGACTTAAACCGCTGCCGAATTCTCCTCCCCCAGGATCCTCTGATGAGGTCTCTCTAGAACAGGAGTCCGAAGATGACATACACTCCTCTCGTAGCTCCCTGGACAGGCAGAGCCACCACCGTGCCAACACAACCATGCACGTGTGCTGGTACCGCAACACCAGCGTCTCCATGACTGACCACAGTGTGGCTGTTGAGGTACCCGCCGGGCTCTCGCCTCTCGCTCTGTCCATCCCGGCTCGCTCGGCCACCGCTCATCCTCCGCTCCATCTCCATCTCGGCCTGGGCAGCATCTTTGCGTCTTGGGGAGCGCACGGAGGCTGCTGCCCGTCTGCCCCGCTGCGTGCATGTCTGTGTGGCTGCGCACGCGCTCCGCTCCCCGTGCTGCAGCTTCGGCAGGGACACTGAGGGAGGGCAATTTTAAAGGAAACGCAGGATATCCTAGGAATGAGTTGTTCCTCTGGGCTTCCTCAGCCTTGCTGGAGGAGGTTACCAATCTGTGGCCTTTTGGGCTGTGCTGAGGTCTGCTTGGCTCCCGTGCTGCACCCAGAGTTAGGAAAGGTGCTTTGAGTTCGGTGGGAATAGGATTCCTCTGCCCTTCCCTCGCTGGGAGGGTGAGCAGCAGGCGTTAGGAAGGGCCGTGTCGCAGCAGGGTCACGTTCTGCTGCACGGAGGTTTATTCTGGGGTGTTGGTTGACAGCGACTGACCATGAGCCAGCAGGGGCCCAGGTGGCCAAGAAGGCCAATGGCATCTTGGCTTGGATCAGAAACGGTGTGTCCAGCAGGTCCAGGGAGGTTCTTCTCCCTCTGGACTCGGCACTGGTGAGACTGCACCTCGAATCCTGTGTTCAGTTCTGGGCCCCTCAGCACAAGGAGGATGTTGTGGCTCTGGAGCGAGTCCAGAGAAGAGCAACGAAGCTGGTGAGGGGGCTGGAGAACAAGAGGAGCAGCTGAGAGAGCTGGGGGGGTTCAGCCTGGAGAAGAGGAGGCTGAGGGGAGACCTCATTGCTCTCTGCAACTACCTGAGAGGAGGTTGTGGAGAGGAGGGAGCTGGGCTCTTCTCCCAAGGGACAGGGGACAGGACGAGAGGGAATGGCCTCAAGCTCTGCCAGGGGAGGGTCAGGCTCTATATAAGGAAAATATTTTTCACAGAAAGGGTGATTGGTCCCTGGCAGAGGCTGCCCAGGGAGGGGGTTGAGTCCCCTTCCCTGGAGGGGTTTAAGGGACGGGTGGACGAGGCGCTGAGGGACACGGGTTAGTGATTGATGGGAATGGTTGGACTCGATGATCCGATGGGTCTTTTCCAACCTGGTGATTTTATGATTCTATGATTCTAAATACCATGAGGAGAAAAAGGAGGTGGCTAGCTTGCCAAGCAGCAGTGGGGCAGGTATCGATGCACTGGGACCTTCCTGCCCGGCTCCGAGGGCTCTTCTTGTGCAGTGGGAGGAGTTGGAAGTCTGAAGCGCTGGGGTTTTGGTGATGGACAGAAAGTGTCAGTCAGCTCAGTAAAGGAGTCCTGGAGGTGTCACCTGGGCTCAGGGGCCGGAGGGGCAGCACTTAAGCTGGCAGGGAGAGTGGTTTCTGTCAGAGGGGGTCAAGCCCCTTCCCTGCTGAGCGCCTTGTGAAAGGCACTGCATCCTGCTGTTCTGTACCCGGATCACGAGACCTCCCTCCTACCAGCTCTGAGATTCAACGTGTGAGTTCTTGCAGCTCCCTCTCACTCTCATCTGTTCCGTGCTCTAACAGCATTATTGTTTTTCACAATCCATTTTCCATTAACAGACGCCTTCCTCTTATTACTTCTCTTATCCTAATGTTCTGTTTTTCTCTCCCCCTTTTCTCTGCTCAGTTTTCTGCTCTCTTGCTGTTTCTCCAGAGCTTCCTCCTCGCTATTTGCTGGGCCAGGCCCAACGGCCCAACACAATCACCCATGTTTGTTGGTACCGGAACCAGAGCCTGTCCCTGTCTGATTACCTGTGCATGATCCAGGTAAAAATGTCTCTCACGTTCTGCGCTGGTGGGGAGGAGCCGTGGGATGCCGAGGAACCGTGGGAGGCCAAGGAACATGTACTACCCCTCGCTCCGGGATTCCCAGTGAGCCACGAGTGAGGAAGCCCCAAGCCAGCGGCAGAGCCATCGTGTTGTTGGCACAGGATCCTCCTCCTTCTGCTTCCCAGAGTGGTTCTCTGTGTAATTCTGCTGCCTCTCCTCTCTTTCTCTAATTACACAACCCATCTGCTGTCATTCCGTGCTGTAGGCTTCGTTATCCCGCTGCACTGGGTGCCTCTAGCTCCGAGGCAGGGATGCTCAGCTCCTCTGCAACCTCCTCGCCGCGCCGGGCTTGGCTTCGCGTAGCTGCCACACGTGGCTTGTTCTCACTCTGGCATCTTCTGTTTCCTCCTCTGCTTTATTTCCCTTCTGCGTGTTCTCGAAGGGGGTTTTTGCCTGTGAAAAGGGGGGTGGCTGGAGGCGTGGGCGCCCTCGTGGCTGTCACCGGTCCCCTGCCTGCAGGAGGGTGACGGCTGGAGGGCCGAGAGGCAGCGGGAATGCTGCTAGCGGAGAGAAAGCAGCGGTTTGTTCATCAGGAGATCGCTGGGAATTACTGAACTGAAGGGACAGAGTCACTCAGGCACCGCGTGGAATATCTAGGAGGCCTTTTCCAACACGGGAGCCAGGGCAGAGGGGGACAGAGCCGGCAGCCTCTGGGTTCACGGTGGTGTCTTTGCTCTGTGCTAGAACCAGCTCTCCGGGTACTTGCTGAGGAAGTTCAAGAACAGCAACGGCTGGCAGAAACTCTGGGTCGTCTTCACCAACTTCTGCTTGTTCTTCTACAAAACGCATCAGGTGGGGGAGCGGCGCGGGGGGGACGGCGCGGGGGGCTCCGGGGTGCCGGGCTCTGCTGCGGGTGCAGCTCCCTGCCTTTTGAGGGAGAGTAGTGAGTGAAAGAGGAGGGAGTTCAGAAGAAAGCCAGGCTCTGTAAGGCCACGGGAACTTCTTGCAGAATGGAATCGGTATTTGCTGCTCTGTTGATGGTGCTGAGTCCCTGTGGGTGAGAGGGGAAGGTTTCCTCGTGCAGTGACCTAGGGAGGTGAGGGAATCTCCAGGGGGATCTTCTAGTGGCCTCCCAGTGCTGAAAGGGGCTCCAGGAAAGCTGGGAGGGGCTTTTTACAAGGGCCTGGAGGGACAGGATGAGGGGGAATGGGTATAAACTGGAGGGGAGTGGATTTAGACTAGACATGAGGAGGAATTTCTTCACCATGAGAGTGGTGAGGGACTGGCCCAGGTTGCCCAGAGCAGGGGTGGCTGCCCCATCCCTGGAGGGGTTCAAGGCCAGGCTGGATGGGGCTTGGAGCCCCTGATCCAGTGGGAGGTGTCCCTGCCCGTGGCAGGGGTGGGACTGGATGGGCTTTGAGGTCCCTTCCAACCCAAACCATTCCATGATTCTATGAATCGCAGCCTTTGGTTGCTCCCTGTTCATTCTACTCCTGTTCTCACCTGAACAAAACCATGAAGCCCTTACCTGTTCTGTTCGTTGGGAAGGACTGGGTGGCAGTGGACGCCTTGCGCTAAGGGCTGGGCTCTCGGCTCTTCCAGGACGATTATCCCTTGGCCAGTCTCCCGCTGCTGGGCTACGCGGTCAGCTCGCCGGTGGAGGCCGACGGCATCCAGAAGGATTATGTCTTCAAGCTGCAGTTCAAGTCCCACGTGTATTTCTTCAGGGCTGAGAGCAAATACACCTTTGAAAGGTAACGTTCTGTTTTCTCTCTCCATCTCAGTGTTTCACCCCTTCCGTGGGAGAGCATCCCACGCTGTGGGTGGTGTACGAATCAGTCGTGCTCTCAAGGAAAGATGTCCAATTCACAGTTTGTCTTGCTTTTTTTTTCTCACTGTCACTTTGCTTTCACCCATATGAGCAAATCCCTTAGGTAATTTATGGAAGAACAGCGATCCAGTGGCTCAGGGAGAGCTTTGTCAGCCCGTCCTCCTTGGCTAGCACTTGCACTACACGTACAGGAGGATGCGGGTGCTCTCAGAAGCTCTCAGTCAGTCAGGCACCATGTATTTTCTACATCTCAAGTGCTGCCTTTGAAGAGTTGGTGTCTTAAAACGTAGAAAGGCAGAAGCTGCCTCTCCTGTGGGGTGTGGGGAAGGGGTGCGGCTTGTAGCTGAAGGAACGGATTTGTGCATCGGGGAGCGATGGGCTGATTATTCCTTTCATTCTTTCTTGCAGGTGGATGGAGGTGATCAAGAGAGCCACCAGCTCTCCTGCCAGGTCGAGCCTGCTGCTTCCCAAGGAGGAGAAGAACCCTCACAGCGACTGAGGTGGGGCAGAGCTGGGTCTCTGCTGTGAACATAACAACGGAGCCGGGGGGAGAAACAGGAGTCTCTGGAGGTTCATTTCCACCTGGTATGGAAAGTGGAAGCGAGGGAGTTGCAGACTGGGATCACACCCATTCCCATTGGTATGGAAGAGGGTCAAGGGCGTTCCAGTTTGTACCTGCTTAGAGAGAACCTAACAACCGCAGAGCTCCAGTGTGCGTCCTGGAAGGCTGATCGTTCCGGTTGTAGCTGTACAGTAACGCCCTTGCCTGCCCCGAAGTCGAATGCCACCCTGGTTGTACGTTGTGACTGGACAGTCGGCGTGCGCGGGAGGAATCCAGAAACCTGGCTCCCAGTTCCCTTTTCCTGGCTTGGCACGGCTGCGCCACCGCTGTCCCGCTGCTCTGGGTGTCGCCTTGCTGGCACAGCTCTCTTGGAGGACCAGGGGAGCCACAGCTGGATTGGCTGCAACACCGTTGGTTTGGAACAGAGGCTTCAGCGCTCTCGGAACTGCTCTGCTCTTTGGAAGCTGCTGTGGCAGCATTTCTCCAGGGAAGGGAGGAGGATGGAGCCTCTGCTAAGCTTTTGAGGTTTCAGTGTTTTGGGGGTTGGTGCGGGCAGGCTGCATGTTTTTTTCCTCCGAACTCGGCTGTGGCGCACGCCGAGAGGATCAATGCTGTTCTCATATCACAGCCCTGGAGTTTCTATATCCTGTAGCAGTCGTTCCTTTAAGGCACAGGGTGGCAAACACGCTCTCCGCCTGTATGTGGGTGATGTTTTCAAGGCATTTAAGCAATAGAGGAGAACAAGCTGCTCTGAAAGCCACTGTTGCTTGTGCTTCTATGTCATGTAAAGACTTCTGAAAATCCCTATTCTTACCTTTAAATTTGGGGTGGGATCCATCTTCCGTTTGTCCATTTTTGGAGCATTAGCGTCTCTGGACTCTATTAAATCTCGGTAGTAAATCCGAACTGGTTGCAGTTTGTTCTGGTTTTGTAAAGCTGTCAGCTCTGGCTGCCTCCACAGAAGGACTGAAACACACCAAGTGCCACCAGGTGCTGCTGGGCCCTGGGGACTCTGCTTTTTTAGCTAGACAATCATTTGTGTAGTAGGAGGAGCAGTGAAGTGGTGTAGTGAAAGCAAAAGGCAAGTGTTGCGTGTTCTGAGGATGGAGGAACGTGGAGATCCCTGTGCACGGGGGAACTTCAGAGGCAGCGCGTGCATTCTCCAAGGCTGTGTCAGGCTCTGGTCTAAAAAGTGGGATGAGGATTGCAGGGAACGTATTCCAGAGGGATTTTCCAGACTACTCACAAACATTTGCATCCTAGAGAAGACGAGCGACTGCAGATCCAGCCTTTGCTGTCACTGTCACAATGGCCACGTCCCATGTAAGTTAAATGTACTTAATTTATTAGTATCTTCATCTATTTTTTTTTTAATTAACTGTTGTAGGTGTGTACGTACGTGTGGTTTGACTGGGTCTGGTCTAACGCAGCTGGATTTGTCTGTTGAAAGTAAATAGTGTCTTGGTATAAAACTCTCTCAGCCTTTTATTCCTTGGAATGGAGAGGAGAGGTTTCATGCCGATGATCAATGGGTCTTTGCATTCAGTGGTTTTTGTTGATGATCCCAACTGGTCCTTTGTCCTGGTCACATCCGGAAGTCTCTTAGCAGGAGAAGAATTTCTTCCTAAGGTCTAATCTAAGTATCCCCCCTTCCAATTTAAAGCCATTCCCCTTCGTCCCATCACTCCAGGGCTTTGTAAAAAAGCCCTTCCCCAGCTTTCCTGGAGCCCCTTTCAGCACTGGAAGCTGCTCTAAGATCTCCCTGAGGCTTCTCTTCTCCAGGCCCAACAACCGCACAGACAGCACTGCAGCAGCTCTGGCACACGGGTCCCTGTTTGATGCACGCGAGGCAGGGAGATGCAGGGGAAAACCAAGACAACTGCAAAGAAAAGCAGCTTAAACAAACTCTTTTTCCTTACCAAGACAAAAGTCACAGCAGCCTCATCTGTTCTGTTACTTTATTGAAAGTGGCAGATCCCTTTCAACGTTTTTAAAAACTAAAACCGTTGTTGCTTTGAATACTGGACAGAGGTTGTGGGGATTGTTTCCTTTAAAAAGTTTACTCGTTACACAGCCGTGCACGTGAGTAACAGTATAAGGTACCTTACCGACACAATTTGCTACCATCATGAAGAGCGACTTTAGAAGCAGCAGGAGCCCTTCCTCTCTGCTTGCCTGCAGCCTCCGCCTCCCACCTCCGCACGTTCCCTGTCTGTACGCCAGCGCTGAGGAAAAAGGGATTTGTTCTGTTCCTCCTAAACGCAAGCTCTGAGATGGCTCTCCCCGAGAACCCCCGCTCCCGAGCAGCTCTCCAGTGAGATGGAACAGCAGCACCTCTCTCAACAGGACAAGTGCATGGTGTTTGCTGAGCTGCTCTGTATCCACAGAGGAAGGGAGAGTCCCAGGCTGAAGTGAACACCGCACACCAGGATGAGGGACGTATGGTCCTTTGGAGCTACTTTTAGCACTTACAATCTGCAGGTCAGAACCCAAGTACCGAAGCCCGGGCCTCGTTGCTAACAAGGTGGGGAGGGGGCTCTCTTTTCAACAAGTGCTGAACAGCTACAGCTGTTGTTCTCCATGGCTTTGGGTGAGCCACATCATTCACACGACAGCCAGACAGAGAGCCGGAGCGCTACGGTCTTGCTGACTCGATGGGAATATCGTTACAGTTAGAGAGCAGATCTCGAAGCAACCAGGCATCACACGTTATTTTCCTACTCCATTTTTCTAGACGTTTCAGGTGCAGATTTAAGATCTGTGCCTTTTCCTGAATTAAAGGTTTGCTTTATAAAGGCATATTACACAAAAGCAAAGCCAGCTGGGGACAGCACCACTCAAATACACCTTAAGCAGCCACCGTGGCAGCAGCTGCTTTAGCTTCTCTGCTAGCAACCACCAACACAGCTTGTCCATCAGAGCAGAGCCCTGGCTTTAGATCCCCGGCTGAAAGAAGAGCCCGAAAGGGAAAGCTGGGGAGGGATGAAGGTCTTTGGCAAACCCCGACTCACACTGTGGAGATGCCATCGCTGCCAGCTGCCTGCAGAGGGGAGGTCTCTTGCCTCAAGAACTTCAGTGTGATATCGGCCTTTGGAGCCCTCTCAGCACCTTTGGCTGCTGTGTTCCCCACATCCCACTTTTTTCATCCTTCTGCAACATTTGGACATGCACGGGAAGTGTTTGCTCAGCTTAGAGCCCAGGGCCACCAAACCTGTGTGCCGAGTCGCTGCAGCTGCAGAAAGCAGCAAGGAAAGGAACCCCACCAGCTCCCAAACCAAACGTGGCCGCTCTGGAGACCCAGGCAGTTCCGCTCTTACCAGAGTCAGATGAACCAAGGCCTAATGCAAAGTGATGTCCCAGAGCAAAGAAAAAGCACAGTCAGCAAACCCACCCTCCTGTGAAAAGACAAGCTGGAAAAAACCAGCAGCACGATAGCCGAGGTGCCGCTGTACCAGAACGCTCTTTGCTACTAGTGAGTGAAGGAGTTGAAGCCATGCTCCAGAACAACTGGAAAGCTGCTCTCACTTTCCCAGAGGCTGGAATGCATGGAGAGCTTCCAAACATACCTGCACTCACATGCTACTGCTCACAAACACTTCTTTGGGAAGGGCAGGAGGCTAAACCCATCAGACTCGCCTTTGAAACATATCGCAATGGAAGAGAATCTCCCTCTTTTCCAGCAGCCAGGCATTTACCAATAACAAGCTGTGAATCAAACCAAGCCAAAATGGATACATCCATAGGGAAACAATTAAAAACTGCATTGATTACATTGTAAAAACAATTAGACCACCCCTCTTGGGTTCTGCAAAAGGTCTAAATTGTACTTGCATTGCAAACCCCACCCTGGGTTATCATGGAAAGAAGTGTGATATGAAGGCTCTGAAATGTCCTGGAGTCCGTAACGCAATGTTACATCCAACAGCGGATGGTGGTCTGGATTAGAGATGTAGTTCGGATGAAACTGGAAGAGATCCTTCCCCCCTCACGACAGCAGCAGGGAACGCAGGTGTCAGCGGGCAGAGGTCAGGTGGTTCCGGCTGTGTGAAAACCTGCAGGGAAGAGAAACAGGAGGAACTGGTCGTGGCTGTCAAGCCCTCGCCTGGAAGTGGCCCAGGGCACAAGCCAGTGCATCTGCAGGTGGACTGGTACGGCTGGATGGGTTTGTCCTCACTACCAGTTTTTTTAGATATAAAAGTCTTGAAAGAATAAAACCAGCATTTTAACAAACAAGCTGAGGCACAGTGAACAGCAGCACATCTGTGCTCTGCAACATTCAGAAAGCTGTTCAGTATGAGAGGGGGACTTCTGAGGCAGGAAGAACTGCTTCCATTGAATGAAAAGCAGCTAAAGGCCTTATGAGGAGCGGCTGAGAGAGCTGGGGGGTGTTCAGCCTGGAGAAGAGGAGGCTGAGGGGAGACCTCATTGCTCTCTACAACTACCTGAGAGGTTGTGGAGAGGAGGGAGCTGGGCTCTTCTCCCAAGGGCCAGGGGACAGGACGAGAGGGAATGGCCTCAAGATCCACCAGGGGAGGTTCAGGCTGGACATCAGGAAAAGATTTTTCACAGAAAGGGTGATTGGTCCCTGGCAGAGGCTGCCCAGGGAGGGGGTTGAGTCACCTCCCCTGGAGGGGTTTAAGGGACGGGTGGACGAGGTGCTGAGGGACATGGGTTAGTGATTGATGGGAATGGTTGGACTCGATGATCCGGTGGGTCTCTTCCCACCTGGTGATTCTATGATTCTATGAAAAGAAGTGGCTTAGGGGCTTCTAGGTCAGCTACTGCCCCTTTTTGGAAGTCTGCTCAGCACCAGCCTTCACTGCAGATCTGCAGCAGGACAACGGTTCAGCTCCCTGTCAGCTCCACCCCAGCTCCCTCTCCAAAGGACACTCACCTTTGTACCCGCTCCACCATGTGTGCTATCAGTTTGTCCGAGATGCCTGGGCAGGATTCCTCTGCCAAGCTAAAGGCGTTCTCCAGCTCCTCCATAGCTCCCACGTTGCCTCCAGTCTGCTTGTGCTTATCTTTAAGCTGCAACCCACAAACAGTGCGTTAGTTCCTTCCCTCCTTGAAAAAGAACGCACCGGTCAGGCAGCACAGTACAGACATTATGTCCCTTTACCCTCTTAGTACGACTCCACAAGGATGCAGGAGGGCACCCACATCATTCTTAATAAAAAGGGGCTCGTCTTGTAGCTTAGGAAGATGGAATTAGGAAAATATTAGGAAGAACTTCTTCACTGGAAGGGTTATCAAGCACTGGCAGAGGCTGCCCAGGGAGGTGATTGAGCCCCCCACCCTGGAGGTATTTAAAAGGTGGGTAAGTGAAGTGCTTAGGGAGATGATTTAGTAGTAGACAGGTACAGTTGGACCTGATGATCTCAAAGGTCTTTTCCAACCTAGGGATTCTATGAATTCCAATGCCTGGAGTTCAGATTTCCCCGAAGTACTACCAGCAACTGACGTCCTTAACAAACAGGCCCTGATGGACACTTCAACAAACTAGATGATACTAGAAATGAATCCACAGCCCTGAAAACCCCTATACAGTAACAGAACAAAGAACTCCAGCTGTCCCTGAACCAGTACAGTGCCTTGGCTGCTAACAACAGCTCAGCACCCAGATTGACAGCAGGGCTGGCAGACAGGTAGGGCAGAAAATATCCAAACACCAGGAGTTCATCACTGCCACTTTTAACAACCGCAAAAAGGATTGAGTTGCTTCCAGCAACTGGAAGGCCAAGGCAAACCATGGCTGCGCTATGGATCCTGAGCCACCTGGCCTCCAGCGTTCCCCACCTCCTTCCCAGCAGCAGCTCGCACAGCAGCCCCTTCCCTAGCGAGCAGCATTGCTCAGTGAGCTGAGCAGAAGTCAAATCTTTCTGTTGATCAAGCAATGTCTGCCAGCAAACCGCTGTCCTGTCCAATTAAGCTCCCGTTAAGCTATGCTGATAAAAGGTCTTTACATAAGCCTCACGGTTCTTTGCCTGCAATTCTGTTGCTATGAGGACAGGGTGAGAGAGTTGGGGTTGTTCAGCCTGGAGAAGAGAAGGCTGTGAGGATACATTAAAGCAGCTTCCAGCACTGAAAGGGGGTCTGGGAAAGCTGGGGAGGGACTTTTTACAAGGGCCTGGAGTGACAGGATGAGAGGGTGTGGCTTCAAATTGTAAGGGGGAATATTTAGACTAGACATTCTTCAAAATGAGGGTGGTGAAGCACTGGCACAGGCTGCACAGGGAAGTCATGGATGCCCTATCCCTGGAAGTGTTCAAGGCCAAGTGTATTGGAGAGGAGACTCCAGGGATATACTCACTTTCCAAACATACGGTACAGACCTCAGAACAGAGGCACAAATGCTTCATAGTCCCTGAACCCTACTGGGTACCTCACCCCACCTCCCTTCTCCAAATCACTCCCACTTACTTATCCATGTCAGGTATCTCTTCATCTCCAACCACCACAAACACCAAGAAGGTTCTACTCACCTCCCCAAAAACTGGGTGAACAAGGGTGGAGAGACACTGCGACCGTGGTTGCCTCTTGATGGATTCAGTAGCCTAGAAAGCAACAGGAAAAGAAGTTACAAGCACAGGCAAAAGCTCCCAGGCACATAAACTACTAAACCTTTGCTAAATTCACAGCACCTCCATGGCAGTCCCCTAACTGCTCTCAGGAATGCCACAGATTGCAGTGGCATGACAATGTAGAAGAGGAAACTCTGGGGCTCTGGCCTTTGATACCAGACTAAAGTAGACTCTAGACAGAGCACAAGTGACTGGGAGCTTCCCCAAAACAATCAAAAGCTTGTGTAGTTTAGAATCATAGAATCACCAGGTTGGAAAAGACCCATCGGATCATCGAGTCCAACCATTCCTATCAAATACTAAACTCCACTTCCAAAGGAACTGATGGCAAACAGACCTTCTGGGAACCATGAAGAGCCATTCCTTTGTGCAGCTTGCTCAAGGAGTTGGGACGAATAGTTGGTGGGAATGTCCAGATTGGACCCTGGTCTCCATCTTCTGTGTCTCCATCACTGCAGATGAAAAGCGGAAGGTCAAGACAAAGCCTCAGCTCCATACACTGGGTGTTTTACCCATGCATTCCCATAGTCCAAGCTCTGCCCGACCACAGCGTTCCAGGCATTTTCCATCCCAGAAAAAATCCCCTGAAGACACCACTTTGGTCTCTACAGCCCACAGACAGCACCACAGAGACCTGAACCTCATCATTTTCCAAATCACCACAATGAGCTCCCGTGCTAGTCAGCTTAAAGACAGTATCAAGTGCTAGTTAAAGCTAGAATTTCAAGACAATCCAAGCTCAGGATCTGAAGGGCCAGGCTTTGATGTTACAACCTCCCAGAGGTCATGGGGACTCACTGCCACTACAGATGAAGAGAAGCTCTGCGACACCAGCCTGGCAACAAGGTGCCCTTTCCCACCCAAGTCTCATAGCCTCATCATCCTCCCCATCAGCAGCAAAGCTCCCTACCCGTGAACACAGACACACACACAGAGCTGTTGTCATAGTTCCTAAAGCACGTAGCTCTTTGAAAGGCAATGTATTTAACTGAATGTACATAAAATACAGGTATCAAGAGCCTTGTTTAACTAGTGATGCACACACTAGATCTTTCTTGGTACTTGGGATTCCTCACACTCAAAAAAGAGGCTCCCCGGGTTAGGGTGACAGCCTTCAGGCAGCAGTGTCATGCTCGCACAAACGGATGTTTGCAGGTCTCCCTGTACGACCATTAGATTAGGAAAAGGACCTAAGCTGTTTGCAGCAGGCTGCCCTGGGGCACACAGGATACAGCAGGGGCACCCTTCGACGCAGAACACATACGTACATATCGGAATCGCCAGAACTGGAATCTTCTCCGTGGCCTTCTGACTTCCAGCGCTTGAATCGATCTATCAGCTCCATAAGAAATGAGGTTTTCTTGGTGTAGCGTGTGATGAACTTGTGCTTTAGCAACTCTTTAGCTGTCGGCCTCTGCAGCAAATAAGGAAAGCATGTTACACTAAAACATCTCTCCTCACTAAACATGTGAGTGCACTGACTACAGCCCTTGTCAGGCTTGCCCGCCCATTCTGCAAGCTCATTTTTTCTTTTTAAGCATTGCTAGCAGCGCGAGGGAGGCGATCCTGCCCCTCAGCTCCTCTCTCGTGAGACCCAACCTAGAGTCCTGTGTCCAAGTCTGGATTTCCCAACATAAGAAGAACATGGAACTGTTGGAAAGGATCCAGAAGAGGCCACGAGGATGGTCCAACGGCTGGAGCACCTCTGCTATGAGGACAGGTTGAGAGAGTTGGGGTTGTTCAGCCTGGAGAAAAGAAGGCTGCAGGGAGACCTTAGAGCAGCTTCCAGTGCTGAAAGGGGCTCCAGGAAAGCTGGGGAGGGGCTTCTTACAAGGGCCTGGAGTGACAGGATGAGGGGGAACGGCTTTAAATTGGAAGGGGGAAGATTTACATTAGATATTAGGAAGAGTTCTTCACAATGAGGGTGGGGAGGCCCTGGCCCAGGTTTCCCAGAGCAGGGGTGGCTGCCCCATCCCTGGAGGGGTTTAAAGGCCAGGCTGGATGGGGCTGGGAGCAGCCTGGGCCAGTGGGAGGTGTCCCTGCCCAGGGCAGGGGTGGAACTGGATGGGTTTTAAGGTCCCTTCCAACCCAAACCACTCTGTGATTCTATGACTCTCCCCAGGAACCATGCACCAAATGGTCTTCCTGCTAAATAAACCTGTGATACTCAGATTCACAGGCGGACAGCAACACTCACAAATCTAGGATCCTTATTGAGGCAGGCTTCCACAAACTCCTTGAAAGGCTTGCTGTGGTGACCCTCAAGTGTTGGAGGGTTATTTTTGGGGATCAGGAAAAGAACCCTCATAGGATGCAAGTCAGAATTTGGAGGCTCTCCCTTTGCTAGTTCAATGGCTGTAATTCCAAGAGACCAGATGTCTGCCTGAAAGAAGAGCAAGAACAGGACAGCAAGGAGCAATTCTGCAACATGGAAACATGCAACTTTCACACAGCCGAAGGGCTGATGACATCAAATCAGATAGGGTGTTTCATGCCTAATAGACAAACTTCTCCCACTGACTCTCAACTATAACAGGAAAGCATCATTCTCACAACAAGCAGCACTCCCTGTATTAATTCTCACACCATCTTCTATCCAGCAGCACCAAGCAGCAACCCTCCTCCTGCTCCCAGCTCACCTTGAAGTCATAAGCAGACTGTTTGATGACCTCTGGTGCCATCCAGAACGGAGTTCCCACAAAGGTGTTTCTCTTGATCTGTGTGTCTGTCAGCTGTCCAGCCACCCCAAAGTCAGCCAGTTTCACATCTCCTTGTTCCGAAAGCAGCACGTTGGCAGCTGTTCACACAAATAAGCATTAACTCCTTAGCCCCTTTGCCTGTCCAAGCTACAAATGCCAGAGAAGAGCTACAGATCCTCACTGTTACTCCGAACTCTGGAGACATGAAAAATATGAGGTGCAATAAAATTATAAGCATCAGATCATAAAATAGTTTGGGTCAGCAGGGACCCTAAAGCCCATCCAGTCCCACCCCTGCCATGGGCAGGGACACCTCCCACTGGCCCTGGCTGCTCCAAGCCCCATCCAGCCTGGCCTTGAACCCCTCCAGGGATGGGGCAGCCACCCCTGCTCTGGGCAGCCTGGGCCAGGGCCTCCCCACCCTCAGCATGAAGAAACAAGATGCAGAAACAAGTAACCCAACAGCAAAAGCAGCACTAAGAAACAGCCTTTGAAATCTCTCAGATTACTGCTGTATAATAATTCTGAATCTTATGTTAGCAACGTCCCTTATGAGAGAGCACTGAGTGATCCACTCTTACCTTTGATGTCCCTGTGGATCTTCCTCTCTGAGTGCAGATAATCCAAACCCTTTAGGATTTCTCTCAAGATAGTAGCTATATAAGTCTCCTCCAGGGGTCCTGGCTTCAGCTGATAAAGAGTAGAAGGATGACTTAAAAGAGGTGACTGATGCCTAGGATTTTCCAGCATCTTAGTTTGTTCCTTGGAAACTTTGGCCAAGCAAGTCCTATTCAGCAGGAAGCACCCACTGCAAGCCTGGTGTGCCTTCTGCAAATGGAATGCTGGACTTTGCCTGTGGCAACTTTTAAGTGGGAAATCTTTAGGGATATTCTGTTGGTGTATTGAAGGTTTCCCAGACAAACAGCAGGATGCTCACCTCTCACTTTGTCCATTGGTGGACAGAACATCTGAACAGTTTCTCTGGTTCAAATATCTCTGCTAGCTCGCAAGAACTGCATTTCAGCCATTGCAAGAGTCCAGAGAGCTTCTCTATCCTCTGGCTGTGGAGTACTGGATCAAAGCTCTTCCCTAAACAGGTCCTGCTTTCTCAGGGTAATAACTGAGCCTCTGACACTCAGGTGACTGCTGCTGCTGACAGCCGCACATACCCGCCCTCCAAGCCAGCACAGGCTCAGCAGTTTTCACTACAGGACCTAGGTTACTGCTCTGGAAAAACAGGCTTTTGTGTCCCAAGGCAAAAAGCCAAATCCTGAGACAGACTACAGCACAGAACTTTGCCCATGTGCTTGTTCTGCACTGGCATTCCCTTAAAATCTGGGATAACTTGGTAAATACAGTTTGCATTATCAAATTGTCACTGAAAAACACCATCAACTCTTTGCAGGCACAGAACTTTGGGGGAAAGATGGATTTGCACTGTTCAAAAAGTTGGCCGCTGTCGCATTTCAGTTTGCTGACTCTTTGCGTTACAAAGCAGCAAAGCACACTGGAGAGCGGCGCTTTGACAGCCGAGCTCCCTGCAAACACTTTCTCCGTCACAGGACGTGCATAAGCAGTGTGTCTGCCCCAGTCTGCCCAGCCTTCAGGCTCAAAGCTGTCAAAAGGTGGTGTGTGGCAAGTGAGTGTCTGGCTTACATGCATTTCACAAATCAGGGCTCCAGCTGTCACTTTTCATGGTCCAGAGCTTACCAAGTCCAGAGCTGAACCTCCTCCTAGGTACTCCATGATTATCCACAGCTTAGTGCCCTGCAAGCAAGAGCACAAACCAAGAGCAAAGGCAGTAATAAAAGCAGGTAGAGAAGACAAAAACCCCAAAGGCAGGACATGAGTAGTCTGGTACACGATCCCAGAGCTGCTGCACATTGCAGCTCTCAGAGGTTTAAGGAGGGAGCTGCCAGCTGTCTTTCCTGCACTGTAACAGTGGACTTGCCCCTGCTACATTTCCTTCTCTCAGTCTGCAATTTTATTTGAGCAAGCTTAGTGCCCCTGCAGGCACTAGGCTACACAGCCCACAGAGATAAGCTTATTCTCAGGTTGGAGCCATTTCACTTCACTCCACTCCAACAGCTCTAGCTCATCTCCTTCTTGACAGCTGTAGCCTTTGATCTCATTAACAGGACAGTCAGCCTGACGGGTACAATCAGTAAGACACTCTTACTCATCTGAAGAGGGGTTTCCAGACTGAGCTTCACAGGGCCCTAGTAGGAGATAAGTAGCAGATCTATGAGACCACAGCTTGCTGCTCTGTTCAGTAGAAGGCTGAGAAAATGCATTATGGCCTTTGAAAGATACGTAAGGTATAATCTGGATCCAAAGAGCTCAAGAGCTGTTTGTTACAGACCCAGTGTCACATGAGTACAGCAGCCAGTGTGTGGCTTCCATTGGGATTCACTACCAGCAGCTTCCATCAGGGGATACCTAAGCCTGTTCTAAAAGGAAGCGGTATGAGCATCCTGCAAAGGCTGTTCCCATTCTTTTCATCATTTCTGATGAAGTGATGCTCAGAAGATTACAGAGTACGCTTTCAAACTCCTCTTCTTTCCAGAAGCATAAAGGCCCCAGTGATACTATCTTAAACCCATGATATTTTGAATAAATATTCCACAAACTTCCTTTCTAGAATAGTCAGCGCAGGGAGGGACTTGCCCCTTCAATGAAAAAATCGCTCCAGTGAAATGCCCCACTCTTGGGACCACACTGTCCTGAGTACCTCATTTCCATGTGCTTTGTGAGTGTCTGAAAGCCCAGCCCTGTTAAAACAACATAAACGGGTGAGCAGAGCCACTGCTGTGCCTGCTGCCACACCGACTCTCACAGACCAGGCCCCTTTCAGTGGTGTGTGTGCCACCACCGGCTGCAGCACCCGCAGAGAAACCCACCCCATTCCCAAACTGCCAACAAGAGAACTGCCACGGCCTCATCCTACCTTCAAGTAGGAGCCATAGTACCGGGTGATGTACGGACTATCACACTGGCTGAGCACCGTAATCTCCTGCTGAATGTCCTCAATTTCATCCTCAGCCTCCTCCAGATCAATGATCTTGATAGCAACCACCTCCTTGGTGCGGTTGTCGATCCCTTTATACACTTCCCCAAAGGATCCTTTGCCGATCCGCTCCAGCTTGGTGAACAGCTCCTCGGGATCCACCCTGGAGTGCTAGAGCAGAAAGCAGAGACGGGGAGAAGCCCTTTAGGTCTCAGAGCAGCCTGCAGAGTGCCACACACCCCCAGCTCATCTCCCTGTCTATGCACTTGCTGCCTTAGTTCCCCCAAAACTCACACATCCTAAAAGGTCTCCGCATGCTGAGAAACTTAACAGAGAATACATCCAAGACGAGAAGAACTAAAGAAGCCTTTTACATGAGCTTTCTGCCCCTGCATATCATAGTGGGAGAGGAAGGGGAGAGAAACTCGGCAGGAGAACATCAGCGAGTGTCTCTATGGAATGTGTTGGCTCCTCTGAGGCAGAACTGCTCAATTACAGGCATTAAAGTGGTGCCAAGGCAGCTCCATGGGCCTGTTCACACCTGAATAAAAAGGCAGGCAGGGTGTACCAGGACTGGCCTTCATTTGAAGATCTGGAAGAGAAGGTGGGCAGAAGCAAGAGGCCATGGGAAGTTCACAAGGACACCTCCCTAGTCTGCCTTTCCGCATTCAAAGACTGGAATGACCTGAAAGATTTGCAACTTTCCCCAATTATGCAAAGGGTAAAATATTCCAGGAACACAAATATCAGTTCACACAAGATGTCTTCTCAACTGCCAGGCAGCACCCAGCTCTCTCCTCATGCTTGCAGAGGGACCCTCCCACCTTTTGGAAGGTCAGCAGCAAGGAGGCCAGACACCTGTGTGTCCCAGAGGATTGGATTCCATCTCCAGACCTGCTTTTCTGGAAAAGACGCTCCTCTGGCTGGCACGCCCAGATGCAAAAGCAAAGAGCATTCCTCTCATGAGATAAGCCCAGCAACTGGAAAGCTACTAATACAATCACTGGAGAAATACTGACTCTCTAACTGCGGCTTCAAAAGTTAACTCTTTATTAAGATCGACAAGAAAGGGACAAGATCAGAATAATTTCCTGATACTATTTCATTTTGTCTCGCTGGAGGCCAGGAGGCCATGCTGTGCTTTGTGCTACTCAAAGGCCCGTTGCAATTAGATTTTCTGCCTTTTTAAAAAAATAAATCTAGTTTTCTTAAAGAAAACCCCAAACCTGGAAAATAAGGCCTGACCTGCAGGAAGCGGCTGAGCCATTACCACGAGGTTTCCACACCCAGAAATTCCCAGTCTCCCCTCTAACACCTCATCCAGAGGGATCGCTCCCTCGCAAGGGCCTGAGCTGGCAGGGATTGTATCTGAGCACAGGGCGGCCGCGTTTTTCCATCTCGCACCAGGTTGTAGCAGAAGGCCAGCACTTTGCAGCCCAAGGTGCTGCTTAATGATTAAGCCAGCCAGGCATTTCAGGTTGTTTGCCTTCTGGGCTCACTGTGTTGCTACACAGAGTAAGCCAAGCCCAGAGTGAGCCTTACAGTCAGCTCACCCTACAGGACTTCCACCTGCATCCCAGCCCAGGATACAGAAGGATAACCAAATATCCTTGTGCATCCATGGCGACACCCAAACAGGCTGTACTTTGAACAAACGTCCTGGAAACAGACTGGGGGGTATATGCAGAGATGAAAGGAACTGGAGATAAATAACAGGGACTGGAAAGAGAAGGGCAGGGGAAAGGAAGAGGATTTGAGCTTGAGAAATGCCAGGAGACAACAACAAAATGACAACTGCGCAGAGAGAACAGTCTGGCTAGGCCAGGCTCGTGAGAGGCAAGGAGCAGCTTCCACCTTTTGTTCACCTTACAGGAAGGGGCAGCAGGCCCAGATGTTGGCCTGCACAGTGACACCACCACTAGCCACATCCACCACTCCACGCATCAGAGGGAAAGGGAGAGAAAGAGGATCGTCTCTGAGAAGCACCTGGCTCAGCTGGTAAAGGAAACACTATCCACACAAATCCTGCAGGGAAGCAACCCTGCAAGAAAACCTTCCTCCCTCCCACATAAGTTTTTTTTCCATGAGAAATGACATGGCAAGGTGTAAGTTACTGCTCCGCTCCTCAGCCTGGCACTGCACATCAAAGGTCCAGGGCTGATTCTCTAAGAACAAGACATCAAACATAGGAACACTGGCTCCTGCACACAGCTTTGAGACACCATCATGTTTATGTATTGGGCTCTGTAATCACAGGCAGCTTTGGAAACAAGGGAATGGCCTCAAGCTCTGCCAGGGGAGGTTCAGGCTGGACATCAGATGAAAAATTTTCACAGAAAGGGTCACTGGGCACTGGAACAGGCAACCCAGGGAGGGGATTGAATCACCTTCCCTGGAGGTGTTTAAGGGATGGGTGGATGAGGTGCTAAGGCACATGGTTTAGCGTTTGATAGGAATGGTTGGACTCGATGATCCAGTGGGTCTCTTCCAACCTGGTGATTCTATGATTCTATGAGTCCATGCTTTGATGTTAGTTTATCCTGTTTTCTGTGGAACAAAGCAGGTCACTTGGGGGTGGCAAAGGAGACAAGTCTTCCTGACAAGCACATGGAAACTGTGACCCAGTCACTCAGGAAAACAACTCAGCTGGACAGAAGAGGCAGGCCCACCACCTTAGGTTAGAAAGGAAGCTTTGTTTGTAGGTACTGGATTTACCTTCCCAGCACCTGCCACTTCAAAACTGAACTGGCAACACCTCAGAGCTCTCAAGTGACTCTACGGAAGCCTGAGGATGTGCAGCCTTTCCTAAAGCTGCCAAAATCACACAAATCCTACTCATCACCTCCCAGAACCCAATGATCGAGTGTTGGGCAGTGATGGTTCTTCCAGCTGCGGTTACCATCCCCTGGGTGCCTGCTGCAGACCAGTCTCTGCTAACCAATTTCCTCTCTTTCTGTAAGCGTGGAGGAAGAAACAGGCCAATCCTCAATTCCAGCAGCCCAGCGGAACACCTTGGACACCACAGAAGACACTGCCAGCTGGCATTTTCATGGAAGCAATCCTGAATTCCCATGACATACTGAGACAGATAAAATTATGCTGGTCCGCAGGATGCCAGCTCAAAAGCTCTCGTCCATTAAACAATTCTTGTCTGAGTTGCCATGTGGTAACTCGCTGCTGATGGGTTCTATGTATGAACTAATCTCATTGCCAGTCTTACTGTAAGCGCATCACCCTGAATGCACAGCTGCAAACACACCTGAAAAGCTTGGTCAGCAGAAAGTAACAGAATCCAGATGAAACACTTTACACCTGCACTACCAAGCACAGATAACCCAAAGGAGCTCATTAACCCCTGTCAACTTTGCCACTGCTCCCCAGCTCGGGACCTTTCCATTGTCTTCCACACTTAGAGAACCTGCCAGGGCCACAAACCAGAGTGCCAGGGCTCTCCAGGATCTAATCTCGCAGCACAGGAAAGAAGAATGCTCTGTCGTGACAGGTGTAGGGGTTTTGCCATGATGCCATGGTTTAAAACAGAGCAGCTCACTGCAGACATCAGGAATTAAGAATCGCAGCGTGTTATGACATAAGCCTGGTGGTAACAGCAGCTGCTTCGTGGGCAAAGAATGGGTTTGGCAGCTCTGTTACCTCCAGCTACAGAGACGCAATATCCACAAGCCTTAAGAGGCAACTAGGAAAGAAGAATAAATATCTACCTGCATTTCAAAGCTACCACCTGGAAAGATAAGCTGCATGTTGGGAACAGAAGCAAACGCCCTTTGAACCAGCTCAAAGTCTTCTCTCTAGGCTCTGTTTGGCTTGAACCAAGTCTCAAAAGTCTCATTCAGCATAATGAGACAAAGTCACACCTGCATTTGCTGCGTAAAACACTGAGAAGTGCCTAAACCCTTTTCAAAGTGAAAGCTCCTTGGTTCAGGGCAGGCCAGGATCAGAATCAATGCTCTGTATGGAAGAAGTCTGAAACTGAAACATTAGCAAGGCCACAATGCTTTAAGAGCTGAAGCTAACTGGGAGTTTGGTAGTTTCCAAAGAAAGGTTGATATGGAACTACAGCAGTATCGGTGTTACTTTTGACTAGAGCACTTTCAAACCAGCCAAACAAACATCACTTTCCTCTGCCAAACACAGTGGAAGGGTGAAGCTGGTTTTAATAAACCTCAGCTCCTGACCTTCTTTCTGTCATTGCCCCCTCTCCTCCCAAACTTCTCATCCAGCCTTCACCCACATCTTGTGCTACACACCAGCCTCTGGGCCATCAGTGGAGATGTCTGCAGCAGGCACCGTGTTCTTTTTGACGAAATCAGCTTTGTATCTGGAAATGTTTGAAAGCTCCCCTGTTTATATGAATCTGTGCACTCCTCTTTTTTCAGCTGCTACATCTGAGGGGTTTGAACTTCTGCAGTATTGACAGGAGGGAAGTTCATGTTCAATACCTTCAAAGAGGAATTTGTCTGGGACTCCAAACTCACTTCACAGATTGTGTCCTTCTGCTGCAAGGGAGGGAAGCCGTATTTAGCTGGAGAGCCAGAGTGGTTTCTTCAAGGTCACATAAGGAACAACAAAACTAGAAATAGAGCTTGCACAAGAGCTTTAAGCACTAACTCAAATACATCATTTGTTGGGAGCAGACAGAGTTCCCAACAAAGACTGCAGGCCCACTGTGCTGTATGCACACAGCAACGGCAGAGGGAAAGCAACTCAGAGATTTGCTTTGGATAACCTGCACGTCAGCAACAGAACTGGGAATCAAAGACAAGTCAAGCTTCTGACACCCCAATCCAAGTATTAGTCTCTCAGTTTTCAAAGTAATTCCTACCATGTCCTGAAATCTGGTGAAGAGAACTTCAGGCCAATTTCTACTGCCCCTCCCAGCAAGCCTCAGTTGCAGAGACTATGAAGTGACAGCAAGGATTCCTGAAGAGACCCAAGGAATGGACAACACAGACTGTTGTCCTATTCCAGAACTGGATAGAGAGACATGGGGTGACAGAATCCAAGAATGCCTGACATCCACTTAATTTCAGTGAGACCACTTCATTAGTGACCATCATGTACAAAAAGGCTCCAGAGCAACGTCCTCTGCAGCTACAGAACTCAGTTCTCAGGACCAGACAGTACCCTCTCCTACTCTTTCCAGTCCTCTCCCTGCACCATGACTCACTCCAGCACTGTATCTGCATTTAATTCCATATCCACTTTGGGGAAACAGTTGCTGTGAAAGACAGCACGAGAACTAGGATGCACTGCAAATCAAACATGAATCGGAAAAGGCTTTGAGAAAGCATCATCTCAAATCACCAAGAGGCTTAGTATTATAATTCTACACCTCAGAGCAGAACATAAAGTGCCACAGATTCACACAAAACATGGTTTAACAAGACCTGTGTTCAGTACTGACATCTGCTGATAATCAAACACACCCCACAACCACACTCAGAACAAAGAAGATTTGAGCCAACACTATTAACGTGCTTTAGCTTTTAGTCCCAAGTCATGACATCATCCTTCCACATTCCTCTTAGGAAAATGTCATCACAACAGGACTTAACCACATCCAACGAAGCTGATATCTCTCTCAGAACAGCTAAACGTTCGGTGTCAAATATTGCTGCCTCTTATGCATTAAGGCTACAAGTGCTGTTTTTCTCAGGCTACTGTTAGGAACACTTCAGTAAGGTATGTCTGGTACAGCCTGCATGCACAGCTTTTCTGTTCCCGTTTCTAGATCTCCCCTCCCCAAAATACTCAGAGCACTATGATTCCCGTCTCCCTAGGAAGAGCAGAGTTAATCTCAGAGAAAGATACCATAACGGGCAAAGAATTCCCCTCCTGTATGGCTGGCAACCTAATACTGTCAGTCCAACACCACCGCAGAGTAAGACACAAATCAGTTGGCTCACAGGAGTAAGCCGAGATGTGTGCAAGAGAGATAAAGAAGTGGCAAAAAGGGATTTTCTGGGGGTGTTATGTCTGCTCTTGATACAGGAGCTTAGAACAAACTTCTTAACTGCTGCTTACCTGGCTGGCAAATTCTCTCAGGTGAGCCATGCCTATGGGATGGACAGACATCCACTTCTGCCAAGTCAGGGAGGGTCGGGATGCTGTAGCAGAGTGGGAAAGCGATGCTTTCGCATCCACCAGTCAGCTGTGACAAGCAGGAACACAACAGCTTCAACTCGAGGTCCTCAGAACCTGGCTCGTTCCCCAAGAGCTACCTTCATCTTTTTTTCTCTCCTCGATTCGCAGCTCTCTTTGAATGCACCAGCCCATTCTAAAGATGCCAGCTCCTCCTTGCAAACCCCAATCCTCAATCCCTTCCAGATGTGCCTTCCAGGCATATCACTTTAATAATCCTCAGTGACAAAGCCTCAGGCACCGTCTTCGCCACCCTCACCTCAGCGTGGTCCCCAGCGTTACAGCTGCCCCTGCAGCACCATCCCCTCATCACCACTCCCAGTGCAGCCCACAGCATTATCCTCAGACTCCCCCTGCCTCCTGCTGCTCCCCAGTAACCCCACAGGGAGAGAATCCCCCCCCAACTCCCACATGCAAAGCTCAGCTCCCCACTACACTGCTCCCTCCTCAGAGGGCACCAGCTCCACATCATCTCTGGCACTCCTCAACAGTGCTCCCTTGTTCTGCCCCTAGACCCTCGGACACCCCCGCTTCCCTCCAGGGTTCCCCTTCATACCGGTCCTCTCCAGTCACCCTTGGCGGGGCCCTCACCCCTCAGTGCTCCCCAGCACAGCAACCTTGGCTCTCCACAGCTTCCTCAGCATACCCCTGGCATGGTGGCCCACGACCTCCCATCCTTCACGCGGATCACACCTCATGCCCCCCTTGCTGCTCAGGGACCCCTCATCCCACCTCACCTTTCAGACCCCTCTTACCTCCCAGCCAAACCCTCCCCCTTCAGGGGCACCTCATCTCACCTCACACTTCAGCCCCCCCTCAGGAACCCGGCATCTCACCTCACATCCAACTCCCTCCAATCCAGGGGCCTCCCCAACCTCACACCCACCCCCAGCTCAAGGACCTCACACCTCAGCCCCCCTTCCTCAGGGACCCCTCACCTCACACCTCAGCTCCCCCTTCCTCAGGGACCTCTCACCTCACATCTCAGCCCCCCCCACCTCACACCCAAACCCTCCTCCCAGCTCAGGGACCCCCAGCACCCCCCTACTGCTCAGGGACCCCTCACCTCATACCCAAACCGACTCCCTTGGGGAACCCTTCCCTCTCCCCTCAACAACCCACCCCCTCCCACCCCCGAAGATGAAGGACTCCTGACCTCACACCCAACACCCCCCTCAGAGACTCCTCACCTCAGCACCCCCTCCTCCCCTTAGGGAGCCCCCCCCACCGTCACATCACACCCAAACCCTCCTCCCAGCTCAGGGACTCCTCCCCTCCCACTCCAGCGCTCCCTGCTGCTCAAGGACCCCTCACCCCACCTCACACTCAAACCCTCCTCCCTCAGGGACCCTCCCCTCCCGCCTCAGCGCCCCCCCAGCTCAAGGGCCCCTCACCTCACACCCGAACCCTCCCCTCCCGGCCCCCCGATCTCAGCCTCGCCCCATCCCGGCCCCGCTCCCTGCCGCACCTCCGTCCCGCGGGGCCGCCGGGCGCTGCCATGCCGGGCCCTGGCACACGGAGCCGCCGCCGCCCCGGGCTGCCCTGGGACGCCGAGCTCGGCCGCGGCGGCGGCGGGGCGGAGAAACGGGGGGGAGGTGGGGCGCCGCAATGCCTGCCGGGAGTTGTAGTTCTAATCTCACGCCGGCCAGCGGCAAGGACAGTCCAGAAGGACTACAAAGCCCTCCATGCTCGGCGCCTGGGAGCTGCGGCGCAGGGGCTGCTGGGACGGGGAGTCCTCTAGCGCGGGAGGCGGTGGGGCGGGGAGAGGGCGGGAGAGGCGGCGCCGCGCTTCCTGCTGGGAGTTGTAGTCTTTTTGAGGCATGCGCTACCAGCGAGAGCGCTCTGGCGGACTACAGAGACCAGCATGCTCCGCGCGGGGGGTGGGGACGGCGGCACCGGCACAAGAGCTGCTGGGTCGGGGAGGCCTCCTGCTTGGGGCAGGGTGGGATCGCGGCGCCCTGTGGGGCGGCAGCAGCGGCTCCTTCACCGCCCCGGCCACGCTTCGTGCCCCACGGTGTTTCCCCTCGGGCTGGCACAGGCCTGGCCGCTTCTTTCCTTGCCGTGAGGGCGAGGGGCTGCCCATGCTCCCCACTTGTGCTGTGGGGACAGGCTGAGAGAGCTGGGGTTGTTCAGCCTGGAGAAGAGAAGGCGCTGGGGAGACCTTAGAGCGGCTTCCAGTGCTGAGAGGGGCTCCAAGAGAGCTGGGGAGGGATCTTTTACAAGGGCCCTAGAGTGACCGGATGAGGGGAAATGGCTTTAAATTGGAAGGGGGAAGATTTGGATGAAATGTGAGGAAGGAATTCTTCACAATGAGAGTGAGGAGGCCCTGGCCCAGGTTGCCCAGAGCAGGGGTGGCTGCCCCATCCCTGGGGGGGTTCAAGGCCGGGTTGGATTGGGCTGGGAGCAACCTGGGCCAGCGGAGGGTGTGCCTGCCCATTGCAGAGGATTGGAACTGGATGATTGTTAATGTCCCTTCCAATCCAAACTGTGCCATGATTCTGTGAGGTGATTTGCTGCGGCTTCTTTAGGCATCTTGAGCCTGGAGAGCCCTGAGAAGCGGTTGCATTTTCCTGCTGTCGACAGAGCTGTGAAGCGCAGTGTTGGCCTGAGAGAGTGTGCTGGGTGGTACGTGCTCTCCCTGAAGGTGCAGTTACTTGGTGGGATAGAAGGGTTAAAACTTCACTGTAAGTAACGCAATGGAATAACTCTCCCAATGCTAGAGCACTTGTTTGGGAAGGAGCTCTTCCCAGACCCATTAGTATGCTGAGAGGCTGAAGTGGTTTTCTCTGCGGTATTTCTGGAGAGCCGTGATGTGGAAAAGTAGCATTGCTGTGTCGCGTGGTTAAGCAGGAGCGCTCCAAGAATAGAAGGAAAGTCATCTTCCTGATCCTTTGGATTTATCACCTGCCCCGCTTTTGTGCAGCGGAGCTTTCGAGCCCAAGGGAGGAGTGTACAGAGAGAAGCAAGAGTTGGGTGTCACCAGCATATTTCCTCTTTGCTGTGCTTTACGGTTTGTGTCTGGACTCGCTTGCTGAGCTCTGTGCACCAGATGCTACTCAAGCTCATGCTAAAACAGCCTCGGCTTGAACACGCAAGCTACGCTGACAGTTTTAAATGGGGATATTCTCCCCGCTCAGCTTTTCTCTTGGTAGAGGTTTTGAATCGCCCCAGTAAGCGCCTTACCTGAATTTAGCAAAGTGGCAGTAGGGTGCGCTCTAAATCTAAACTGCTCCTCGTTTCGGGTGAGGCACAGGGCTGATTCTGCTCCGCCTTGGTGCGTCACAGCGCCTGGTAAGCCTTGTTTTGGCAATAACGGGCTGCTCTGGGCCTCAAATCTGGCTCCGTGGAGGGGGGATTCAAAGAGGAATCCATACCTTTACACTACAGAGGATACTAAGCTGGTACTGTAGAAATCTTGCCTTGGCGATAGCTCTTTGTGAGATCCCTGCCCCTACAGGAACAGCAGCAGACTGTTGAAGCTGAAGTCCTCTCATTCCTGCTTTCAGGCTTTATCACTACAAATTTTGCAATATTGGCTGCATGGAGCTTTCTTTCTGCTGATGTTGTGGCTCTCAAGGCTGTCTTGAGTGTTCAGCAAAGAAAAGAGCCTTTATCTCCCAGTTCTGCTGGCAAAGTGGAATAAGCAAGAGTGGGGCTTGCAGCTGTAAAGCTCAGAGTGCAGCCGAGTCCCCTCTTGGCTCAGCATCCCTTTGCTTCCCACAGTGACTAATCATAGAATTGCTTGGTTGGAAAAGACCTTTCAGATCATTGAGCTCAACGGTCACTGTCCACTACTAAACCAGATCCCTGAGCACCTCATCCACCCGTCTGTGAAACCTCTTCGGGGATGGGGACTCCACCACCTCCTGCGCAGCCTCTGCCAGGGCCTGAGAACCTTTTCCATGAAGAAATCCTTCCTGATGTCCCATCTGAACCTGCCCTGGTGCAACTCGAGGCCATTTCTTCTGGTCCTATCGCCCATCCCTTGGATGGCAACACGCTGTTCTTCTGCACTCAGCTGAGCGCTGTGTGCTGTGATTCAATCTATTTTTACTTAAAAAAATTTCTTTCAGTGTGAAGCTGTATTTTTAGTGCGTAAATAATATAGGTAGAATATTGTGCCCTGTTGGGTGCGGGGTTTATATGCAGCCTCTTGTTTTTCTTTGCTGCAGGGTGGAAGTTGAGGGGGTGCTGCCTGCTGTGACAGTGGGGCAGGGAACACGTGGGATGGGTTTGGCACCCGCAGAGAGCTGGGAGGCACCGTGGCACTCGCGTATGTGCCAGAAATCTGGGAAACATTATCATTACCGAACACTCCTGCTATTTAAGCACTCGTCTTTGTTTCAGAGCCCTTCTGAATAGGCACAGTTTCAACAGGACTCCTGTTTCAAACTGCCAGTGGCTGCAGGAAGCTAAAACCTATTTTTTAATGTTTTTTTAAACCATCAGAGTTTCAAAGGCAAAAATAGAATTTTCCAAGAGGGTGCCAGGAGCAGCCTGTAGAAAAGTCACTCTTGTGAGAGCCCATGTGGAGCTTTGTGTCCAGTTCTGGAGTCCTCAACATAAGAAGGAGATGGAACTGTTGGAACAGGTCCAGAGGAGGGCACGGAGATGATTGAAGGGCTGGAGAACGTGTGTTATGAGGTCAGGCTGAGAGAGTTGGGGTTGTTCACCCTGGAGAAGAGAAGGTTGCGGGGAGACCTTAAAGCAGCTTCCAGTAATGAAAGTGCCAAGCTACAGCTCTGTTAATCACCTCCATCATTTTGCACTGACCTGGTGTGAGCAGCAGGACATCCCACAGACTTGGCTACTGTCTGAAAATACTTGGCCAACATCAACTCTACAAAAGCCACTGTGGGAATGCACCCAGAGTTCTTCCCATTTCAGCAGTGCAGTACTGACTACCTGTTACAGAGGGTAACCTGGTGCGGGAACCCCTCTCCATCCTGCACCCTGGGATAACCTGATGTCCAAAAGCCTCTCCATCCCTCATCCAAGGGTAACCCGGGGTGGGAGCCTCTCTCCATCCCTCACCCCAGTGGAACCTAGTGTGCAAAACCCTCTCCATCCCTCACCGTGGTGCGGGGGACCCCTCTCCATCCTGCACCCCAGGATAACCTGATGTCCAAAACCCTCTCCATCCCTCATCCTGGGGTCACTGGGTGTGCAAACCCCTCTCCATCCCTCACTGCGGTGCAGGGAAACCCTCTCCATCCCTCATCCTGGGGTCACTGGGTGTGCAAACCCCTCTCCATCCCTCACTGCGGTGCAGGGAAACCCTCTCCATCCCTCATCCTGAGGTCACTGGGTGTGCAAACCCCTCTCCATCCCTCACTGCGGTGCAGGGAAACCCTCTCCATCCCTCATCCTGGGGTCACTGGGTGTGCAAACCCCTCTCCATCCCTCACTGCAGTGCAGGGAAACCCTCTCCATCCCTCATCCTGGGGTCACTGGGTGTGCAAACCCCTCTCCATCCCTCACTGCGGTGCAGGGAAACCCTCTCCATCCCTCATCCTGGGGTCACTGGGTGTGCAAACCCCTCTCCATCCCTCACTGCGGTGCAGGGAAACCCTCTCCATCCCTCATCCTGGGGTCACTGGGTGTGCAAACCCCTCTCCATCCCTCACTGCAGTGCAGGGAAACCCTCTCCATCCCTCATCCTGAGGTCACTGGATGTGCAAAACCCTCTCCATCCCTCACCCCAATGCGGGGACCCCCTCTCCATTCCTCACTGGTGCGGGGACCCCTCTCCATCCTGCACTCTGGGATAACCTGATGTCCAAAAGCCTCTCCATCCCTCATCCAAGGGTAACCCGGTGTGGGAACCTCTCTCCATCCCTCACCCCAGTGGAACCTGGTATGCAAAACCCTCTCCGTCCCTCATCCTGGGGTCACCGGGTGTGCAAACCCCTCTCCATCCCTCACCGCGGTGCAGGGGACCCCTCTCCATCCCTCACCCCGAGGTCCCACTCTCACCCACAACCCCTACTCGCCACCAAGAGAGGAGAACTCCTCCTTAAGAGCAGCGAAAGGGGAGGGGAGGGCGTTGCTGAGGCTGTGGAACCCCTCCTCCCCGTTAGTTCATCTTCCTTAGAAGGCGAAGGGCAGCGCCGCCGCCGGGTCCCGAGGATCCCGGTGTCCCCATCCCGGTGTCCCCGGCGATGTGCGGCTTCCAGAGACGCAAGAGAGCGAGCCCAGAAAGGAGGCACTGAGGAGGAGAGCACAACACGAGAGGTAAATGCATATTCCCCCCCTCCTCGGGAAAAGCCCCAAGGAGTCCGTTTATTTCATTTGAGGCTCGATATTGCCCGCAGACGCCTCAAAGCGGGGCTGAAACGCCTGAATGAAGACTTCGCTCTGACTTCAGAAGCAGCCGGGTCAGATCAGCAGATGAATTCAGGCGCCTCCGATGAGATGTGGAGCTTTCTCTTTAGGCATTCGCACCTCAAAACTCTTCTAAAGCCGCTTTTGCTCTCCCTGCTCTTGCTGGAGGTTTTTGAGCAGGTGTATGCACGTTGCTTTGAGAGGAGGGGGAAAGAGTAGCAGAAGCAAAACCTGAGCCGAGGATGTGGTGAAGCGTCTCCAGCGAGGACTTTCGAGGGCTCGCGTACCCCTGTACTTGCAATCCTAGATGCCTGACCTACTGAACTGGAATGTCTGTTGACATCTGGTTGAGGTTGTTGTAGCTGGTATTTGGGATTCAGGGTGGGTTTGGGTTTTTTTCCAGTTTAATTGGAACAAGCTGAGCTTTGTCTTTGTATTCTATGGAAGGTTTCCACATTCTGACCGTCTAGGCTCTCTGAAGGGGAATTCTAGGAGCGTTGAATCTGACCTAGAAAAGAGGAAACACCTTGATAGTTCAAACCTGCAGCTCTTCTTTGATTTGTGCTGCTGGTGGGAGTCAGAGCAGCTACAGGACCTAAAACTTTACCCCGTGTCTGAAAGATGCATCAAGACAGATGTTTTGCAGATATGATCATAGGATCCTTTGGTTGAAAGAGACCTTTGAGATGGGTCCAACTGTACCCATCCACTACTAAACCAGATCCCTGAGCACCTCACCCCTCATCTGTGAAACCCCTCCAGGGATGGGGACTCCACCACCTCCCTGCGCAGCCTCTGCCAGGGCCTGAGAACTATTTCCATGAAGAAATCCTTCCCGATGTCCAATCTGAACCTGCCCTGGTGCAACATGAGATCGTTTCATCTTGTCCTATCACTTATTGCTACTAACTTTAGCATAACTGTAAGATTAACACTCGGGTTTGATTTACATCAGTGCTTACAGATGCTTTTCTTCACCAGGTAAAATGAAAAAAATGGCCTTTTGAGAACAGCTGCTTGGGGCTGTGAGAAACCAAGAGGCTGGAGGCTTGTAGGTTCTCATCTGAGGCATCGGGTCAGCCTTCCACCGAGCGTGTGCTGAGGTGTGGGCTCAGCAGACAAGAATGGAAATGCTACGTCGTTCCTCAGTCTTCGCTGCAGAGGTGATGGAGGTTTTTGACAGGTCTCCCACTGACAAGGAGCTTGTGTCTCAAGCCAAGGCTCTCTGCAGGGACTACATCAATTCGAGGCTGATCCGAGCTGGGGTCAGCTGGAGCAAACCTGAACACAACGCGCCGGTGCCCGGTGGGAAGCTGGCCGAGGTGTCCACCATCCTGCTGCGACTCGGTGAGTGTCTGCGGGAACGAGTGGGAGCTGAAAGCACGTGGAGCAATTCCAAACAGTCTTCTGGAACTGATGAGCGAGTGCCAAGAGGCTTTTCAAGTGATGCTACTAAGTTTTTTTGGCTCTGCTTTGGGTATTTAGATTTGGGTTTTGGTGATCTTCTCTACTCCTTTGCTTGCCTTCCCTTCAGGGTACGATGCAGTCTGAGAAAGCCCAGCAACAAACTCATTTTCTCTGCATCAGGCTCCAGCTGTGTAACAGTTTGCACCGGGGTTTCAACAGTTTTTCTCAGCTTGGTGCTGTAACAGGTCTGGCAGTGTTTTCACCAGATGAAGGTGACTTGGCTGCTGTGACGCAACCCAAGCTGGTAGAACCCTGCTGCCTGGAGACTTGGGCTTCAGCTGCAAGGACGTTTAATTTGGGGGTAGTTGCTTAGACCACGTGTATTGGATATTTTCTAAAAGGCAGTTTTCAATGACAGGCTGACTGTTTAATTTTCCTTTGCCTACCTTTCTCATTCAGCACGACATGAGTTCTCTTGCTTTGTGTGGGAGCTAGGAGGAGTTGGCTGATGTTGCCTGGCACATGTGCCCAAACCAGCTGCACCCCTCACAGCTGCTGGAGGAAGCTCTAGAGCTGTGCTTGCACCAGCAGCACCCTCAAAATACTCTTTGCCTGTCCTTTGTTTTAGGTTTTAGCCTCCTGCATGGTCAAATCCAGCTGTTTGTCTTTTGCCATCCTGACACCCTCATTCCTGGAAGTTGGTTCCACATCCCTCTTTGCCTACTGGCTGGTATATTAATTCACATCTGGCTTGGGAGCTACCACTGCCCTTTGCATCTGATTTAATTACACCCAAGTTCAAGTAAATCTGGTGAAGTTACCGTTTAGCTGGGCTTAACCAACTCAGGACCAAGCTGCTCTCCCCACTTTCTCCTCTTTCTTTCTGCTTCTGTTTGATACTATCCTGCGTTTCTTCTTAAGGCATAGCTGTATTTATTTTAACTATTTTTTCTTTCATTCATTTTTTTTTACTTTTTTTTCCCTCCTATGCTGACTTCTATTTTTGTTTTCAATGATTGTTTGGTGTTTGGGTTTTTTTTGTTCTTCTGTCAGTCTCACTGCCTTGTTGTCCTCCACTTCTTCTCTGCCTGGGCTGGGGGTTGAGATTTGTTTGCTTTCAACCAGATCTTCTGTGGGTGGCCAGGAGCACAGTAAAGGGCAAGCAGGTGGCAGACAGGATCCGAAGGCGTCTCCTGGATGACTCTCCTGTTACTTATTCGTGTCCAGATGGAAAGATTTGGCTGATAGTCCCAGGAACTTGGCACCTTCTCTGAGCAAATCAGTTTGGAGAGAACCCTGTGGTACCCATGCAACAAGAAGGGTGAGCAGCCCTCCTTATTAGGATGAACAGTTGTTCCTGAACTGTTTGTTCAGAGATGCCGCCTGCCACATGGCCTGTGCCTTTCTTTTCTCCTTGTGGCTACAAACCAGTACAAGGCCGAGTAGTACCATAGAATCACTGAATGGCTAGGGTCAGAAGGGACTTTAAAGCCCATCCAGTCCCACCCCTGCCATGGGCAGGGACACCTCCCACTGGATCAGGGGCTCCAAGCCCCATCCAACCTGGCCTTGAACCCCCCCAGGGATGGGGCAGCCACCCCTGCTCTGGGCAACCTGGGCCAGGGCCTCCCCACCCTCGCAGGAAAACATTTCTCCCTAAGATCTCATCTCAATCTACCCTCTTTCAGATGAAAACCATTCCCACTCATCCCATCCCCCCTCATCCCATCCCTGTCTTCCCTGATCAAGAGCCCCTCCCCAGCTTTCCTGCAGCCCCTTTCAGCACTGGAAGCTGCTGTAAGGTCTCCCTGGAGCCTTCTCTTCTCCAGGCTGAACAACCCCAACTCTCTCAGCCTGTCCTCATACCAGGATCATCTCCATGGTCTCCTCTGGACTCGCTCTAACAGGTCCACGTCCTACCTGTGCTAAGCAGTGCAGCAATCCAGGCCAGTTTTTTCCCCACCCTAGCACTGAGAAGCCTGTGGAGAGGAGAAGCTGGAGTGTTTCCTAGCCCTTTTGCGTGTCCAAAGTAGTAGAGGGGCTGATGGACGGGCTGATGTGTCAGCAAAGGTGCTGGGCACAGACAATGCAGTTACAACGTTTTGGGGAGCTCAGTGAAGCTTAGAAGCTAATTAGTGCAATTAATGAGTCAGAGGTGGTAAAACCTAATGGTACGGCCGCATGAGACACCTCAGACCAGCCTGCTGTTTGTGCTAGAGGTCTAGTTTATCTGAACCTGTCTCTCCTGTGGGCAAGTCCAGCCAAGTGCCCTTTCACTGCTGTGCTGAGCTTCTGCATGTGGGAGCTGTCATTTCTTGCTGCTTGTTCCTCTGTGATTACTGGAGGAAGGAAAAGCACAGAGATTGCTCTAAATGTTGCACAGCGCACGGCTGGACATCTGAACGTGGGCACTGCAGACTGCCACCAATGTAATGTGCTGCCGGAGAGCTCCTGAGGCTGCTCAGGCAGGGATTCTCTTCTTCCCCCACTGCTCGTGTATGTCTTGTGCCTTGCTGCAGGGCAGGGCTGGCTTCAGCAGTGTGAACCTCCAACCAAAATGGGTCCTGAATTCATCCAGGGCCTCCAGGCACTGCTGTTAAAAGCTGTGGCAGTGGCAGGCTACCAAGTGCTGATCCTTGCCTCCCATGCCTGCCCTTCGGCCAACCACAGGCAGGGCTATCCCTGTTTCCTGGCATTTACAGGGAAGCCTGGGCTCTCCCTGTGAGGAGAAACCAGCTGCAGAGTGGTGGGAGCAATGTCACCTCTTATCAGAGTGGACCGTGTGTTTCCTTTTCCTGTTGGATTGTGTGGGAACAGCCTGTGTGCACAAAGGACCCGGAGAGCTCGTCTGAGAGTCTGCAGAGCTGGGCTTTGCCCGTGCTGCGCCGAGTGCCAAGGACCAGTTAGGTTCAGTAGCTAATGACTCTGTAACTTGCTTCTGTCTGGAGTGGCATCTTCCTTTTCAGTTCCCATCTCTTCTTAGGAGGATCTGAAATTGCTTCTTGAAATCTCTGACTGGGTCAAGTCATTTGGGTCTCGGAGTGGGATGTCAAGCCATTGTCACAGCTCTCTTCTTCCCCTGGCTGCTCCAGAGCACCCTTGTGTGGGAGGAGGACAGAGTGACCTTCTAAACCTAAAGGAAAGAGGCCTCTCCATGCACAAAAGGCCTTGGGCGCACGCCATGTGCGTTGTGTAACGCTCCTACAGCAGCCACGCAACCCTCCTTAAACATTATCGAGAGATCAATCCATTGGAAGCTGGGCTTTAGTAATTCTACTGCTCAATAACGGTCTGTTCTGCTGCAGAGGAAAAGCTTTACTGCTGCTGCCCAAGCTCCATAGTGTGTGGGAGGAGGTTCTCTGCCTGTCCTTGGTATTTCTGTCTTGGTCTTCAAGCTACCTTGCACCTCCAACCGCTTCCCACTTGGGAGAAAACAACCTGGAGGTGAAAGCATATGTCTGTGTGCATCAGGAATCTTGTCGCTGAGGAGCCAGCTGAGCAAGTGAACATCTCCCTAACCATTTGGAGGAAAGAACTCCGAATTGTCCCTCAGCGCCCGTGTGAGCGTTAAATAGCTGAGCTGACAGTCTGTTTGCTCAATTCATGTTGTGCAGCTCTGGGTGGATCCTTGGCTTTCATCAGCCTCCAGCATTCTTGAGCTGCTCTCATCTCGAGGCTTTTTTGTACAAGTCTAGGGTGTTGAGAAAGGGCTTATCTGTGAAAAGCTTACATCGATGTGCGTGCCTCTTTTGGCTTTGCTTGTCTGAGGCCGTTCTCCTGTGCTGGGGAAAGGCAGATAGCCTGGAAACATCATTTCTACCAGGGGTTACTGCAGCCACAGCACTGATTACAGGGCCACTGCCCATCCTCTCTCCCTTTAGGAGTCTCAGTCACAGGGGATCCTGGTACTGTATGGTGGGACTTGATGATCTCAAAGGTCTTTTCCAACCTAGGGATTCAATGAAATCAGGGTGCAGGTGGAAGGGGGTTGCATCTCAGTGCCCCTAAGCACTCTGCTGCCTGTTTAACATCAAGTGGAGCTAGGGTTAAATCTCTCCGGCTGGAGGAATAAGTGGGGTGGCCCCAGTGATAATTCCTACGTGGTGAGAGCAGGACTCGGTGTTCCACGTGCTGACTCCTGACTGTTTGTTTCCAGGGGATGAGCTCGAATACATTCGCCCCAACGTCTACCGGAATATCGCTCGCCAGTTGAACATCTCGCTGCACTCGGAGACAGTGGTGACAGACGCCTTCCTGGCAGTGGCCGCGCAGATTTTCACTGCAGGTACGGTGCCCTGGCAGATCCGCAGACAGGGCTGGGCAGGAAGGAACAGGATGGAGCCACCTCTCAGGGTAGGCATGTTGCTGGGATGACCTGCAAGGTGGGGCACGGTTTGTGAAAGGGCTGTGGGCAGTTTGGCGGCACGCCCCGCTCTAATGATTTAATGAGAGCTCTGTTGTTCTGCCGGGGAAATGCTCTGTTTTATTATATCCTCTTGGCAGGTTCTCGCTCATTCTAGAAGGCACCTCCTGCCCTTCCTCATTAGGAGGTTGGTGTTACCTTATTGCACAGGGAGGTCGCTCATTCCAAGCTCCTTCGCTCACCGTTGGCAACTGAAGAAGATTCATTACATGGGAGTCTCCCTCGTTCCAGCTCATGCTGCTGGTGCTTGGAGCCAGAACCAACTCATCACAAGGGAGTTCCTCTTTCTCTGGCTCCTTTCCCACCCCTGCAATAGCCAGATCTGCGAAGGAGCCCACTGCCTCCAGTTGCTGCTGCTCCGTTCTCAGTCTCTGAGAGACCAGAGCCTTGGCCCTCAAAGCTAGATCTTCTGGACATGGTGGTGCTTTGAGCTGTCTCGCTACAGCTCTTCTGTTTGGTCCTAGAGGTGATTTCCAAAAGCAAAGACAGGCTCTGTGCTGTGTTCCTGCAAGGGAACCTCCACTTCCCCTGAAAACAGTCCTTGCCCATGAGTGGGAATACAGCTTGTGGAATCATGGGAAGAGAAAGGTTTTGCATAGAGATTTATGTCAGGCAAGTCTTGACACAGGTTTTCTGGAATATCTGGTGTTGTCCATGGAAGTGGCACTAGATGTAAGAGGCTGAAAACAAAACAAAGACAGTGCAGTACCATGAAAACACCGGATCCAGCATTGTTGGCATGCAAAGTGTCACAGTGACTCTTGTGATTTTGGGAGCTGTTGGTACAGGATAGACGTCCAGTTGCTGTGTTTTCATGTAGGGTTCCTTACTCAAACTCTTTTTATCTTCACTGCAAGCTGTGATGCTTTAGGCATATGAACTGCCTAGGAAACATGGACAGCCTGGAGGAGCCCTGTGCTCACATCCCTGACTTCAGACCTGTGGTGTGTTGTGGTAGAGAGCACAGATCCCCTCTGGAATCACAACAAAGTAGATCTCTGAGAGGGGCTGCTCAAGCAGGGCTCCTGGCAGAATTACTCCCTGGATCAGGGAAAATGAATCTGTGTCGTATGGAATTGGATTCTGTAGCTCATCATCCTTCCAGAGCGCGACTGGAATGCAGATTGCTTCTGCTCTGGGCTGGCTTGGGAGGCCCTATGGGCTCAGGAAACAGCAGCAGGAGTGGCAGGAGTGTCTGCATGTGGCTGTGTTCACAGTGCAGATGCCCTATCTGGTCCCTTAGTGCTGAGCTTCACTTGCATCAAGGCTTACAGGAAAACAAAAGGTCAAGTTCGCAGGCTGAGGTATTTGCATTGCAGGTAAGTAGGTTATCTTCTTAGACAACTCAAACTGCCTCCGTGAGCACTGGCCCACCTCCAAAGCTGAGGTGACACAGGGAATTAAGCCGGAAAGGTGGCACGGACTGTGCACGGTGCTGTGCTGCGTCAACACGATGCTGGGGAGAAAGCTCTGCTGGTTTCCACGAGTCGGGCTCTCACCAATGTATGATAGCAGATCCATTGAGAGCTGCAGTTTTTGGTGCTCTTCAACCTCTCAGCTCAGGAGTCAAGTGAGAAGTGTGAACGGTATAAAATGTTTTAGTTGAAAGTAAAGCTAGAAATAGTAACTCCTGGTTCTAAACTTGGGGTTTTCAGGGTTGTCAGAACAGGATCTGGACTCAGCACTTTGAGGCTGGTGATGCTAGAGACTAGGGAACGTGGTGGAAGTCCAGGCTCTCATCTGGGAACACCATCCTGTGCAAATGGCTGGCAGACATGGGGTGGATTCAAGCCATCCCAGTGCTCTGTATGCTCCGATTTTTATTCTTTCTCATCCCTGCCTCAGAGCATCTAACAGGATAACCTGTGAGTGTGAAGCTGAGATTGTGTGTTCAATTGCTTTTATCAATTTGTTGTAATTCCTCCTGCTAGAAGGCTGATGAGTGCTGGAGGGGGAGGAGTTGGCTGCTTTTTAACGTTCCTGGATCCCAGCTGCAGTCTCAAGACTCAGCATTTAATGCTAAATCCAGCAAACCAGAGTTCACTGTGGCAGCCAGACATTCATTCTAAATTTTTGTCATAGTTCAGAAGAAAGAGGCTCTTATTGTGCAAAGGTAACGAGAGGCTCAAGTGCAGTCTGAGTTTTCACGCTAATTACCAATGGCTAAAGTATTCCAGCTGGTTTTCACTGCCCGGCTGATTAAGAAGGTGTGTTTCCATGCAACCTGTTAGTTGTTCAGGGCGAGGAGAGCCCGTCTGTGTGGAGACTGGTGCTGCAGCGCCCTGACCAGCTTTGGATATTGAAGGATCTGCAGCAGCATCACCTCTGTGACAGTTCCACCGGTTCTGGTGTGTGGTCCAAAGCTGCTCTGCGGCCAGCAGGAGACTTTCCACTGACTTTAACAGGCTTTGGATTGGGGCCTGGCTGAGCTGGCATTTACATTAGCTGTTTAAATAAATCCCAGAAGGAAGGAGTCACTTGGTGGAAAAACAGAAGTAGAAAAGGGACGTGCATTTTCCTTTCCTAAAGGGGACAGTTTCCTCCAGTTGGTAAGAGCTGCTGGGCACGAGGGCTCCCTCAAATCTTTCATCCTGGTTTTGTATCAGTTTAAGTGCTCATAAGTTTTTAATCAGAAGTGTTTGGGCCGAAGTGGACTCTGTACAACAGGAATGCATGGTTAGTGGGTTCTAGGGAGAAAACACTTTCCCTTGCAGGAGGAAATGCTGTTGGAAATGCATCTCGCTGCTTCCTCATCACTTAAGGCTGAGGAGTTGAGCCTCCCACCTTGTAGAATCATAGAATGGTTTCAGTTGGAAAAGACCGTTAAGATCAATCGAGCCGTGCTAGATCTGCCACCAGACCATGTCCCCAAGTATGACATCTACTCATCTTTTACACCCCTCCAGGGATGGGGACTCCACCACCTCCCGGGGCAGCCTCTGCCAGTGCTTGACAGCCCTTTCAGTAAAGAAATTCCTCATAATATCCAATACCTCGTGCTCTTCTTTCTTGGCTTCTTTCTCTCCACCGGCGGAAAGTATATTGTGCCTGACTGCATCCTCCCAGCTGCTGAAATGTCGCACTTGATCATGTTTCGCTTAGGTGTGATTTGAAAATTAAGCTTTGCTGAGTGGAGCAGAGGCAAGTTTGAGTCACCCTGGGTAGTGTGGTGCTCTGAGACTCTGCAGTCATGTCTCGTGGCTTCTCGAGCTCTCCCCCCGGGCAGGCGAGCTGACGTGCAGCCAGAGCACTTTCAAGAGCGGTTTTCTCCTGCTAATTCACTTTCCCCTGGGCTCACCAGTGTTTACATACCTTCAGCTCTGTGACTGGCCTTGAGTCTGCAACTTGTATTTCTTATTTTTTGAAACGCCTTCTAAGCAGCTTTACCAATTTTCCATGGTCTTTTGTTCCATCTCTGTGAGCAGAATTTTCAGAGCTTTCTCTGTTTCTGTCCCTCTTTTCTAGACCAGTTTTCCATCCCTTCTTGTTGTTAGCTCCTGCGTATGCTATTCCACACAGTGGGAAGCTGCAAATAGGTTGTTTCTTTTGGTGATGAGTGCCTTTGTCGCCCAGTCTGGATGGCAGCCAGACCTTCTGAGGGGTTTTTAGCAAGGCAATGTATCTTCCCTGATCGTGTGCTCTGCCCAGATGCACTTCCAGCTTATGCTGAGGGTTGCATCGAGATAGTGTCACCTCAACCCTGGTCTGGACATCGCAAGGGGTGGGGGCATTGCCCTCTTAGTAGGTTGTGCTCCTCTGCCAAAGGAATCCTTGAGGAAGAAGAGTTAACGGAGAGTCTGCTGGGGCTTGTTCCCCTGCCCTGCCTGGCGCCGGGTGGCTGCTTGAGCCCTCTGAGGGCAGAGGGACTGGCCACAAGCATCGTCCAGCTTCGCTTTAGAGGTGGCTGTTCTTTCCTTGCTTCAGGGCTCCCCTGCAGCATCTGGAGTGAACAAGAGCACAAGCTGTGCCCTGTTCTCTCAGTGAGGAGCCCAGGCAGCTGTCTGCCATCATCTTTCTCCAGAAGTGGCAAAGGGTTTCCATGCAGAGACATCGAGTGAGGATTTCCTCTCCCACCCCTGCAGCCCAGCTCTGCCAGTTGGAGGAAAAGCAGATGGAAAGATCAGTTTGACCCTTATAGGATGCTCCGTAAAGAGGAGGATTATGAGAAGTGACCACTGACCCCTTCACATCCATCACCACAACAGCATCAGACCACAACTTGCCCTCTTCCTGCTGTGTTGAAGGGAGAGGGGCTCTGTCCGTATGCAGGAGAACCCTTCACCGTGCGCAAGTTCTGCAGCGAGCGTCACTTGACCAAGAAGCCAGAGTTAAAGGGCTTTCTCTCTATTTGCCATGGGGGAAGACATCTGGCATGATGTATCCGTAGAGCAAACTCCTTTCCTGTGTGTTAGGCAAATCATGGGGCTATGGAGCCTCTTTTCTAGGTTATGGATACACTTCTCTGCTGTTGGGAAGAGAAACCTGGGGTTTAAGCCAAGTTAATCAAGACTGTAGGTGTCTTTCTCTGCCAGGGTGGCCTCAGTGTCCTGTCTGTCCTAGTTACTGCTGTGTAAATATCTCAAAGCTAAGGGGTTTCTTCAGATACTTGAAGAGCACTGTCAGTAAAAGCTTGGGAATGAGCCAGTGAACTCTTCCCTGGAACCCTGGGTAACTTTGGTTCATGTAACTCAAGATACAAGGAGCCACATTACTGCAGGGATGGAGAACAGCAAGAACTGACTTACACTAAAGCTGAGTAAAGCCAGCTGAGGCTCTGGTCCAGAAGATTGTGGTCAGCAACCCCTTAAAGCCTCTTTTGGGGGTGGAGAGGTACTGCCCTGCCACAGGGCAGTGTTTTCTGGTGTTTTCTCCTGCGGTTTCGTAGCCTCTTCCTGGCTCGTTCTGCTGGCTGTCATGGTGACGGGCAATGTGAGAGAGACAGATAAATAATGTGAACACCACACAGGCAGTCAACTTCCTGAGCGACAGCTCGGGGGAAGGGACACCACAGAGCCTACTCAGAAAATAAAACCAGTAACAGCCCATTTAGACGTTAATAACTTCCTCTGATCTTGGCGATAGCGCTGGGGAAGGGCAGGGTCTGGCAGGAGAGCTGCTGCCATTCCGGTGCTACAGAGCCTCACCAAAGAATCACTTGCAGATGTTGATCTTGCATCGGTCAGGAGTGAAAAATGGCTTTTTTTTGAAGTCTGAATGTCATCCTGGACAGGCTGGAGAAGCGAGGTTCTCATGAAGCTCATCCAGGCCAAGTGCAAGGTCCCACAGCTAGGTCAGGGCAATGCACAGTTTTGATACAGGCTGGGGAACGATGTGAATGAGATCAACCCTGAGGAGAAGGACTTGGGGGGCTGGGGAATGAAAAGTTCGACACGAGCTGGCAATGTGGGCTCCCAGCCCAGAAACCACCCGTGTCCTCGGCTGCACCCACAGAAGCGTGGCCAGCAGGGAGGGAGGGGATTCTGTCCCTCTGCTCCGCTCTGTGAAACCCACCTGGAGCCCTGGGTCCAGCTCTGGAAGGACACAGAACTGTTGGAATGATGCGAGGGCTGGAGCACCTCTGCTATGGGGACAGGCTGGGAGAGTTGGGGTCGTTGAGCCTGGAGAAGAGAGGGTTGAAGAGCTGCCTTTCCAGGTCGCTGGTCCTGATAAAAGCCTGAGGAGGGACTGGTGACTGCAGTGTTTAGCCGTGGAGAATTTATACCCAGTGGTGCTGGCAAAGAGAGACCCAGGGAGATTGGCTGGTGCCCAGAACTGAGCTTGACCACTTCTCGCAAGCACTAATAGGAAGGTGACTGCTACTGTGGCACCGTCCGTGGAGCATGTGCTGCTGGCAGACCAGCCTAGCAGGAAAGCTGTTTTCTGGGAGATTAAGTGATTTGACTGACTCACTGTCCCTTCACTGCCTTTGGAGGGTGGGATGGGCAGTTTTAAGTGTTGTAGGAATAGTGGCCAAATTGTAGAAGCTACCTGGTTTTCAGGTGGAGACTGAGACACGCTCCTGACATCAAGCAGGACGCCAAACATCTTGGCCCTGTAGCTTTGCCTCCCTTTTTTGGTCTTGTCCTATAGTAGGACTGACAAAAGATGCTTATCTTGTGTGTTGTGCTTTCTGAGTCACATTGCAACAGACTCCTCTGATCTAGAAAAAAAAAACAGGAATGCTTGGTCTTAAGGATCTTCTAGAGTTGTTCTGGTGACAAAACATTCATGTTGCTCAAACTCTTTGAATCTGATCATCTCCCATGCATGGCTGCAAGTTAATGGCAATACAAACCATGGTGGTGCACATCTTTGAATTGTGGTTGTTCAGCCTGGAGAAGAAAAGGCTCCAGGGAGACCTTAGAGCAGCTTCCAGTGCTGAAAGGGGCTCCAGGAAAGCTGGGGAGGGCCTCTGGATCAGGTAGGGCAGGGATAGGATGATGGGGAATGGTTTTAAATTGGAAGGGGGAAGTTTGACATTAGGCATTAGGAAGATCAATTAATTCTGCTGCTCCAGATGGAGCCTTTTCCCTAGCCCTGGTCCCCTGGTATTTATTTTCCCCCATAGTGGAGCTCTTGCAGAACTGTGTCTGTGCCCGAGCTCATTTCTGCACGCATGCAGCATGGGCATCTGTAACGAAGAAGAGTGCCTTCCTTTGATTATTCAAGACTGAGGTCTACGTGTGTGTAAATCTGAGTGCCCTTTCTTCTTTTCACAGGCATAACGTGGGGCAAGGTGGTGTCTCTCTACGCCGTGGCGGCTGGGCTGGCGGTGGACTGTGTGCGGCACGCCCAGCCAGCCATGGTTCACACCATCGTGGACTGCCTGGGGGAGTTTGTCCGCAAGACCTTGGTGATGTGGCTGAAAAGGAGAGGAGGCTGGGTAAGAAGCGCTATCTAATCAAGTTCGCTTTCACACATAGAATCATAGAATCACCAGGTTGGAAGAGACCCGCCGGATCATCCAGTCCAGCCGTTCCCATCAATCACTAACCCATGTCCCTCAGCACCTCGTCCACCCGTCCCTTAAACCCCTCCAGGGAAGGTGAATCAACCCCCTCCCTGGGCAGCCTCTGCCGGTGCCCAATGACCCTTTCCATGAAAATTTTTTCCTAATGTCCAGCCTGAACCTCCCCTGGCGGAGCTTGAGGCCATTCCCTCTCATCCTGTCCCCTGTCACTTGGGAGAAGAGCCCAGCTCCCTCCTCTCCACAACCTCCTTTCAGGTAGTTGTAGAGAACAATAAGGTCTCCCCTCAGCCTCCTCTTCTCCAGGCTAAACCCCCCCAGCTCTCTCAGCCGCTCCTCATAAGGCCTGTTCTCCAAAGACATGTCGACCAAAATATCCCTGTTAATGAAAATGAGAGTTCCTCCACTGCAGCCTGATGCAGAAAAAGCCTTAAGCCTTATGAGGAGCAGCTGAGGGATCTGGGGTTCCAGGTCTTTGATTATTTTTGTCGTCCTCCTCTGGACTTGCTCTAACAGCTTCATGTCCTTCCTTTGCTGAGACCTCCAGCACTGGACACGGGGCTCCAGGTGGGGTTTCACCAGAGTGGAGCAGAGGGGGAGAATCCCCTGCCTCGCCCTGCTGGCCACACTGCTCTGCAGGGCTGGTCTCAACCTCTTCATCCCTGCCCTCTCTAAAACTGTGTGACCTTAAGGCCACCTGGGTCAGGGAACTGTTTGATTGGGATGAAAAATAACCTTTGATTTGAATTCCCTTATTGGCTTCATTTTGCATCTGCTCAAATAATTGTGCCAAGGGTTGAAGAGGTTGTTCCGTGAAAAGCGACTGATTTAACAGCTTTGTTCCTGCTTGTGAAGTCCCTGCCGTGCTCTCATTTGAGGTTTTAACTGTGTACCTGTAGAGCTGGTTGAAACGTATTCTCTGAAACAATTTTTCCTTTGGAAAAAGTCCAATTTCATTACAATCAAAATTTTGCGCAGGAATGTGTCTCCTCCTTGTCTCCAACTATTTTTTTTTTCCTTGTTTTGGGAAAACACTCGTGTTCTGATAAGTTAGCATCTTGTTTTAATTCTTGTATTACATTATTGGAGTTCAGAACAGAGTGTTTTGAAAGTTCTAAAGGGATATTTTTGGAAAGTTTGTTGCATAGCAAACAAGCCTCAAGCCCCATCCCCAAAGCAGGGATGGTTCTTTGCGGCTGAGGAGATACTGCCAATCCCTCCTTGGACGGCCAGCACGTTTCTGTTGGAGTCGCTGAACCAATGCTGCTTGCTCTCAGGATCTTGTCCTAAGAAAGGGAATCCAGTCTTGCTGCCCTGGCTCAAACAAAACCGCTGGAAGAGCTGCTGGGCTGTACTGACTAGAACCTCCTTCCGCTACCCTCACCAGTAATTCTGGGCTGCACCAACGAGGTATTTTCCCTCTAGAAGTGAATTGTCCCCTCAGCCTGGACAAAGGATGCTGGTCCTCTTGCCTTCTCATGCTGTGCTTCTCCGAGTGTTCTTCTCGATCCTGGCACTGCATCCAGCCAGACATCTCCCAGCCTTGTTCACAACTGGGTCAGGCAAACCAGCTCGGTAGTGGGGGCTCTTTCTGCTCCCCGACCTAGCTGGTGGTTGCCTTGCCTTGGTGCGGGGTTCTCCTTTCCCCTGTGCCCTTGGCTCACGTCTTTTACACGTGGGCTCAGGTTGGAGCTGCCAAGAGGAACCACCTGCTCCAAGCGGTTTCGGAAAAGCGACTGTGGAGACCTTGGAAAGGCTATGGAAAGTCTCCACTTTCCATGGGTTGGAGAAAGCCTCGACTCCCCAAAGCCCAAACCAAACCTCTTGGGAGAAGCAAGAAGTATTTAACCCTTTGAGGCATCACTTCTCCCTGGGGAGAGCTTGCAGCCTCAGTGGTGCCTTTACCTTAGATCAGAAAGATTATTTTTTTTGCAGCTGTTATGTACATTTGCTGCAAAGAAGAGCGTGTGACTTGAACTCCTATGAATAATTAACAGGCAAAGATTGAACTGCCATTGCAGCAGTTTATCAGTGCCTCACATGGATCACGGACCTGCTTTATTAAGTAGCTTTGAATTTTTTTAATTCCAGTGCCTTATCAGGTATGTTTTATTTGGATAAAAATAGCTAAGGCAGTTGTTAAACAGTTGAGGGATTGGGTTTATCTAAGCAAGCACCACACGCATTTGTAGGTGCTCCTGACTGTAGCTCCTGCTGATTAGCACCAGGAGGTTGTTGCCTTTGGTGGGGCATAGAGCAGGTGCAAGGAGTTTACACCTCATCTGGAAGTTGACCTGCAGCTATAATCCATGAGATGTGTATATCTGGGCCTTGTACAGGTTCACACGAGGCACTAAAGCCCTTCAGAGCTTAGCTTTCTTATCAATCAGCTCCCCTAACTTCTGTGCTCGTGTTCAGACGGGTACTTGTGCGTCATGACTTCTCTTGACTAAAGAGAGAGCTTGACACAACTGTGATTTAGGGATGTGCTGGGTCCTTAAAACTGGACGGGCTGAATCGGTTCAGACTTCTAAAAAACACGAATAGGGTGATTTTGCTAAGCCATCACTGGAAAAATTTAGGCAGACCTATTTTCCATTCCTCCACAATACCGATAAGGGACCTGTAACTACTGGTACTGCACTGCAGCATCTTCTGCTGTGTGTGCTTGTGCCTTTGCAGCTGTCAGCAGCAGCCCCACACCTTGGCGTTTGGCCTCAGGAGCACTCATAGTGCTGGTTTGGCTTCCTCCTGGCATCCTCTATCTTCTCATCCTTGAGTGCCTCTGTTCTTTCCTCCTGCAGTCCCTACTTGTCTGTTATCCGTGTGCTTGGTGTCTCCTGATGGTCCCCCGGTGATTCAGGGTGCCAGCCTCTCAGACTGTGAGGGAGACTGTTGGGGCTGCTGCCAAGGGGGATTTGGCAAGGGGGAAGGGTTTTCAGCTGAAAGAGGGGAGATTGAGATGAGATCTGAAGGAGAAATGTTTTGCTGTGAGGTTGCTCAGAGCAGGGGTGGCTGCCCCATCCCTGGAGGGGTTCAAGGCCAGGCTGGATGAGGCTGGGAGCCCCTGATCCAGTGGGAGGTGTCCCTGCCCATGGCAGGGGTGGGACTGGATGCGCTTTGAGGTCCCTTCTGACCCAAACCATTCTGATTCAATTTTTGGAGTGTTCAGCAGCTCTTGTGCCCCATTTTACAAGGGGAACATCACCAGGTTGAGAGTCTGACTTCCCTCTGCCTGATCAATGAGACACTTGTGCCAAAGCCAAACTTAGAAGACTACTGAGCTAAGCTTGTAACGGAAAGGCTTTAGGGGCTGATGAATGTTTGCCTTCCTTGTGATCCAATTCTTGGTCGTATTTGCCACCCAAAACTCGTTTCTGAATCCCGTGTTAAGTTGACGTGCTAGCGATGCACCCTCTGATGCACAACTCTAGCCCATGGCTTCTTGGGCTCAGCTGAAATTTAATCCCAAACTCAATTATATCACTGCCAGAACTTCGTTTCCCCCACTAGAAGATGCAATTTTCTGTCTTCCTCTGTCCCGTTCGCTTTACCCTCCAGATATTTTCCACCCTCTCCTGCCGATGCCAGCTGAGATCCTGTCTTCGTGAATCTGCTGGGTTGTTGTTATTTTTGATTCATAGGAGGCCAGCTTCTCTTCTTGTTAATACTTGAAACCAGCTTCCCAAGAGATCTTTAAATCTGGCCCACACGTCTGGGAGGCATCTCTGCCAGCGTACATATTTCCACAAACAAAGCTTGCATTGCTTTAGGTTTCAATGGGGGGTTGGCTTGCTTGAATGAGTTCCAAATAAAACATTAAGGCAAGAGGAAAAGTGCAAGCAACTGGAGCTGATATTAAGCAGGACAACCTCTGGGAAGCATCTTGCTTCACAGAAAAGGATGAGAGTGCTGATATTGCCAAGGCTTCCTGGCTCTTTTCAAAAGGGGAAGAAAGTTTATTTAGCTTTTTCAAAATGGAAAACGCTTGATAATCTTCCTGTCGCATTTCTTCTCCCAGGTGGCTGAAAAGGGGGATGCTTTGCCTTGTTGGCGCAGAAGGAAGACGGCGCGTTTCACAGCGAGCCCGGTTTAATAACTTACAGGGTGTGGAAGTGCCAGAGCAAGTGTTTGTGGCCACTGACGGGGTGGCCCAGGGGTGCTGTGGCAGCAACGCCGCGGGTTGTGGAGCTGGGCGAGTCCGCGGCGGTGGCTGATGTGGTTCTGGGCATCCCTCTGATGATCTCTGTTCCCTCCTCGTTAGGCAGACATCACGAAGTGCGTGGTGAATACCGACCCCAGCCTTCGCTCCCACTGGCTCGTGGCTGCTCTCTGCAGCTTTGGTCACTTCCTCAAGGCGATCTTCTTCGTCCTGCTGCCTGAGAGATGAAGCTGGAGTGCCGACTGCAGCCCCCTACCCTGTCTCCTCCCCCGCTCCAGAAGCAGTGGTACCCGCAATCTCTGAAGAGGAGGAAGAGAAGAACTGGGACAAACAAAAGGCTCGTTCTCCTCTCCCTTTGGCTGGGAGCTGATGATCAACCGGTCTGCTTTTTGCAGCCCCAGGAGCTTCTCTCACCATTAATCCTCTCCAGAGTCTCATTTCCCTGGGTGATGCGTGTGTGGGCTGGATGTGTCCGGTCTCCAGGCTGCTGTGCGCAGCGTGGGCTGCGAGGCATCCGTTCCCTACGGTTGTGTTGCATGCTTATCCCAGTGCCAGGCAGAGGGCAAGAGGAAGGGAGTATTATTTGAAACGGGGCAGAAAATATGAGTCCCCTTTCAGCTCTTCGACTCGCCTTGGTGTTGGTTCTTTACGTTTGTGCTTGAGCTCTATCTCCTTCTTTCTACCTAACCCTGAATCACTGGGCTCTGCACGCAGCACGGTGGAGGGGATAGTGCGACTGTAGGGTTGTAATGTGGTAAAAACAAAGGTGCTGTTGTCAGATGCTTGTCCCTGATGTCTCTTGGACATCAGACTGAGCGGCTTGAGGGCAATCGCATCAGATGCGGTTTGCACGTGTATTTCCTTGACCCCTCTTACCGTGCTCACGCGCCGTCTCAAACAGGAGAGCGAGGGGTGGCACCTTCAAGCAACAACCCGGGATCAAACTTCACAGTGAAGCAAAATGTTTTCTCCACTGAGATTTAGAGCAAAGCCTGGAAGTAGGAAAGGCTGGGGAGCATGGGCAGGAGTTGGGGAAACGGTAAGTGAGGTGTTTGATGTTATGAAGGGGGAAAGCTGTGTCCAGAGTAGCTGATTTATGTTTCTCCTTTCATGTCTTTGGAAGTAGAACTCACAGTCGTATTTGTGGCAAACAATAAAAGAAAATAGGTGGTGTTTCACTACTGCAAAGGGTATTGTGTTTGTTTCCAGAGTTAAAAATTCCAAAAAAGGCCAGAACGGCACAGAGACGGACGCTGGGGCCATGCTAAAAATACTTCAGCTTTTCCCCTGATGGAGCGTGTTAACGTGTTAAAACTACAACTCCCCCGGTTCCTGCTAGGAATTTAACCCCTGTTCTTGCTGTGTTGGAAACACATGGATAGAAGCGGAGCCTTGCTGTCGGGGGCAGCTGTGGAGCCTCTTCTCTGCCAGAGCTTCGCAGGAGACGCCCTGCTCAGTGCCTCGCTCCCGAGAGGCTGGTGTCGCAGAGAAACGCTGTCCTCAATTAAGAACACGTGGCACTACAGGAGGTTCTGCTGACTGATTTATCTCCTCCTGCTTTCCCTCCTCTGTGTGGAGAGGGCCTTTACTGTTTCCTCTGCTGATGCCTGGATGTATCAGCAGGTTCAGCGTCCCCTGCAGCACCGCACCCCAAGGAGGGATGCTCCACCAGCTCCGTCTGCTGCTATTTCATAGAATCATGGAACGGTTTGAGTTGGAAGGGACCTCAAAGCCCATCCAATTCCACCCTCTGTCATGGGCAGGGACACCTCCCACTGGTCCAGGCTGCTCCAAGCCCCATCCAAGCTGGCCTTGAACCCCTCCAGGGAGAGGACATCCACAGCTTCTCTGGGCAACCTGGGCCAGGGCCTCCCCCCTACCACAGCAAAACATTTCTCCCTAAGATCTCATCTCAATCTCCCCTCGTTCTGCTGAAAACCATTCCCCCTTGTCCTATCCCTGCCCTCCCTGATCCAGAACCCCTCCTCAGCTTTGCTGGAGCCCCTTTCAGCACTGGAAGCTGCTCTAAGGTCTCCCCTCAGCCTTCTCCTCTCCAGGCTGAGCAACCCCAACTCTCTCAGCCTGTCCTCATAGCAGAGATGCTCCATTCCTCAGATCCACGTTCTTCCCATTCTTCCTATTTTTCAGCACTAAAGTAATTCTTGTGGACCAAACCCCTCTAGACAACCTTCCCCACTCCTAACCCCCCACCCAAAACGCTCCCTGGGGAGGAGAAAGCCTCCTCTGCTCCACTGAAGCTGCTTGCTGCCTTTGACAGTGTCTTGGTGGGACTTTGGCTACAGTATTAAAACTGGGGGGTTACACCAACAAAGCTGGTGGTGCCCTGAGGCTGGTGTATTTTTTTGTGTGTGGTGCCTCAGTAATTCCTCAAATAAGACCAAATTACCAAAAAGAAGAAATATATATATGTATATATATATCATAGAATCACCAGGTTGGAGAAGACCCACTGGATCATCGAGTCAAATATATTATTTCTCTTGACATATTATATCAGCACTGGGGGTTTTGCTGGCACCTCTTCAACTTGGGATTATCTTCCTTATTTTCCTGATGGACCTGGGTATGAAAACTTAGCTCAGGTATAGCACACGTGGTGAATTAAACCGATGACACTTTGAGCAGCACAGAGAGGATCCCTGCTGGTCGGCAATAGCTGGAGCAAAATCTGTGCAGTTCCTTGCAGGGGATGCAGCTGTGTTGGCTTAAAAGAGCTTATGGAAAAGTACCCTTTGGATTTCTGGAAATACCCTGGTTGTGTGCAGACTTTGGCTTGGACAGCTTCGCACCTCGTAAAGTCCAGCTTGCCGTATCGTGCCTGGTGTTTTATAAAGTGTGTGTGAGTTAATGGGGTCAGCACAGTCGAAACTGGGACTGGCAAGAGCTTTCACTGGCGGAGGCTGCCCTGGAGGTGGTGGAGTCCCCATCCCTGGAGGGGTTTAACGGATGGATGGATGGATGGGGTCCTCAGGGATCTGGTTTAGTAGTGGACAGGGACAGTTGGACTCTATGATCTCAAAGATATTTTCCAACTATGATTTTCAATTTCAGTGCTGTTTTGGAATGTAATAATAAAGGCTATGACTGCTATTTTTAGTAAATGAAAAGGAACACAAAGAGTTAAATGCACCAATTAAGTGGCTTTAGCAGAAAAGATCCTAAGCCAAATAAAGCAGCATTGCAGGAAAGGAATGTGTGTGGGTGGGAAGGGGGTTACACAGGCAGGCAGACAAAGACTCAGTCTGGAAGCTGCTGATAATGAAGAGGTGGGGGAGCTCCCCACAAAGGCTTTTTGGACTTGTGGCTTTTGCCTTTCTTGTTGTGTTTGTGTACACAGAGTGTGCTGCTCGGCATGTGCTTAGTGTTAAATGGGGATGGTCCTTTTGCTGCTAGACGTAAGGAAGAATTTCTTCACGATGAGCGTGGGGAGGCCCTGGTCCAGATTATCCAGGGAAGTGGTGGCCGCTCCATCCCTGGAGGGGTTCAAGGCCAGGTTGGATGGGGGCTTGGAGACCCTGATCCAGTGGGAGGTGTCCCTGCCCGTGGCAGGAAGGTTGGAATTCAATGATCTTCAAGGTCCCTTCCTACCCAAACTATTCTGTGACTATGATTCTACCCTTCTCGGTCCTGCAATAATGGTCTTAGGACTGTGTCTTACATTTTAGCTCTTAAAGAAAACCAAGGCTCTAAGTGCTGAGGTTAGTACTGTTATTTGAAAGTCTGTCTGTTGTTCATCTTCCATCACCACGAACTGAACGCCCCAAGACTATCCATCTCACAGTTCTTTTTTTCCCCTCAGCGTTCCCAGTGAGCTTCAGCACTCCTTTGGTCACAAGAACTTGTTCCAGTAAGGATTATCATCCCCCTGGCGCTGTTTTCATTCTCTGCTTCTTTGTAATAGACCCATGGTCAGTCAATGGAAATTCTTGCTTTATCAAAAAGGTAAGGAACAGAAAAGCCATCTCAGCTTTCAACGGCAAGCATTTGAGCAAGGCTTATCATGTCCTAGACGTGACATTGCTTCAACCACAGCCTTACTTATGCCTCTCCCTTGTCAAACATTGCCAGCAGGTTCACCTGTTTCAAAGCACCTGGAGAGACTAAAGTCACCTCCGTCTCGTAGCGGGTGTCGCTTGTGTTCCTGCACTGCTGCTTCTCCTGAAAGAAAACAGTCTGTGAATCATAGAGGGTTGGAAGAGACCTTAACGATCACCAAGCTCCAGCCCCTCTGCCATGGGCAGGGACACCTCTTGCTTGATCAGCCTGCAAGCCCCATCCAACCTGGCCTTGAACTCCTCCAGGGATGGGGCAGCCACAGCTTCCCTGGGAAACTTCTTCCAGGGCCTCCCCACCCTCATGGTGAAGAAATTCTTCCTTATGTCTCATCTAAATCTGCCCCTCTTCAGTTTATCCCTGTTCCACCTAGTCTTATCACTCCAGGCCTTTGTGAACAGTCCCTCCCCAGCTTTCCTGTAGCCCCTTCAGATACTGGAAGGTGGCTATAAGGTCTCCTCGGAGCCTTCTCTTCTCTGGGCTGAACAAGCCCAACTCTCTCAGTCTGTCCTCATACAGGAGGTTCTCCAGCCCTCGGATCAACTTCGCGGTCTCCTCTGGACCCGTTCAACAGCTCCATCTCCTTCTTATGCTGAGGACTCCAGAACTGGACCCAGGGCTCCAGGTGAGGTCTCAAGAGAGGAGCAGAGGGGCAGAATCCCCTCTCTGGCCCTGCTGGTCCCACTGCTTTAGACGCAGCCCAGGACACGGGTGGTTTCTGAGCCGCGAGCCCACGTTGGCGGCTCACGCTGAGCTTCTCCTCCCCCAGCACCCCAAGTCCTCCTCCTCAGTGCTGCTCACAATCACGCCATCCCCCAGCCTGTATCGAAACCCCCGATTGCCCCGACCCATGTGCAGGACCTTGCCCTTGGCCTCGTTGAACCTCATGAGCTGAAGCCCTTAGTTTCTCAGCCTTGCATCAGTCTGCTGCTCTGCAGTGTGGAACAAGAGCTTTGGGGAGCAACAGTGAGATTTCCTGGCAAACTTCCTCATTTTCAAACTCATTTAGACCCTGAGTAAAAGCTCTGCCTATATTTTTTTTCTACTGTTTTCCTTTTAATGTCTGCAAGCGCAATTAGACTGAATATAAAGCAGGTTTCAAGCCCTTTTCTGAAAAGATCAGGCCCCTAAGGCATTCCAGCAGCTTTGCCAAGGGCCTTCTTGATGTGGCTCCTTGAATTTCTTTATTGTTGTTGTTTTCTTTAAATCTAGTATTTTGAATTGTTATAGGCATAATTTTGCCACAGATTAATTATCCCCTTAGGGCAACATGAAAACAATGCCCGCTACTAAATTAAAGGCAAGAAAACAATCATTTAATGTACTGCTGGCAGGGTCTATACGTTTCCTCTATGCAAGAGTTTGACAGATGGAGTTTAAATACTCCCTCAGAAAAGCCTGTAACCTCTACCTCTAAACATCTTGACCCACTGGGATTATGAGCCCCTAGAACAGCTAAACAGAGTGATCCTTGGGTGAACTTTACACCGTCACCCAGGACCTGGAGTGTTCAAGCAGAGGCTGTGGGAAATGGAACTGCTCCTGGGTCAATCGCACGGCACGCAGTCCATCTCCAGGAGAAGTCAGATGAAGAAAAGCTTCCCTTCCCACAGGAAAAAAAAAAAAGGTGTTGGGAAGGGAATTTCCAGCTTCCTTACAAGCCTGTTTCGGAGCTTTAGCTCAGCAGAAACTTCATCTCTTTTCTCTACCCATAGAACAGCGAAGAGCACCGGAGCTGCTCTTTTCCATCACTGCAGGAAGACTTGATGATGCATCTCTGCTTATATCAAATACTGAATTATGAAGCTAAGCTCAGAAAAAGAGCACTGAAGAGCTCAATGCTCAGTTTTAAACGTGCACTTTTGACCCTGCCTCATGATCTCCTCTCACACTCTCGTTAAGATCTGCATTTCAGCAAGATAAGATGTGTTTTCTACCTCCGGAACACCCCCATCCCCTGCTGGAACGTGACTTGCACTGGGCTTGATCTTGAGTCTCCTCCAGTCAACTAAAGGGCAACTCATTTGGCCTTTGGAGGACTGTGGGAGGGATCTTCGCTCTCCCTGGTCTGGTGGGAGGCAGGACTGGCTGCTTGGCAGGATCAGGCCCTGCTCGCTCTGTCCTGCAGCACAAGGTGCTCCGCACCGGGTCTTGCCGTGCTTGCACGGAGCAGGAGCTGGAGGTCTCGTAGCCAGTCCCTGCAACACTGATCCATTCTCATGATGCTCTGATGCATACCAGGGAACGTAAGGTGACCCTAGAGTTGAACTGGAATGCCTCTCGGCATCAGGGTGTCACCTTTTGGTGTGACTTTTAGCTGCACGGTGGCTGCTGTGGGGACAGTTTGCTCCTGTTTCCCACCAGAAACAAGCCTGGATTTTCTGGTAATCTCGGAAAGGGATTAACACCCCCTCTCCCCCTCAACAGACGTTTGTTTTGATCTCCTTGGCACTTCAAAAGAACAATTAAATCCCTGGTTAGCTGCTAGAGGACACTTTGCTCTCAGCTCCTCAGCCAGGAGACTGCCCTGCCCAAGCCTCGCCAGCTTCTGCTGGAAAACCCCTCGCTGGTGCTGTCAGACGTTCTCCCTCACTGCGTGAAGAGTAAGCGTTGCTGCCCCAGCTCCTGGGAGAGCTGTCTGACCTCCATCTGTCCCAGCAGGTTGTTTTCTCTCCCAGAGGAGGCAGCTCTTCCCGAAGCAGGTGATGCTCCCTCAGGGTTGGGTGCTACCACGAGCAGCGTTGTACCAGCAGCCCCAGAGCCTGGCGTGTTTTCCCTTTTATCGGGGCTGGCAGGATGTGTTTTGCAGGACTGGGAAAAGGATAAAGCACAGCTGGCATTTGAAAGGGAGCAAACAACCCCAAAGGTTGAGATTGTTCAAGTGGAGAAGAGAAGGCTGCGGGGAGACCTTAGAGCAGCTTCCAGTGCTGAAAGGGGCTCCAGGAAAGCTGGAGAGAGACTTTTTCTGAGGGTCCGGAGTGGTAGGATGAGGGGGAATGGCTTTAAATTGGAATGAGGAAGAGTTAGGTGAGACATTAGGAAGAAATTCTTCACCATGAGGGTGGGGAGGCAGTGGTGCAGGTTGCCCAGAGCAGGGGTGGCTGCCCCATCCCTGGAGGGGTTCAAGGCCAGGTTGGATGAAGCTTGGAGCCCCTGATCCAGTGGGAGGTGTCCCTGCCTGTGGTGTTTGGCAGAATATCAATGGTAGGGGTGGAACTGGATGGGCTTTAGGGTCCCTTCCAACCCAAACCATTCTACATTTCTATGAAGCTAGGGCTATATCTTATTACAAACAATAAATCTGGATCTGAATTACAAGACATCCCTCCCAAGCCCTGCAGCACATCAGGGGAAGACTGGGAAACCTGCACAGCAGTTTTGCTTCAATTTAAGCAGTTTCATGAAGAAAAAAATCTTGTAGAGTGCCCGAAGGCTTTCTGGGGGGGTGGTGACTGAACGGAGTGAGGAAGCTGTTTGGCCCAGCTGACTGGGATGAGTCTGTTAAATCCTTTAACTTCTGCATCACTGAGCTGCTGTGGAACAGTTTTATGCCTCATGCTGTGAGGGCTGTGTAAGGGGAGGTAAAAGTTGCGGTAGCATCGCTGCTGCAGATGTGGAGCAGTGCCCGAGCTGGACAGGACAACCTGACCCCCAAGGGGACCAGCTCGAGACTGGCTGGAGGCTGATGCACAAGGATTCCTCTTCTCCCAAGGGACAGGGGACACGATGAGAGGGAATGGCCTCAAGCTCCACCAGGGGAGGGTCAGGCTGGACAGTAGGATGAAATTTTTCACAGAAAGGGTCATTGGACATTGGCAGAGGCTGCCCAGGGAGGGTGTTGAGTCCCCTTCCCTGGGGTTTAAGGGACGGGTGGACGAGGCACTGAGGGACATGGGTTAGAGATTGATGGGAATGGTTGGACTCAATGATCCGGTGGGTCTTTTCCAACCTGGTGATTCTGTGATTCAGGCCCTCTTAGGTTGGAAAACGTTGTAGTTGTTTGAGTGAATGCTCCAGTCTAGTTCCTAACAGTTTCCAGAGTAGAGGAGAGCTGGGAGCGTTCAGTCCTGAGCTGGCAGGAAGGCTGCCCTGTCCGTTTTAGGCTTCAGCTCTAGTTTCAAAACTGGAGCTGGAGGAGAGTATAAGCATCGGGAGGTGGGAAAGAGCTCAGCAACTTGCCAAGCGGCTGCTGCTGTGGGAAGGCAGCTCGGCACCCACCTCAGGGCTTTAGCCCTTCGCATCACTGCTGCCCGTGGTGCCCAGGGGGTGTTTATATCTGCGTGTAGCGTCATATCTGTTTGTATCTGCCGCCCTGCAAGGCAAACACGGCTCCAGGGCCAAGCAGCAACAAAGCCCTGGGGACAGCAGGAGCCTGAACTGACAACGTGCTAAGATTCACTCGCAGTTACTTAAGTCATTTAGGAGTTCATGAAATGCATAGCAGTGCAGGGAAGGAGAAGGAAAAGCTGTAAGGAGAGCAATGTGACCTAGAGTGTCCCATGGATTCGCAATGTGCTTTCCAAACCCAGTCACCCTGTGAAGATAGCTTCTTCCGAAGAAGCATTTCTTGACTGCATATGTTTATGTCTGCAGACATAAAAATTTCAATCAGCCCTTCTTTTGAAAGGAAGAAGAGCAGCTGAGAAAACATTTGCCCTTTCCCAAAGAGCTTTATTTATGTGAGGATCAGAGTGATTCAGCACGGAGGCACCAGCCGGGGCTGGAGGCAGCGCTGAACTTCCCTTGAAGATGGAGTTGAGGATTATCTGGAAAGTGGAATTTAATCCTGCTGTCCTTCATTTGAATATTTAGCCAAGTGACTCAATAGAATCATAGAATGGTTTGAGTTAGAAGGGACCTCAAAGCCCATCCAGTTCCACCCCTGCCATGGGCAGGGACACCTCCCACTGGATCAGGGGCTCCAAGTCCCATCCAGCCTGGCCTTGAACCCATGCTCTGGGCAACCTGTTCTAGTCCCTCACCACCCTCATGATGAAGAAATTCCTCCTAATGTCTCGTCTAAATCTGCTCCTCACCACTTTATACCCATTTTTGCTTGTCCTATCACTCCAAGCCTTTGTAAAAAGCCCCTCCCCAGCTTTCCTGGAGCCCCTTAAGATACTGGAATGCTGTAAGGTCTCCCCGCAGCCTCCTCTTCTCCAGGCTGAACAACCCCAACTCTCTCAGCCTGTCCCCATAGCAGAGCTGCTCCAGCCCTCGGATCATCTCCATGGCTCCTCTGGATCTGTTCCAACAGCTCCATCTCCTTCTTATGTTGGAGATTCCAGAACCGGACCCGGAACTCCAGGTGGGTCTCACAGAGCGGAGCAGAGGGGCAGGATCCTCTCCCTCCCTGCAGGTTCGACTACTCTGGATGCAGCCCAGGACACAATTGGCCTTCTGGGCTGTGAGCGCACGTTGAAAGAAGAAATAACAGGGATGGTCAGCACGAATGGGAGCTGGCAGCAAGGATGGAGCTGCCAGCCCGGAGCAGCCGCCACTGGTGGGACCAGGGCCAGGAGCAACATGTGAATGCCCTGGGAAGTCAACCAGCTGCCAAAGGTTTCAAAGGCTCAGGGACCTGCGCGTGAGGGGAGCGAGCAGGAGGGAAGCGCAAGACAATCCTGTTGCTCAGTCGTGGGAAACTGAAAGAGGTTTGAGGAACTGTGAAATTTGTGATTTTTTTTTTTTTTAAGGTCTGCCAGAGCTTCTTGGTGGAGGCCAGAGCCAAAGTCCAGTACAAAGCTAAACAGAACATAAAAATCTGTACCAAACCATGAAACATTTCCTGAACTGGAAATGTGGGGCTTTGGACACGAAGGTGCTCGTGCCAGAAAGGGCACATTGAACCCACTGATAGATGCAGAGATGGGTCCTTTAGAGCAGCCCAGTAATTTTCCATATGATGTTGAAAAGACCAGTAGAGAGCAATGATCACGCTGCTCCTCCCGCAGCACTTCTGTATCCAAGGGTCAGGAGGACTCCTAGGCACTGGGCATTGATGGTGGCCACTGCTGGTGTCAGGTTCGATGTGGCTGAATCTCCACTTAAAAAAAATGCTGTAGTTCTTCAAACACTCCCCAGATCTTAGCCTGATCTTGTCTCAGAGGAGCTGCTGTTCTATTTAAATACGTGCTCATTCATCGTACTTTGACAATGAATGCAGGATTCAAAGAGCCATCTCCGTGGCTGGACACACCAGTGCTTTAGGCAGCAGGCAAATAATATTTCAGGGTTGGAAGACAGAAATATGTAGAGAAGAAGTCACAGCTTGTGCTTGTAGCCAGGGTTAGTTATTAGATACTCCAGCGCTCCCCAGTCTCTTGAGCAGCTGGCTGAGGAGCTCCCTTGGGCAGCCTGACCTTCCCCTGGTGCCCTGGCTGCACTCTATCCCACATATTCCCTTTTTGCAGTGCCTTAGGGGTTTTTTTTTTCAGTGGGAAGACTGGCCTTTTTCATCTGTTGCTTGCTGGAGGCAATAGCAGAACAGATTTCATAGAATCATTGAACGTTCTGAGTTGGGAGGACCCACGAGGATCATCGAGTCCAACTCCTGTCCTCTTGACCAAGGGGCTTGTGCAGGTCCTGCCATGTGGCAAACTGAGGGAAATTATCTGTTACTGAGACATTCAGAGCTCAAAGTGGAAAGAATGTGTTTCTTATGTGAGCTGATATAGGATAGTCCTGCAAAATAGAGCTACGAAGATGATCCGAGGGCTGGAGAACCTCCTATACGAGACAGGCTGAGAGAGCTCAGGTTGTTGAGCCTGGAGAAGACAAGGCTGCAGGGAGACCTTAGAGCAGCTTCCAGTGCTGAAAGGGGCTCCAGGAAATCTGGGGAGGGGCTTTTTCCAAGGGTCTGGAGTGATAGGATGAGGGGGAATGGCTTTAAATTGGAAGGGGGAAGAGTCAGATGAGACATTAGGAAGAAATTCTTCACTATGGGGATGGGGAGACCCTGGAACAGGTTGCCCAGAGAAGTGGTAGCTGGAGGTGTTCAAGGCCAGGCTGGATCCCATGGGAAGTGTCCCTGCCCTTGGCAGGGGTGGAACTGGATGGGCTTTGAGGTCCCTTCCAACCCAAACCGTTCCATGATTCTATGAAAATCAAAGTCTCCTGGAGGCCGACATTCCAGGTCTGGCACACGGTGCCTCTGCAAGCTGTAATTAGCTCACTTGGAAACCTAGAAGGGCGCGGGGAGCATAGCAAAGACATGCTGTTGAAGAGGAATTTGGGTGCCTTCAGCTACTGGAGGCCACCCCAGGGGTAAATTACTCCTCCTGTTTGGCTTTGCCTGTACATGAAGGGTGTCTCCTCCTAACCATGGCCAGCCAGTTGTGGTGTGGGAGGGGAAGGAGCCAAGCTGGTGGTTCAGGATGGTGCTGAAGACCTTTCATCCCCACCCGTGATCTTTGCAGCTGGTAAAGCCGGTGTCCTATATTGTGGTGGGACTGTCCCGAGTCCAACAGGAGATGAACATCCATAAGGCTTCTTTGGTGTGCGGAGTACTTGAGGGTGCTGCTGCTGGGCAGTATCTCTGTGATTTTGAGAGGACGGGGGCTTCTGCCTCTACCCTGTCACCTCCTTTCCTGCCACTTACAGATATTTGATGTCTTGGAGCTGTATTTCTCCAGCAAGAAGAAAAGGTCTTGAAAAGTAGCCACTGATCCGAAGTCGCAGGGGGTGTTTGACAGTCGGAGCATGGTTGCCGGAGCTTTGTTTCCTTTGGAAACCAGGCTAAAAATATCCCATTCCTGGCTGACAGCTCTGTCACAAGAAGCAGAGCTCAGCGGGAGCGCAGGGCACCTCCTCTGCAGCCTGTCTCTTGGCTACTCCCTGCAACAGTGCATGCCAGGTTCCAGCTGGAGTGTCGCTGAGCTTTCAAGGACTGTCACTGATGGCATTTGCTCAAGCAGGTGATGCCATTCTTCATGGTGATGCCACCTTGGCAGTTTTGGGGCTGCCGTAAGGTCCCTGTGGTGCCCACAGAGCTCAACTTCTCAGTTCCTTTCATAGAATCATAAGGTGGTAAAAGACCTTGGAGATAATCAATTCCAACTGTATCTGTCCGCTGCTAAATCATATCCCTAGGCAGTTCATCTACCCATGTTTAAATTCCTTCAGGAATTGTGACTCCACCACCTCCCTGAGCAGCCTCTGCCAGTGCTTGATAGTCCTGTCTGTGAAGAAATATTTCCTAATTTCCAATCTAAACATCCCCTGCTGCAGCTTGAGGCCGTTCCCTATTGTTCTATCACCTGTTATATGGGAGCAGAGCCCAGCACCCACCTCACCACAACCTCCTTCCCGGCAGTTGCAGAGAGCGATGAGGTCTCCCCTCAGCCTCCTTTCCTCCAGGCTAAACAACCCCAGGTCCCTCAGTCACCTCCCTTGTTCTCCAGCCCCTTCCCAGGCTCCGTTCCCTTCTCTGGACGCGCTCCAGCTCCTCACTGTCCTTCTCCGAGTGAGGGGCCCAAAACCGAACCCAGGATTCCAGGTGTGGCCCCAGCAGTGCTGAGTATAAGGACAGAATCATTTCCCTGGTCCTGCTGGCCACACATTTCTCATACAACCCTGTGTTGCTTGTCCCACACTACTTTTCCCCATAGAAAGCCCCAGGCACCAAATTATGATCGCAGCGCTGCTCCTGTCCATTTATACGTCTTCCACGATGAAGGTTTGAATTCATTCTGAAAGGCTCAGCCATGTGGGCACGCTTGTAGGCTAGCGAGCCGCCGCTGCCTGCGGGCGTGCAGCCGAGGACAGGTTTCGACAATGCTGGAAACCATCAGCCCTTAGAAAGAAAAATGAAGTTATCGGGCCAGATCTTGTCACATCCTCTCACCTGATGGGTGAAATCTTTATTGCCTTAAAAAGTAAAAAAAAAAAAATAAAAAAAAATGTGAAGCCAGTCTCCCTGGAGCCAGACCCGCTCTGATCCAAAAGCTGCTTCCAACAGAGCTCTGGGCTAAGGAGTTGAGTATGGGCTGCGGGATGTAAGAGATGTGCACTTCTTCTGGGTTCTGGAAGGGTTTTGTTGTAGGGAAGGTCTGAGAGCCAGGTGTACAGCATCCAGACCAGGGGTTCCAGCACAGGATTCAGCTGGGAGGGGTCTCTGCAGAGGAGGGAAAAGAATGAAAAAAGAAAATCCAAGGCTTTGTGCTCTATGAGCTGCTTACAGCTGGATGGAGGGGTCCAAGAGGCATCCAAGCAATGGGTTTTGGGTCTGTGTCAGATCCAGACTAGAGAAGGAACTGAGAGCAGTCACGGAAACTAGATCTAGCTTCACACGTACTCTTGGTCTCTCACTAGACACATGAAAGAAGGTTCCAAAAGACCCCTATCTGACTCCTGTCTCTGGCAATAATTTAAGAATTCCAAAACCTTGCATGATGGGAAGGTGAAGTTCAAGACCTGAAGGTAAGAAACTAAACTCTAAATTGCAGTAAGACGCCTAATGCTATTGGTTTGCTTTTCTCAGGCACCATTCCCATTGACTTTGCAGACTCAGGACAGGAGACATCACCTCATGGGAAGAAGAAAGTACGTAGAGCATAAATGTGGTGGGCCTCAGAAGTTTGGCTGCGATCGTTGTGATGTCTCCCAAGAGCTGGTGTGGATGCAGCATCTGCTGTGAGGACATTATTGCTGCTTCTTCCTTCTACAGCTGCTCCTCTGCGCCAGAGCCACCAGGGTGGACGAGGCAGCACCAAGTTTGACTGAGTGTTTTGCCGAATAAAAGAGTGAAAAAGCAGTTTTAGGGAGTGCTGGACACAGTGGCAGCTCCCTAGACAAGCTGCTAGCCTGGTGCAAAGCCTGGCATCACCAAAATGTTACTGTACTTACAAGCACTGAGGACCACGGCGTTCATCAGCCCAACAGCTTCGAGATCAGGAGCTCGCAGAGGCTTTCCCAGCACATGCAGTAGGACATGTGGATCTCCTTAGCAGACCCCTTTGAGGGACAGTCTCCGTGCTTCAAGCCAGAAAGACATCCAAGACCTCCAGGTTGCACAAACAACTAAAGGAACAGAAGCAGAGGGGCTTCACCCAAAAATCATAGAATGGTTTGAGTTGAAAGGGACCTTAAAGATCACCTAGTTCCAATCCCCTTGCCATGGGCAGGGACACCTCCCTCTGGATCAGGGGCTCCAAGCCCCATCCAGCCTGGCCTTGAACCCCTCCAGGGATGGGGCAGCCACCCCTGCTCTGGGCAACCTGGGCCGGGGCCTCCCCACCCTCAGCATGAAGAAATTCCTCCTCAAATTCAGTCTCAATCTGCCCCCCCTCAAATTTATAGCCTTTGGGGGAGAAAGGATGGTCACCAAAGAGGTGGAATGACGCAGGAGTTACTCTGTCCAGGCTCTGGGTAACACCTGGGGTGCGGGCAGGTTGAAACCTAAATGAAGCATCAAGCTGCTCTCTCGTTACATTTAGAGAAGCAACCAGGCTGCGTCTGGCAGAGGGACAAGGCTCCTTCTTCAATGACTCATTGCAGAAGAACAGCTTTGGTAAGCAACAATTTTGCACTTTGCTGTGATTTCAGAGGGTGTGAACCAACAGGAAAAAAAAAAAAGAAAAGAAGAAAGAAATCAAAGGCATGAATCGAGCCTGTCTGAGAAGGACCCACACTGTGAGTTCAGGAGAGGGACACATTGCAGTCCATGTGCCACGGAGAAGACCGGCATCTGCAGAAATGGGAGGTCATGCAGCAAATCCGAGGTTGGCTCCGTACCGTGTTGTCAAAGCGGTGGGGAGGTCTCAGGGTGGCTGTGAGGACGAAGATGCCCTCCTCCCACTCACCTGCTGCGTGACTCATCCTGGTGATCTCATCTGGTATAACTAGGAGGGTGGTACCAGGCTGGCGGGGCTGAAAAGCAGAGCCCCAGCTGTGTGGGGAGATGCTGACCTAAAAAGGTGATGCTACGAGTGTCAATGAGCACTACGAGTTTCACGGCGTTCAGTTGCCAACCTGTTTTCGAGGGGACCGAGGTGGAGAAGTAGAAACTCCCTTTGTTTCCAACCTTCCCTTCCAGGGAAGTGAGGGGCAGGCAGCTGGCGTGCCCGCCGAGCACTGTAAGCCTGTTTCTTTACCCTGAGGCTCTCTGAGCGAGGCCACAAGAGCTCCAGAGCAGGATCTCATGGGCTTTAACATCTCTGCAACAGTACGAAGTGCACACACTGCCTGTTCTTACCTTCCACCTCTACAGGGAACCCCTTCCGCCCCCCCCGAGTCATCACCACCTCCTTTTCTAGTGCTGTAAAAAGCACCCATACAGTGCTCACTGATATCAAAACAATGAAAAGCTGCTATGGAAAGCCCTGGCGCTCCAGTTTGCTTTCAAAGAAAGACCATTTTCCTTCCACTTGCACCTTGAAAGCAAAGAATTTTGAAGCCCAAGAGAGAACTGCTCGCCTGCCCACTGTGGTTTGGCTTTCTGCTTGCCCCCTGCATCCATTGCTTTTCTTCCTCAGCCTTCTCTGAGCACCTTAGGAGTTGAAGGAGCTTTGGAAAGGGCAGCTGAGGCTGCAGACTGGGCTGCTGCTGCCCTCTCCTGGGTCCGAGACAGCCAAGAAGCCGAGAGATGATATTTAAGAGAGTTTCCTGCAAGCCTGGGTGCAGGTCACCCTTGGAGCATCCTCTTGCAGGGAAAAGGGTTGGGGTGGCAGGTGCGTTCCAGCCCTCAGAAGATGCTGCCCAGGCTGGTACCAGGGTTGGCCTGGCTGTGCTGTTTGAAGCTCTTCTTTCACTGGTTCCCCTCATGTCTCCAAGCAAAGATGTAGCAGGGAAAGTGGTGATCAGAGCTTAGCCACCCCTTGCAAGGGTAACAGCCATGGTAGCCCAGTGTTGTGGGAAATTATGGTTTCTGCTATCAGATGCTACCTGCTCTCTCCAGGATGGGTTTTGTTTATGTTAAACTAAAAAACTTTCAGAATAAGATGCTAAAGCTGGTTACTTGTACACCAGACAAGCTGTAGAATCACAGTCATAGAATGGGTTGGGTTGGAAGGGACCTCAAATCCCATCCAGTTCCACTCCTGTGATGGGCAGGGACACCTCCCACTGGCCCAGGCTGCTCCAAGCCCCATCCAACCTGACCTGGAATGTTTCCAGGCTTCTACCACCCCTCTGCAAAACCTGTGCCAGCGTTTCACTCCCAGCCAGGTGAGCCTCAGCCCCACCATGCAGGAGGGACCTGTTTCTACTGCACTGAGGTGGGGGCACCTCTTTCCCCACCTGAGCCTCTCCAGAGGTTTGTGTTCTCTGAAAAGGGGCTGCTGAACGACGGAGCCTCTCTTGTGGCACCAAGAGCCTTTAATACAGCAGCTGGCTAATGGATTCTGAAGCTTATTCCGGTATTATTGCCTCACGAGGGGCTGGGAACTCAGACACTCCAGGGTTTTTGTGTAGCACCGGTACTTCATTAGGCTCAAGAAGAGGGCACTTATGGCCATAGGTGAACCTATGTGCATTTCATAGAATCATGGAATAGTTTGGGTTGGAAGGACCTTAAAAATCATCCAGTTCCACCCCTGCCACGGGCAGGGACACCTCCCACTGGATCAGGGGCTCCAAGCCCCATCCAGCCTGGCCTTGAATCCCTCCAGGGATGGGGCAGCCACCCCTGCTCTGGGTAACCTCTTCCAGTGCCTCTCCACGTGTCTTTGTGCTTGTGTGCACGTGATTTAACATAAGGAGCCCTGCAATAAGTCTCACGTGAACCTTACCAGTCTCAATTCCACCTAAGTAGCAATTTCACTTGTGACAAACTCCATTGACTCAGTTTGCTAAACTGGCTATTGATAAAGCGCTGGTAGGGATTAGCATAATCTTGCTATTTACCTCAAAACTGTCAATAGAAACTTAAATTAAAGCTGTGTAAAAACGTATTTGTCACAAACTGGTGAACCATGCCAGGATCCCATGTCACCCATGACAGGGCAGAGGAACATTGCCCTGCTAGGAGCTGCTTCTTGGCACCTCTGGTTCCAGCAGCCACACTGGGTTTGCTGGTCCTTCCGTCTGCTGTAAGAACAAGCTGTGTGGGAAGTAAGACTTCCCACAAATGCTCTTCTAGTCAGGGGTGGGAAACTCCATCAAGAGCTATTAAATATGAAGTCCCTGAGCCACAAATCCTACCCCAGGCAGAAGCGCTAGACTATTTATATGCTCTTGTCTAAGAGCCGCTGCAGAGCTTTGGCTACGACTGGTGCTGTTTGAATGGCTTCCAGTCCAGCTCCATCCTCCTGAGATGGGGAGAGCAGAAACGCACTCAGTGAATTATGGATGTGTCAAGGGCTGTAATGATGTTCTCCCTTTTATGGGCTCCTCTTCTCCAAATAATTCTTAACACGCATCTCCCTTGCTTGGTGCACATTGCAAGACTGTAAGGAGAAGAAAATAGGAAAACCACCTATTATTATTCAATACTATCTCTATTTTATCATCTCACGCGCTACCACAAATTGTTGGTCACCCTGAATCACCGATGGGCTTGTTACCCCACAAGCCGAACGGGAGGTGGAAGGTGCGATACGAAGGGTTGGGGAGGCTCACGCCAGGCTCTGGGCTGCCCTGGAGCTCTGGTCCCCATGGCCTGGAGGGGCTGCAGGAAGAACATTGAGCCACTTTAGATTGTCCCTGGTCTTCAGGAAGCGGGATGGGGAGGGAACGAGTGCAACCACACACCCAGGGCAGCTCCATCCCATCTGGATGGAGCAAAAGCCTCTGTGTGCATCTGAGGAACACGCGATGTTCCTGGTTTGATCAAGCCACACAAATTCTTAATGCCCCGAGTACTTAAAAGCCACTGTGGCATCAAACCCTTTAATATCTAAACATTTTGTCCCACAGTGATGGGCTGGAGTAGATAAACCACCTTAATTTCTTGTCCTTGCCCTTCAGCAAGCGCAACTCCTGGGGTGCTTTTGGACCACCCCAGTAGGATTTGCAGGGCCAGTTGCGTTGCGCCGTGAAAAGCTGCTCAATGAAGACTTTGAAAAGCTTTGCCTCATCTGCTCATCCTCACCCTCCCTAACTGGTCCCACACACTTACCACACCACCAGCTTGAGGTCCCACTGCCCTGGGCCATCTGCCTGCCGGCAGCCCCGTTTTCCCCTTGCTCCTTCCTGAGCATCAGGACTCAACCTGCTGCAACCCCCAGCGAGCTGGGATTACTGGGCACCATCGTCTGGAACTCAGATTGACAGCAAGGTTTTTTTTTGCATCCTCTCATCTTTAACTTGATTTTGTGGTGTTAGGCAGAGGGCAAAGCTTCGGAGAACACGAGGTAGAGCTGGGAGGATGGCATGAGCTGCAACTGTGCACAGGTTGGGTGGGTTCATCATACCAAGGGCCCTTGTGGGTGCCCAACCATCCTGAAACAAGAAGAACAACTTGCCTCATGACTCCTTCCCACCTGGAAGAACATCGCAGCACATAAGAACCTTCCATATCAAGGGTGTTTGAGCTTTTCTCCAGCCTGTCAGGGGCAGCGCAGACCCTTTAACTAGACCAAGTCCTTGTGGAACAGCCCTCATCTTCCACCTGCCTCTTTCAGCCTTTTGCATAACCTGCTCCTCCGTGGGATTTCTCCCAGCCAGTAAGAGCTGGGAGAAGCTCCTGGCAGGGCTTTGGTCTCCAGGTCCCAACATCGAGAGGTCCCTACCAGCTTTAGCCCTGCTTGATGGCAAGCGGCTTGGCTTTCCAGAGGAGAGGGAAGGGGACAGAGAAAACTAGACCCACTTGCCGAGAAACCCTGCGGAAGAGGCAATATTAAATTGTGCCTCACTGGGGAGAAGCTGCTCCTGTCTCAAGTGGATCCTCTTGCTGGACACGGCACCAGGGCTGGGGAGGGGACAGCCCTGTGGTAATGAAGGTCGCTGGGGTAAGTCCCAGGTGATGGGAAGGAGGCCAACTTTGCTCCCATTTTTATAAAGGGTAGAAAGGAGGAGGACTCTGGGAACTACTGACCTGGCAGTCTCACCTCTGCCCTGCGACGATCCTCCTAGAAGCCATGCAAAGGCACATGGAGAAGAGGAGGGTGATTAGAGCCATCCGGCAACAGCTTCACCAAGGGCAAGTCCTGCCTCACCAGCCTAGTGGCCTTCTTTATGGGGCGACCACAGCAGTAGACAAGGGAAAAAGCAGTGGATGTCATCTAGCTGGACTGCTGTAAAGCCTTGGACATGGTCCCCCACATCCTTCTCTCTGAGTTGGAGAGATATGTGGATTTGATAGGTGGACCATGCAGGGGATAAGGAATGGGTTGGATGGTCACATCCAGAAAGTAGTGGTCAACAGCTCGATGTCCAGATGGAGATCCATGAAAAGTGGTGTCCCCCAGGGGTCCATCCCGGAACCAGGGCTGTTTAATATCTGTGGTTCCAACCCAGGCTGGGGGATGATGTGATTGAGAGCAGCCCTGAGGAGAAGGACTTGAGGGGCTAGGGAAGGAAAAGCTCAGCATGATCCAGCAACGTGTGTTCGCAGCCCAGAAACCACCCGTGTCCTGGGCTGCACCCAGAGCCGTGGGACCAGCAGGGAGGGAGAGAATCCTGCCCCTCTGCTCCATCTGTGAGACCCACCTGGATCCCTGGGTCCAGATCTGGAGTCCCCAACATAAGGAGGAGACGGAACTAATGAAACAGGTCCAGAGGAGGCCACAAAGTAGGATGCAATGTCCATGACCTCATCCCAGCTCTGATGAAAGCCACGTGCATCCCCCTGGACCACTTCTGCCCCCCAATTCCCTGCGGAGGCAGGTCCCACGGTGCAGGCAAAGCAGGGGCCCAGGCAACCAGGGAGGAACAGAAAGCAAGTTCCTTTATTGTACACAGTACAGAATGTAATGCAGCTTTGCAGGAGATACACAGCCCTGCTCGAGTAAAGATTATTTCGAATCAGTCCTCAGATTAACCCCTTCTGCACTGTAGACCTGCCACACTGAGCAAATGGTTAAAAACCCTGTCCCCGAGGCGGGGTTCCCACAACCGAACGCTCCCTGTGGGTGCACGCAAGCGAGTCTACCCAGGGTTAATCTTCATACTTGCCAAAAACCAGAATTAATCAGTCGGAAAAAAAGAAAAAAATCCAACCAAAGCTAAGTAAGGAAGAGAAAAAAAATTCCTATACAGCATTTACAACAAAAACATGTAGCAGGTGGGGGAGAGGCAGGGATGAATATATGAGTGGTGGAGGAGTGTTAGGAAGCGCAGCATGGAAGGGGGAGCTGAGGGGAGCGGGTTGGGGGACCCGGTGTCCCTGCCCAGCTCCGCGGCTGTGCCGAGCGGGAAGGGAGCGCAGCCGAGCCAGCACCAGGGTTCTGCCCTGGCTCCCCGGCACAAGGGGACTGGAGTGGTGAAATGGAGTGGACCAGATACTTCAGTAGCCGTCCCAGCGAGCCGCGGGCACCCCCGGCTGCCTGCTGCAACCCTGCCACCGGGAGAGCTGGAGGGGCATCCCTAGGGGCTCTGGGAATGGCAGCCAGGCTGCAAAAAAATAGCTTTGCCTTAAAATACAAAAAATCTACAAAAAACAGTTTAGAAACTTTTTTCCCCCTGCCCCGTGAACCACCAGAAAAAAAAAAAAATAAGAGGGAGATAGTGTCGGGGTCTCCTCCCTGAAATGCAACCCTTGGCACGCAGCTGGAGCTGGGGAGGAGGAGTGAGAGGGGCACGGAGAGGAGGCAGGGAGACTGTTACAGCGGGTTAGAGCGCGAGAGCGGGGCAGGGAGGGCTGGGAAGAAGGCAGAAGGCTCCGTGGGGTTGGGGTAGGATGCTGTGCACATCAGCCCCAGGGTGCTGGGCAAGAAACGCCCCCCTAGCCCCGCTCCCCGCATCCCTCCTCTGTGCAAATCAAAGCCCTTTCCACCACACAAGGCAGCTACGCGGATCGCGCTCGATGCAAAGCAGATTGTCGAGACAATTGGCTCGGCGGCCACGCTGGCTCAAGCCCAGTCCTGGGGTATGGCTGGAGCCGGCAGCCCTCGCGTCCTTAGCTCCCATCACCCCAAAAAAAACCTCACGGCGATGCTTGGGGGGAGATTCCAGCCACGGGCAGTCCTACGCACTAGCCCTTGGACAGTAAGGTGGGAATTCAGCACTGAAACACACCGGGTGCATTAGATTCCTCCAATCTGTGCGTGTGCACGCATGCGGTTTGGCGGCTTCGGGGTCGTTTTACCTTCTTAGGATCAGCGAAAAAAAAACAAAAACAAGAAAAAAAGTGTTCTTTACAAAACCGTATTTGCCCAAAGTAGATGATGTGCTAGTGCTCGAGGCGCTGCGGGGCGGCCGAGTCAGTAAGCGAAGCCCTCGGCGTAGGGCAGGCTGCCGCAGGGATCCATCTCCAGCAGGTACGCGGGGCTGTCCTCAAAGTGCGTCAGCGGCACCGTCTCCTCCTCGGGCACCGGGCAGTCGGGCTCCGTCTTCAGGAAGGGGCGTTGGTTGTCGGGGTAAGCCATGGAAAAGAGGGCATCGGGGTCGCAGACGAACTTATAGACGTACCGCTCGCCGGCCACCTGCGAGGAGGAGAAGGAAAATCATAGAATCGTAGAATCACCAGGTTGGAAAAGACCCACTGGATTATCGAGTCCAACCGTTCCCATCAATCACTAACCCGTGTCCCTCAGCACCTCGTCCACCCAGCCCTTAAACCCCTCCAGGGAAGGTGAATCAACCCCCTCCCTGGGCAGCCTCTGCCAGTGCCTAATCACCCTTTCTGTGAAAAATTTGTTCCTAACGTTCAGCCTGAATCTCCCCTGGCAGAGCTTGAGGCCATTCCCTCTCATCCTGTCCCCTGTCCCTTGGGAGAAGAGCCCAGCTCCCTCCTCTCCACAACCTCTCAGGGAGTTGTAGAGAGCAATGAGGTCTCCCCTCAGCCTCCTCTTCTCCAGGCTAAACACCCCCAGCTCTCAGCTGCTCCTCATAAGGGAGTGAGAGGGGCCCCACACCTTCCCCACCGGAATAACACGGGGGACACTGGACGCAGCACCCCAGGATGCTGGAGTGACAATAGGGGACAGTCACCCCCCACAGTCCCGTGGCAGAGGGGTCGCTCGCCTTTTGCATGATGCCCTTCTCGTAGTAGTAGCGCAGGGAGCGGCTGAGCTTGTCATAGTTCATGGCCGGCCGGTTCTTCTGGATGCCCCAGCGCCGTGCGACCTGCAGGGACAAAGGGAGCAGCTGTGAAGGCTCCAGCCACAGCTGGGATGGGAAAGTAATTGAAACACAAGGGGAGGGGTTGTTTTGAGGGGCTGGAGAAGCCAGAGGTGAAAGCATCAGCGTGGGCCTGGAGATGTTCCCCACCTGCTGTGATAAACGAATCGCAGGATGGTTTGGGCTGGAAGGGACCTTAAAATCCATCTAGTCCCACCTCCTGCCATGGGCAGGGACACCTCCCACTGGATCAGGGGCTCCCAGCCCCATCCAGCCTGGCCTGGAACCCCTCCAGGGATGGGGCAGCCCCCCCTGATCTGGGCTACCTGGGCCAGGGCCTCCCCACACTCAGCGTGAAGAAAGTCTTCCTAATGTCTCACCTAAACCTTTCCCCTTTCAATTTAAAGCCATTCCCCTTCACTATATCACTCCATACTCTCATATAAAGCCTCTCCCCAGCTTTTCTGGAGCCCCTTTCAGCCCTAGAAGGCCCCAGAGGGAGCAGCTACAACTTCCCTGGGCTACCTGGGCCGGGGCCTCCCCGCCCTCATCGTGAAGAATTTCTTCCTAATGTCTCACCTAAACCTTTCCCCTTTCAATTTAAAGCCATTCTCCTTTGCCATATCACTCCAGGCCCTCATGTCAAGCCTCTCCCCAGCTTTCCTGGAGCCTTTTTCAGTACTAGAAGGCCACTACCAGGTGTCGCCAGAGGGAGCAGCCACATCTTCCCTGGGCAACCTACGCCAGGGCCTCCCCACCCTCACAGGAAAACATTTCTCCTTAAAATCTCCTCTCAATCCAGCTCAAAACCGTTCCCTGTTGTCCTATCGCTGCTCCAGCCCGGAGCTACGGCTGCCACAGCCAACCTGGGGGCCGAATCAAAAGACATTTGATGAGGGGAGCCTGCCAAAAGAGCCGCTTCAAAAAAAAAAAAAACCAAAAAAAACACCATACAATTTCTATGCGTGGCGTAAGAGACATTATGGGTAATTACCCACAATGCGCCTCTCAGTGCTAACAGCTGCTTTCAATTACTCTCCAAACTGCTTCTTCCTCTGTGTCACCCTCCTGTAGAGCCACACGGCACCGCGCCGGCACCAGGCTGCTGCTGGGGAACCGGGACGGTGAACCAGAGCAGCTTGGGAGGGCAGGAGCCACCCCTGAGCCATGAGCCCCAGCAAGGCACGGCACAGGGGCAATGCCACCGCGGCCGGCGACGGCCCCGGGAGCCGAGCACGTGCACGCCAAGAGGAGATAAAAGGCAAATAAATGCCTTAGTGCAGCTGGCTTTCCCTCTTGCCCTCAAAAGCCGCCTGGAGAGTAAGAACACGTGTCTTGCTTCAAGCCCAAGCGTGAATTGCTGTGTTTTGTGGCAAGGAGTTGCACACCCACCCCCAGATTTCCCCTTGTGGCTGCTCCTGGCTGCGTCCTTGGCTCGCATTCCGTACCTCCTCGGGCTCGATCAGCTTGAATTCCATGCCCCGGCCGGTCCAGGCGATGAAATGGGCATTGGCAGGGTCGTCCAGGAGGGTCACCAGGAATTGCCAGAGCTGCAGGGACCCGCGGCGCTGGTAGGGAGGGCCCTCGCGGTACAGGGTGGGCTCCTGCTTCACTTTACCTGCTCACACCAAGACACAGCTGGTGAGACACCTCGGCTGGGCCCCTCTCCAGGGCTGTGCCACCCAGCAGGGGACACAGACAGCGATGCTGGGCTCACCCCTGCACCAGGAGCCCTGCGCAGGATTGGGCTGCAGCATCAGAGAGGGGAGAGGCTCAGGGAATAGGAGCTGCAGGCACGCGAGTAGCAGGGATGGGGATGGAGCCAGGCAGTGATGCCGAGCAGGTGTACAAGACAATGCTTGCCAGCTCTCGAGAGCCCCACACCAGCAAAACTTCGTGTTAGATGCTGGCTGTTGCAGAACCCAGCCCCAAATCTCCCTCCATGAGAGCAAAGTACCCCCCGTCCCTCCTCCGGGGGCCGGATCCTTACCCTCCAGCCTCTCCGGTACCACGCACGTGTCATCAAAATACAATCGTGTCTCCTTTTCATAAGAAAATCCTACGGAAAAAAGACCCTCAGTGAGCAGAGGACCCCACCACCCTGGCCAGACCCCAAGACACCCCTGGCGTGGGCCAATCCAGCCCCAAGATCCCAATCCTCATCCCCAGGAGCAGCCCCAGCCCCAGTCATTCCGGTGGCATCACACCAGCTCGCTGGCTGAGCGCCACGCAGCCCTGTCCCTCCCTCACCCCAGGACGCTGGGGGAACCAAAACCCTCTTAGCAACTATATCGGGCGTGTTATCCTGGATTACGCAGTACGGCACTGCCGTGCCCTCGTGGCACAGCCCCTATTTTTAGCAGCGGTGCCGGTGCTGTTGACATTCAGGTTCTCACGGGCATTTTCAGGGTGTCCAGCAGCTCTGAAAGAGGCTCTGCCTGCCCGACGGGAGGGATGGGATGGGATGTGTTGAGGATGCTCGTGAGCGGAAGGGATCCATGGGCGCACTCACCATCGTGGCTGCTGGGGAAGACGCCCCCGCGCAGGTACGAGGACTGGCAGTTAGGCACTTCTGCGAGGGAGAGGAAGGCAGCCGTAAGGACTCACGCCCCACCAAGTGCTTGGCAGCATCTTCTCAACCGCATCTTGTGGCCAAACCCTACACTGAGCACCTCAGCCCTCATCCTCAACTCGGGGGGGAAAACCAGTATGATTGGAGTGGGGGGCACAAAAACAAGCACTGGGAGCAAGCTTTAAGTCAGCTCAAGCGCTCATCGCATCGCTCAGGCCTTGAGGGAAGGAAGGCACCGCCACACCTCCCCTGCCATCTGCTCGGCCGTGCCACCCTCCATCGCGAGGATGGGGTATTTTTAGGTCCTAAGGCGATTAAAGGATTTTTTCCATGATGCCGATGGGGTCCGGCAGCCAGAACTCACAGCTGGCCCTGGGCCAGGGCTGCGGGGGAACCTGCTGGGTGCCACGGGGCACCCCATCCTGCAGCTACGGCACAGCCCACGCGACATGGCATGTGGAGACGTCTGCTCTAGCCCCACCACATTGGAAAGAAAAGGCACAGGGTGAGAAAGGGGGAAAGAAAACAAAGGAAGAGATCATCTAGCACTACAGTTGGAGCAGCAGCCAGGCATCGTGGGAGCCCCAAGGCTCAACCCCGCGCCTACTGCTATCCGAGAGCTGCAAATGCCATCTCAGCAGCTCCCCCAGGGTGCACCCACCTGAGTCGATGCAGTAGTCCCGCGGCTCCTGCTTGATGCCCATGGCAGGCTGGAAGCTGCGGGCGGGGGGGCCAGGCAGGCTGGGGCCACCGTGCTCGTAGAGCGGGTCATGGAACTCCTGCTTGAATCCCTGAGCGGGGCGGGGGGCGCTGGGGCCCAGGGGCTCCGAGAGCTGCCGGTGGTAGACGGGGCGGCTGTCCCCGGGGACGCCGGGCTGCGCCGGGAAGGGGTGGCAGGGCTCCGACAGCTGCCTCTGAAACCTGGGGGGAAGAGGCATGCAGCGTTGTTGTAGTGAGGTGGGCGCTGGGCTCTTCTCCCAAGCGATAGGAGAAGAGAAAACAGCCTCCAGTTACACCAGGGCGGGTTTAGATTAGACATCAGGAAGGATTTCTTCATGGAAAAGGTTCTGGGGCGCTGGCAGAGGCTGCGCAGGGAGGTGGTGGAGTCCCTACCCCTGGAGTGGGGACATTCACAGATGGGTGGATGAGGTGCTCAGGGATCTGGGTTAATCGTGGACAGGTACAATTGGACTTTTCCATCCCAGTGATTCTATGACTACCTAGGAGCAGCAGCATCAGCTGTGCCAGCGCGCTGCCAGTTCCCTCCCCAGCCCCCTGGGATCGATGCCCTCAGCCCAGGGTGCTCCTGGGGTGGTTTGGGTGCTGATGTATCCACCTGGGATGGAGCGCAGCCACCACGAGGGGTCTCCCCACGGGGTGCTAAGAAGTCTCGTCACCCTCCAAGCACTGGGAACCCCTCACTGGAGGAGCAGAATGGCACATGGGCCACTGCTGCGCAGTGCTGCACGGCGGGGACAGTCCTGAGCCGCACCAGCAACGCCAGAGAAACAAAAAAAGCCACCACCCAACAGTAAAATCTCACCCAGGGTGGGGGCAGAGCTGTGGGGCCCATGGGATGCTGTGCCCGAGCAGGCATTTACGCAAAGCCAAATCCACTCGGCAGCCCCCCAGCCCCAGCTGGCCGCTAATCCGCCTGCGCGGCTGGGATTAAACCTTGAACTCGGCAACAGGGAGCACTATTTTGGGCTCCGGGTGCTTGCCACTGCCAGCTCGAGCCCCAGCAAAGTCTCTCCGGACTGTGATGGATAAGGGAGCATCTCGAGCGGTTGCTGCCGCATCCCCTTGCCCTCCGGCACCTTGAAAGGCAATCTGCAATCTCCACGCTCGGCTCCTCACGGCCGTTTGGCTTTGTAACTGGAGCCCTCCCAGCTGCCGAGCTGGGATTACTCCATTTCCGAGCTGTGTCCCTCTGCCCTTCCTGAGTGAAACCCAAGCCCCGTGCTGGCACGGCGCTTCCCGAGGGGTCGCGGCCAACCCCACTGCATAGCTTGAAGGTCACCCAGAGCCGAGCCCTGCGATGCTCACCCGCGGCAGGCGCATCCTGAGGTTTTCCGTGGCACCACGGCTTAGCCTTTGCCAAGCTGCCATGGGGACACCCTGTCACCAGCGATGCTGCAAAGCCAGCCAGGAGGCCACAAGCAAAGCTGGAGGTCAACTGTGACCTGTGCAATGCCACCAAACCCAGGGTGAGGGAAGGCCCAGCAAAGCCTCCAGGGACACAGGGATGATGAAGGACAAGACCATGGCTTGGAGAGGAAGCAGAGAGCAGAGCTTCTCCCTCCATAGCCCCAAAAATCACAGGGATGCCGTGCGATGCACAGGGGACATAAGGATTGACCACAGCTCTCCAGCCTGGTGGGGCTCAGCTCAGAGGGCAGAAAGCTAAAACAAGTAGGAAAGAATAGTGGGAGCCCTGACCCAGTGCTACTCCCCATCGCTCCAGCCCCTGCCGCCCTCGCCTTCCCTTTGGGGAGGCAAAGGGTCTGCCTGGTGTCCTTGGGACCAGGTCCCTGTTAGGTGCCTTGTGGACAGAAAGAGCCACGAAATCCCACTGGGAAGCAGCAGGTTTTGCTGTGCTGGTTTACAAGGGATGCCAGAGGGCAACATCTGGCCCACTGTTGGCAACCACAGAGGGATGGGCAGCCCTCTTCCTTCCACACCCTTCGAGGCACCGATCCATCCCATCAGTCCCATGCCCTTCCCGTGCTGATCTGTTGAAGCAAGCTCAGAGGAGGCCATGGAGATGATGATGGAACGGAGCAGCTCTGCTATGAGGACAGGCTGAGAGAGATGGGGTTGCTCGGCCTGGAGAAGAGAAGGCTGCGGGGAGACCTTAGAGCAGCTTCCAGTGCTGAAAGGGGCTCTGGATCAGGGAGGGCAGGGAAAGGACAAGGGGACTGTTTTTCAGCTGCAAGAGGGGAGACTGAGACGGGATCTTAGGGAGAAATGTTTTCTCTGAGGATGGGGAGGCCCTGGCCCACGTTGCCCAGAGCAGGGGTGGCTGCCCCATCCCTGGAGGGGTTCAAGGCCAGGTTGGATGGGGCTTGGAGCCTCTGATCCAGCGGGAGGTGTCCCAGCCCATGGCAGAGGTGGGACTGGATGGGCTCTGAGGTCCCTTCCAACCAAACAATTCCATGATTCCATGATCCCAAGTGGGTCAAAGTCCCCATGAACCCCCACACGATGCCAGCGCTCGCTTCGTTGAGGAAACCCTACCTGTGCTCTGCAGGATATTGGTTTTCAGACATCATCTTTGGCATGTGCATGGGTGGGTGAGGCGGCCGCGGCACGGCGAAAGTTTGCTGCCTCGGCTCCTGCAGCGCGTGCGGGGCCGGAGCTGCCCCATGGGCGGCTGCTTGCACGGCCGGGGCCGGCAGCGGCAGAGCCGAGCCCTGGTGCGCAGGAGATGCCGGCGTGGCGGGCGGCGTTAATGGCTTGAACCCGGTGGGGGGCTTCCTGTCATAGGCACTGCGGAGGAGAGAGGAGACGGCGGGTTGGCGGTGATGCTACCGAGGCCACCAGGCTGACGAGCGAGACGAGTCCCCGCGCCGTGATCCAAGGGGTCTGCAGGCAGCAGCCACCCCTGTCCGACCTACCAGCAGTTGTAGAGGCACTTGTCCCCATAGCCAGCGCACAGAGCCTGCTCGTGGCTGCAGGATGACAGCTCCGAGGACGGGCTGTGCAGCTCCCGCTTGATCTTGGCTGGAGGTGGGGCGTGCAGGACCACTGCAACGAGATGGAGGGGGATACAGGCTCACACACGCAGAAGGGAACGGGGGATGTCACCCCTGGGGAGCGTGTTGAGGCTCTGGAGCGAGTCCAGAGAAGCTGGGGAAGGGGCTGGAGAACAGGCCTTATGAGGAGCGGCTGAGAGAGCTGGGGGTGTTCAGCCTGGAGAAAAGGAGGCTGAGGGGAGACCTCATTGCTCTCTCCAACTACCTGAGAGGAGGTTGTGGAGAGGAGGGAGCTGGGCTCTTCTCCCAGGTGACAGGGGACAGGACGAGAGGGAATGGCCTCAAGCTCCACCAGGGGAGGTTCAGGCTGGACATTAGGAAGAAATTTTTCACAGAAAGGGTCATTGGTCCCTGGCAGAGGCTGCCCAGGGAGGGTGTTGAGTCCCCTTCCCTGGAGGGGTTTAAGGGACGGGTGGACGAGGTGCTGAGGGACGTGATTTAGTGTTTGATAGGAATGGTTGGACTCAATGATCCGGTGGGTCTCTTCCAACCTGGTGATTCTATGAATTACACCCCAGGGGCATCAGGCAGCCAAACCATGGCAGGATGGTGCTCCAGTAGACCCTGATGTGCTGCTGGACCGAGCCAGGGTGGCTTCTGCAGAGGAGGGCAGAGCTGCCAGGCCAGCGACAGTCCCAGGAGCCTCACAGAGGGGAAATCGTTTCCCCAAACCCCCTCAGCAAGCACAGACAAGCCTGTGCGCTGCAGACAGTGGTTCCTCCCTGAGCCGTGGGTGAGGAACAAGGGGGCTTGACAGCCTCGAGCTGCAAAAACTTGCAAGCAGGACACAGCAACTCCTTTACTCTCACTCATCAGGGCAGACCCATCTCCCTTTGCTGGCCAGAGAGTCAGAAAGCAGCTAACTGGGATCCACTTTCCCCCAGCCAAGGTGCTCCAGACCTGGCGTCTCACAGTTGGACGAGTTCAAATGGGAAATGTTGGAAATGTTCCATTAAACCCAAATCCTTCACAGCTCCTCCGGCTCCCCAAGCTCACTCACAATATATGATTTTAAATCAAGTGATATAAGCTTAGCCTAATTAATTTCTAAAAGCAGGCGCTCTAGGAAAGGGAAAGCGCCTCAGAGATCTTTACCTAAATAGTGCCTGCAGAGGAGAGCCAAGACTAATCGGAAGTGGAGTATTAGCTTCATGCAAAGTCTAAACACAGCCGAGAGGAGCAAATAGCTCCAGAACAACTGTTCACAGCTTGCCAGGTAATTAGCTGCTCCCCTAATTTGTCAAAACCTTTAAAGAGCTGCTGACTCCCCCCCAAACAGCCCGGCACAGCTGGTACCAAGGGCATAAACCACCCCTCCCCAAGGAGGATTTGAAACACGAAGCCCAGCGCTGAGCCAGCACAGCCCCCCGCACGCCTTCCCCCCCCTCTCCAAGCCGGATTTAGCCCCTCTTCCTTCCCCCCCAAGCCAAGTTTTGTCGCTCTCAGCATTTCTAACCTTAACGGGGGGCCGGCACGGCGGCGGCAAAGCCTGAGCACCCCGCAAGCGGTGGGAAAGCCAAGGGGAACTGGCTTTGGAAGGGCTCCAGCTGCCTATCGCAGGCATGGTTCTCCCTAACAGGCTCCGTGTTGTTGGAGCGGGTTGTTTTTCCGCCAGGCGTACAATGGGGTCTGGTTACTCATTGAAGGAAAGAAGAAAAAAAAAAACCAAAAAAAACCAACCCCAAGTCTCTGAGCAGGCACCACCCTCCATTCACAAACAATTTGGAGCACTCCATTCATGCGGCCGAGGAGGAAGGAGAAAAAAAAAAAAAAAATAGAAAAAAAGGGAAGAAAAATTTCCCCAGAGCTTAGCACTGCCATTCAAGAAAAGCAAAACAAGGTTTAAGATCCTAACAGAGAGCAGCTGGCCAAGCGTGGACTTTGTGCAACGTTTGGATTCCTTACACGAACCCTGCAAGACGCACTCTGGCCATGGAGCTCGTGACCAGTTGGGGCACCCAAGGGTGGGAGCCCAGGGTGCTCCCAGGGGGAAGGAGCCGGGTTTGGGTCCCACACAATGAAGGCACCAGGAGGGTTCCCCCAAGGAAGGAGATTCCCTGTCCCAGCGCCTCAAAGGCACGATGGGCGTGCGAGTGTTTTTAACCTTTCCGGTCCTGCGCTCGGCACTGTAATTATAAGCTAAAAAAGTAGAAAAATAGGCAGAGGGAGCAGCTTAACTCTAGATGGGGCTGGAGAAGACGTCTCAATGGACCCAAAGCACGATGCAGTCACTGGAAAGCATCTGTGGGTGCCTGATGGCCCTGGTCTGGGCTGTTTTAAGTCCCTGAGAGCCCAGGTGAGGGGACCAGCCCCACGTGCCACTGCTGTGCCCGACCAGTAACACAGCACAACTGGGAGGGGAAGGTTGGTGGGGCTCAGGCACATCCCCCCCAGAGCTGCCCTGGACATCTCCCACAAGAAAGGTGACCCCCCCGAAGCTGTTGGGGGCCTTAAATAGCTGCCAGATGCCTGAGTGGGGGGACAGGACAGGCTGTTCCCAACCATCAGTGTGATGGAACCTCTAAGATGCTGGAGGACGCTGGCTTTGCTGGCAGCTCTCGCTGCCCGAGCCACAGGGAAGGCACCCAAACCACCATCTCATAGAATCGTAGAATAATAACCAGGCTGGAAGAGACCCACTGGATCATCGAATCATAGAATCTCCAGCCCCTCGGCACCCGCTCAAGCCGTCACCTGGGAGCCGAGCTGCCCGCCTGCCCCTCCATCCCCAGCCTTCCAGGACGCACCCAAGGTCACGCCAGGAGAGGAGACAGAAATAGAAGCCGGGCTCCTGCTTTCCTTTGTTTAAACAGCCCTGCCTCAGAAACAAAACCTCCTGCTCTCATTTCGGTGCGTAAGAAACCCCACTCCACACCCTGGCTGTGGTTTTCGCCAAGTGCCGCCCCGTGCAGGGGGTTACAAGTCCTCCAGGAGCAAAACTCTGCAAAAGACAAAGCCTCTCGTGGTGCTCGATCCCCCCAGCGCGACTGCATTTCTCTCCAGTTATTTAAAGAGCCGACTGAGATATAACACCGTGCATACACCCTTCTCCTCAGGACCGTGCCAACGAGCCCACACCTACACTCAGCCAGGGATGTGGCACGATGGCCAGCGTGGCAAGCTCTGCAGGAGTCACCCACAGCCTCCTCGCCTTCCAAGAGGCTCTGCTGCTTCTCCAGGTAGCTTAATAGCATCAAATCCAGCCTTGTGTTGCTCAGTCCAGAGCAATGAGAACATCCCTCCTTTGAGGGACCCTGCTTTCCTCATCCCACAGTGGGATTTCTTCTCTGGCAGAGTGACCTGTCACCCTCCAGCACGCTGCAGCACGTGTTCCAGTCAAAAGTTGAGCCTGGTTTGTCTCTTTTTGATGCTGCATCAAGGAAGCAGGAGGAGGAGAGGGTTTGCTTGGGATAAAAGGGAGTAGCAGCTTCCTCAGGGAAAAGGCAGGGAGCTACACAACTGCAGAAGAGTCCAAGGCATCCCCCTAAACTTTCCTATGGACTAGGATTTACCACTGAACCCCAACGTGACCCCCCCAACGTGGGAAAGGAGCACGTCCCCACCAGCAAAACCCACACGCAGGGGGAGGCTGCACCAGGTCTGTTCCTCTCCTCCTTCCTACATCCCACAACTGTTCAAAACCAGAACGAAATGAGAAGATGGAGCCAAAAAGCTGTAAGGGAGAGACTTTCTCCTCTTTAAACGCTCTCTGGCGCTGCTAGAGAAGAGCTGGCTCCCTCATCCCCCTCCAGCCCAAGCCCCCCAGCCAGAACAGCCCCTCGCAGAGCAGCGAAGCAAATCTTTGCTTTCTCACCCCAGGAAAGTTAAGGAAGGTCATTATAGCAGGGAGTCACACGGAGAGGTCTCTTTTTGAGTGACAAAGTCATTTCAACACCTGGTCTGCAGAGGCTGAGCAGGTCAGAAGAACAGTTTAAGCCTCAACCAAAAGCCTTTTCTTTTTTTTTTTCTCCCCCCCCCACTTCGCCTGCATCGCCCAAGAAAAGTTTGTCTCTCCTCTCCAAGCTCTTCAGGTTACAAGGAAACGAGAGGCTGCCAAAAGGCACTGGAAACAGCTTCAGCTCTACAAGCCGCCCTCCCACGCACGCTGCAGTTTCTACCGCTCCGAGCAAGAGCTGCCGGGCTGCGCTAGGATGTCAACAGCCAGTTGGGTTTCTGACTCCGGGCTCGCCTTTTATCTCAGGGGAGCGAGGGAAAGAAGCGCATCTGAAACCCGGGCTGTCTGGAACAGTTTAATGGCAAGCTTCCCACTCAGAAGTAATCAAAGAGCAATAATTAACATGCGTTTACTGTAGGAGAAGATACCCCGCTGCATGCTGTGACAAAGCTGGAATGAAAAAGCTGTTCGACTGCAGGCTAGATTGGATTTCCTTTAAGTTCTGGAGCGGCGTCTGGCTCGGCAGTGAAACGCAGCCACAAACACCAAGCTCCTACTTCGCTTTGCCAGGTAACGACTGAAAACATCCTGATTTCCCCCCTCCTGCCCCTCCAACGCGGCGCAAGCGCCACACGCAGCCCCTGCCCTCGCCGCTAACCCGCTCTGGCACCGACCCACGACTCAGAACCAACTCTCCCTCTTATGCAATGCAAGAGGGACTGCATTTTCACTGGCCTCCTTTTAACCACGCTTGCTTGCCAGTGATTAATGCTGCTTAAAGCAGCTCAAGTTTCACCGCTCAGGTCCACTCTTGCCAACAGCGCCGAGCCAGGACTGTAAAAAAGCTCCAGAAACTGCAGAGCCTGTGGCTAACCGAGGAGCCCAGCACAGGCTCTCGCCTCCACTTGAAAAGGAAAAAAGAGCATTTATGAGCAAATCGACTCTACTACAAACAAGCAGCGAGGCACAGAGGAGCCCGGAGATCAGTTAGAGCCATTTCAAAGCGCTCGGCTCTAATTTTCCTCATTTACGTTGCGAGTTTTATCTGGATGAACCCAAACCGCACGTGCTTTCTCCCAGAAGGCCACGATATCCCAGTGTCAGCCCCAGCAAAGCGGCTTCAAACCCAGCGTGAGGTTTTGCAAAGGCACCCAAACATCTCCTCCCCTAGAGAACAAAAAACCCAGAACAATCACTTACAGTTGTCAGACTGGAAATCTGGGACAAATTGTTCGTCATCAGGGACCTGAGCTAAAAAAAAAAAAGAAACAAAAAAAAAAAAGCGTGGTTTTATGGCGTTTTCTGTTAAAAACACACTCACAGGGAGATTTTACACAGCAAAAGGAGGAGGTGAAGACTTGCCTTCAGCTAGCCAGGCCTCTTGGAGCTGGCTGAGATCCTGGAAGAGCTCTGGAACAGAGTGAAAGACTTATGCACTCCACAGAAGAATAAATAAAACTGCTGTTATTTTCAGGATTATTTCTAACCCGATGAATGGAAGGCGAGCGGTTTCACGGGGCCACGGTGAGGCCGTGGCTGCCCCAGGCAGTCCTGCCTACCTTCCGAGTCATGGGCCAGGTCGGTCTCCAAAAACTTCCTTTTCCTATCAGACCCTGGCCGGCCTCGGCCCTCCTCGGCGCAGGATTTCTGCAAGGACAAGGGCGAGAGCAGCTCGTGAGGGTGGCAGCCCCCAAGAACGCAGGGAGGTGGCCCCCAAGGATAAGGAGGTGGCTCCCCGAGGACAGGGGTGCAGGAGGTGGCCTCCAAGGACAAGGAGGTGGCTCCCAAGGATGGGGGGCAAGGGGACAGGGAGGTGGCCATTCAAGGATCAGGATGCAGGGGGACAGAGGGGTGGCCCCCCAGGGATGGGGTGAGGAGGTGACCTCCCAAGGACAGGGGTGCAGGGTGAGAAGAGGGACAGGGGGTGCGGGGAGGTGGCCCTCCCAAGGATGAGGGTGCAGGGGGAAGGGAGGATGGACCTCCCAAGGACTGGGGAGCCAGGCTGGGAGGTTGCCCAAGGGTGGGGGGAGGAGATGACCCCCAAAGATTGGGATGTAGAGGGACAGGGGGTAAAAGGAGGTGGCCCCCCAAAGATGGGGGTGCAGGGGGAAGGGAGAATGGCCCCTCAAAGATGTGGTGCAGGGCTGGGAGGTTGCCCAAGGGTGGGGTGAAGAGATGGCCCCAAGGATGGGGGTGCAGGAGGACGGGGGTATAGGCAGGTGGTTCCCCCAAGGATGAAGGTACAGGGGGAAGGGAGAATGGCCCCTCAACGATGGGGGTGCAGGGCTGGGAGGCTGCCCAGGGGCGGGGTGAGAAGATGGCCCCCCAAGGATGGGGGTGCAGGGGGACAGGGAGTGCAGGGGGGTGGCACCCCAAGGGCAAGGGGGTGCAGGGGAGTGGGAACCCACCAGGAAGAGAGGAAGGGGGAGAGGTCAAACTTACCCCAGGCCCCATGAAGGGCACCTGCTGGTCGTAGAAGCCGTCCATGGTGTGGGGGAGGCGGGCAGAGCCCCCGGCCCGCTCAGCATCGACGCCGGCCCGGGGAGGGGGGGGTCCCGCCCGGGAACCGGCAGGTGCGCGGCTGGAGGGGGGGGATGCGGAGGGGAGGGGGGGGTGTCAGGAGGAGCCCCGAGGGCCGGCTCGGGTCCCCTTGGGGCCGGTTCGCGGCCCCCCCGGCTCGTGATGTCACCCGATTTCTATAGAAACGGCCCTGACATCACGCGCCGGGGGACGCGGGGAGCCCGGCGGGGACGCGGCGGCGGCGGCCGCTCCGCTTCGCTCCGATCCGCTTCCCCGCGGCGCTCGGCGCTGCTGCGGCGGCCCCGTCCCGTTCCCACGCCGCCCCGCGCGCCCCATTCATAAACTCCTCCCCCCTCCCATTCATAAACTCCGCCCGCCCTCCCCTCCCCCGCGCCTCCTCCCCCTCCCTCAGCAAACACCCCCCCCCCCCCCCCCCCCAACCCGCCGCCATTCACGCGGCCCGCGCCATTCATAAACACCCCTCGCCCGCTCCCACGTACCCCGGCGGGGGCGCCGCGGGCTCGGCCGCAGCGGGGACGAGGCTGGCGGGGCTGGGGACCGAGGGCTGGACCGGGGAAGGCGCCGCTCCGCGCCCGGGCGCCGCTCCCGCCGCTCTGCGCCGCCCGCAACCCCCGCGCCGGCGGCCCCCGCCGCGCCCCGCCCCCCGGCGCTTGTTTACCCTCCGCCGCAGCCAATCGGGAGGCGCCGCCCGGGCCCCCGCGAGCGCTGATTGGCCCCCTCGCGGCGCCATTGAGGCCGGGCCGGGGGGCGGGGCCCCGGGCGGCCAATGGGAGCGGCGCGATTTGCGTGGCCGCGCGGAGAGAGCTTTTCATTCATAAAAAAATAGAAGGGGGAAGGGGGGGGCGGGGGCAGAGCGGGATTTAAAGGGGCCGCTGCCCCCAAGGGGAGGGGGGGATCCGGGTCTGGGCATAAGGAGGAATTTCTCCACCGTGAGAGTGGGGAGGCCCTGGCCCAGGCTGCCCAGAGCAGGGGTGGCTGCCCCATCCCTGGAGGGGCTCAAGGCCAGGCTGGATGGGGCTTGGAGCCCCTGATCCAGTGGGAGGTGTCCCTGCCCGTGGCAGAGGTGGGACTGGATGGGCTTGGAGGTTCCCCTCCAACCCAAACTGTTCTATGATGGGGGGTTCTGTCACCTGCACGCAGTGCCCGAGAGGCTGCGGGTGGAATAAACCTCAAGCCCCACGCTTGTGAGGTCCCCTCTGCACCCACAGTGTGTTCTCTGTGCTCCTCAGCACATGGTCTCACACCACCGTGGCAGCGTCACACGAGCTCTCCTGCAAGCCCAGGGCTTACCCCACATCTGAGAGGTGGCTTTGGCAGCTTTACCCCTGCAGGCACCCTAAAGCCAGGTTTGCTTTTCGGAAAAGCTCTTTGGAGCAGGCCACAGCCCGAACAGTTCCACCTGCAAAGGGCTTTGTGGCTGCCCCAGCCGCACATCCCCCTGAGCGAGGTGGGGGACACAGCCCTTTGCAGGGTTGCAGATGGCTCAGAGGGTTGGGAATGAGTTCAGGACTGAGCCCTGCTGCGGGGCGGGGGGCTGCCAGATGCCCTCCCCGGGGCTGCCCTGCCTCAGTTTCCCCATCTGTAACTGGGAGTGGTGGCTCCTGCAGTGGGGTCCTGCCAGTGGCTGCTCCCGGTGGGGAGAGCAGTTTGCACAGGACAACCTGAGCGCGTGGAGGCCTCATTGTGGAGTGAGAATGGGAAATTCTTGCAGGAGAGAGGAATACCAAGGGAGATTGCTCAGTTAAATACCGCTCTTGTTAGCCTGGGAGTGAGAGGAGCCTCTGCTTGGAAGCCGGGATGATACCCCAGGGCTAGGGAGCTTTGGAATCTTCAGCCTCAGGTCATGAGCTTGTGCATGTCCTGGGAGAGAGGGGACGTGTCTGCGGGCTGATAGTGGGAATTCCTCTGTGGCTGAGTTGTATTGATGAGCTTCCAGTGTCCTCCAGGGCCACCACCAGCCCCCAGGGATGACAAGGGAGGTGATGGTGGCAGGTAGCTTGCCTCCCATTTGTCCTGGCTGGATGTTCCGAGGAGGGGAAGCGCGCAGAGGGCACGAGGTGTCCTTGGCACCCAGAGCTGCTCCCGGGGGGGGCTCTGCAGGTGCTGCCGCTCTCACTTCCCCCCTTCCACACAAGCGACCAGGATTAAATCACCGCTGGTAAAATTAGCCGATGACACACAGGCAGGCAGGTGGCAAAACCTGCCGGGGGCGAGCTGGGTCAGAGCAGAGATGGGCCCAACCGGTGCCCCAAGGTGGCTATGCAGCACCCCTGGGCATTTTGAAGCCACTCAGCGAAGATGACGAGGACCGAGCGCAGCCACGAGGCAGGCGGCTGGGCGGCCGCAGGATTGCCCTCGGGAAACCAGAAGCCCCCAGAGAGTCAGGATTGGGAGAGTGGGATGGCAACCGGTGCCTGCTAAATTTAGAGCCTGCTCAGGGGGAAAAAAAACATATTGCAGGCTCCCAAATTAGCTGGTTGCAGCGTTCACCGAGTGCTGCTCCATCGTGCTGCTGCTGAGAACGTCCTTCAGCCCCAAAGTGGGCACCTCCTGTTTCAGTCCCCAAAGGCCGGAACCCCAACCCTGGCCAGAGAACCCCAGGAGCAGCCAAGAGTTTCATCACCATCTTTATTTGAGGCAAGCCCGCAGCAGCCCGGGCGTACACGGCAACACACGCTACGTTACTGATGCCATTTCCATGCAGGCAACCACGGCTACGCACACAGCAGGAGGACGGGGCTGGGGCTCCCATGGGAACAGGGGTTCCTGGCTTTTGGGGTCCCCCCACCACGGTGCTGGCTCGGCACAGGGTTTGTGCACTGGCATGTGTGGCTGGGGATGTTTTATAGAATCATGGAACGGTTTGGGTTGGAAGGGATCTTAAAGATGATCTAACTCCAACCCCCTGCCATGCGCAGGGACACCTCCCACTGGATCAGGGGCTCCAAGCCCCATCCAACCTGTCCTTGAACCCCTCCAGGGATGGGGCAGCCACCACTGGGTAATGTTTGGGGGCTTCCAGTCCATCCCACAGTCTCTGGGGGACAAATGGGGCTGAGCTGGGAGATACTGATGGGGACGGGGGTGGTTCAGAGCCTCGAGTGCCCCTCAGCTGCATGGTGTGTTCCTCCATGGAGCGTCCTGGCCCCTGGGGGTCCCCTCCTGCGCCAGAAAACTTTGCACTATTGGACTCAGGAGATCGTTAGCCATGAGGCTCGTTGAAGCATGGCCTTGACGTGATGGGAGCAGATGGACACGGGTGGCAGGGACCATTCAAAGCTGACGTCTCACTCAGAGCTCATCACTCTTGGCTGTTTGTGCTCTTGTCCTACTGGACGTGGGTGGTGGCCCCGTGCTCCCCGCTAGCTCTGAGCTCAAAGGAGAGCTCCTCACCCCAGCACGAGCCACTGGTGCAGGCACAGCACCCGCCTGCTTCTCCACTGATGGCAAAACACAAGGGAGCCAAGTGCTGCTCTTTGCCCGGTGCCCAGCAAACCGTGACCGGGTGCAAGGAGCACGGCTGCAGCGAAAACTGATTCCACACAAGCACTTTCTGGGATAAGACCTCAGGTCGAGGGCAACGGAGCCAAACCTGCTGCTATAAACACCGCTGATCCCGTGTGTTGTCATCCCACAGACCAAACCCATCGCCCCACCTGCCAGCAAAGCTCTGGAGGTGGTGGAGATTTCCTTCTCTCCCCTTTCCCAAGCCTCACGGAGAGGCTGGGGAGACAGCGCTTGCCCCTCCCTGGGTCCCAGGGTTTATTTGGCCTGGCTCCCACATGCTTTCACCTGGCTACTCATTAACGACTGCCCCGGGTGAGGAGGAGGAGGGTGGCTTTCTGCACCGTGGGTAGAGCGTGCCCATGGACGCCGGTCACGGCTCTGCTGAGCAGCAGTGACCTCTGCGCCTCCCAACTGCCACCAGTGCCCTCCTGGGAGACGCAGCATAACGTGCCTCCCAGCTCGCTCTCGCCTTACGGGTGCTGAGGGCAGGGGCAGAGGGAGCTGGGGTTGCTCCCTGGAGCCTCCTCCTGCACCCCGGGACTCCTCTGGGGCGCTGCCAACTCCTCCTGTGTCAGCGGGGCCCTACAGCCACTGCTGGAACAGCCCCGAGCTAAGCGTGAATGGTGCACAACATCACAGCCTGGGCAGGGAGGAACAGCTCCCTTTGAGCTCATTGTTCACTCTGAAACATAATGATGGCAGCAGCGTTGGCACTGCCAAGGTGTTGCTGCTGAATGGGGACCTGCAGCAGGAGGAGGGATGGGGGCGCTGGGTCACTGGGGAGGACACGGGGTGGGTGGCTTGTCTTGTAGGTGTTCCCAGGGGCAGAGTGGGGACAAACAATGGTTCTCCTGTCTGGAGCAAGATCCGCAGGGCACACGTCGCTCCCAGCAGCACAGGGGCCTCCACCAGCCCCAGGGGAGCTGCCTGGGAGTGGAGGTTGGGAGGGGCAGAGGAGATGTGTAAAAAGGTAGCGGGGGGGGGACGGACAATTTCAAGTGAGAAGAACTTCTGGATGTCTATCCCCAGGGTTCCCAGCCCCTGGCACGGGCCAGAAGGCTTTGGGAGAGAGGAAAGTCCACAGGGAAGGAGGAGCTGTGGGTGCAGGCAGGGGAACAGCCAGCAGAGAAGGGAGGTGGTCTTTGTGCCCAACCTGGGCTCAGAAAAGGAAGGTGATGCCCAAAGTCCCCCGAAAGTTTGCTAAATAAATACATAAATATGAACACGAAGCCCAAAACCGGGGAGCAGAGGGGTCCCAGCAGCTCCCCCTCCTCCCCAATCCCTTTTTTTGCCATTTCCACGTCAAAACACCGTCTGTCCCCAGCCTGTCCCACGCCTCGTGGCTCCCAGGGCCAGCACGGAAGGCTGGCTTTACATCTGCTTAAAACTCCTCCTAGAAATGCTTTCCAAAGCCATGACTGAGACCGTCTCCTCTAGGCTAAGAAAATAAATAACTTCTCCAATGTGCAGGGCTTGATGGACAGAAAGGCAGCGCAGCGAAACATCCATGTCCTTCAAGAGGATGAAAAATAAATAAGTGAAGCTCGGCCTTTTCTTGGGAGCACGTTCAGGAGTCATTTAAATAAAGGGGAAAAAAGAACCCAGTCTTAGCGCTGCTCCAGCGAACGCACTCCCTGCCTTCGCCCACCGCTTCCATCCCGGCTGGAGAAGACGCTTGTGGTGGTTGGGAAGCAGCTTCCGAGACCTTCCCTGGGCTTGGAAGGCAGTTTTCTCTCCCTGTCACAGGGCAGGGATTTGGGGAACCCCCTCCCTCAGCGGGTGGGTGTCCAGGACGCTCTGTGCCTCGGGGCTGTGGCTCCTTGCACGTCGCTTAATCTCGAGTTCGGTTTCTCCTCTTGAGGAAACAGAAGCTGCTCTTCTGGGGAGGCGCCAGCAGCATTGGCACTTGGCTTTTATGTGTAATCTTGACCTGAAAAGAAACGAAGAACCCAGCTCAGCAATGGGATTCCAGGCTCTGAGACCCCTCTGGGCATTTCCCAACCCAGCAAGGCTGGGAAGTGACCCAAGCGAGCCGGAGCAGCCCAGCACCCAGCACCGGAGCTCCCAAGCTGGGTCATTAAATGCTTTGTTGCACTGGAGTAACAGCTCCAGAATCACATTCACACAGTGCTGGGATGGCCAGAGGATTTCTCCTCCAGGCAAGCTGCCTGCTGGATGGTGGGGGACCCCACTACAGCTCCCCTAGAAGAGCTGCTGCTGTACCCACCCACCTGGCAAGGGACGAGTGTCCCTGTCCCCACGGCTTGATACCTTTATGTTTGCAGGCAGAGCTCGCAGGTGGCTGCTCCCTGCACCCCTCCACCAGCACAGGAGCCTCCTTCCAATTCCAGAGGATTTGCCACACTGCACGGGGAGCCAGGCTGCCTGCAGCACTTCAGTGTCTGCCCACCCTGTCCTGCTGGGCTCCATTCCCATCCCACCCCCATCCTGCTGGGCTCCAGCTCCTGCTCATCCCATCCCATCCCATCCCATCCCATCCCATCCCATCCCATCCCATCCCATCCCATCCCATCCCATCCCATCCCGTCCCATCCCATCCCCTCACAGTGCACGATGGCTGCATCCAGGGCTCCCCATCCACCTGCATGGGCAGCAGCTTGGAGGTCCTGCAAGGCACAAAGAGAAGGAACTCAGGGTGACATAGACGTCAGCTTTCAACCCTCAGTTGGGTGCTCAGACGGGATGGGGACGAGTACCTGATGGTGACGGACGAGCACTGGGCTAGTCTCTTCCCAGCACTCTTCAGCCCCGTGTAGATCTGCCCCATCTCCATCGCACCCTCCAGCCCAACCACCTCCAGGAGGTGGTCGCTCAGGTCTGCAAGAGAGAGGGATCTGAATCAGCCTCCCCATCCTCAAGGATCCTGCTGGCCACTCCTTGGGGCAGCAGTGATGGGGACACCGTGGGGACGCGTCCCCAAGTCCCCTGTGCCCCAGGACCACTCAGCTGGATGCAGTGTTGGGCAACGCTGCTGTCCAGAATACCTGGAGCAAAACCACCCCTGGTCTGAACCAGTACCTGGTCCCACGTGGCTTCAGGGTGGATCCCCACCAGCCCTTTGATGGCTTATTTGAGCGTTTTATGAAATGTTGGTAGACAACACTTCCCCCCCCACACCCCAGCTTGGGTGTCCTGGGGTGCTGCAGCCCCTCGCGGAGCTGGGATGCATGACAGAATCCTCCACAGGGTGGGGAATCTCCTCAAATCTCAGGGCATCACCCCTTTTCCCAGCTCCTCCTGCCCTTCGGGGCTGCCAGCAAAGGCACACGACACCAGGGCAACTCTCTCCGACTCTCATTCCCTTCAGGGTCTCGCGGTAGAAAACTCCTTGTAGGAGCCTCCCATGCCCTCCTGCAAGTAGGGATGTGCCCACGGATCTTCACCACCTTTGGAACCGGCTTTGCTCTGCCCCACTCCCTGCTGCCCAATTCCACGGGCTCCTGGCAAGGGGCAGCCGGTGAAAACCGTGGATGGAAAACACGGGCACTTTGCCTGTTTTGCTGGCTGCTTTCTAACCCGCTGCTCTCCGCTGGGGCACCTTGCCAAGCACTCGGGGCTGCCTGCGGGGACGACTCCGGTGGCCGCAGCGGCAGCGGGTGCGAGGTGCTGGATGGGGCACAGCCCCGTGTCGTTCCCCGAAGCCCGAAGCCCGCAGCCAGGCTGGCAGCGCTGCGGCGGCGGAGCCTGGCAGGATGCTTACAAAAAGCCCTCGGTGCCAACTCTGCGGCTCCCTTTCCGGCTCCTCCTCTGCGGCAGCGGGTGCCCAAGCGCCGCAGCGGCCGCCTGCCAGCCCCACTGGGCATGGGGGGTGCCCAGCCTCACGCTCGCAGGTGAGGGGTCCCAGCCGGGCACCCCCAAGCCGTGACCCTCGGGAGGTGGGGAGCAGGAGCCACATCCTCTCCGGTCACCACAGCCCTGCCAGCAGCAAAAATAGGGTGCTGGGCCATCTCCAGGTGGGCAGAGCCACTCTCTCCTTTCCCAGGGTGGTTGCTGGGGTCACCGTGGCACCCCAAAAAGGCAGAGAGGTTACAGGAACCCCCCCTGCTACTGGTGCTCCAGCTCCACGTGCCCCAAGCTGCAGCCAGAATGAGTACCTGCCAGCTTCCCTGGGCTAACCCCCCCGTACCCCCCAAACCTGAGCACTGCCGGCCCCACTGCTCACCCTGCACGCAGAACTTGAGCTCCTTGGCATCGGTGACCACCGTGGGGTGCAGCTTCTCCGGTGCCTTCTTGCCCAGCCGGTTGTAACCGCGCTGCTTCTTGGTCTCTCCCCAGAGGTTGGAGCCGCCGTACATGCTGGGGATGTTGAGGACGGCGATGCCCTCCAGGGACGTGGTGCTCAGGTCTATCAGGGTCCCATCGCACTGCCGGGCACAGGGGCAGCGTCAGGCTGAAGGAGCAGGACACTCCAAGCAGCTACCAGGGGGTCCAAGGGTGGCACAGGCAGCCCCAGGGTGACCAGAGACGCAAATAACCCTCAACCGGCAACCCCCACTCCCTTCCTTGTGCTGCTTTCCCCTCTGCTTCAATATGAATTTTACTACGTGACTGATAAGCGATTTTGAAAACCAAATTTCCTACGAGAGCACATAAAACCTCGCTGAGCTTGGTGCTGCGACCCAAAATAGGAAGCAATGCCACCTCAGCCCCTGAGTGACCTCCATCCAAGCATCTCCAGCATGTGGTTCCCCACCTCCCCTTGTTCAAACAGACTTCAAAGAACCTGAAAGCGTGGCTGCTCGGAAACCAGCTCAAATTAGTTTGTCTTCAAGCACGATTTGGAAGCTAGAAATGAGGCTGGAAGGGAATGATAGAAAAGGTGTCAAAGGAAAAAAAATGTCAGTTTTGGAGAGAAAACTGCACAGCAGGACATGGAACTGGTATCCTGAGCTTTGCTGTCGTACAGCAGGACTGCCTGGCTGAAAAGTCCCTGTAAAAGGTAAAATATCTGTTCCCTGTGGCTTTCCCTATGGACTGGAAGCAGCACCCCAAATCCTTCTCAGCAGGGCTGCTCCCAATCATATTGTCCTCCAGGCTGTCGCAAGCTTATTTTAAATACCCTCTTGGTAAGTGCTGAGCACGCTGGCCGCACACACGCCGAGCTGGGTGCACACCCGAACAAACATCCCTGTATGTTCAGATCTGCTCTTCCTCCCTTCGTGTTCCGCAATCTTATTTTTAGCCTCGTGCTGAAAGCAAAAGGCAGGAATCTTCTAGTCTGGGAGTGCAGAGCTGTCTCTCCGAGGCTCGCAAAGGATGCAGATCCTTTTGTCCTCAATACATTTCAATGATATTATGAATTGTAGGAACAGACACTAACTCTCTGAATAGAGGGTACCGAGCAAGAGGGCTCGATTCCTTGGAGGATGGACAACGTCTTCAAGCCAAGCATTGCTCCCACATTCCTTCCTGCCTGCAAGGTGGCAGGTTGGAGGGTACCAACCTCACCATGGTGGGATGGGGCAGGTGGGAGGGTACCGACCTCACCATGGTGGGATGGGGCAGGTGGGAGGGTACCGACCCCACCGTGGTGGGATGGGGCAGGTTGAAGGGTACCAACCCCGGTGTGGTGGGATGGGGCAGGTTGAAGGGTACCAACCCCGGTGTGGTGGGATGGGGCAGGTTGGAGGGTACCGACCTCACCGTGGTGGGATGGGGCAGGTTGAAGGGTACCAACCCCGGTGTGGTGGGATGGGGCAGGTTGGAGGGTACCGACCCCAGCGTGGTGGGATGGGGCAGGTGGGAGGGTACCGACCCCAGGATGGTGGGATGGGGCAGGTTGGAGGGTACCAACTCCAACGTGGTGGGATGGGGCAGGGATTTTCAGAGATGCTGCGGGAGCCCGTTCTTGCCCAGCGGCTGCAAGATCCCAGGGGCTGCAGGAGCCTGGCTGCCCACGCCTGCCCACAGCCCCACGCGTGCAGGGAGCGATTCCTCGCCGCGTAGCCTCCCTCCTAGCCTGCCAGCGAGCTACAATGGGCTCTTTGAGCAGGGGCAGCTGACTGCGCGCTGGCAGCGACGCTGGAAGTAGAAATTTGCAGCTGGTGAAAAAGCAAATTCATTTCCAGGAGCGGTAGGGGAACGAGTGCCAATTTCCAAAACAAAACTGCCATTTCTCTGCAAGGCTGACAGTTGCCTGGGAGCTGGAGGGAGGACAGGCTGCGGCTTTCAACTTCAAACACTGTAGGATTAACACTTTCCTGTCACAACCAGTACCGACACGGGCTTGGTGGGGAAGTGCAAGGGGCAGGGGACGCCTCGCACTGTCTCTAGAAGCTTCGAGCCCGACAGACACGCACTTTATCTGCTCTGGGGACATAGTGGGGTGAGATGGCCATGCCTCCTGCTCCTACCCCTTCCCACCAGCTGCCAAGGGCGTAGCTACTGACTTTGGGCTTTGGGAAAGGCTGAAAAGTCCTTCCTAGAAACAGGCTTCGAAGATCCTCTGCCCCTGCATCAGCAGCTCCTCGTGCTCTGCCCACCACCAGCTCCTCATGCCCTGCACCCACCAGCAGCTCAGACCCGCATCAGCCTTCGCAGCAAGCAATGTTTTCTTTCCCTCGCCCTCAAGCCTAAATTATCAAAGGGTCATTTATCCCGAGGTGAGGAGAGGCGGAAGTTTATAGCCAAGCGCAGCCCAAACCCGCCAGCGCGAGCGGAGAACTGACAGTGCTCTTAGCAACCGTGCGCCCTCCTCCCTGCTGTAATTAAAGGCTGTTTCCATGTCATCCAACGAGGGCTGGGAGCAGACGCAGAGTTTACAGAGAGAATATTCCGAGCACGCTCTGGAATACAGCTGGAAAGGGGGGGAAATACAGGGCTATTCTTCTGCCCGCAGCTGGCCAGCTCTGCAGCAAGCGCCGCGTGGTGGAAGAGCAGGTCCTGCCAGAAACTGCATCCTCCCGTGCCATAAGGGGGTCAAAGCTGCCCTCATACCCTCTCCCCAACCAACCCAAAGCGCCAGGAACCCGCGGGTGACATCTCCCCAGAAGCCTTTGTGCCGGGGCTGGAGCCGGGGAGCAGCCCAGCAAACCCACCTCCACCTCGATGTAGTCGTGGAGCTTCTTGCAGGTGGCTGCGAAGGTCTCCGATGTCCCAAACTCGAAGTACCACAGCTTGTTCTTCATCCTGGGGCACAGAGGCGCGTTAGCATCCCACTGGGGAGTGGCGCCAACATCCCACTCAGAAACTGCGCAGCAGGACAGGCTGGCAGAGCCTTTCTGGTGCTGTTGCGATGGGGACGGGAGCCACCGCGAGGAGGGACCACGGGAGCCGTGCTGGGGGACACGGGGTGGCTCACGCGGAGCTGGCTCTGACACCTGGGCAGGCTGGAGATGCTGGGTGCTCCCTTGGCATGGGACAGGGGACCTCCACCAGCTCTGAGCATGGGCTGTCACCTCTCAGCAGGTCCCCCAGGGCTGGGGTACACCCCGGACGGGATGTTCCCTACCTCAGCACCTGCCTCATACCCTCCCGCACCCTTCCAGGCATCCCTTGAGCACTGCTCATCTCCTGCATCGACCGCTGCATGGAGCTTCAAGGAAGGGCTGAATTTCAGAGCAGAGGAGGATGCTTTGGTTCATTTGAGCTTTTCCTAACAGGCATTTCTGCTCACAGGGACGGGGCCGGACGCTGCGGCTCTTGCTGCTATTTCCACACCCCGTGAGCACAGCGGGAGCGAGCTGCAACCTGCTGCCTGCCCGGCCTGCTCCTGCTGGTCCTGGAATTCATCGCTAATTATAAAGCATGAATGAACGTAATCGGGTGCGGGGCCAAGTTCGAGCAGCTTGCCATGCTGCCTGGGGCTGAAGGAGCAGCCCAGCCCCGCTCCGTGCCCAGCTCTTTGCCCCCACCTGGCGTGTCCCCAGCTGGGACAGGGGGACCTCAGGCAGCCCTTACCTGCTGTTGAATTTCTCGGGGTGCTTTTCTCGCATGACGTGGAAGCGGTGGGCGATGGAGGCATCCTGTGGGGAGAGGAGACAGAGATGTCCAGCAGGGAAGCAGAACCCCCCACAGGAACATGCCGGGATAAGGGGGTTCAGCTCTTCCTCCCTGTCACCAGCCCCCGTGGCGATGGAGGTGCCCTCAGCCAGGCTGCCGGCAAAGCCTTCAACAGGCTCATTAGGCGAGACCTAATTAGTGCACTTGGCCTCCTTCCCTCATCACAGGGGCTCTGCACAGAGGTGATGCTGAGGGAAGGAGGAAGAGCTACCAATGAGGCTCGAGGGACACCCTAGAACTCTGCACCCCAATGGCTCCCCCAGATCCCACAGTGCTGCCACGTGGGTGACCCATGCTGTGGTGGCACTGCTTGAATCCTCAATATGAGAAGGAGATGGAAGTGTTGGAATGGGTCCAGAGGAGGCCACGGAGATAATCTGAGGGCTGGAGCACCTCCCCTACAAGGACAGGCTGAGAGAGTTGGAGTTTTTGAGCCTGGAGAAGAGAAGGCTCCAGGGAGACTTCAGAGCAGCTTCCAGTGCTGAAAGGGGCTCCAAGGAAAGCTGGGGAGGGGCTTTATAAAAAGGCCTGGAGTGATAGGACGAGGGGAATGGCTTTAAATTGGAAGAGGGGAGATTTAGAGGAGACATTAGGAAGAAATTCTTCACACTGAGGGTGCCTTTTCAGCAAAAGCTTCCATTAGTTGTCTAGAAGATCTCAACCCAGCTCCAGGACCTCAGCCTTCCCTGAACCTCATCTAAGCTACTTGCACAATTGCTCTTACAACATTCCCAGCTGGGAAGAGATTCCATGGCTGTTGATGCATTACAAATGACAATAAAACCAGAAAAACAATGGCAGGAGATGGAGGGAGATTGGGAACACGAGCAAGGAAGAGCAGGGAGGGAGAGTCCCTGGCTTGGGGGATTCAAGCTCAAATGCTGAATTTCACCAAACACTTAGGAAGGTTTTCATGGTCTCTGAGGAACATCATCAGGAACATCGCCAGGAACCAGCCCCTGCTCTTGGGACACAGCTTTGCTCTGGCCAGGTGGCTCTGGTGGGCACGGCACAACCCAGGCACAGTCTCCAGCTATAAAACACACGCGCTGGGCTGCCCTGGGGACCTGTCCCTGCTCCACGGAACTCACCACCCCGATGGAAAAGTAGTTGTTGATGATGGTGGATGGGACAGGATCTCCATTGGCTTCTCCATCGCTGGGAATGACATCTATCTGCCAGCGGTCCAGCATCACCTCCGTGCTGTGCTCAATGTCTTTCAGGACCTTCATCAGGTTGCCTCCTTCGTAGCCTGGAAAGGAAAGAAGGTGGAGGATGAAGGAAGATGAAGGAGGATGAAGGAGGATGAAGGAAGATGAAGGAGGATGAAGGAGGATGAAGGCAAGCACAGCCATCTCACATGGGGATGGAGGCAGGTGGGTGCTGAGCACCCAGAGGAGCCTGGGGCACCAGCAAGACACCCAGCTCGTCCTTGCAGCCATGGCAGAGGATTCAGGTTCTCCTAGCTGGAAAAGGTTTTTGGGCGGGACCTGGCTGATGGTGAAGTTAGAAAGCAGTGGTTGCTTTTATTTGGAAGGCATTAGAGGTAACAACAGGGGATGCCAGGGCCAAGACGCAGCCCCGGCGCACTCCCACGCCAGGACAGCCCCCACCCAGCCTCATCAGATGGTCCCCGTGTGCCGGCCACCCCCGTGCAGACGCTGGCCCAGCCTCACCTCCTCCCCAGCGCAGGCAGCGGGCCAGGTCGTTGCCCGTTCCCAGGGGCAGGACGGCCACCGGTGGGTGCTTCACCAAATTCGCCTTGTCTGCAATTCAAGGGGAATGAGAGGTTTGGGGCTGAACAGGCTCATTCCTTGCTCCTCTCCACGTCCCTTCTTGCCTGACGTCCCAGGGGTGATGCTGGTGGCAGGATCACCGCCCTTGTTGAGGGAATATTGGGATCACCGAGGATGCTCTGCAGGAACACGAGGGCTTCTCGCTTACCTATGCAGTCCAGGATCCAGCCCACCGTGCCGTCCCCTCCACAAGCCAGGACGCGGAAATCCGGAGTGTCCCGAAAGAAGCTCAGCCTGGAGAGAGGCAGAAGAGTCCAGGGGTGAGGTGGAGGAGCAGGGGCTAGCAGGAGGGAGCAGAAGATCAGCCACAGCGTCTCCCTACCCCGGCGCGGGCCCGCCGCGGTCCAGGTTGTACACTTGGCGTGGGTTGAGCAGGTAGTGAAATTTCCGGAGGACCCTAGGGAAAGGGAGGAGTGAGAGATGCTGTGGAGGCGAGCCCGCTGCTGAGAAAGGTGCTGAGAGAGGGACCAGCAGCCCCTGACCCCAGTGGGATGCTCTCCATGGGCAGGTCCCCACCTACCGCTCCCCTTGTCTTCCTCCACTCTTGGGGTTCACAAGCACCAGGAGGGGATGCGTCCCGGGCCGGGGGCTGATCTGGAGGGGAGAAAGGGTCATTGCGGATGCCTGGCCGCTGCGGGGCTCCCTCGTAGCCCAGCACAGGAACCTACCTGCAGCCCTTGCCCGTCCACGGTGGTGGAGTTGAACTTGAAGCCCTGGTTGTCCTCAGGGCTGGTGCTGGCAGGGGAGTCGCTCTGGGATCTCCGGCAGTGGGACTGCCTGTCCTTTGGGGAACAGAGGCACGGATGCACACGCTGCCCCGGGAACCGGTGGAAGCAAGGTTGGCCATGGCGATGCCCAGACCGGTCCTGGACAAGGGCACTTACCAGGACAACGGGGCAGATGTAGGAAGGCAGCAAGATGTGGTCGCGCAGGGGCCCCCCATCGCACTCCGGCTTCACGTGGGAGGCACATTTGTTGTGGAGCTGGAGGAGGTGGGAAGGAGGGACGTCAGGCAGGGGACACCAAGCCACCTGTAAGCCTCTCCTGCCCCACGGCACAGGGTGCACCCTGCCCCTCAAGACCCAGTGCCAAGTGGGGTTCCCCAGGGCTCAGTGCTGGCTCCAGCCCTGTTTAATGTCTTTATCAATGACCTGGATGAAGGCATCGAGTGCTCCCTTAGCAAGTTTGCAGATGACACTAAGCTGGGTGGAAGTGTGGATCTGCTGGAGGGTCGGGAGGCTCCAAAGGGACCTGAACAGGCTGGACTGCTGGGCTGAGACCAACGGCATGAGGTTTAACACGGCCAAATGCCGGGTCCTGCACTTGGGGCACAACAACCCTGAGCAGCTACAGACTAGGAGAAGCCTGGCTGGAAACTGCCTGGAGGAGAAGGACCTGGGGGTGCTGGTTGACAGCGACTGACCATGAGCCAGCAGTGGCCCAGGTGGCCAAGAAGGCCAACGGCATCTTGGCTTGGATCAGAAACGGCGTGGCCAGCAGGTCCAGGGAGGTTCTTCTCCCTCTGTACTCGGCACTGGGGAGACCGCACCTCGAATCCTGTGTTCAGTTCTGGGCCCCTCACCACAAGAAGGATGTTGAGGCTCTGGAGCGAGTCCAGAGAAGAGCAACGAAGCTGGGGAAGGGGCTGGAGAACAAATCTTATGAGGAGCGGCTGAGAGAGCTGGGGGGTGTTTAGCTTGGAGAAGAGGAGGCTGAGGGGAGACCTCATTGCTCTCTACAACTACCTGAGAGGTTGTGGAGAGGAGGGAGCTGGGCTCTTCTCCCAAGGGACAGGATGAGAGGGAATGGCCTCAAGCTCCACCAGGGGAGGTTCAGGCTGGACATTAGGAAAAAATTTTTCATGGAAAGGGTCACTGGTCCCTGGCAGAGGCTGCCCAGGGAGGGGGTTGAGTCACCTTCCCTGGAGGGGTTTAAGGGATGGGTGGGCGAGGTGCTGAGGGACGTGGTTTAGTGATTGATGGGAATGGTTGGACTCGATGATCCGATGCGTCTCTTCCAACCTGGTGATTCTATGATTCTATGACCTGTATACTCACAGTGACTTGGCACCAGACGCAGTGGAGGCCGGTGATGCCCTGGTAGCACTTGATGCTCTTGTGGCATCGGTCGCACTTGACGGGGGAGTTGCCCTCGATCCAGGTGTGCTGCATCACCTGCAAGGCACGGGGTGGGCACTGCAGCCGCAGCACCCCCTGCCCCACGGGGGTCTCCTCTCCATTAAGGGCTGCACCGTGATGTCGGAGCGGAGCTTGTCAAGCAATTGATGCTGACTGCTCCAAACCAGCCCCTCGCACCGCTGCCTTCCCTCCCCGGTGCTCTGTGCAGCCCTTTGGGGACACCACTGCCCACCCTGAGCTGCAGCAAATCTCAGGGCTGAGGGTCCTGGGGCTGCAGGCGAGCCCCATCCCACCAGGCTGTGGATGCTAGGAATGCCTAAACGATGCTGCCCAGGACACCACAGGCAAATCCCAAGAGAAAAAAAACATGGAGGAACAACAGGAGAGCGAGGGGGCTGCTGCTGCTGGATGTGCCGGCTCTGGGAGGGCTCTGTGGGAGACGTGCTGGCTCAGGAACGCGGCAGCCGCCTACTCACGCTCGTGTTCCTCTTGGATTTCACGTAGGTACTGATGCAGGAGGCGATGTCCTTGGACACACATCTCTCGTGGACCGTGTACTTGCAGACTGGTGGGAGAGAAGGCGGTGAGCATCACCCCGCAGCGCGGGCGCTGCCCCCTCCTCACTCACCCCTGGCACCCGCAGAGATGGGAATTGACCCGGATCAGTCCCCACTCCCTGGGGCACTGGGAGAGGGTGGGAGCTGCTGGGCAAGGGCCCACGATTCAGACTCACAGGAGCAGCAGAGGCCCTGCTTGCGGACCCCTAGCAGCATGGTGCGGCAGAAGTTGCAGTAAGCGGGTTTCTTGAAGTGCTTCAGCCTCCACGCGTGCTGCCCGTCGTCCTTCACGTTCTGCGGGGCAGGAGAAAGGATGGCTCGGGCGGTCACTCCCAGACGTTCTTCAAGCATCCCTCCTCCCTCTGCGTCCCCCCCTTGCTGCCAGGGTACGTGCAGCTCCTGGCACCGAGCGCTGGCTCCGCGCAGACCCTCGGGGCAGCCCAGCCGTGCGGATGCTCTGCCGGTGGCTCATGGCAAGGGGGGGACTGCATATCTGGGGCCACCACCACCACGGGGTGACTAAAGCAAATCTGGCTCCAGGCACCTGTGCTTTGCAGGAGCCACTTAGAATTCCCTGTTTTCTTGAGCATTCCTGCTGGAAGGAGCCTACCCCCTGCCTCTGCGTGGGAAGCAAGTAGCAGGATGGGCACTGGGGACCAAAATCCCAGATCTTCCCTGCACGCTATCACCCAATGACTAGGGATGCACCATGAAATGAAGGATAAGGAGCTTTTGGAACAGGTCCAGAAGAGGCCACGAGGATGATCCAATGGCTGGAGCTCCTCTGCTATGGGGACAGGCTGAAAGAGTTGGGGTTGTTCAGCCTGGAGAAGAGAAGGCTCCAAGGAGACCTTAGAGCAGCTTCCAGTGCTGAAAGGGGCCCCAGGAAAGGGTCTCTTTCTCAGGGAGGGCATGGATAGGACAGAGGGAAATGTTTTTCAGCTGAAAGAGGGGAGATTGAGATGAGATCTTAGGCAGAAAGGTTTTTCTGTGAGGGTGGGGAGGCCCTGGTTGCCCAGAGCAGGGGTGGCTGCCCCATCCCTGGAGGGGTTCAAGGCCAGGCTGGATGGGGCTTGGAGCCCCTGATCCAGTGGGAGGTGTCCCTGCCTGTGGCAGGGGTGGGACTGGATGCGCTTTAGGGTCCCTTCCGACCCAAACCATTCTATGAAGCCCGAAAGGATGTAAAAACAACACAGGGAAGTAAGGGGTCGGGTCCCAAACTACCCCTCTCCTGCTCTTTGAAGCCCCCCCACCCAGGAGAGAATCATAGAATCACAGAATCACCAGGTTGGAAGAGACCCACCGGATCATCGAGTCCAACCATTCCCATCAATCACTAACTCATGTCCCTCAGCGCCTTGTCCACTCGTCCCTTAACCCCCTCCAGGGAGGGTGACTTCACTTCTTGTGGTGAGGGTCCCAGAACTGGACACAGAGGCAGGTGGTGGTGTCTGCAGGGAACAGCTCGGGGCTGAGTGGTGCCAGGCAGGCTGCGGCGCGTTGCCGGGGGTAGGGTGCCCTCCCGTGGTCCCTGCACACCTTCCATCGCCACCCAGCCCTCGGATTTCCTCCAAAGCGGGCAGGGTGGCTGCTTCCAGCCAAAACAGGTCCCTGTGCTCGCACTCACCGTCTCCATCCCCAGCAGGACCAGCAAGGGGATGGTGGTCATGCCACCCCGGATCCACTCCTCCAGCGTCACCGTCCCGTCGTGGTCGTAGTCGATCTCCTCCATCATCGCCTTCAAGATCTGGAGGAGGGAGGAGCGGTGGTGACAGGGCTGCTGTCAGGAGCTCCCGTGGCGGCCCCAGCCCCGGCACTTACAGGTTTCAGCTCCGTGGAGTCCCACTCCAGGTACTCGGCCACGTGCACCATCTGGTTGATGATACGATCCAACTCCTGAACACAGAAAAACGACCACAAACAGCTTTTAGGGCACAAGTTGCGTACCCAGCCTCGCTGGGGACGTAGCAGGTCTACATCCCAACACACCCAGGGCTGCCCCAGACCCCAGCCCACTCAGTGGGGCAGCGACCCCCCACTTCTTGCTGCTTTCTCCTCTGAAAACCTGCCAGAAAGTCAGCATTGGGCTTTCCCTCAGAAAAACTCCTCTGAAAAAACAGATCTTTGTTTGCAACGGGTCAAAAAGGACAAAGAGAAAACATCGCAGGGCAGGGGGCGTGCGTGAATTTTCTTTTCCCAGGACACCGTGACCTGATGTAGGTGGATTTTTCTGGAGCTGCGGCTGGATGCTGGACTGCGTCCCCCAGCCCCCATGGTCTGGCCCTGCCTTCCTCCTTCCCCCTTCCCAGAGCCCTGGGGAGCTCAGAGCACCTCCCCGGGGCAGCGGGCATCCCAGCAGGGCCCTGGGTGAATCATAGAATCACCAGGTTGGAAAAGACCCACCGGATCATCGAGTCCAACCATTCCTATCAAAAATGTGTCTCCAGTCCCCTGAGCAGCCCTGGCTTTCTCTCCATCCGACACTTACCGAGCTGTCCAGGAGGCCGTTCCCATCAGTATCGTAGAGGCGAAACATAACTGGGGGGAGAAGAGGGAGAAGGAGAGGGAGAAGGAGAGGGAGAAGGAGAGGGAGAAGGAGAGGGGGAAAGAAGGAGAGGGGTAAAGAAGGAGAGGGGGAAAGAAGAAGAGGGAGAAAGAAGGAGAGGGGGAAAGAAGGAGAGGGGGAAAGAAGGAGAGGGGGAAAGAAGGAGAGGGAGAAAGAAGGAGAGGGGGAAAGAAGGAGAGGGGGAAAGAAGAAGAGGGAGAAAGAAGAAGAAGGAGAAAGAAGAAGAGGGAGAAGAAGAGAAGCCGGCTGCCGGTTAGAGTCCAGCCTGGGGCAGCCGGAGCAGCCAGCGCCCGGTGCCGGGGGTGCAGGGTGGGAGCTGAATGTGGCTCAGCCCAGGCGAGATGAGATCAAAGCCCATACCAGGCTGTGGGGTATCAGAGCAAAGCCACGGCCATCCCAGCTGCCCCTCTGCCAGGTACGGGAGCAGAGGGGTGATGCCGAGCGTTTTTCTTAAGTGTTTTTAACGTTTCAGCATGAGAAATTGAGCAGGGATGTCCAAGCCCCACACTGTTTGTTGAGTAACCCCCCCACCCCAGCTCCCCGCATCCCAGGTCCCACTTACACTCCAGCTTGTCCTCTGCCCGTCCCCTCTCCAGCAGGGACAGGTAGCAGACGATGTCCTTCAGGTGGACGGCTGGGGCCAGGGGAGGTGGTGGTGGTGGCGGGGCGGCTTTCTGGGAGCCGTGGCTCTTGCGCAGGCTGAAGGGCAACCTCTTCTCCACACTCCTCGTGCCTGCGGGCACACAAAGAGGACGCAGGGCTGGGTGATGCCGCAGGAGCAGGGTAAACGCTGCCAGCTGGACCCTGGGGCAGCTCACACCTCACACCTGAGGCAGGATGAGTGGTGGGAGCCCAGGGCATGTGCCCTGTTGGGGACAAACACGCAGCCAGAAGGAGCGAGAAGCTCGGCTGGCGGTGGGACAGCTCGCCAGCGCGCCAGGACAGCCCACGCTTACGGCTGCCGGCGCCGACAGCAGCTTCAGCAGATGGTTGCTCCTGGCAGAGCCCTTCCCAGTGCTCCCGGCCTCGGTGCGTGGCAGGAGCTGGGCTGGAGGCAGCCGTGAGTCACCGCTCCGAGCCCCGCTCCGAGCCCCCCGCGCTAGGAGCTGCTGCCAGGTAATTAAGACATTGACTGGTGTAGGCACCGCGGGACAGGATCAACAGCTTAAGTTTGCGAAGCAACGGTATCAAAACACCAGGAACCTGCTGACTTTGGAAGGTCACCAGCACCGCGCCAGGGACCTGACCAGCCACGCTGCCGAGGAAAAGTGGGGCTCCTCACTCTAAGCTTTTCATAGAATCATAGAATCACCAGGTTGGAAGAGACCCACGGGATCATTGAGTCCAACCATTCCCATCAATCACTAACCCATGTCCCTCAGCGCCTTGTCCACCCGTCCCTTAAACCCCTCCAGGGAAGGGGACTCAACCCCCTCCCTGGGCAGCCTCTGCCAGGGACCAATGACCCTTTCTGTGAAGAATTTTTTCCTAATGTTCAGCCTGAACCTCCCCTGGTGGAGCTTGAGGCCATTCCCTCTCATCCTGTCCCCTGTCACTCGGGAGAAGAGGCCAGCACCCTCGTCTCCACAACCTCCTCTCAGGTAGTTGTAGAGAGCAATGAGGTCTCCCCTCAGCCTCCTCTTCTCCAGGCTGAACCCCCCAGCTCTCTCAGTCGCTCCTCATCAGGCCTGTTCTCCAGCCCCTTCCCCAGCTTCGTTGCTCTTCTCTGGACTCGCTCCAGAGCCTCAACATCCCTTTTGTGGTGAGGGGCCCAGAACCACCCATGTCCCCCATGGAGCCCCAGCCAAGCTCACCTGGAGACTGAGGGCTGAGCACAGAGATCTTCAAAGAGCCCGAGGAGTTGTGAGCAGAAGGGGTGCCGGTGGTGGACTTCTGAGAGGATGACCTGGAGCAGCTGGGAGAGGTGCTGGGGATCGATGCCGGCGTGAGGGATGCTGGCTGCAGCTCAGCCGCGTTGCAGCTCTTGAGCTCAGGAGGGTGTCGTCCCAGGGCATTTCGGAGTGTTTTCCCATTGATCCCTGCAAAGCAGACAGATGCCCGTGGGCACTGGCAGAGGTTGCCCAAAGAGGGAGTGGGATCATCATCCCTGGAGGGATTTAAAAGAAGCGTAGATGAGGTGCTCAGGGACATGGTTTAGTGGCAGATAGGAATGGTTGGACTCGATGATCTAAGAGGTCTTTTCCAACCTAGTGATTCTATGATCATGGTGCTCAAGACAAAGTGGGGACACCGTGGTCCTCCACCACCGGCCAGAGCCACCCCGGAGTCCTGACGCAGCAGCTGAGCACCCGGAGAGGCTTCTCCGTTTCCTTCTGCAATTCATAGTCCTTTCGGCCACTACCTCCACGAGCTGCGAATCCCCTCAGGCAGGGGCTCGGGGAGGCAGAAGCTGGGGGCCCAGCACAAATCCCTTGCTCTGGGTGAGGCTGCGTGCTCAGAGGCCGCCCACACCAGTACCTGTGACAGGGGCGCAGGCCACCTCGCTCTGGATGGAGAAGCCGGCATCGAGTGACTTGGGTTCTGAATGCGTGGAGGAAAGGGAGGAATCAGTGCAACGGAGCCCAGTTGGTTCCCAGCCCAAGGGAAAGTCCTTTCCTCCCTGGAGCAGCGCAGGGACTCTGGAAACCCATCCATCTGATGGCCCTAATGCCACCCCACAACCTTTGGGGCGGCATGGGAGCAAGCCCAAGATGCCACCAGGCTGTGCCGGCTCGCTCACCGCGGGTGCCGAGCTGCGAGGCGCTGGGGCTCTGGCGCTGGGGCTCAGGGGAGGCTTGGCAGATCTTACGCTTGAAGGAGGTGAAGAGGTGTTGGCAAAGCTCCTCGGGCACGTCCGCCTCCAGGTAGGTCGTCATGAAGAGGCGAAAGCCCTCGTAGTCGATGGGCTGGGGAGGGGACAGAGGAAGAGGATGGAGGTGGCCACATCCCAGAAAGCCAAATATTTCCTGGGCTGCATCCAAAGCAGCGCGGCCAGCAGGGTAAGGGATGGGATGTCTGCCCCTCTGCTCCGTGAGACCCCACGGGGAGCCTGAGTCCAGTTCTGGAAAGCCCGACATAAGGAGACAGAACTGTTGGAAGGAGGTCACAGAGATGATGTGAGAGCTGGAGAACCTCTGCTACGGGAACAGACTGAGAGGGTTAGGGTTGTTCAGCCTGAAGAAGAGAAGACTGCAGGGAGACCTTAGAGCAGCTTCCAGTGCTGAAAGGGGCTCCAGGGAAGCTGGGGAGGGGCTTTTTCCAAGGGCCTGGAGTGATAGGATGAGGGGGGTGGGTTTAAATTGGAAGGGGGAAGGTTTAGGCTAGACATCAGGAAGAATTCCTTCACAATGAGAGTGGGGAGGCCCTGGCCCAGGTTGCCCAGAGCAGGGGTGGCTGCCCCATCCCTGAGGTGGTTCCAGGCCAGGCTGGATGGGGCTTGGAGCCCCTGATCCAGTGGGAGGTGTCCCAGCCCATGGCAGGGGTGGAACTGGATGGGCTTTGTGGTCCCTTCCAACCCAAACCACTCTGTGACTCTACGAAGTGCCCTGGACACACCATGGGGGTTCAGAGCCAGTGGCAGGGGGGGTCCATGCCTTGCCCTTCCCAGCACTGCAGAGCCCTCCCCAAAACTGAATCTCGACCTTCTGGCCCAGTCAAAGGAGGCCAAGGGTGTCGGAGGCAGAGGGGTGTAACGAGCTGTGCCCCAAAGCCTCCCACTCCCCCTGGGCAGGGGACAGAGCAGCAGGACCCTCCAAACCTACCCACTCACCCCCTCCTTCCCTGCTGGGCATCCCCAGCGCATTGGGATGCTGCCTTCCCGATGGATTTTGCAGCTGGAGCGAGGGTCCTGCGGTGCGCTTGAATAGCTGGGTAGTTTTGCTGCCCCTCCTTGCAGCATTCAGCCCACTGATTTTTCACATTTTGCCTCATTTCTAGTGATTACAGCCTGTGAAAGGCTCTGTCCTGCTGTCACACTAATAGGTCTCTCTAAAAGCACCGCGTGGAAAAAAAATAAGCTCAGCCTTCCCCAGGCGAGAGCGAGAAGGCACGGAGCCTTCTCCTGCCCCCACCGTGGCAAGAGCAAAATCATTCGCTTTGGTAAGAGAGAGTAAATCCCTCCTGACTGGTTAAGAAGATGCCCCAAGATGCTCTAAAGGGAGCCTGCAGCCAGCAGAGGTGGGGATGGGATGGGATTGGGTAGGAAGGGATGGGATGGGATGGGATAGAGTGGCTGCATGACAACCCTGGTCCCCAGGATGGTTGAGGTGAGATGCGGCTCCTCCTCTAGAGGAGCATCTTGCTGAGTCCTGGGAGCACGGCCATGGGGAGCCAGGGGATGGACAGACAGACCTGCCCTGTCCCGGCTGCAGGAGCTGGGCTGGGGAGAAAAGGGACAGGGGAGCTGGAAACAGCCTGGGAAGAGGTTAGAAAGGACACGGTCATACCTGTTCAGGGTTGTACCTTGAGAGGACGCCGTCCCCCTGGAACTCCTCCAGGACATCTTTGAGCTTCTTGGTGGAGTCTGGGGAGACAAAGGTATTACACTGAGCTTGGCACCAGGGAGCCCCCTTTGCCCTTAGACCACAGCTCCTGCTGTGCTGGAGATGAGTTTATACACAATTTCTGGTCTCCTCCATGCCTGGGAAGGGGTCCCCTCTGCCTGCTTTCCTCCTGCTTCGGAGGAGGACGACGTGCTGGGCAGGACATACAAGTAAAGCTGCCCAGTAGGGATCTTCCTCCAATCTATTTAAAAATGAGTGCAGAACCAGAGTGAAGCCACGGTGCTGGGCAAGGAAAGCCCAGAACACTCCCCAGCGCCGAGTTCTCTGGGGGTGACGCTGAGCACAAAGCCTGGCCATGTCCCACCCGCAGTTGGGATGCTCTTGGTGCTCCCAGCTGGCTGCGGTGCCCTATCCTGGCACCTCCACAGGGGCTTTGGGTGCCTCCTAGCACCTCTTGGCACCCTGCAGACTACCTTGGGCTGCCTATTGGCATCTCCAGGAGGTGCCGGGATGGAGAATGAGAAGGGTATCGCTCCGTGCAAATCTCCACACAAACACTAAGTGGCCCAGAAGCTCTCCTGGCTGAGTGTCCTCTGTGCTGGAGAGGCTGGAGGGACATTGGTCCTTCCAAAACTGAGAAATAAGAGAAAGCCGGGAAAAAAAAAAAGATCAAGGCTAGGAAATATCAAGCCCTCACCTTCAGGCAGAGATCTCTGAGGATGTTGATTTAAAAGGCTCTTGAATAACAGCCCTGTTAACTGTGAAACCCTCTCCCTGAGGGATGACGGCGCAGGCTCCTGCTGCCCCCAGCCCTCTGCTGCCCCTCTGGTAGGGGGACAGCAGATTAGTGCCCTAATGGCACTGGACAAGGAATTTCCGAGATGCCTGGGGCAGGACTGGTGGTCACAGAGCAGCATCGCTTCTCCATCAGCCACAGCAACAAGCACACCTGCATGCCGGCTCTCCAGCGGGCAGGACCTCGAGGACCTGGTTTCTCCAGGGGACAGGACCTCGAGGACCTGGTTTCTCCAGGGGACAGGACCTGAAGGACCTGGTTTCTCCAGGGGACAGGACCTCGAGGACCTGGTTTCTCCAGGGGACAGGACCTGAAGGACCTGGTTTCTCCAGGGGACAGGACCTCGAGGACCTGGTTTCTCCAGGGGACAGGACCTCGAGGACCTGGTTTCTCCAGGGGACAGGACCGCGAGGACCTGGTTTTGGATCCCTGGGCTTTTCCCATGCCCCTCACCGGCAGCCCTAGGACTCCCAGGCACCACTGCCAACCTCCTCTCCCCAGCAGGAGCTGCAGGAGAAGGCTGCTCTGCAAAAGTGCTGAGTAAAATTGGCAACCCCAAGGCGAGCTGTGAAGCAGCTCTGCATGTTTAGGAAAAGCCAGTCTGCTTTCCTCGCTGGCATTTCACTTCACTAACGAACGTGGGAGACGGCCGCCTTCAGAGGGACTGAGCCCAGCTCATGCGTGCATCCCCCAAAGCAGGGGGGGCTTGAGCTCAGTTGAATCCTCCCAGGCGTGCAGGCACGAGAACTCCTCTGCCGTGCCCCACCAGGCAGTGCTGGGAGTCAGGAACCTCCCCACCCCAAATCTAAGAAGTCATATGGACACCGAGGACATGGGGGACACCAGCCCAGCAAAGACCAATTAATGACTAGGAAGGACACGGAGCTTTTGGAGCAAGTCCAGAGGAGGTCACTGAGATGATCTGAGGGCTGGAGAACCTCTGCTGTGAGGACAGGCTGAGAGAGTTGGGGTTGTCCAGCCTGGAGAGGAGAAGGCTCCAGGGGGACCTTAGAGCAGCTTCCAGGGCTGAAAGGGGCTCCAGGAGAGCTGGGGAGGGACTCTGGATCAGGGAGGGCAGGGGTGGGACCAGGGGAATGGTTTTGAGCTGAAAGAGGGGAGACTGAGATGGGATCTTAGGAATAAATGTTTTCCTGCGAGGGTGGGGAGGCCCTGGCTCAGGTTTCCCAGAGAAGCTGTGGATGTCCTCTCCCTGGAGGGGTTCAAGGCCAGGTTGGATGGGGCTTGGAGCCCCTGATCCAGTGGGAGGTGTCCCTGCCCGTGGCAGGGGTGGGACTGGATGGGCTTTGAGATCCCTTCCACCCCAAACTGCTCCGTGATTCTATGACTTGCCAGCCCCCTCTCCCTGCCCCGGGGTGCGTGCAGGGTACTCACAGTCCGTGTACTGCTGCAGCTGGGCGAACTCAGTGGGGCTGAGCGAGATCCACCCACCATCGCTCATCTTCGGGCAGCAGACCCTGACGTGGGGACCACGAGCGGCTGCTCTCGTCCCGCCAGGCTCCGTGTTGCAGTTCTGCTCGGTCACATCAGCACCCCAAGGGGCACGGGGGTTTCTTGGTGGGGCAGCGTCATCCCCCCGAGCCTGCAGGCAGCAAACCTGGGAGCTTCAGAGCAGCTGGTCAGCACTGTCCTCCCTAGAGCGGGGAGGAGAAGAGAGGTCAGCAGCTGGAAGAACGAGGGGTTAGCACCATCAGCACCTCTGCCGCGGACCTGGCACCGCAGCATCACAACAGCCGCCGCTCTCCGGGACCAAAGGATGGAGCTGATGGAAGCAAGGGTAACGCTGAGAGCACGGAAAGGAGGACAAGGCTGCAGGTGGGGTGAAGAGCTTGTCGCCTTATTTACCCTCAGCGTTTTCCAGGAGAACCCAGCATGACAGGAGCAGAAGGAAGGACACAACTAATTAGAGGAGACGTGATGCCCAGAGGCAGGGGAGCTGAAGGAGTGGAAACTCCCAGCTTGCACCTTCATCTCCAAAGCTGCTGGTGACCTTTAGCAGGCTCCACCACTGAGAATCACTGTAAATGAAAAATCTACACTCAAAATCAGATGACGGGGGAACCTGCTTGGGTTGGAAAACCCTGTGTCGCAGAGGAAGGGCCAAAGGGTTCCTAAGCAAGCAGCTCTCCCCAGCCCATCCATCTGAAGGCTTCTGCAAATCGGACGCGGGGGGAAAGAGCAGCCAGTCTTCAAAGTGGTTCTTTTTATGGAGTGGGTTACAGTAATTTGATCTCAATTTTAGGACTGTCTCTTTGGTAAATGTCGGCCCCGGTTTCCACCAGCCTGAGCTGAGAGACTGGAAGGAGTGGAGCACAGGAGAGCTGGGAAGGGCCACGCGACGTGGGGTGACGCTTGGGGAGCATCCGCAGCCCTGCAGGTGGCTGAGCAGCACGTGGTGCCCTTTCATTTGCAGAAAAAGGCATTTGATTAAGGCAAGCAAGTCATTTAGGGGAGCTGCTGGGTCCCACACGCAACGCCAACCCCAGCCAGCGTCCCTTAACCCCTCATCTTCAAGCCTTCCCTGCAGAGATGGTCTCTGCCATAGATCTTCTCCTTCACCTCAGCCACAGAGGGCAGCCCCAGCATTGCAGGGAGAGGGAAATGTCACGTCCTCATCCTCACCAGGGCCCTGAGTCCATTCCAGCTCAGCTCAGCAGCTCTTTTGGCCCCACACACCAGCTGGGGACAAGCTGGACACAACAATTTTAGGGCTAGAAAAGAATTACTCAGTCTTCCCACTCTGGCATCAGTTTTCTGGGGAAGGACCGGCAGGGATATGGAGTTTGCACCCTTCCAGGGTGAAGGGCTTGTCCTGACACACCTCTGAGGCCGGTCCAGAAGAACTCGGTCTGTAAGGAACCCTCTAGCACTGCACACAGATAAACGCGCTGTTTCGTTTGACTAGAACCTATTCTTTTATCCTAAATTTATAGGAGGAGAGGCTGAGAGAGCAGAGCTAGCTCAGCCTGCTGAAGAAAAGGTGAAGGTAGGGACCTGGCTGGGTCCATCTGCTTTAAGGAGCTCAGGTGCACCGAGCCCTCCCAAGGCAGAATCGTAGAATCACCAGGTTGGAAAAGACCCACCGGATCATTGAATCCAACCATTCCTATCAAATACTAAACCACGACCTTCAGCGCCTCGTCCACCTGTCCCTTAAACCCCTCCAGGGAAGGGGACTCAACCCCCTCCCTGGGCAGCCCTGGCTTCTTTTAAGAGCAGGTTAAGGGGCTGCACGGAGGAACAGAAAGAAAGCGAAGTGGAGCTAATTGGGGCTCCCAAGGGGCTTTCCCCCAGCAACCGCTGCAATAACAAAGGCCACTTCTGGCACGCCAACCTTGGGTTTCAGGAAGGGCAGGAAAAAGCCTCCTTAGGAATCCAGCTGCCGCTTGTTCGGCCACGCTCTGAATTGTCAGCGGCAAATTATGTTCTATTAAATCAAATTTGCCTCTCTCTAAAAATAGCTCCCCTGCGAGCGTTACGAATAACAGCGGATCGCCCTGCCTGAAAGCGCTTACCGGGACGCAGCCCCTCTCCCTCCCCAGCGCGCGTGGGCTTCGCGGCGCTGCCAGCACCAGCCGTGCGACGTGACTCAGGGCGGCTCGAGAGGCCGGGGGAGGATGGAGAGTGGGGAGCCGGGAGGGCTCGGAGCGCCTCCCGAACCCTCCCAGGGGATGAGCTGGTGCCGGAGCCCACGGGGAGCTCCCACGTGGAGCATCCCGGCTGGGACGCGGGGGGATGAAGGAGGTACGGCGGGAGTATCGCTGGGTGCAAGGTGGAGGAGAAGCTCAGTGGGAGCCAGCGCCCGGCCATGTAGGGCCTGAAACACTCGCGTCAACAAGGGAGATGCCAGACTGGAGCTGGCGATGGACCAGTCCCACCCGGCAAGCACAGCCCTATCAGGGCCAAGCCATGGGCAGCGGGCACGCTTCGGTATCCATGAGAAAGGGGTGTCCAGAGACACCCCCAGTGTCTAGGGCTGAGGGGGGTTCCTGGAAGCAGTAATGGAATCATAGAATCACCAGGTTGGAAAAGAGCCACCAGATCATCGAGTCCAACCATTCCCATCAGTCACTAAACTATGACCCTCAGCACCTCGTCCCCCGTCCCTTAAACCTCTCCAGGGAAGGTGACTCAACCCCCTCCCTGGGCAGCCTCTGCCAGGGCCCATATGACCCTTTTCATGAACAATTTTTTCCTAATGTCCAGCCTGAATCTCCCCTGGTGGAGCTTGAGGCCATTCCCTCTCGTCCTGTCCCCTGTCCCTTGGGAGAAGAGCCCAGCTCCCACCTCTCCACAACCTCCTTTCAGGTAGTTGTAGAGAGCAATGAGGTCTCCTCTCAGCCTCCTCTTCTCCAGGCTAAACACCCCCAGCTCTCAGTCGCTCCTCATAAGGCCTGTTCTCCAGCCCCTTCCCCAGCTTCGTTGCTCTTCTCTGGACTCGCTCCAGAGCCTCAACATCCTTCTTGTGGTGAGGGGCCCAGAACTGAACACAGGATTCGAGGAGCAGTCTCCCCAGTGAGAGGGAAGGGCAGAGGAGCTGGTTTTCCAGCCATCCACTCTGCTGATAGATCTCCAGCCAAGCCTGGTCACCTGGTGCTGCCGAGGACAGAGGCCCCAGCTCCTTTGCTGCTCCCCTGGCATGTCGCACAGGGCTCGCTGCAGGTTTGGGAGGGCTTGTTCCACCAGCCTGGCCCCTCTGGGACCAGAGCTAGGGGTGGGGACCCAATTGTGCCCACGCTGGGGCCCAGCAGCCTCCAGGTGCTGAGGGACACGGTTTAGTGTTAGATAGGAATGGTTGGACTCGATGATCCGGTGGGTCTCTTCCAACCTGGTGATTCTATGATAGGTGCCAGCAGAAGAGCCGCCGCTCGCGCTGAGCTCAAGCCTCCAACCGACCCCGCAGGGGCTGCAAGCACATGCCCTGCCTGCAGATTTCTGCTTCAGCTGCCCTTTGGGAAAGAAAAACATCATCTCTTCGGGCTTCAGGAGTTGGCACGAGCAGGGAAAGCTCCTGCTGGGCGTACGAACGCCTGGATGTGCGGAGGCTGCAGCTCTCCGACAGCAGCGGGCAATAGCGTGGCCTGGAGCCGGACTCTTCCTCGCGTCCCCAGCCGGACCCGCTGAAAGCCACTGTCACTCACAACATCTTCTCCCCGAGCACCGTGGGTCCCTGCAGGAATGGCATTTTCCAGCCCCATCTTTCGCAAATATCAGCCTATTTTTGTGCCGGGAGGCCCCTGAGGCGGTGGGTGGAGTGTAAATCCCTCCTGTCCCACTGCAGCAAACAAACCCCAACCAAGTCACGCTCAAACTATTTTCTGCAGTGACAGGAGAACGCACTTTTCTGCATTTCCCCAGCCTGAGAGGACGCTCAGGATCTGTTTTCCATTCTCCCTGCCTGTTGCTCCCGCAGCCCTTTCCCCACCCAGCCCCGCAGAGCCGGGCACACTACCCAGGAGCCTTGCACCAGCTTTGCTTTGGGTGCTGAGCACCCTGGTGGCACCAGAGCAATGAAATGCGTGGGCAGGGATGCCCAGAGCACCTGGACAAACCCATGAGTCCATCCCTACCGGCCCCAAGCACCTCTGGGTGAGAGGAAAGGTGCTCCTTTCACCCAGACCACAACTTGTCTGGTAGAAAAGCCCCTTCCCACCCTAAACAGGGAGACAGCAGCTGGTCCCGCAGCCTGAGAGGGGGGAATCCGCTCTGGGATCCCCTCCTGTGGGAGGAGAGGTGCTCCATCCCACCTGGAGCAGGTGCTTTTGGGGTGTTGTGGTGCCTGCCAGCTCCCCTGCCTTCCAAACAGGGTTGTTGGTGCACAACCCACAACCCCAAACCCTACGTGCACTGATCGGCCAGGAGCCCCTCCTGGACACCAGTGCCTGCTCCCAGCTGCAGCTTTGAAGCAAGCGAGGCCAGGTTGGATGGGGTCTTGAGCAGCCTGAGCCAGCGGGAGGTGTCCCTGCCTATGGCAGGAGGGTGGAATTAGGTGATCTTTAAGTTCCAGCTCAAACCATTCTATGATTCAATGCAGTGTTCCGCTAAGAGATGCTCCCCTCTCCCTCATCACAGCATTACAGGACCAGCAAAGCCGGGGTGGGGGGAAAAAGACGGTGGTGTCTGCAATCCCCACCACAGTCAGGCAGCGAGAGAGGAAGAGGAGGGTGGTCTTGGCTGTCCCTCTGAGTCCAGGGTCAGGCTGCGGATGCTGGGACAGCTCGGCTCAGCCCAGCTGCATGGGGGGACCCAGCAAGCCCCCCCATCGCCCTGCCTGGCTCACACCGTGGGGATACAGACAACTTCCCGACATCCTACTTGTCACCTTTTTAGAGAATTATTTTGCTGGCTGAGTTTGGAGCAGGCTGGATCCAAGCTGGGATGCCTTCTGAGCAAGATCCCCTCGTCGCCTCCCTGCAGGTCTCACCCAGACCAGAACTTGTCTTGGGGAAAAGTCCTTTCCCATAGCAAGGCAGCGGCTGGCCCCGCAGCCCTGGAGCTGGGATCCTCCCCAGGATCCTCCCTGAGCTCCTAGCTCCATCACCTCGTACCCACACACCCAGGGCTTCGTGCTGCCTGCAAAGGGAACCTGTGGCTCTCTCCCTCTGGGAATCCTGCGGCAGCGAATCCCATGGGCTAAGAGCACCTTGCATGGGATAACGCTGCTTTCTAGTGGCTTTGAAACAGGTTCTCCTCTTCCCACCCCAAAGCAGCCTGAGAAAGAAGTTGCAGACAGCCTCTATTTGCAGGCCGGACACCCTCTCGGTCCTCCTGGACACCAAAGCAAACGGCCCCAGCGGTTTTTTACTTAACAAGAAAAACACTAATGAGCTTTTCCAGCCTGGCAACGTCTGACTCGGGCTGTTTCTCTGCCCACCCGAAGGGTGTGGAGCTCTATAGCAAAGCTGAGAACCGACACGACGCACACGGAGACACCAGCGAAGACCCTTCCTGGCTGCCTCAAAGGGTGGGGGGCAGCTATCCCCCCATCACCTCTCCTTCCCCATCCTCAGGGCATCTTTCCCAGGGGATGAGCCGCCTGCCAAGGCACCTGGGGACCCCGGCTGCTGCGCCTCAGCATGCGACCCCGCTCCCAACGCTTCTCCCTCTCCCCACACCGTTCCCACCGCCTGCCCCCTCTCCAAACACCGCTCCCAACGCTTTTCCCCCTCCCCACGCCGCTCCCAACGCGTCTCCGCTGCAAACACCGTTCCCATCGCTTTCTCCCGTCCCCGCAACCGCTCCCACCGCGTCCCCCATCCCCACGCCGCTCCCATCGCTTTTCCCTCTCCTCACAACCGTTCCCATCGCGTGTCCCTGCTCCCCATCCCTTTCCCGACCCTTTCCCCCCTCTCCCGACCCTCTCCCATCGCTTTTCCCCCACTCCACCCCTCACCCGACCCTTTTCCCACTCTCTCCCGACCCTTTTGCCCCACTCTCCCACCGCTTTTCCCCTCTCCATCCCTCTCCTATGGCTTTTATCCCTCTCCCATCCCTCTCCCTATCCTTTTCCCCTCTCCCCACCCCTCTCCCGACACTTTCCCTCCTCTCCTATCGCTTTTCCCCCTCCCCATCCCTCTCCCTACCCCTTTCCCCCTCTCTCCCGACGCTTTTCCCCCTCCCTATCCCTCTCCTATCGCTTTTATCCCTCTCCCGACCCTCTTCCCCCCTCCCATCGCTTTTCCACCCTCCCCATCCCTCTCCCGACCCTTTTCCTCCTCTCCCATCGCTTTTCCCGACCCTTTTCCCCCCTCTCCCATCGCTTTTCTCCCTCCCCATCCCTCTCCCTACCCCCCTTGCCCCCTCCCCATCCCTCTCCCATCGCTTTTCCCCATCCCTCTCCCGACCTCTCCCCCCGCCGCTGCCCCGGAGGATGCGGGCTGCGCTCTCCCGGCTCTGGGGTCCCTCCTGGGTCTGTTTTCCCCGACGGGGGGATCCTGGGGCGATCCCGGAGCCCCCGCAGCCCCGCTCCTTCCCTCCCCCCCCCCTTACTTGCCGGTGTCGGCGGCTCCGGTGCGGCTGGAGCTCGGTACCGGGGATGCGAGCCCAGCCCGCTCCGCTCCGCCCGCCGGCACCGGCGGCCGGGGGGGAGACGAGGAGAAGGAAGAGGAGGAGGAGGAGGAGGAGGAGGAGGGGTTGGGAGGAAGAGCCCGGAGCCCCGGCCGCGCCCCCGCCCCTCCCCGGGCTCGGGCAGCGCCGCGGGGAGCGGCCGGGGAGGAGCGGGGGACGCGTTTCCATCGTGCGGCTCGGTTATCGGGGAATTTCCCCGCTCCCAGACAGCGGCAGGACTTGCCCGGCTGCTGCCCGGCCGCGTCCCCGTCCCCATCCCCATCCCCATCCCCATCCCCGTCCCCATCCCCGTCCCCATCCCCATCCCCATCCCCGTCCCCATCCCCGTCCCCATCCCCATCCCAATCCCCGTCCCCATCCCCAATCCCCATCCCCATCCCCGTCCCCATCCCCATCCCAATCCACATCCCAATCCCCGTCCCCATCCCAATCCCCGTCCCCATCCCAATCCCAATCCCCGTCCCCGTCCCCATTTCCATCCCCATCCCCGTCCCCCTCCCCATCCCCAACCCCGTCCCCATCCCCATCCCAATCCCCATCCCCATCCCCGTCCCCATCCCCATCCCCATCCCAATCCCCATCCCAATCCCTGTCCCCATCCCCACCCCACTCCCCGTCCCCGTCCCCATTTCCATCCCCATCCCCGTCCCCGTCCCCGTCCCCATCCCCATCCGCATCCCTATCCCCATCTCCATCTCCATCCCCATCCCCGTCCCCGTCCCGATCCCCATCCGCATCCCCATCCCCATCCCCATCCCCATCCCCATCCCCGTCCCCATCCCCGTCCCCATCCCCATCCCAATCCCCGTCCCCATCCCCAATCCCCATCCCCATCCCCGTCCCCATCCCCATCCCAATCCACATCCCAATCCCCGTCCCCATCCCAATCCCCGTCCCCATCCCAATCCCAATCCCCGTCCCCGTCCCCATTTCCATCCCCATCCCCGTCCCCCTCCCCATCCCCAACCCCGTCCCCATCCCCATCCCAATCCCCATCCCCATCCCCGTCCCCATCCCCATCCCCATCCCCATCCCAATCCCCATCCCAATCCCTGTCCCCATCCCCACCCCACTCCCCGTCCCCGTCCCCATTTCCATCCCCATCCCCGTCCCCGTCCCCGTCCCCATCCCCATCCGCATCCCTATCCCCATCTCCATCTCCATCCCCATCCCCGTCCCCGTCCCGATCCCCATCCGCATCCCCATCCCCATCCCCATCCCCATCCCCATCCCCATCCCCGTCCCCGTCTCCATCCCCATCCCCATCCCCATCCCCATCCCATCCCCGTCCCCATCCCCATCCCCATCCCCATCCCCATCCACATCCACATCCACATCCCATCCCCGTCCCCATCCCCATCCCATCCCCATCCCCATCCTGTCCCCACCCTTGTCCCCATCCCCATCCTCGTCCCCATCCTTGTCCCCATCCCTGTCCCCATCCTTGTCCCCATCCCCATCCTCGTCCCCATCCCCATCCCCATCCCCGTCCCCGTCCCTGTCCGCAGTCCCATTCCTTTCTTCATCTCCCTCCACATCTCTGTCCCCAGCCCTGTCCTCCTCCCTGTCTCTGTCCCCATCCTTGTCCCGTCCCCATCCCTTTTTCTGTCTCTATCCCCATCCTGTCCCCTTCCTCACCGCTCCCCCTGTCCCTATCCCGTCCCCATCCTTGTCCCTGTCCCTAGCACCATTTCTCCTCTGACATCCCCATCCCCCTTCCCATCCCCATCCCTGTCCCTATCTCTGTCCCCTCCCTGTCCCCATCCTCATTCCCATCCCTGTCCCAGTCCATCCCCATCCCCATCCCATCCCTCTCTCTTCCCTGGGGTTTCCCCCCCTGCACCTCAGTCTCTCCCACTTCCGAGCGCTTTCACCCATGGCAAAGGCTGCTCCTTCCTAAGGAACGGAACAAACCACCAAAAACAAACAAACAAAAAAATGCCAAAACAGATAAAAAGCATTTTTATTTTCTTTCCATGACGCGTACGCCTGCCTGCTCGGGGGTGACACTATTTAAGGCATGTCTATTATTTATGTTTTGCTATATTTATATTAATTAGAGATGCCATCCACGTATGTAGTTCTCCAACTTCAAAAAAAAAAAAAAAAAGAAAAAAAAAGCAGGAGAAGGGGACTGACAGCTGAGACTGATCTTTCCCGAGAGAAAGAAGCAGAGAGGAGCAGAATCCCCAGCTACGGCCGCAGCCTGCGTGCTGGTCCCATACGATGGTCCCGCTCTGCGCCCGGGATCTCTCTGGTCCCTCCCTCCTGGCTGGGACCCCAGAGAAACAGGTCAGGGCTCCAGGCTGGGATGCTGAGGATGGTGGAGTCCCCAGAGTCATTCCAGATCTGCCTGGGCAAGAGGAGCAGCCCTCAAAACACCCACCAACCCCTGGTGATGGGCTGGGGCGTCGGGCTGAGGGCTTTCCCCTTGTAGAGCAGAGGAAAGAGGGCTCCGAGCTCTCCGATCGTCTCCCTTGGGTTTGTAACCTGTGCCACCTCACCAAAGTGGGTGACCTCTCCTCTCCCTGAGATGAGAGTTTCAGCCCTGTCCTCGTCCTGTCCCATGGCTCCTCCACCCTGGGGAGGCCTTTCCGCAATGAGAACATGTGAGAGGAGGAGGAGAAGGAGAACAGGGAAGGCTCCTTGGCTGGACGCCCTCTATTGCCTTTGCCTATGGTACCAGAGAACATCAGCTCCAGGCTGGGCAGGCAGAGACCCCACCAGAGCTGGTGAAACACCTCCTGCAAAGCCTCAGCTGGCAGGCACAGGGTCCTTTTCCACAGAAAGAAACCTTGCACCAGGTGAAACCTTGCCCAGCTCAGGGCTGACCCTGGTCCTTGCGGGAGCGATGCTCCCAGGATGCGCTGTTACCTCCAGGGATGCTCTCAGGATGCGCTGTTACCTCCAGCGATGCTCCCAGGATGCGCTGTTACCTCCAGCGATGCTCCCAGGGTGCGCTGTTACCTCCAGCGATGCTCCCAGGGTGCGCTGTTACCTCCAGGGATGCTCTCAGGATGCGCTGTTACCTCCAGGGATGCTCTCAGGATGAGCTGTTACCTCCAGCGATGCTCCCAGGATGCGCTGTTACCTCCAGGGATGCTCTCAGGATGCGCTGTTACCTCCAGCGATGCTCTCAGGATGAGCTGTTACCTCCAGCGATGCTCTCAGGATGCGCTGTTACCTCCAGGGATGCTCTCAGGATGCGCTGTTACCTCCAGGGATGCTCTCAGGATGCGCTGTTACCTCCAGGGATGCTCTCAGGATGCGCTGTTACCTCCAGGGATGCTCTCAGGATGAGCTGTTACCTCCAGGGATGCTCTCAGGATGCGCTGTTACCTCCAGGGATGCTCTCAGGATGCGCTGTTACCTCCAGGGATGCTCTCAGGATGCGCTGTTACCTCCAGGGATGCTCTCAGGATGCGCTGTTACCTCCAGCGATGCTCTCAGGATGAGCTGTTACCTCCAGCGATGCTCCCAGGATGCGCTGTTACCTCCAGGGATGCTCTCAGGATGCGCTGTTACCTCCAGCGATGCTCTCAGGATGAGCTGTTACCTCCAGCGATGCTCCCAGGATGCGCTGTTACCTCCAGGGATGCTCTCAGGATGCGCTGTTACCTCCAGGGATGCTCTCAGGATGCGCTGTTACCTCCAGGGATGCTCTCAGGATGCGCTGTTACCTCCAGGGATGCTCTCAGGATGAGCTGTTACCTCCAGCGATGCTCTCAGGATGAGCTGTTACCTCCAGGGATGCTCTCAGGATGAGCTGTTGACTCCAGCGATGCTCTCAGGATGAGCTGTTACGCCCAGTGATGCTCTCCCTGCACACCCAGACAAAAGAGGTTCATTCTTTCCCCCTATCCAAGTAAGTATTCCTTCCAGGGATTAATTAGTAAATTAAAATGGTTGAAAGACAAAATGATAATGATTAGGCACAAGCCCCAGTGACGATGTCTCTCTCTTGCAGAGCTGTGTGTCCCAGCACACTCCCACCTCCCTCGAAAGGCTGCGCTCAGCAGATTCACCCCGAGGGTTGATCTGTCAGTAGGAAAGACCCTGGGGATGAGGTTTGTGTGGGCAAGAGCTACCTGTGAGTGTTTTAACCGCTGATCCCCAGGCCTGAAAGCCCTGACCGTGTGGCTTTGCACCCTTGGGAGAAGGAGGAACCCCTTGCTGGGGTGACTGTGGTCTAGGGGCGCTGGCAGCTGCTGCGAAGCCTCCGAGTGCTGGAGGTGAAAGGCCTGGGTCCAGAGAACTGGGGGGAAAAATGTGCCGCTCTGTTTCATAATCCGAGGATTTGTAACTTGCCCCCAGTCCCCATTGTTTTACCAGCACCCCCTCTCTCTGCTGCAGATCGGTGATGACCCCCCCACCCACCAGAGACCCCGCAGCCGCTGCCAAGCCCCGCGCCCCATCCTGGCTGAGATGAGCTCGAGCAACGCGCTGAAAGCTCGATTGATTAGAGCTGCAGCCCCGTTACCCAGCCCTGTCCAAAAAAGTCATCACATTTCTCCTGGCAGCGACTGTTCTTCTTGAACCTGAGTCACCATTCCTGCTTCTGATGCTCTAATTCCTTCTTTTTCAGTGGTTCCCTCTGGCAGGGCCAAACCCCAGCAGAAGCAGGACAAGCCTTATTTTAGGGGCACCCAAACGGAAGAGAAAGCTTTTGTCCGTGCAAAGGAGAGATTAAAAGTGTCTTTTCATCATCCGAGCAGACTTGGGAGGGGTTATCAGCTCTCTCCTTGCTTTAATTCTGGTTCATTTGCTCTTGAAATGTGGACCTGAGGCAACGCGGAGATTCGCTGCTAAGTCAGTTTAGTGCCACCTCCCTGCCTGTTCTCCGTTACGTCGGGGAGAAGGAATCCCTAGCAATTATAACCTGATTATTTTACTGAACGTATGATTACAAGTGGGAACTGCAGAGCCCGTCAGGGCTCTGAGTAATGAGAATAGCAGTCAAGATACAACTAAAATGAGCCCTGGCTCTTGCTCTGGAGACAAGTGGGCTGCTCAGAAAGCTGTTTGCCTGCCCTTCATCCCCACAAGTTATTTCTCGGTGACCAAAGGAAAGATGACAAGTTTCAAAGGGGAAGAAAAAGACTCAAAAACAAAAAAATTGAGAAATCTCCAGGGCTGACTTTTCTTCTTAGAGCATTCATTCTTCTCCTTGGTCTTGTCCCAGGGATGGACAGGGAGGAGGATGAGCTCTCCCACTCCTGCCTGTGGGTGTTCACCAGCGTTATATTAAGTTGGAGTGAGCCTGGAGAGTGGCAGATTAGGCTGGAAATTAGAAAACACAGCGGGGGTGGGATGTCCCCAGAGAGGGACTCAGCTGCAGAGCCAGGAGATGCCAGCGTGGCCAAACTGGCCCCTTCCCAGTGGTCGGTTGTGGTGATGAGGGATGCTCTGGGGTGTTGTGCTAAGGCTTCTGTGCCCCAAGAGCTAAGCCCATGGCAGAGCAGGACTGCTGGCTGCTCAGCTGCTTTTATTACTGTCTGTCTTGCCGAAGAACCTGGTGCCACCCTAGGGGGCTTTTCCCAGCCTCTTGCCCTGGGGGGCTGCATGTCATGGGAGAAACCACAGCATCTCTGAGCAGACTCCACGTCTGGAGAGCAAAGCCCTCTCCAGGACTGGGATTCTTAGGCAGGATGATATTGTGGAGGGTGAAATAGTTCCGATTTTGGAAGCGATGGGGCTGGCGTATCCTGTGGATACGAGGGAGAGCTGCAGCGATGCAGCCCTGGGGAGCACACACTCTCCAGGGCTGTGCAGCTCTTGTGCAGAGCCAGCTTGCTCTCGGGGAAAGATGCTGCGAGGGAGTCGGGGATTTGGGCGAAGCTGCCTTCTCCCAGAGGCTGGAGGAGGACCCCATGGTGAGGCAGAGACTGGTAGAGCGAAGCCTACAAGCCACGGGCTTCTTCTGAGCCTGAGTGCTCAGCACCGGCTGGGGAAACCCCGGTGGGAGGGAGCTGGGTGAGGGAAAGCAGAGCTATGGGGCAAGTCAGAGCACCCATGAGTGCTCTGCTAAACATAGAATCATAGAATCACCAGGTTGGAAGACACCCACCGGATCACTGAGTCCAACCATTCCAGCATCAACCTGCCCTGTCTCCCCTTGAGTAACCACGAGTCTGCAGGAGGCGGTGACCACAGTGACAATGCAATGACCCAGGAAGGGTCAGCATCGTAGCAATACGGTGCCACTAACCATCAGCAGAGAGCACCACTCAAAGTGCAGGGTGCAACGTTGCATCTCCTCATCCACGTCCCAACCACGTTGCATCTCCCCATCCACGTCCCAACCACCTTGCATCTCCCCATCCATGTCCCAACCACGTTTCTCCTGAAAATTACACCTTGGCGGTGTAAAAGTAGAGCAAAGACGTGAGGGATGCTTCAGCAGAGCTGCGCAGGAGGTGCTCTGCTCTTACTTGAGTAAATAGAGCAGTGGAAAAATCACATATTTAGCCACGTACACGGAAACCCCCTCTCGTACAGAGGTAGCGACTTCTCAGCTGCGAGCTCAGGTGGCCGGTGCTGTGGGTGACAGTTGGTTGCGCACCATGGGTGCAGCTGGGGGCCTCCAGCAGGACAAAGAAGGTGGGAAGAGGAGGGCAGGGGGGATCACGAAGCAAATCTGGGGTGCAGGAGCCCATGCTAAGGCAGAACCCCGGCTCCGTGTCCTCGGGGCAGGTGTGGGAACAGCCTCCCCTTGGCTCCCAGCTCAGGATGCTGCCGCCTCGCTCCATGCATGGAGCAGAGTAGGGAAGGGAGTCAAAGAGCTGTCAGGTGTTGTTAGCGGTGCGACATCTCTTAATCGAGCCCATCTGGTTGGAAGGCAGCGAATCCGGCAGGGTTTCTGCAGACCTGCTGGTGAAGCCTTTTGCCAAGGTTTTACAATCAGCATTAATAAACATGCCGAGGCGGCTTTTGGCACCAAGAGCTGAAACTTCCCAGGCTGAGACTGAGAAAAAAACAGAATTGCAGCAAAAAAATCCTCGCTGCACAGCAAAGCTCCCGGGCAGCTCATTCCACCTTCTGGGATGTGCAGATCCCTCAGAGCTTGCAAATACCCACTCGGCTGTAGCTGGCTCCCATGGGGACTTCATCTTTCTGGATGTGCACGCACGGATCCTGCATCCCTAAGCAAAGGGCTGGCTGGTCTGCTCGGGTTTTCCACCAGCCTTTCCCCCCACCAAAGAGCCACCAGATGTTTGTCTGCATTTCCATCTTTCTCATCCTCCCTCACTGCGCCATGAGGAATGCTGCGTGGGGTGATAATTCCAGCGTGGAAACCCCTGCCCTTCGGGAAGAGGGATTGCAGGGACACTGCACGGATCAAAGCTGCTGCAACAAACCTGCGTCTCCCCTAAAGGCAGCGTGCGTCATGCAGGCAGCAGGATGGCTCTGGATAAAAGTGCCTGGGCGGGAACAGCTGCACCTGTAGGTGTGCAATAGTGGCACCAAAACCCCGGGTGATTCAGGGAAATGTCGCATTTGAGGATGACAAAAGGGTAGAGCTGAAGCGAGTGGCTGTCGATGAATCACTGGGCTTTTAGGGAACACGCTAGTGGGTGATCGAACTACTCCGCAAAGCTCGGCGCAGTTCTGGAGGATGCTTGGGCTCTGCTACCCATTCCTGGCTTCTCCCACCAAAGCTGGAGGAACAGCGCAGGGCAGAGAGGGGAATAAATGCTGTGGTGCTTGTAGAGGCCCCTGCACGCTGCCACCTCCGAGGGGCCGGCGAGTGGGGGCCTCAGGCTGGAGAACAGGGTGCTACAGGAGCACGTGGTCCCAGCGCGACATGCTGGTGTGAGCCAAGCTTTGCCAGTACAGACCCGTCCCAGCAGCCGTGGAGCTACTGGGGAAGCACGGAGGAGATGGCTGCTGCTACTGCGTGAGGTTGGAAGGAGCCGGTGGATCTTCGTTTGCCACTGTCTTTCTGCCTCTGGCTGTGCCCGACAGACTTCCAGCCTCAGCACGTTGTAGCGGTGCTTACGGCACGAGAAGGCGAGGAGCAGCGGGGCTGGTGTGGTGCGAGACACCAGCACTCCAAACCACCCCAGCACCCCACCCCTTGCTCCTGCTCATGCCCAGCCGGGGGCTGGGGGCTCGGCCACCCCGGCTCCTGCACCCTGCAGAGCCCCAAATGGTCCCTTGGGTGCTTTGGCTTCTCTTCAGTGAGCGCAATTAAATTAGCCTCATTAGAAACACTAATCGTAGAATCATAGAATGGTTTGAGTTGGAAGGGACCTTAAGGATCATCCAGTTCCACATTCTGCCATGGGCTGGGACACCTCCCACTGGATCAGGGGCTCCCAGCCCCATCCAGCCTGGCCTTGAACCCCTCCAGGGATGGGGCAGCCACTCCTGCTCTGGGCAACCTGGGCCAGGGCCTCCCCACCCTCAGTGTGAAGAAATTCTTCCTGATGTCTAATCTAAATCTTCCCCCTTCTAATTTAAAGCCCTTCCCCCTCGTCCTGTCACTCCAGGCTCTTGGGAAAAAGCCCCTCCCCAGCTTTCCTGGAGCCCCTTTCAGCACTGGAAGCTGCTCTAAGGTCTCCCCGCAGCCTTCTCTTCTCCAGGCTGAACAACCCCAACTCTCTCAGCCTGTTCTCGTAAGGGAGATGCTCCAGCCCTCAGATCATCCTTGTAGCCTCCTCTGGTCCCCTTCCAACAGTTCTGTATCCTTCTTATGTTGAGGATTCCAGAAACCACCACTGCAGATGCCCATCACGTCATTCCAGCAGACGGGCTGGTCTGTGTCCCCAGGGTCTTCCCCAAGAGGTTGATGTGGGATGTGGGTCTGTCCCCTAACCCTGCCCCACATGTTCCCAAGGGCTGGCCAGAGCACTCCTCTTCTTGTGAGCAACAAGAAGAATGGCTTGAAGTATATACTTCCTTAAATCCCTTGAACTCCTGAATTAAAATAAGGATGTGGGATTTAAGTTGGAATGGTTTGAAGCAGATATTTGTGTTATATATCATCATGCACGTCACGAGTTGAAAATATTTGGAAGGGCTTTATAAATAGGCATTTGATCACCTTTTCTCCGCCAGCTCCTGCTTCTCTCTATCTCACAGCTGCTGCAGAGCAGGGAAATGCACTTGGTGCTCGAGAACCTGGGGGTTTTACCTTTGGTTATGTTCTGTGCTTCCAAGAGAGATGCTGTCACAAGCTTTGTTTCATCCACAATAGAAGAGGGAGAGTGGAAGAGAGGGGGAGAAGGAGAGGGAGAAGGAGAAGGAGAAGGAGGAGGAAAAGGAGAAGGAGGAGAAGGAGGAGAAGGAGAAGGAGAAGGAGAAGGAGAAGGAGAAGGAGAAGGAGAAGGAGAAGGAGAAGGAGAAGGAGAAGGAGAAGGAGAAGGAGAAGGAGAAGGAGAAGGAGAAGGAGAAGGAGAAGGAGAAGGAGAAGGAGTGCATAAGGATGTTGCTTCTCCAAACATCACTCAGACACCCGCAGACTGCCAGGACAAAATTGTTGGCACCAAGACACTGTCAAGTTACTGGGAATTACTCCATGCTGATCGTTATGTTGTGTCAACCTCAGTACTCCCGGCATGTGAAATGGGAATTTTCATGACATTTTCAGTGGAGAGAGGGGCAGAATATGCCAGAAGCTGTTTCCCAGATTGACAGTTGATCCAGCTGGGGAGGCCTGGAAGCAGGGTTTGGGGTGTCTCACATCTTCCTCCCCATCGTCCCACTCCCAGGCATCACCCTGGGCTACTTGGCACTGCACCCCAAAAACACCTGCCAGGTGCTGGGGGCTGGGGGCAGCTCTGATGCTCTCGTTCGGTTTGGTTTTAAAGCCACGTTAAGAAGCTGTTTCTATTAAAAGATCTGCAGGGTCTAAGATGTGAATCTTCAACCACAGCCAGCTTGTCTCGGTTTCAGCGTCAAACCCTCCGCTGCCGGTGCCGGTGCCGCAGCCACCGGGAGATGAGAAACATTTGCCATATGCTGAGGGATTACTGTATAAAACCAAGATGCTTGGCTGCCCGCCAGGGTACAGGGTTTCCAAATAGAGTCTGAATCCTGGACAGAAAAGTTCCAACTAAATATAGCCATGGCAGCCTTGGAGTTGACTTCTCTTTTTTTTGGTGGGGTGGGGGGGGGTTGAGTTCACTAAAAATAGCCCTAGGGTGGGGGTTGCGCCCCGCAAAGGGGGCAGGTAGAGGTGTGTTTACAAACAGAAGGAAAAACCCAAGTTGATGGTGGGAGAGGGAACATCATCCTTCCTCCCATGGTGGGGAGGCTCCCGAGGGATGGAGAGGATGTGGGTGCAGGGCTGCCTGAAGCTGCTGAGGAGGAGGAACCAAAGGAGGCAGCTCCAGCCTCCTCTTCCTCAGGATCTGCTCAGGAAAGGGCTATCTGCCCAAAAACCATTGCAGGAAAACAAAAAATCTAGGGGAAGGGATGTCCAGATGACACAGAGGACAAGGCAAGCACGTGGCCTTGCAGAAAGGCTGGTGCACGTCGGGGCTTGTCGTGCACAGCTCATCCAGAAGGAACTTTGCTGGGTGCTTTCAGCAGAGCCAGTGGTGCCGCAAGGAGTGATGGGAGGCTGAGGAGAACTTGGTGAGGAGATCGTGCTTTCACTTGGAAAAGGCAATTTGGGTGCCAGCCCTGCTTGCACCTTTCTGAGCCGTGGGCTGGATTACTCAGCCGTAGACTCAGCGGTAAATGCAGAAACAAAAGCAAAGCAGTGATGGAGCGACGGAGCAGGAATCGGGAGGCACTGCACACCGGCCGAGCCAGCCTTCAGCTTTGGGATGGAGCAGCTCTGGGTGCAATAAGTGAAACGCTTTTTCAAAAGTCCATAGAATCATAGAATCACCAGGTTGGAAGAGACCCACGGGATCATCGAGTCCAACCATTCCCATCAATCATTAACTCATGGCCCTCAGCACTTCATCCACCCGTCCCTTAAACCCCTCCAGGGAAGGGGACTCAACCCCCTCCCTGGGCAGCCTCTGCCAGTGCCTAATCACCCTTTCTGTGAAAAATTTGTTCCTAATATTCAGCCTGAAACTCCCCTGGTGGAGCTTGAGGCCATTCCCTCTCGTCCTGTCCCCTGTCACTTGGGAGAAGAGCCCAGCTCCCTCCTCTCCACAACCTCCTTTCAGGTAGTTGGAGAGAGCAATGAGGTCTCCCCTCAGCCTCCTCTTCTCCCATAGGATAAACAACAAAGCCTCAATATCTGGGATGGGAAAGGAGGCATGGGATGTGCTCCTCATGCTGAGCACAGCGCATTGGGAGGAAGAGTTTGAGAGCAAGTGGTGCAAACTCATCCTCAGCAACGCAAACAGCACAGCTTCTCCGCACAAGCTGGTCACGTGTGCTCGAGGCAGCAGGATGCTGAAACTTCTTTAAAGGCAGGGGGAGAAAACTCGTAGAAAGCTATGAGTCATTGGCTGTGTAATATCATATATAATAGAATAGACATAATGTCATAAAAGATTGTTAATAAACTTGATGAGAAAAAGGAGGCGAGACAAGCTGCCTACATGTGTGTTGGCTTGCACCGTATCTGTAAGAGCTTTCCAGCACCTTTGCACTGCAGGCAATATTTCATTTAAGGGTTCCCAGTTCCTTGGACAGCGGATTGGAATATAAGCTAAAAAGATCATAGAATCACAGAATCATAAAATCATAGAATTGCTTGGCTGAAAAAGATCTTTGAGATCATCAAGTCCAACCATGCCTGTCCACTGCTAAACCAGATCCCTGAGCACCTCACCCACCCGTCTGCTTAATCCCTCCAGGGATGGGGACTCCACCAGCTCCCTGTGCAGCCTCTGACAGGGCCCCAGAACCCTTTCCATGAAGAAATTGTTCCTGATGTCCAATCTGAACCTGCCCTGGCGCAATTTGAGGCCATTCCCTCTCATCCTACAGCCTGTCACTTGGGAGAAGAGATCAACACCCAAGCTGGGTGAGATACCTGGGATGAACCTCAGAGAAGGACACGCTGGAGAACACTGGATGTCTGAAATGAACAGGTATTGAATAACCAGAAGCTGTCCATAATAAAATAACCTGGATTTGTAAATTCTCATAAGAAGGCAGGAATGCCTCCAGAGGCGTGATCCCACCACAGCAGAGGAGCTGCCTGGGCGAAGTCAGGCTCTGCAAAACTCATGTTCCTAAAGAGCAGCGTTGGGGAGCTGAGTGACACGAGGGAGGTACGGCTAATAATAACAAATACCGCTGGAGTTATACCTTACATAGATAAAACCGCTGCTGGAACCGGCTTTCTGAGAGCCCGGAGAAAAGCTTTTGTTTAATTTATGGGGCTCAGGCTATATTTAGCCAGCAGATCCTTGGGGTTTTATCTGGAATCGCTGCTCTACGCCAGCAGCTGGAACATTTTAATTGTTTGCTTTGTTTTTTTTTTTTCCCCCAAAGGGAGAAAAAGGAAAGCAGGTGCTGGGATCCAAGCCCACCAGCCTCCCACAGCGGGCAGGGAGGGCAGAAGGGTCCCTCCCAGGAAACCTTGTAGCGTGGGGTTGGGGAGAGCATCCCCTTCTTCCAGGAAAGTGAGAAGCGCTGCTCTGGACCTGGGAACGTGTCTGCGTTCGTGGGGGGGTTATTTGTTAGGAAAGCCCTTTGGTATCTGAGATGTGAGAGGAGCCATCTGCTCGGGGACAGGCGGTGTTTATGCCTCCGCGCCAGCCTGGGCAGAGACGGGCGCCTCGTCCCATCGCGCCTCTCGCTCCCAGTGATGAATGTTTGGGAAAACACCAGTTCTGCGTGCTGGGATCTCCCACGGCAGCTTGGAAATCCTCCCTTGGCTGTGGGCTGACAAGGGGGGGCGCGGTGGGTGGCACTAGGGACAGCCTGTGCCAGGGCACCGGGGGCTGCTGGGGCATCTCCCCATCCCTGGAGGTGTTCAGGGTCAGGTTGGATGGGACCTTGGGCAGCCTGGTCCAGCTGGACGTCCCTGCCCATGGCAGGAGGTTGGAATTAGATATCTTTACGGTCCCTTCCAACCTGAATTATTCTATGATTCTATGATCTCTGCCCAGCAGCGGGCATGCTGGCAGCCCCTCTGGGGTGTTTTGGGGGTCCTGCTCCACTGCCAGCACTCGCGGCTGCAGGGAAGCACCTCTCCCAGGGCTCAAGCAAAGATGTTGGCAAGTTGATGAGACAGAACAGCTATTAAAAGCAAAATGAAGCGTCTTGGCCATGCACGTCCTCCCAGGGGAGCTGACTCGGGCTCAGCCGTCCTTGACCCAGCACTGAGGGTGCTCCAGGACTCCTGCACTGATCAGAGGGGATGTGCGTTCAGGACTAAAGGCAAAACTTGGAAGGACAAGAAAAAGTGGTTGTTTTCAACCTTACTTTTCCACCCTCCCCTCTTTTTTTTTTTAAATTTTTTCTTTTTCTAGAGAGTAGGTCTTTTCCATTTAGACCCCGCTGACACAAACAAGCCCAGGTTTTGTGCTGAAACAATGCCAATCACCCCTTTTCATCGCTGGCCAGCGTGGCGAGCTAATTTTATCCTCCCCGGGCCCCCTCCATCTCCTGGAGATTGTCCTGTTGCAGCCAGGGAGGGCAAGAAAATAGCACATCGCCCACTCATCCAGCCTCCTTCAAGGGAAATATTTATATTATGCCAAAGAGAGGGTTTCCATGGCAGTGATGACTTTAGCACCGTCGCCTTGGAAACCACTTGAGGCCATCTTGAAGGGTTTGAAAATACCCTTCAGAGACAAATAAGGAGAGGGAGCGGAAAGGCCGGCGGGATTACAGCAGTGGTTCGGTCTCCCCCGAGTTGCCCCCTGGCACGTTGCCTGCTCTGGCTGCCGGGCGCCCGCCCACGGATCCCTCCTTGTGATCCCTGCTCGTGCTGCCGGGATGCTCCAGAGCCCAAGTGTTGCCTCATGAATGAACCCCAGACAAAGCAACGAGACACTTTTTGCAAAGAGAAACGATCGGGTCGATGCTTCCACCCTCCAGTCTCCCAAGCCAGCCGGGAGTGGATCACAAGGCGTCGCTCACAAGTGGGAATCATAAAATCATAGAATCACTTGGTTGGAAAAGATCTTTGAGATCATCGAGTCCAACCATCTCCGTCCACTGCTAAATCAGATCCCTGAGCAGCTCATCCACCTGTTAAACCCCTCCAGGCATGGGGACTCCATCACCTCCCTGTGCAGCCTCTGACAGGCGCTCAGAACCCTTTCCATGAAGAAATTGTTCCTGATGTCCAATCTGAACCTGCCCTGGTGCAACTTGAGGTCATTCCCTCTCCTCCCATCACCTGTGGCCTCGGAGAAGAGCTCAGCACCCACCACACCACAACCTCCTTCCAGGAGCTGCAGAGAACGATGAGGTCTCCCCTCAGCCTCCTCTTCTCCAGGCTAAACAGCCCCAGGTCCCTCAGCCGCCTCTCAGAACCCTCGTTCTCCAGCCCCTTCCCCAGCTCCGTTCCCTTCTCCGTACACACTCCAGCCCCTCAATGTCCTTCTTGCAGCGAGGGGCCCAAAACTGAACCCAGGATTCGAGGTGCAGCCTCACCAGCACCGAGCCCAGGGGCACAATCCCTGCCCTGCTCCTGCTGGCCACGCTGCTCCTGACACTGTCCAAGATGAAGGAGCTGCCTCCGTTTTGGGAGGTGCCTTCAGGGAGACTTCCCTGGTGCCACCAGCGCTGGAGCGATGCCGGTGCCCGCCCAGCCTCAAGCACCAGCTGCTTTAGGAGGAACAAACACACAGGTCCCGAGCCCTCGCTGCATGTGGAGAACACCGTGTTTCTCCCAAGGAGGTGTCAAAATCCGAACCACCAGCGAGAGGCGGCTGCTTGCGTCAGAGCGCTCGCCTGCGGTGGCAGAAGCGAGAGAGGGGACCATTCCCACCTCCACAGCCTGCATCTCCCACGGCTCAGCCCCCACCCCAGGGTTTGGTTACCTCCTCCCCCAGCCCGCAGGAGCTCTGCCACCAGCAGCCAGCCCATCTGGCTCTCAAGGACACCACAAACACCGCACGGAGAGGGAAGATGTCAGACGATGAGCTCCGCAATAAGGCTGGCAGCGGCGGGGGGGGGCCAGCAAGGCTACAAGATCTCTTTCTTCAGGTTTTCACCTCCCAATACTTGAAGAGGGCCTACAAGAAACCTGGGAAGGGACAGTTTACAAAGCCTTGTAGGGGTAGGATGAGGGGCAATGGATATAAACTGGAGAGGGACAGGTTTAGGCTAGACACAAGAAGGATTTTATTTACAATGATGATGGGGAGGCCCTGGCCCAGGTTGCCCAGAGCAGGGGTGGCTGCCCCATCCCTGGAGGGGTTCAAGGACAGGTTGGATGGGGCTTGGAGCCCCTGATCCGGTGGGAGGTGTCCCTGCCCATGGCAGGGTGGACTGGATGGACTTTGAGGTCTCTTCCAACCCAAACCATTCCATGATTCTATTCCTGCAGCATTCTCACTCCTTGCTTGTTGATCTCAGAATCCCTGGGGTCAGTGTTGGCTCAAGTCACGGGTCTGTGCCACCAGACGATGCTGGGAGGCTCTCAGATCAGAGGGACTGGGATGCTGGGTTACGGTGGCTGTCGCAGAGATAAAGCTGTCCTCTCCTCATGAACAGCCCTAACCTTTGAGAAGCAAAATCCTTCTTTCCAGGGCCAAGCTGTCCTTTTGTTTGCTTTACTCCAGCATGAACAATACCCCAATCTCCAGTAGAATTCCACCACGGCATCACATCGCTGTGCACGGTGTGAACACACACGGATCCCTTTGTATCGATACAGATCCCTGGGGGTGTTGGTTGACAGCGACTGACCATGAGCCAGCAGTGGCCCAGGTGGCCAAGAAGGCCAAGGGCATCCTGGCTGGGATCAGAAACAGCGTGACCAGCAGGTCTAGGGAGGTTCTTCTCCCTCTGTACTCGGCACTGGTGAGACCGCTCCTTGAATCCCGGGGTCAGTTCTGGGCCCCTCACCACACGAAGGATGTTGAGGCTCTGGAGCGAGTCCAGAGAAGAGCAACGAAGCTGGGGAAGGGGCTGGAGAACAAGAGGAGCAGCTGAGAGAGCTGGAGGTGTTCAGCCTGGAGAAGAGGAGGCTGAGGGGAGACCTCATTGCTCTCTGCAACTACCTGAAATGAGGTTGTGGAGAGGAGGGAGCTGGGCTCTTCTCCCAAGGGACAGGGGACAGGACGAGAGGGAATGGCCTCAAGCTCTGCCAGGGGAGGTTCAGGCTGAATATCAGGATGAAATTTTTCAAAGAAAGGGTGATTGGTCCCTGGCAGAGGCTGCCCAAGGAGGGGGTTGAGTCCCCGTCCCTGGAGGGGTTTAAGGGATGGGTGGACGAGGTGCTGAGAGACATGGGTTAGCGATTGATGGGAATGGTTGGACTCGATGATCCGGTGGGTCTTTTCCAACCTGATGATTCTATGATTCTAACACGGTGGGTTGGATGGATGGAAGCCTTAGAGCAGCTTCCAGCGCTGAAAGGGGCTCCAAGAAATGTGGGGAGGGGCTCTGGATCAGGGAGGGCAGGGATGGGAGCGGTTTTGAGCTGAAAGAGGGGTGACTGAGATGAGATCTTGGGGAGCAATGTCTTTACATGCGGGTGGGGAGGCAGGAAGGAGGGGTCCGTGGGGCAGGGGCCGAGCCTCGGGGCTCAGCCCCGGGTCCGCCCCCGCCCGCCCCCGGCTGCCGGCCGAGCCATGGCCCCGCTGCCCCGGCTGCTGCCGCTGCTGCTGCCGCTGCTGCTGCCGCTGCCCCCGGGCCTGCCCGCCGCCCAGGACCCGCCGGCAGGTGAGGGGGAACCGGCACCGACGGGGCGGGGAGGGGGGGGACTGCCCCGAGCAGCCCCGGAGCCGCCGACACGGGAGAACGGGGGTGCCGAGCCCCGGCGCTCCGGTACCGGGACAGCCCCGGGCTCCCGGTGGCGCCGGAGGCTCCTAGCCCCGGGGCTCCGGTACCGGGACAGCCCCGGGCTCCCGGTAGGACGGAAGGCTGCGAGCCCTGGGGCTCCGGTACCGGGACAGCCCCGGGCTCCCGGTAGGACGGAAGGCTGCGAGCCCTGGGGCTCCGGTACTGGGACAGCCCCGGGCTCCCGGTAGGACGGAAGGCTGCGAGCCCTGGGGCTCCGGTACCGGGACAGCCCCGGCCTCCCCGTAGGGCCGATGGCTTCGAGCCCCGGGGCTCCGGGACTGGGACAGCCCCGGGCTCCCAGTGGGACCGACGGCTCCGAGCCCCAGAGCTCTAGGACCTCTCAGCCCCGGGCTCCCGGTTGGACCGGGGGCTCCGAGCCCAGGGCTCCGGTACCGGGACAACCCCGGGCTCCCGGTGGGGCCGAGGGCTTCAAGCTCCAGGGCGCCGGTACCGGGACAGTCCCGGTGCTGTCCCCTATGGCACCGGGAGATTCGAGCCCCAGGGCTCCGGTTCTGAGACAGTCCCGGTGCTGTCCCCGATGGCACCGGGAGATTCGAGCCCCAGGGCTCCGGTACCGAGACAGCCCCTATGGCACCGGGGGCTCCCAACCCTGCTTGGCCCCACCGCAGCCTCCCGGTGGGACCCGGGGTTTCGAGTCCCAGGGCTCCGGTACAACTCAGCCCCAGGCTCCCAGTGGGACTGAGGACTCTGAACCCTGGGGCTCCGGTACCGCTGAGCCCCGGAGCTGCCTCCCCGTAGGACCGAAAGCTCCGAGCTCCGGTACCGGGACAGCCCAGGGGGTCTGAGTTCTGCCTCCCCATGGGTTGGGGGCTCTAAGCCTGCGATCCCCCATGGCTTCACGGTGGCGTTGGACCCCGTTCTTGCAGGAGGTCTGGAGCGTGGAGTGGCATGTGCTGGTCATGGGGTGGCTACTGGGCAGGGCCACTCAAGATGGGGACAGGCAGTGGGGCGACTCCACTGGGAGCCCTTGGGGGTGGGATCCAGTGCATCCCTCAGGTCTGGAAGATGGAGTGCTGGAAGAGAGGCTTTACTTGCTTCATTTCCAGCTCCGGTTGCAATATAATGGGATAACGGGGCATATAGCAATGCTGACGGCTCATCCAGGTCTTGGGCAGCAATTGGGTACCTGTCATGGGCAGGGGGGACTCGCGAGGTCCCCGCCGATGGCCCCTGGGAGGAGATCCTCCTTCAGGAGAGGGGAGACTGGCTGGAGGAGCCTCACACTGGGAGCTTTGGACCATAGAATCATAGAATCGCCAGGTTGGAAGAGACCCACCGGATCATCGAGTCCAACCATTCCTATCAAACACTAAACCAAGGTGGGTGCCGTAGAGATGTGGGTGAGGAGCAGCTTCTCCTAGGTGTGTGGAGGATGTCACATAGCCCTGGGGGGCCTTGCCAGGTAGAGAAGCTCTACGGAAGGGTGGGACAGCGCCCTTCAGGGGTGTCCCAAGAAGCTTGCCCACTCTTCTGAGCGAGCAGCTGGTCTCCATGCAACAACCAGCCCTCCAATGGCTGCGTGGTGGCTCTGGTTGAGAAGAGAGTGAGGGGCAGTATGTGTTCTGTGTCTTTCTTCTGCTCCAAGCCACTCACTTCACTTCTCTTGTAGCCAAGTGGCAAAAGCACCCCTAGGATGCAAAGCACAGAATTCCAGGCAGGAGATGCTCTCCCGCCTCTGTCACCGAGGACCGCAGTGCTGCTCCTGCCATCCAGCACGAGTGGACTGGTCCCTTGAGATCGGGGACTCTGGACAAAACCCCAGCCCTGAAGAGCTGCAAGGTCTTGGAAACAGCAGGTTCCCATCCAGTTGTAGGAGACTGGCTCTGCCTTCGTGGCTCGGAGGATGAACCCCAGCTCAGGGGTTCCAGGAGGGGGGAAAATGCCCAGGGGAAAGCAGGGCGTCAGTAGGAAGCCGGATTAAAAGCACAGACTCTCCTTTTGCCTGCCGATGGCCTCCTGCAGTGACAGGAGGCTGCATCGCGCCGCCTCGTAAGCAAACAGTCCCAGGGCAGCAATGCGATGCTTTTCCGGCCTTGCTTGGAGAAATGGGGAAGACGCAGCTTCCCAGAGTGTTTGAAATCTGCAATCTCAGCCTCTCCGGGCCGTGTGTAAACACCCTTATCTGAGCTGTGTTAATAAATTGCCCAGTTGTTTGGAGGGCTGCACAGGGCGCGTGACTGTTGGCAGTGGGTCACAGCACAGGGTTCCAGCCAGCTGGAGAGATAAAATGCAGCTTTACTGCTTTTGAGCGTGGAAAACAAGCACCTCTGGGACTGATTTTTTTTCCTGATGAAGGTGCTGGGAAGCGGTGATCCTTCTTCCACCGCTTACTGAGTAGTCAGGCAAATTGGTTTGTGTTTGTTTTCTTTAAACCGCAGTCAAACAGCCCCAGCTGAAGCTCAGACCCTTTAGGCAGGGGTGAGGTTTAAATGCCTGATTCTCAAGGGCTGGCAAACCACCCTTCCTGAGGATCTGAGGAGCGAAATAGCAGGCGAGGATCCTGTTGGAAGACTTCCCCGCAGAGCTAGCGCTGCTGGGAGCTGCAGGCAAGCCCAGAAAGGCAGTTGGACGGGGCCTCTTTGTCTTGTGTTCAGACCTGGTCCGTGCCCCCCGCCAGCTGCCCCGCACCCCCCGGTGATGCTGTCATCCACCATGGCACCGGTGCTGAGAGCCACCCGTGTCTAGAGAGCAGGGGCCTTCCTCCACCAGCTGGAGGTGGAGAAAGCATCTGAACGTGGGTGCAGATTTCCACTGTGGTGCTGCTCCATCTCCTGGAGCATTTCCTGCAGAAGGAGGGTTTGGATGAATTGCTGGGGCAGGGTACAGCTCTCATGTGCAGTGGGAGGGTACGGGGTCCCCCGGGGACTTTATGTCCCACCTTGTGCTCTTTGCTTCTCTTTTTCTTGGTAGTAACTTCCTTGTCTGGGTTTTGTTTGCTTGAGCTGCTCCATCATCTGGTGATGTGGGACTGCACCGCCCGCCCAGCCTTTGTCCTTGTCCTCGCAGGGTCCCTCCCGACCAACGCCAGCTCTGTCCCCCCGCTGTCCCTCTGCCTGAAGCCACGGTGAGTGCTCAGGCTTGAAGGGAAAGGAGATCCACGAAGAGGAATTCCTAGCTTTGGGTCAGCATGGGCAAGGCAGATGACTTCCACTTGCTTTTGGGCCTCCCGTCATGACTCTGAGCGTGTTTTGAAGCTCTCGCAGCAGCGTTATGCAAAGAGTGGCTAGGAGCCGGGTCTGTGGAGCCCAGAGTTTTAAACCACTGAGCAGTTTTTCAGAGTCCTAAGGTGTCTTTTTTCCTTCTTGTAGATTGTCACCAGTATACGAATAGGAGCTGTGAGGAGTGCCTGAAAAATGTCACCGTAAGTAGATGCAGTAAAATTCCAAACCTCTCGCCAAGCCCAAAAACACAGGGTGGGCTTTGCTGGTTGCCAAAGAGCAATTTCCCTCCTGGAAGCAAAGCTGCTTTCCCTGCTCTTGTCCTGAGCATCCTGCAAATGCCATCTCCCCGTGATGGTGAGAGGGCACCCCCACCTCAGCACTCTGGGAAGAGACTGCTAGAAACTGCTTGGGGTTTGTTGTACACTTTTCAAGTTGAGGAATTGAATTGCTGAGCTCCTCCTCACGGATGGGACGCTGTCACAGGGCTGCACATGGTGAAGGAGCCAAGAGGACTGGACTGGCAGGGCAAGCTGCTCCTCCACCAGTCTGCGGTGCCGGTGTGGGATACGTCCCCCTGTCCTGCCAGCCTCCCCTGCTTATCTCCAACATCAGCAAACTTGAACTGGAATCACATCTTGCAGAGGACTTAGAACCAGTTTGACCAAACCCAGCTGAGTGTTGGTGTTGGGGCTTGGAGCCAGCAGGAAAGGAGAGTGCAAAGCTGTTGCAAGGAGTCTGCCTGGGAAGGAGTGTTGAGGACACACAGAAACCTCTCCTGCTCATCAGCTCTGTGCTGAGTGGCTGACTCGGAGGTTTCTTCTTGTCCCAAAACCACTGTGCCAAATAAACATGAAGGATTTAGTGATTACTACAATCGTGCAAGCCAGGAGAAGGGTTCTCGGCATCTTTACTTGGTCTAAAAATGTGCACTCCCCTCTCCTGCTTCTCCTAGGGCAGGCAAGTCTGGGCTGAGCAAATTCAACTGTTGCTCCTGAGCATCCCGTGGATGTTGGGTGGTACCTGGCCCTCAGGAGTGGGTGTCAGTGGCCCTGTTGCTGTGGCTACTAAAGCCGAGCGCTGCTAGCCAGCCGTACTGCCCACACCAGTAATGCTGTGCTGCCTGTGTCCCAGTGCCTGTGGTGTGCCAGCAGTGGGAAGTGCATGGAGTACCCTGTCCGAAGAATCCTGCCACCGTCCGACCTCTGTGAGCTCCGCTCTGCGCGCTGGGGAGTCTGCTGGGGTAAGTGGATGGTGCTTGAGCGATGCCTGCCTGTCAGAGTTGGCTGTTGAATGTCTCTGGGTGCTGCTGGCACGCGTGGTAACGGGAGGTTTCCCTCGCCTCCCTTTCTTGCTGCCGGAATAGCAAGGACAGGCTGAAGTCAACCAAGGTTCTGCAGACTTCTGAAGTGTGGGTGGGAAAGCAGAATGTGAGCAGTCCCTGCCTTCTGGCAAGAAGCACCTATGGGGCTTTAGCTCTTCTAAATATATTCCTCGTGCTTTAGTGTGATGGAGGCTTCCCCATGCGGCCAGCGCTGAGGAACAAGAGCCAAGGCACTTGCTCAGCAGGCAGCTGCCCGTGGAAACCTTCCTGGTGCTCAAAGTGTGCACACACCGGTGGTTGGCTCTTGGGCAGCTCTTTCTTCGGCACCCCGAGCACCGTTCCTGTGCTGCTCTTCCCCTACAGCAGTGTGCCTGCTGTCCCAGGCAGGCTCTTAAACAGCACAGGGGCTCTTGGAACCAAAAGTGAGATGCCCTCTCTGGAGGTTTGCGTGGGCTTCTTCTAATGCTGAGCATGCAGCGGTCCTGCTCAGCTCTCACCCACCTGAGAAAATAGCCTCTTCCAAAGCTTCCATAAGCTGCGCTGAAGCCAGGTCACCTCCAGGAGCTTTTTCTAGCCGCCACCTGGCTCTTGGCTGCCTTTCCAGCGTGCTGCTCTGTTTCCTGGAGGGGTTCTGGAGAAATTAGTGTCCTGTGTAGACCAAGCTTGGTGCACACTTGTGCGCAGACAGAACCCAGTTTGTGTGGCCGGGACAGATAGCAACTAAGCTGGGACTTGATGGGGAACTTGAAGTTGGATTGTAGTCTCCCATCTCATGTTGTGCTTGAGGATGAGCTCTCCTCTCTGCCCACAAGAGAGTGAAAACCACTCCCATTCCTTGTGGAGGAAGAATCTTCTATTTGTAAGCTCTGCAGTGTGCTTTTTTGAACCTTGTGTAAGACCCTGCAATACTCGTTTTTATGTGAGTAGCTTCACAAAAGGTTTCATTGTAGGAGAACACATTCCTTAGCTTGTAAAACTGGCTTTAGAGATTAGTCTTGCGGAAGATTAGCTCTTAAATGTGTCTGTGTTTTTGAGGCGTGTGACTTCAGCCTTTCCCGTCAGACGGAGGCGTTCCCACTGTGCTGCCACCCACCCCTCTCTGCGGGCAGGGGGGAACTGACCCTCAGGTTCAACCTCAGAAGCACCAGTACAGACCTGTGCTGGTGGATAAACCCCCTTTGGAGCTGAAGAGCCTGGCTTGGGGCTGAGCCTAACAACGTTAAAGAAGCCTTTGGACAAGGCCCTCAGACACACAGTGTAAATGCTGGGGTTGTCCTACGCAGGGACAGGAGTTGGACTCTATGATCTGTGTGGGTCCCTTCCAACTCAGGTCATTCTATGATCTGATGATTTAGAGGCACTGCTGGCCTGAGGCAGTAAATCCCAGTGGATCTTGTCTTGCTTTGTCTTTCACCCAAGGACTCCAGACACATATAAGTGCTTCCAGTCCCCTGTCATCTCATGGAATCATGGAATGGTTTGGGTTGGAAGGGACCTTAAAGCCCATCCAGTCCCACCCCTGCCATGGGCAGGGACACCTCCCACTGGATCAGGGGCTCCAAGCCCCATGCAACCTGGCCTTGAACCCCTCCAGGGATGGGGCAGCCACCCCTGCTCTGGGCAACCTGGGCCAGGGCCTCCTCACCTTATTAATGAAGAATTTCTTCCTCATCTCTAGTCTAAATCTTCCCCCTTCCAATTTGAAGCCATTCCCCCTCATCCTATCTCTCCAGCCCCTTGGAAAAAGCCCATCCCTAGCTTATCTGGAGCCTCTACAGGTACTAGATGGCCACTATTAGATGTCCTCGGAGCCTTCTCTTCTCCAGGCCAAACAACCCCAACTCTCTCAGCCCTTCCTCATAGCAGAGGTGTTTCAGCCCTCATATCATCAACCTAGCCTCCTCTGGACCCATTCCAACAGTTCCATCCTCTCCTTATGTTGGGGATCCCAGAACCAGACCCAGGACTCCAGGTCTCAAAAGAGCGGATCAGAGGGGGAGAATTATAACTCCAGGCAGCCATGGATTTGTGTGCTAAATGTGTTTTGTCAAACCCTCTAGTGAACTTTGAAGCCCTGATCATTGCGATGTCTGTGGTGGGAGGAACAATCCTTATCCTGCTGGGGGTCTGCTGCTGCTGCTGCTGCAAGAAAAAGAGCAAAAAGCAAGTATCGAAGGGGTCCCCTCTTTTCTCCAAGTAGCTCGGATGCAGCCAGGTGCTGTTGCAGAGCTGAGTGCCGAGCCCCGCTAACGGGCTCTTCTGTCTGTCAGGCCAGACAAGGATGACGAGAGAGCAGCCAGGGAGCGGGAGAAGAGGCGAGTGCGGCAGGAGGAGAGGTGAGGTTGCCCCACAGTCCCTGCTCAGCAGTGAGCGAGCCCGCTGCCTCCGGCTGCTGGACCATTTGGCTCCTGCCTGCACCAAACGGGCTGTCAGGTGGCTCCTGGGGCTCAACACACACAGTCAGTGGCTGCTGCAGCCCCAGCTCAAACATAAACCTCATGAACAATGTCCTTCTGGAGTGGCTCATGGATGCGGCATCACAACAGTGCTGTGTGTCTGACTCCTCGAGGGCTGCTGATGTGTGTGACCTCTGGTGGCCCCACTGCTGGGGGGAGCTGGGGGGCTGGCAGCTGGGAGCTCCCAAGGTCACGAAGAAGCAAGGAGCTCTAGCTCCTTTTGTTTGGTTTTGTATCATCAGTCACTGACTCGTGTTTTTTTTCTGTTTGCTTCTTTCAGGAGAGCAGAGATGAAATCACGGCACGATGAAATCCGAAGAAAATATGGTACAGTGCTGACATGAGTGACTCAAACTGAGCTTTGGACTGAGCAGCCTCAGTAACTATGCTCCTCACTATGGTTACAGCTGCAGAGGAGACCTGGCTAGCAGGGAAAACGCTGTTTCTGCTTCCCCCCCCTCTCAGGGAATTGTTCTCTTGCCCTTTGGGTGCAAGGGTAGAGGTGCTCGGGTCATGGTGTGGGACCCACACAAGTGCTGCTCCTCTTGGGCAGGGCAGTGGGGGTGTTAACTCTCCCTGGGACCTGTGTCCTCCAACTGGGACCTGTGTCCTCCAAGCCTGCCACGTGGGAGAAGCTGCTGGGGCTTGACTGGAGGGGAGAAGTAGACTCTGGCAGACACAGGGCCTCTCCTGCTTGGCCATGAGGGCTGCTGGGGGCTCTCCTGGGATGGCCACAGAGCAGTTGGCCTCATGCACACGGAGTGTGGTGGTCTCTGTAGGGAAACCTGGAGAACTTTTTTCTATGGGCAGCTGCTGCACGTCCATGCTGGGTGGGAGATTTGAGGGCTTCTGGCTGAGTTGGTTCTTTTTGAGGAGGCAGAGCAGGCAAAACTGAGCCTGAAGGAGCCATTGGTTGGTGAAGCACTTGAGGGAGTGGAAGAGCTGTGCTCCAGGACTGCCTCGCCATGCCGGGGCTCTGCCTTGCTGTGGATGAACCACAGAGTTTGCAGTCTCATTCCTTCTGGCTCTTCCTCCTCCAAAGTGTTGGGCTGGGAGAGCAGTGTGGCCTGGGGGCTGTGACTGGTCCAGGAACAGGCTCTGCTGTCCTTGCTCTGCTGCCTCCCAGTCTGTGGATGCAGGAGCAGGGCGAAGGTCAAAGAATAGCTTGAATTTAATTTGGGGCTCTCTGCTTCTGAGCCCAGTCCATCAGAAGGAGTGTGCAGACAGGCTGTTCTGCAAGATCCATGGTGCTGCCTTACTGGGACTTCACCTGGAATGCCTGGGAGAGGAGTGCGTTATCAGGTTGAGCTTTTTAACAGGTCTTTTCTCCTGTGCAGAAGAGGAGAGTGAAATTGTGCAGGCTGCACACACACTTCAAATACGAGCAGGTCTTTCAGGACCTGCTCCTGAGCTTTGGTCTTTCGGGTCAGCAGGACTGAGGGACGTGAGACTGGGTGAAGTGTGGATGACAGGGTTGTAACCAAGAAGCAGGTTTCTTGCTGGCATGGCTGCTGCTGTCTGAACGGATCTCTTCTCTTCTAGGCCTGTTCAAGGAAGAGAACCCTTATGCAAAGTTTGAGAATTAGCACCTCCGGACCTGCCCCCCACCCTGGTGAACAGTGCCTTCCTGCAGAGCCGCAGGGCTCCACGCTTCCCCCACTACGAGGAGCCACCGCGGTGCCACTGTCCCCTTCAGCTGCCACAGCAGATGAGCCAAATGCTTGGTGACACCATTGTCCCCACTGCAGAGCTTTGCTTTTGCTCTGCTGGTGCAGGAAGACGTGGCGGCAATACCAGAGGATGACAGGTTTCTTCTCACTCCCCCCTGGGGTGGTAACGGGAGTCCAAAGCAATGCAAATAACAGTCCTTGTCCCTGGCCAAGGTCAAAAGCAACCTTATGCATATTTCTTGTTGCTGCTTCACCAAATACCTTTCACGCACACAAAGCCAAGTTTTTCTGTGCACCCCATTTCTTCTGTTTTTTTCCTTTAGTGTAGGCAAAAGCCAGCAAGAGTTTGTGGACTCGTTGGGCAGCACGAGGCAGCACGTGTCCCAGCACATTAGCATTCCTTTCAAAAAGCACAAGTTTCTCGTTCTCTCAGGCCTCCAAGAGGAAGGCCCCACGTGCACATTCTCACTTGGAACTAATATGGGGAAATGCCCCAACTCTCCTACCTCTCTCTGCCTTTCCATAAGCGTGGTCTCCTGGGCTTGATGGCCACAGCTGATAGCAATACTCTAGGGTTCTGATGCCTTTATAATATGTTAACTCTACATTAAACTGATTTGATTACTATGGTCGTCTGAAAGAATTGAATTCTGCTTCCACGCTGGGTCTGGGGCGGCAGCAGTGGCTTGTGGAGTTATGGCCATTACCTGGTCCTGGGTCATCAGGTGCTGAGGGAGGCAGAAGCAAGGCTGCCTTGGACTCTTGCTGTGCTTGAAAGGAGGAGTCTGTTCACAAAGATGCTCAGTCTTTGGGAACAGCTGGGGGTAACAATGCTTTCTAAGAAAGGAGCTGGGTCTTTCTGCAAGAGCTCAGCCTGTAAGCATCCCTGAGCGCCCTATATGAGGCAGGTGGCTTAGGGGCTTCTGGCAGCGTTGGGCATGGACCCACCCCTGTGCTATGCTACCTGTGTAAGGGAATTTCCAGGAGCAGGGTATTTCTTCCTAATGTCTCATCTTCCCCTTTCCAATTTAAAGCCATTCCCTGTCATCCTGTCGCTCCAGGCCATGTAAAAATCCCCTCCCCAGCTCTTCTGGAGCCCCTTTCAGCACGGGGAACTGCTCTAAGTTCTGCCTGCAGCCTTCCTTTCTCCAGGCTGAACAATCTCAGCATTTGGGGTTGTTTGCTCCCTTTCAAATGCCTTCTCTTCTCCAGGTTCAATAACCAGGCTCAATGCTGTGACACTATGTAGGGATGGTAGTGGCTGCAACAACGACCCCAGTCTTACCCTGGGATTTCAAGGCTGTTTTCCCACCTTTCTTAAGCCACAGCAGAGTGGTCCTGCCCTGGGAATCAGCCTGGTGCCAGCTCTAGCTGTTTTGTGCAGGGCTGTCCTGCAATCACAGCACCCTGTACGTGTGACTGTCCTGTGGCTCAAAGTCCAGCTCCCCGTTAATCCCTCCTTCCAAGTTCCCTCATTCATCCCCTGGCTGCCCATCCATGGGAATATAACGGGAGATGGTTGAGGAGGGATTGGAAAACACCCTCAAGTGACCTTGCAGCTGGGATGTAGAAAAAAAACATAAATCATACTAATCTTTGCTGGCTCTATGTGCTTAAGGAGAAAGATTCTTTGTGTTTAGGTAACAAAGGGCTGTGATAAACTCAGGCTTGAGGTTTCTGCCCTGCTGTGAGAAAGATCGAAGCACAGTGGCAAACTGCTTTCTCCCAATAAACGCAGGCAAAGCGGTGGGTTCGATGCACAAACTGTCTAGCAAGGACTGAGCTCCACAGCGCCTGCGTTCCCTCCTGTGTTTCATAGAATCATAGAATCACCAGATTGGAAGAGACCCACCGGATCATCGAGTCCAACCATTCCCATCAATATCTAAACCATGCCCCTCAGTATCTCATCTACCTGCACCTTAAAAACCTCCAGGGAAGGCGAGTCAACCACCTCCCTGGGCAGACTGTTCCATTGCCTAATGACCCTTTCAGTGAAGAATTTTTTCCTTAAGTCGAGCCTGAACCTCCCCTGGCAGAGGTTGAGGCCATTCTCTCTTGTCCTCTCCCCTGTCACTTGAGGACATCTTTAATGTACATCTTCAAACAGCAAATCATATTTTGGATACAGAAGGTAGATGCTTTCTCCACTGTTGTGCCTCTTTCTTTGTATATGAGTGATAGATCACCTGGTTAAACATGAGCAACAGGAAACTTGGATTGCTCAGGCTCTGTTTCAGAGTTACTCTGTATCATGAGGTAACAGAAATAAATGTATTCTTTTCATTTTCATATTTTTGATGTTTCAATGTGTTTAATATACTCCTCAATTATGTAGCCAGCGAGATCATCAGCAAGTTTGCAGGATGACACCAAGCCGAGTGGTGCAGTCATCACACCAGAAGGACGGGATGGCATCCAGAGAGACCTGGACAGGCTGGAGAAGTGGGGCTGTGCAAACCTCATGAGGTTCAACAAGGCCAAGGGCAAGGTCCTGCACCTGGGTCGGAGCAATCTCCAGTGTCAATACAGGCTGGGGGATGATGTGATTGGGAGCAGCACTGAGGAGCAGGACTTGGGGTGCTGGGAGAGGAGCTCAATGTGAGCCGGCAACGTGGACTCACAGCCCAGAAACCACCCGTGTCCTGGGCTGCATCCAGAGCAGTGGAAGCAGCAGGGAGGGAGGGGATACAGCCCCTCTGCTCCGCTCTGAGAGACCCACCTGGGGTCCTGTGTCCAGTTAAGGAGTCCTCAGCACAGGGAGGACGCGGAGGTTTTGGAGCAAGTGCAGAGGAGGCCATGGAGATGATCTGAGGGCTTGTGCACCTCTGCCATGCGGACAGGCTGAGAGAGCTGGGGTTTTTGGACCTGGAGAAGAGAAGGCTGCGGGGAGACCTTAGAGCAGCTTCTAGTACTGAAAAGGGGCTCCAGGAGAGCCGGGGAGGGGCTCTGGATCAGGGAGGGCAGGGATGGGATGAGGGGGAATGGCTTTAAATTGGAAGTAGGAAGGTTTAGACTGGACGTTAAGAAGAAATTCTTCACTATGAGAGACCCTGGCCCAGGCTTCCCCATGCTTGGAAGCGCTCAAGGCCAGCTCGGCCGTTGCTGGGGTCCCTGCTGCGGCCTGAGGGCTCCCTGACACTCTCCTTGGCCTCCCATTGGCTCTTACACCGCTTGACCCCTTGGCCCCGCCCCTCGGCTCCCACAGTTCCTTTCGCCCCGCCCTCCTAAGCCCCGCCCCCTCGCGGCACTTCCGGTTCCCCGTGGTGGCGCGCGCGCGGCTGCGGCTGCGGTCACGTGACCGGCGGGCGGGGCCGGGGCGCGCGCTCCCGCGGGCGGCAGGCGGCGGCGCGAGGTCCCGCGCGGGCCCCGGCGTCCTCCCCCCCTGACCCCCCCATCCCCGCCCCGCCGCGATGTCGGAGGAGAAGCCCAAGGTGAGGAGCGGCGGGCACCGGGGAAGGCCTCTCCGCAGCCTGGGGCTGGGCTGCCAGAGCGCCCCGCCCCGCCCCGCCCGCCGCCGTCCCGCGCCAAGATGGTGGGGGAGGGGGGGGAGGAGGGGGAGAAGAAAGTGGAGGAAGAGAAGAAAGTGGAGGAAGAGGAGGAGGAGGAAGAAGAGGAGGAGGAGGAGGAGGTGGTGGTGGAGGAAGAAGAGGAGGAGGAGGAGGTGGTGGAGGAAGGAGAGGAGGTGGTGGAGGAAGGAGAGGAGGTGGTGGGGGAAGGAGAGGAGGTGGTGGGGGAAGGAGAGGAGGTGGTGGAGGAAGGAAAGGAGGTGGTAGAGGAGGAGGAGGAGGTGGTGGAGGAAGAAGAGGAGGAGGAGGAGGTGGTGGAGGAAGAAGAGGAGGAGGAGGAGGTGGTGGAGGAAGAAGAGGAGGAGGAGGTGGTGGAGGAAGAAGAGGAGGAGGTGGTGGAGGAAGAAGAGGAGGAGGAGGAGGTGGTGGAGGAAGAAGAAGAGGAGGAGGTGGTGGTGGAGGAAGAAGAAGAGGAGGAGGTGGTGGTGGAGGAAGAAGAGGAGGAGGAGGAGGTGGTGGAGGAAGAAGAGGAGGAGGAGGAGGAGGTGGTGGAGGAAGAAGAAGAGGAGGAGGAGGAGGTGGTGGAGGAAGAAGAAGAGGAGGAGGAGGAGGTGGTGGAGGAAGAAGAGGAGGAGGAGGAGGAGGTGGTGGAGGAAGGAGAGGAGGTGGTGGAGGAAGGAGAGGAGGTGGTGGAGGAAGGAGAGGAGATGGAGGAGGAAGAGGAGGTGGTGGAGGAAGAGGAGGAAGAGGCCACCACCGCGGGGCGTGCGTCTGTCTCTGGCCCCTCCGCTCCTTCCCGTTTCTCTTGCAGGAAGGCGTGAAAACAGAGAACGACCACATCAACCTGAAGGTGGCGGGGCAGGACGGCTCGGTGGTGCAGTTCAAGATCAAGCGGCACACGCCGCTCAGCAAGCTCATGAAGGCCTATTGCGAGCGGCAGGTGGGTGGTGGGGATTCGCCCCCATCCCCAGGGCGCCGGGGCTTCCCCCCCACCTCCTCCAGCCCCACCAGAGCACCGGGGCTTCGCTCTCCTAGAGGGAAAGGAGCCTCTTTCAGCTCAAGGATGTGCAAATGCTCCCCCAGGAGCATTAGCGGCACCTCCCGGGTCTGGTCCTGGCTCTGTAAGCCCGTCAGCTCTATACGGAGCGGGTTTCTCTTTGTAAAATGGCACAAACCACATTCTCCTGTGCTGTGACTTCCACTGAGGGTCTCCTCCTGTCCTGTCTCTCCCTTTACTGCTACTTCCTTCTGCTGGTCCCAGCACCACCTGGGGCCAAACAGGAGAGGGATTTGCCCTCACAGCCCAGTTCCTGCTTTCTCCTGTTACCACCACTGCCTTCTGCTTGGTCCTGGAGCTGAACAGGGGAGGGATTTATCCCCACAGCCCAATTCCTGTCTCTCCTGTTACTGCTGCTGCCTTCTGCTTGGTCCTGGTGCCACCTGGAGCCAAACCAGTCCAGTCCTGGATTCCACTCAGGATTTAGGGCACTGTGAAGATGCTCAAGTGAGACCTGAGGCTCAAATAAACCTAGCAAGTCAAAGTCTACCTCAGGTCCTACATGTTCCTTTCTCCTCAGGCAGTCTTCCCGGTCTCTTTTTCCATCAGGAATCCAAAGCACCAGAAGCAGGAGGAGATGTGACATCTTGTCCTGGCCGGAGCAGTGGGAGCTGGTAGCTGATCACACAAAACAGCACCTTTAGGGGGTGGGGATGTTAAATCCTTTGTTTTGAGTCAACTTAACGTACAGATACTTCTCCGACTGGCATCAGGCTTCCTGCCTGGTGAAATCTTTGCGGTCTCAATGTTTGTTCTGCTGGTAATCTCTAAATGTTGGGTTTGGATTCAAAGCCCAGAGCAGGGTTTCTCACCGTTGATTCCTTTTTATTTTCAGGGCTTGTCGATGAGGCAGATCCGATTCCGGTTTGACGGACAGCCGATTAACGAAGCGGACACTCCTGCACAGGTACAGAACACACCCTTCCTACATGATTTTTTCCCTTTGGATATTTTTACTGTTTCAGCGGGAGGGAAATAGGAGCACGGGTGGTGAGGAAGCTGGCCCTGGGTTGCTGTTGTTGAGGGAAACCCTGGGGAGTGCTGGTGGTTTTGGCTCTGTCCCACTTCTCCATCAGCTGGTCGAGAGCTGACAGTGCTGAAAGCGACTCCAGGAAAACTGGGGAGGAGCTCTTGATCAGAGAGGGCAGGGATGGGACAAGGGAGAAGGGTTTTCAGCTGCAAAATGGGAGATTGAGATGAGATCTTAGGGAGAAATGTTTTCCTGTGAGGGTGAGGAGGCCCTGGCCCAGGCTGCCCAGAGCAGGGGTGGCTGCCCCATCCCTGGAGGGGTTCAAGGCCAGGTTGGACGGGGCTTGGAGCCCCTGATCCAGTGGGAGGTGTCCCTGCCCAAGGCAGGGGTGGGACTGGAGGGTTTTTGAGATCCCTTCCAACTCAGATCATTCCATGATTCTACAATTAATGCATTAATTAAAATTACAGCTGCACTATTCTCTTGCTGGTACCAGCTGGGAGCAGGGAGACGAGTGCTTTTGTGACCATGTGTAACTCTTAAGTCCTGTTTTTCCCCATGTTCCTCTGATAGCTGGAGATGGAAGATGAAGACACCATTGATGTATTCCAGCAGCAGACAGGGGGAGTGTGCTAAGACATGCCATCCTTTGGAGAAGAGGAATTTAAGGGTCCTCATCCCACCTCACTCTCTCATCCGTCCTTGGATTTGCTACAAAAAGTAAACAAACGAACATGCCGATCACATGGATTGTTCTCAACCTTAGAGGATGTTTACCAGAATTGCTTGTTATCCGTGCCGTGCTGCATGTGCAAAGTCCAACAGGATCTGCAGGGATTGTGTCTGGAATTGGCCCGATTTGATTTCCGTTCCGATTAAGTGATACATGGTGTCTCTAGTTATCTTTTCTGTTGGTTTGTTGGGTTTTTTTGGTTTTTGTTTTGTTTTGGTTTTTTTTTTACTATAAACCTGTGGCCTAAACCTTTATTCGCGTGTTAGGACACGGAATGTTCATTCCTGGCTCTTGTCCTGCCTCTGTTCGATTCTAATCATGTAAATAATTCCATCTATTCCCATGCCAGCTGTGAGTGTCAAGATTTCCTTTTCAGGTTTGCCCAGGAGAAGGAAGAGAGGTGCTGATTTGCAGTTTTTAGCACATGGCGCAAAGGCTTCCGAAGCTTTCCACCTACGACACGCGGCATGTACATGCGCATACGACGCTTGGTAGGGAGTTGGAGTTTGAAACTTTGCGGATTTACCTGTGCTTTGTCATGGTATGATGAAGTCATCTGAAATATACTTTTTTAATGCAGAAATGAGAGTTGGCCTGAATTATTGTCCAAACAAGAGTTAGCGGAGCAGCTGCTCCGAAAGCTGATGCTCCTGGTAGCACAGCAAGGATTTTGCTTCGCAAACCTACAGGAAGAGGAACCCATCCCTGCAGCTCCAGCGTGCAACAGGAAGAATCCAGCCCCTCGCTCCTGCTGCCTTTTGCACCTCGCTGTCTCCTGCAGCAGCAACTGGTAGTGTGCTCATCAGCTTTCTCTTCCATACTTGTTTGTAGTAGAGAAATATTACCTCCAAATAAGGGAAAAAACCTTTCCGTGTGCTCGGCTGTTGGGAGCGAGGGAAGAGATGAGCATGCACGTGTTCAGAACAATAACTGCCTGCTCGCCTGCTCCCTAACATCTGGAATTTAACACGTTGGTGAGATGGGTTTGAACTCTGCGCCAGCTGCGGGAGCTGTTCCAGGTGGATATTCCCAAAGGCAAGCCTGTTGCCTGCTGCTGCTCTGTGGGATCGGTGCCTGCCTTTCCTGTTGACTGGCCGTGTTCTATCACCTCCTCCCTGCTGGGAATCATAAAGTCATAGAATCCCTAGGTTGTGGAAAGGACCTTTGGGATCAAGTCCAGCCATCCCTGTCCACTACTAAATCACAACCCTGAGCACCTTCTCCATCCCTTAAACCCCTCCAGGGATGGAGACCCCACCACCTCCCTGTGCAGTCTCTGCCAGTGCTTGAGAACCTTTTCAGTGAAGGTTTGTCCTAATGCCCAATCTGAAGATCCCCTGGCGCAGCTTGAGGCCATTCCCTCGTTTTCTGTCTCCTGTCACTAAGGAGAAGAGCCCAACACCCACCTCACCACAACCTTTCTGTCTCCCCTCAGTCTCCTTTGCTCCAGGCTGAACAGCCCCAGCTCTCGCAGCTACCTCTCCATCCCTGGAGGGCCAGGCTGGATGGGGCTTGGAGCCCCTGGTCCAGCGGGAGGTGTCCCTGCCCATGGCAGGGGTGGGACTGGATGGGCTTGGAGCTCCCCTCCAACTCAAACCACTCCATGATCAGCTCCCCTGCCTCAGCAACCGCGTCTCTCTGCGCATGCGCGGCCCGGGCGGGCACCATAGAGAGGAGCGGCCGGCACGGCGTGAGCACCATAGAGAGGAGCGGGCGGAGCAGCCGGCACCCGGAAGCGGCGGCGGGGCCGCGCCATGGCGGGGACGGCTTTGAAGCGGCTGATGGCTGAGTACAAGCGTGAGTCCCAGGGCGGCGGGATCAGGCGCTCCTGGGTTCCTTCCCCCGCCCTGTCCCTGCTGGTTGGCTCCTTCTTCGAGCTTGGGAGGACGGGGGGCCGCGGGTCGGATGTGGGTGATGTGGCGGCGGGGCGGGCCAGGCCGTGGGCCTCCTTCCCTCCCTGCCGGCCTCTTTCGCTCCCTCCCTACCTGCCTGCCTCCTTCCTTCCTTCCCTCCCTTCTCTGCCTGCCTCTCCTTGAGCAAAGTGAAGTGAATTCCATCTCCATCCTCATAAAGAACCTTTGCTTGGGGATACTAGGCTCTTGCTTCTCGTCACCCCAGTTTTCCTTGGGCATAGAGACCTGTGGCAGGAATGCACAAAGGCTGCCAGGCGTTTCTAGGGAAGTCGTGGGGAATATCAGAGGGATTTTCTTATTAGAGAGAGCCACAAGATAGAGCAAAATTCTAGGAGTTCTCAGGCTTGACATCTCCCTCTTTCTATCTGAAAACATCATACCTTTATCCACGATTAGATGAATGGCTTGAGTGTGCCCTTATTAAGTTCATGGATAGCACTAAGCTGGGCAGAAGTATCAGTCTCCTTGATCTGCAGAGGGATCTGGCCAAACTCATTCCATGGACTGAGACCAGTGGGATGAGGTTCAACAAGGCCAAGCGCTGGGTCCTGCACTTGGGTCACAACAGCCCTGTGCAGCTCCAGGCTTGGAGAGGAGTGGCTGGAAAGCTGCCTGGCAGAGAAGGACCTGGGAGTGTTTGTTGACAGCAGCTGAACATGAGCCAGCAGTGGCCCAGGTGGCCAAGGAAGCTGAGAGCATCCGGACCTGTATCAGAAATGATGTGCCAGTAGGAGCAGGGAAGGGATTGTTCCCCTGGATTCAGCATTGGTGAGGCCACATCTTGAATCCTGGGTTCAGTTTTGGGGCCCCTCACTCCAAGAAGGACATTGAGGGGCTGCAGCATGTCCAGAGAAGGGAAGGGGCTGGATAATAAGGGTTCTGAGAGGCAGCTGAGGGACTTGGGGCTGTTTAGCCAGAAAAAGAGGAGGCTGAGGGGAGACCTCATCACTGTCTACAACTGCTTGAAAGGAGGTCCCTTCCAGCCCAAACCATTCCATGATTCAATGAAAAAGCACAAAATGCTGTATAGTTTTGCCTAGAAAACTGTCTTACATGAGAAAGTTGCGTTTCAGCAGTGGAACACTTCTGGATGTAGAGTTTTGCCCAGTAAAGCATGTTCAGAAGTTTCCTTCTATGATGTCCTTAAGGCTTTCTCCCAGTGTGTTTGCTGGTGGGGCCTCTGTTCCCAGCTGTGACCACCCCAATGCTGGGGCATTCAGGTTGTGTTAACCTTCCTTGTGTTTTTGTTTCCACAGAGCTGACCCTGAACCCACCAGAGGGGATCGTAGCAGGTGAGGAGCTTGGGGGCATTTGTGCGCTGGGATGTTGTAGCCCTGTGTTCAGTCAGCGCTGAGCTTTGGGTTTTTTTTTTTTTCTTCTTACTAGGTCCCATGAATGAAGAAAACTTCTTCGAATGGGAGGCTTTGATTATGTGAGTTAATATCATTTTCTGTCACAAATCAGCACTCGTGTATTGTTTCCTATCACAAATCAGCACTCATGGGCTGTGATCAGCTTCTAGGAGAGCAAGAGTGTGAAAAAACAATATCAGTTCTGCAGACCTTGGCTGGGAACTTCTTCTCTGACCCAAAGAGGGAATTACATTGGGAATTTAAACTGTGTGGCACAGGTAGCACTGGCACTCATTTGGTTATTTTTTGTACAGATCATTTGTTGTATGAGTGTTGTTCTAGTAAGCAACGTTCAGCAGCAGTAACTCTTGGACTTGGCAGAAATTTTTCTTTTATAGAACCAGAGAATGTTTTGGGTTGAAAGGGACCTCAAAGCCCATCCAGTTCCACCCCTACCATGGGCAGGGACATGTCTAACTGGATCAAATGTTATTTTTCCTTCCGCCAGGGCTGGGGTTCTTGGAGGACACTATCAGGGTGTCAGGCAGTGGCCATGGCCACGCTCACCCTGTCCTGCTAGGCATGTTTTCCCTGCAGCCACAAGTGCTGACTGAGGAGTTTCCCAGCTGGCGTGGGTGGCAGAGTTTTCCTGCTTTGGTTAGCATGGAGTGTGTTGTCTAGGAATGAAAAACAAGATTTCTGTCTCTTGGTTAGGCACGTAATCAACACGAATGCGTCCCACGCTGTGTTGCGTTGCTTATTCCACACAAGCTGGCTGTGTGGGTGATCCTTCTGTGTGGCCTCAGAGCTATTTTAGGCCTTGGTCATGGAGGTTTGGGTCACTGCTGTGTGTTTACTGATGGGTAGGAAGATTGGCAAATGCCTCAGCTTGTGTGCAGCGATTCACCCTGTGATAGACAGATAAGCACAATCCCTTAAAAATGAACACTTAGCGTGGCAAGGGGCGGTTTGTTGCCTGACGCCAGCGATTTTGTTTGCAGTGTCTTACGTGTTCTCTTTCTGGAGAGGTGGGGTAGTTATTGCTGCTGAAACGCCTGCCTCATGAGGTACCAACCTCAGTGCAGACAGCTGGAGTGCAGAAATCTCAGAGGATTTAATGCACCTATTGAACACCCTGATCCAGTGGCAGGTGTCCCTGCCCATGGCAGGGGGCTTGGAACTGAGTGGGCATTAAGGTCCCCTCCATCCCAAACTGTTCTATGATAATATGGAAGGAAAATTCTTCCTGTCGGTGCTTTTCTGTGTCAAGGATTGTGCAGATGAGGCATGGGAGATGCACAGAAGTAGTTTTAGATTTGATTCATTACCTAAAAAATACGTTTTCTGTTTTCCTGTAACAAATTCTTAAACAACAGGTGAGCCGCTTGGAGACTTTAAAGCTTTTAAAGTGCTGAGTGTGAGCTTCTTGTCTTTGTCAACACAGGACAAGAGGCGGAGGTGGTTTAATTTTGGTTTTTGTGTTGTGTGTATGTGTGTCATAATGAAATTATACTTTAAGATCTGCTAAATTCTGAAGCTGCGATATAATAGAAATGTGTTTACTCTACACACGCTTGGTTACTTTCATCTCTTTACAAAACTCCCTGAGCAGCAGCGTTTGCGTGCGTTGGAGAGCAGAAAGGACTTGTTTGTATCTGTCCGCGATAATCGCGAATGTTTTGTAATCTCAGATGAGCTGTGTGAGATGCTGGGAGTGAAAGAAGGGCAGCTGAGGGAATTAAAGCGAAGTTGGCTTCCGATTTTTGGGCAGATAAAGCACAAAAGGCAAGTAGTGTAACAGTGAAGAGAACGACGCATTTTGTTCCTTCACTGGATTTTTATAAAACTAGAGCACAGAAAAACAGAGAGCAAAGGCATCACTCAGTTATCAGTTCAGAAGCTGCACGGATTGATGTAAGCACTTGTCTCGGAGATAAAAATTGTGCCTCTTAAAATAATGGCGCTAAATAATCTGTATTTCCAGCATCCTTGCCTGCAGCAAGGTAAAAGTTAATCATAGAAACGTTCAGGCTGCATTGATGGTATCATGAGCGACAGAACATTTCTGATGCTCCCCAAGTGACCAGAACGGATCCAGCACTGGGAGTGCAGCGTGAGCGGCAGGAGCGTGGAGCCCAGTGGGAAAGCATAGAATCATGGAATGGTTTGGGTTGGAAGGGACCTTAAAGCACTTCCAGTCCCACCTCTGCCACAGGCAGGGACACCTCCCACTGGACCAGGGGCTCCAAGCCCCATCCAGCCTGGCCTTGAACCCCTCCAGGGATGGGGCAGCCACCCCTGCTCTGGGCAGCCTGGGCCAGGGCCTCCCCACCCTTATTTTGAAGAATTCTTCCCAATGTCTAACCTAAATCTTCCCCCTTTCAATTTAAAGCTATTCCCCCTCATCCTGTCACTCCAGGCTCTCAAAAAGCACCCCCCCCAGCTTTCCTGGAGCCCCTTTCAGCACTGGAATCTGCTCTAAGGTCTCCCCTGAGCCTTTTCTTCCCCAGGCTGAACAACCCCAACTCTCTCAGCCTGTCCCCATAGCAGAGCTGCGCCAGCCTTTGGATCATCTCTGTGGCTCCTCTGGACCTGCTCCAACAGTTCCATCTCCTTCTTATTTTGATGTTTCCAGAATTGGATGCAGGACTCCAAGTGGGCTCTCAGGAGTGTGGAGTAAGGAGTCCTTCAACTTTTCTGTTCTTTGCTGCATGGAGAATGGGATTTGGGAAGAGGAGGCATGAATTCCCAAACCTTGTTTCCTAGTCTTGTTTGAAGGGCTTTTTACTGAATACAGAAGGTTTCCTTGGTAAAGCTTTCTAGGGATAAGGCTTGTTTTGTGATCTTTCCAATCAGGGGTGATCGTGTCTGTGTTAGAACTGGTTGCTCACGTTGGAATAAATCACGTCTAACACACTTCTCTGCTCACTTTCCAAAAATGTTTTGTGTAGAGGGGATAAAATAGTTGGTTTTATATTCCCAACCTGATTGCACTTTGAACTGAAAGATGAACACACAAGGAAATGTTTCTACAAGCACAGTGACAAAGCCGCTTTGTTCCCTGCGTGCGCTCGAGGGGGTGCGAGCTGAAGAAACCGCGTTCTGCACTGGGCACTTACGGTCCCCGCGCGATGTTTTTGTTTGCACCAAACACGGCTGGGGGGTTTCTGATGAGATAGCAAGCAGTGTTTATGTGTAATTGTGCTCGATACTGGCAGTTTGAGGCTCTGGAGGTTTTATAAGTTCTGTTGGAGCTGCAGCGTGTGACGACTCTGTCTTGCGCAGCAGCTTCAAAGGCCTCGAGTCCCACACCTGCCTCTGCCTCCTCTTGACGTGCAGACGCTCAAATCCCGGAACATGCCTGGGAGCCAGATACTCCAATTATATCCAGACACACCCTGCTAATTAAGCAGTGTTGTGACCTTCGTAGTAATTAGCGTGCAAGCTTTGATTCCCCCCCTTTGCTCTCAAACCCCTGTATTTGGATTTAAGTTTGAGGTGTGGGCTACGAGTGTATTAACTCTTTGTTTTCTGGAGACGATGATATAACCCAAACGTGAGATGCCTCATTAGACAAGGCTGAAAGCGCTCTGTAAAACTTTGGTGAGTGGCATTTTATCTGTTTCCAGGGGTCCTGAAGACACCTGCTTCGAGTACGGGGTGTTCCCTGCTATCCTGAGCTTTCCACTTGACTACCCGCTGAGTCCTCCGAAGATGAGATTCACATGCGAGATGTTCCATCCCAACAGTGAGTGACGCAGCAGGGTGGACAGGGGAGTGGGATGCTCGTGCACCTTAAAAATAAACTCCAGCAGCAGAAATGCTGAGAGCTTTCTCCAAGGGAGGTTCTGTCCCTCTCCAAGCTGGACCTTGCACTGGGGGTGCTCAGCCGTCAGTGATTTTGCTTTGTCTTAGGGCCACTTTCTCTTTTTCACCACTTCTCTGGGCACTTAGTGAACGAAGGGGAAGATGCATCTGTCTTCCTGGAATCAACCTTTGCTGCCTTGACTGTGTCACCACGGCCCAGGCACGGCACAAACACATCAGAGTCACTGACAAGCAAAACAAGCTCCACCACAGCGTTCTGGACTTTTAAGGAACGCTGAATTCGGCACATGGTGCTTCTCTCTCTCAGAGCTGTGGTTGGACCAGCTCTGATCCTGGGCCTGGAACTGCAGGAAGGGACGTGAATACATCTTCCAGGCTTGTGCAGCTGTGAGCTGGGTGAATCGAAGGGACTGGAAATGAGCACAACTGCTTCCAGCAGGCATTCCCTCTTTTGTTTTGTCTTGTTCTCCTGGTGATGGCACAGGTTTGGTCACCCAAGGAGCTGAAGCTTTGCATATACTGGGCTAAAGTCGTCATTCCTCTGGAGGCTGCAGAATTAGGCCCTGTTTCTAAAGCAGTGTTCTGAACTCTGTTCAGTTTGTTTTGCCTCTTTAACCTTCCTGTGGCCTCATTACCAAGTCAGTGGAGTCCAATGGCTCTGATGGCAGCTGTAGATGCTTTGCTGACACTGAAGGTGATAGGAGAAGGTGTCAATCTTGTTTCCGTGGGCTTTAACGCACGTGAGCTTTAAGCAAAATTAGCAAAAACAGGCTGAACTCTTCCAATTGCACCGCAGGTCAAAATAAGATCAGTTGGGTTATTGATAACATAACACTTTCCCTCCTGGCTGCAGTGGAGCATGTGTGCTCATTTCTTTTAACAGTCGTGGTCCAGCGAAGGCCTCCAACGTGCATTCTGTGACTGTGTGACTGCCAGCTGCCAACTGTTCCCTGCTTGGAGCCATGTCTGTGCATAAATCCTTGCCTTCTTCCACCAAGCTGCATCTCTTGTCTTTTCCATGGAGCCTGTCCCTGGTTATTAAATGAGCCGAGTGCTCCCATCAGGCTTCTCCTGGGAGAGGGTTGGCATAAAGGATTTTTTTGCTAGATTTTCAGATTTTTCTTGCCTTTGGAAGAGGAAATTTAGAACTGGGTTCAGCTTCAGTCATACAAAGGCCAAGTCCAAACATTCATCTGTGCTCAAGATCTGGAGAGGCCAAGTGTTTCCAGTGAGTAACAATCAATCCCTGTGCTTCTTGTGCAGTTTACCCAGATGGGAGAGTTTGCATCTCTATTCTTCATGCTCCTGGGGATGATCCCATGGGATACGAGAGCAGCGCTGAGCGGTGGAGTCCCGTGCAGAGCGTGGAGAAGATCCTCCTGTCAGTTGTGAGCATGCTGGCAGGTAAGGACTGTGGTTTTATTGGCAGAAGCTCAGACAGCTGATCCTGAGCACCTTCTGTTTCTATGGTTATTTGCCACCCTGGAAACCCACCCCATTCTGCTATCTCTGGATCAGAAGAGGCTTCCTGAGAAGACAGGAGGGTGACAAACTCTGTGTGGCCTTTTCAATTGGCGTTCCCTAGATCCAGCAAGGGCCGTGGATCAGCTCTGTCCTGTGCAGCTCCTTGACAGGTGGATCCTTTCCCACATAACAGACAGAGGCTTTGCAAACAGGCAGGCTGAGAGAGTTGAGATTGTTCAGCCTGGAGAAGAGAAGGCTCCAGGGAGACCTTAGAGCAGCTTCCAGTGCTGAAAGGGGCTCCAGGGAAGCTGGAGAGGGGCTTTTTCCAAGGGCCTGGAGTGACAGGACGAGGGGGAATGGCTTTAAATTGGAAGGAGGAAGATTTAGATGAGGCATTAGGAAGAAATTCTTCACTATGAGGGTGGGGAGACCCTGGAACAGGTTGTCCAGGGAAGTGCCCCATCCCTGGAGGTGTTGAAGACCAGGCCAGATGGGGCTTGGAGCAGCCTGGTGCAGTGGCGGGTGTCCGTGCCCACGGCAGGGGTTTGGAACTGGATGGGCTTTGAATGATAAAAGATTTTAGACAATTTAGAGGGTTTAGAAGCAGTAAAGTTGATCAAAGAGCAAGCAACAGGCTCTTAGACAGAATTGTTTTAGCTTCAGAATAGTAACAGCTGTTGGGAAGCTGTGCAGACAAACAGCACCTCGCTGGGCTTCCCGTGGCCTGCGAGAACTCGGTTTGTGGTGCAGCCTCACTCAGACTGGTTAGCATGGGGCTCACCTGGGCTCTCTTGTTCTCTGCCTCCTGTTTTCCCATGGCTTTTGGAAGAATTAGTCAAAAACAACACCAGCCTCTTCCAGGCTGCTGGCAAGCTCTCGGCTCTGGCTCTGTGGACAGCGTAAGCTCAAGCTGACCTAGCCAGCAGCCTTGTGTTGTTGGGAAAGACACAAATTTGGGCTGTCTGCTGTGAGCTGGACTGGGTTTGGACCAATGTGTTAAGCGAAGGGGGCAGAGTACATTCTATCTTAGTGACTTGTGTGATCCTGTCACAGTTGTCCCACTGTGTGCTGGCAAAACCCTGATAAATCCCATGTTTCAGCTTACCTTTGAGTAAAATAGAGTTACTGGGGCTTAATGGACTTGGTAAAGCGTTCCGCAATCCTCTGATGAAAGATGTTGCAGAAATGAAAGCATTCTATGGGTTTCCTTGGCTTGTTTTGTTGTTTTTTAATAGAACAAGCCATCCCAGAGAATAACAGAGCCTGTTTGGGTGGCCCGGGCGGGAGGGCTTTGTGTCTGCAAAGCCACAGAACCAGAGAAAACATTGTCAGGGAGCAGCGTTCAGCTCTGAAACCCTGGACGGTGCTGGCGGTGCCGCATTGTGTGCTCCATGTGCTTGCCAGGGCTTTGCTGCCCAGAGTGGAAGCAAAAGGCTGGCTCCTGCCACTTGTTTCTTACCTAAACCCAACCTTGCTGTGATATTCTCTTGTGATCCGGAAGCTGAGAGCTGCCGCTGGATTTCCCTTAGCAGCGTTTTGTATTCCTGAGCACGGGAAGTGTTCCAAAGCCCCACGGGAACATCTGCGCAGAGGTGCTATGGAAAACACGCAAGGGTCTTGCTCCGTACCTACCTTTTGGTCTCTCTCATTTCAGAGCCAAATGATGAAAGTGGAGCCAATGTAGACGCCTCCAAGATGTGGCGGGAAGACAGAGAACAATTTAACAAAATTGCCAAGCAGATTGTGCAGAAGTCACTCGGACTTTAAGCTCTCAGAGACTGAAGTATTTTGTATTTCTCTCCACCTGAAAGCGAGCAGTGCTCCGTGCTGGTACCAAAAAGGAAAACTTCACAAACTATTGGCCTAGTTCTTCTTATCATTTATTATTTATTTGCCATCTCTCTTCTTCCACTGCTCCAGAGAAGCCTCTAGTTCACTGACTAAATTGCGTGGAAAAGGGATTTTAATACTAGGGAAAAATATGGAGACAAAGCTCTTTTGAAGGCTGCTTGTTGCTACCTCACTTTGTGGTATGGGAAGCTCAGAGACCTTGCAGTCTGCAGCCTGCCTTCTCCGATCTGTTTGAGAACAGAGCTGGTCTGGATCCCCTGCTGAAAGCGTTAGGTGTGTGTTTTTATAGGTAGCTTTGTGGCTGCAACACCAGTAGCCAGGAAATAATCTGTCAATTTTATGATGCTTTGCCATGTTAAGGACAGCATTTGCAGTCAGAACTGGATGAAGAGCAGGGTTAGTGTGAGAGGCTGAAAAACAAGGTTATGGTCAGGATACATCCTCAGAGGAAGTGAACGCGCAGGATGTAGCTGAAAGAGAAGGGCTAGGGAGGTGCTGTCAGGGACCAGCTGGAGCTCTAGGGTGGGCTGGTGCTCCCATCTACACTGCCAGCTTGTGTTGAGCCTCTCAGCTGGTGTTTACGTGGAAGAAATCTCAAGAGCTGCTGTTATTACTCCTACAGACGCTCACAGTAAACGTCACGTTCAATTAGAGGTGCAAGATGTAAAGGCTGAGTTCTTAAACACTTAGGTCAGGTTTACCTTGGTGAGGTAGGTCCTTGGCAGCCTGAAAATCCCGCTGGGTACATGAGATGTCTCTGCAGTGATATCAGCTCCTCTCCTGTTAATATTTGGGTGCTGAGAGGATTGGGTGCTGCTGGCTTTCACCGTTACGGCCCGGGTCACCTGCCTTTCAAGTGAACGAGCAGAGACAACCAGGCTGAACTTCATAAAATCAACTGTGACACTTCCTTACGCTACTTCCTTGTGAGTTGGGGATGACACTGACTGTGTTTTCCAGGCAATGGGACGACACATGTTGAAAATAGCAGAGTTGTAGCCAAACAGTGATGTGGAGGCTGCGGGAAACACCAGCTCAGCGATCGTTTGTGAAACCGCTTGGGCCACCGGTGCCCTTGTGGTTTGCAAACAGATCCCTTGTATAGGTCCAAATTGACTCAAATTTCCTACAAGCAATAACATGTCCATGGACAGCACATGGAATCAGATTTTGCTGGCAGCTTTAAACAGGCTAAAGTTGAGAAGGGCTTTTTTATTTTCTGCCTGTGTGACCTGGAAGGAGCCGCACCGTGGCGAAGGCGATGCTGTGCATGCGCCTGTGTGCAACTCATGTTTATGTCTTGCTGTCCATGCTACAACTCAAAAACGTGCTCCCAGTTTGCATACAACTGCTACATTTTCCTTGAAATACTAGTTACGTACAACACTATTTCAACATTTCAGCTCCCAAACTATGCCAGGTGTCTTCCCACCCTCACACCAAAGCGAGAATTACTTCTAAGAGGAGGTAAAATCAGCAAACTGTAGCGATACAGACTCTTTAGAGGTGCAGAACGATGTGATTTGTAGCATGGGGAGTGTTGCTCCTGGGAGTACTGCACCTTCTTCTGGAAACAGTGCTGGAGAGCTGTGAGCACTGAATGGCAAATAATGTGTTCAGCAGACGCGGCAAAAGTGGGTGCTTTGTAAGCGCAGAGTGTTTAATTCCAGTATGCTCACTCACTGTCTTATTTCGTGGAGGGATTTAGTCTGTTTGCTGAAAATAAAGTGATTATTTTTTCTCCTTTCATAGATCTACGTATGTGTGTTGCAGGTTTGTTTTATCTGGGTCTTCGGCTGGTAAGGAGAGTGGCCTAAAGTAGTGGAAGGGTTTATTCTCACACAGTTCAAACACAGGGTGCTTTAGAGGAGTGGAAGAGTTGACACGATTGCTTGGGCGTTCTGGGCAAGTGACTTATCTGTAATGATGGCAAGGACTTGATAATTCAAAGGGAACTCTGAAAACCTGACAGTGGTAGGTGTGATGCAGGTTGCTTCTTATATTGACTTCAGTGGACTTGTTTGTCCACTTAGTTTTGGTTTCAGTGGGCCTTCTTTTGACTTCAGTGGACATCTTTTAACTGCAATGGATTCGCTTTAAATTCAGCGGATGGGTTTTGACTTCAGTGGGCTTCAATGTTTTGACTTAAATGGACTTGTTTTGACTCCAATGGACTTTGACATTCGATATATTCGTTCTGGTTTCAGTGGACCTTCTTTGACATTAGTGGATTTGTTTTGACTTTGATCCGATACCCATGAAATCCATGTGTCTGGTCTTACTACAGCAGCAGGTGGATCAGAAGTTCTAATGTACCATTCACAGTGCTGGGAGCAGCTCTTGGGTTTGAGAAGGCTGATTAGATGTCCTGTTCCAACTGGGAATTCCCATAGTTCCCAGATCTCTGTTGCCTAGTTATAAAGTATTTTTTTTTATGTGACTGGTGTGGAGTTGATCCTGTGGGTCTTTTCTAACCTAGTGACTCTGTGTTCTAAGCCACCCAGCGAACATCCATACTAGGCAGCCAGAAGGAGTTCACCTTGGAGGATTAAAACTTGTCTTGCTGAGGTGAGAAGTGTCCTGAACGCTGGCTGTTCCTTAGCTGAAACCAGCAGTGAGCTTTTGTGTTCATTGAGAGGCTGAAACAGCACCGCTGCCAGCAGGTGAGCTTCCCCCCTTTGTTTCACTCGCAGGCAAGAAATAAAAACTTCCATCACCATTAATCCATGCTGAACTGCATCCTCGTGCCCAGCATGAGTGTTCACCTTGCCCAGCTCCGTACCTGGGTGGAGATGTGAGAGCTCTGGCCGTGCCCTGGGAGGGTTTCGGTGCTCAGGCAGCTTTTTACAACTCAGCAACACCTGAGAGTTAAAGCTCACAAAGGCTTAATCCTCGCCCTTGGTGAGGGAACACTCGTGCTGGCAGCTGGGGTAACGCTGCCCAGCAGCGATGTGTTTCTGAGCAGTTGCCTTCTCCCTGTCTGAAACAGTTGCTGTAAAAACCTTCCTCGGGGAGTGCCGGAGCGCTGCAGGTGTTAGACATGCCGGTAAAGCCTTAAAGATTAAAAAAACCTCCTTTTTTTCTGGATTATATTTGCTTTAGGCTTTTGTATTTAAAAAAACAAAGCAGCAAACCAAACCCCTTCAACAAAGCCATAAACATGCAAGCAGCGTCCTCTTTAAAGCCTTTGTGTTGCACACACACACACGCACACGGCTTTTTCTTGCTGGCAAGCGGGGCTGTGTCGGAACACCCACAGTGGGATGCGAGACGTTCATTAAGTGCGCTGTGTGCGCCTGTGTGCACGCGAGCGGCGCTTTGAAAGCGCGAGCTGCTGCGGAGCCACATGAAACGGCTGCAGCTTCGAGGCAGAGCCGGTCCCAGGCTTCCTTCCAGCTATTTTTTTTTTTTGTTTCAGCATGGGCTGTTTTATGAACGGAAGGCGCTGCGCTGCCTTCCAAACGGAGCGGGGAAAGCTCTGCCACTCTGGAAGATCCTCGCTTGCCTCCTGAAGTTGTCTGGGTGAGGATGCGGTGTGAGAAACAGGAGAAACACCCCGTCTGTCAGCACAGCCCCGAGATGTCTGTCCCCAGTGCCAGTTCCAGCCGTGCTGCCAGCACTGGGGTTGTCTTGGATGTGGGCTCAGCATGGATTTTAGGAGGTGGCTCCATGGAAGCACTGGGAGCAGCAGTGAGGGGCAGCGGCAGGGCACGGAGCCTGGGAGGTCCTGGCATGAGAACAGCCACCCATTCTCTGCCCCAGGACCCTTCTCTCCCAGATTTCTCCGACACAGTGGAAAGCAGATTTCTCTTCCCTTCAGCTAGCAAAGGAGTTGGAGGAGTGCAAGATGAGGGATGCTGAGGATCTTGCTGCCAGCTGGTGGAATGACTGGGGGTGGCAGAGGGAAGGGACAGGAATCTGCAGAATTCCTCCAGCCTCTGAGGGTCTTGTTGAGATGAGTTGCCCACCCTGTGTGCTTCTGGTGTAACCTCGTGTGCAGTTAGGTGCCACCCGATGTCACAAGCACCAAAAGCACCATCAGGGTTCCCAGGTGCTGCAGGGATGAAATCTAGAGCTGGGGAGGGAATTGCTCGAGCCGCTTCAGGCTTGGTGCTCCTGCATAGTGTGTGTGGTGCTCTCGCAGCCCCCCAGGGGTACAGGGCAGCTGGGAGACCAGCGCCTTCCCTGTGACCCCAGCCCTGGTGATCTTCTTGCCCAGAGCAGGGGTGGCTGCCCCATCCCTGGAGGGGTTCAAGGCCAGGCTGGATGGGGCTTGGAGCCCCTGATCCATGGGAGGTGTCCCTGCCCATGGCAGGGGTGGGACTGGATGGGCTTTGAGGTCCCTTTCAACCCAAACCATTCCCTGATTCGGTGAAAACCAGCCAGGTGGCTTCTGAAAGCAGCTCAACCCCTCAAGATGGGACTTAGCAGCAGTTAAGATTACGGGGTATGTTAATATATAATTAATGGTAATGATACGGGCAGCAGGTTATTACAGGGCAGTTGCCGATGTTTGCAACATGTGCGTGAGCTCTCGGGAAGCGGTTTGCGAGCGGGTCTGTCTAGTCATGTTGCTCCTGCAGGGTGTGGGGGGCAACAAGCCAAGTCCTCGGCCGAGTCCCCTTTCTCCCTGCGTGGGGCACCGGGGCAGGGCTCTCCGGGGGTGCTTTGATGTGTTCCACGGGGCGATGCTGGCTGGAGTTTGGTGCTTGCGGCCGGCAGGATGGCACGGGGAGAGGCGGCAGCTCTGGAAGGAGCTGGGTCAGCGTGGCCGGAGCCAGCCTGGCGGGGCTGTGAGGGGAAGGTGTGCTCTGTAGGTGGGTTCGATGTGGCAAGGATGCAGGATGCAACATGCCGGGGGGACACCCACACGCTTGGATGCTGGACCCAGCAGAGGGGATCTCGCCGCCCATGGCTGGGTTGGGAGTTTTGCCCCAAAACAGTTTTTCCTATGCCAAAACAACGTGGTAAATTGAACCCAAATTGGGGCTGGCACAGTGAATTGGGGTTTCTTCACTGAGTTTACGTGTGGTGGATTCACACGGGCTCCTCTCCTGGTGTGCTGCCTCACCAGGATCCCTGTCTTCCTCTCCCCATCTGGTCAGCATATCATAGAATCACAGAATCGCTCGGTTGGAAAAGACTTTTGAGACCACAGAGTCCAACTGTCCCTGTCTACTACTAACCCAGATCCCTGAGCACCTCATCCACCTGTCTGTGAAACCCCTCCAGGGATGGGGACTCCACCACCTCCTGTGCAGCCTCTGCCAGGGCCTGACACCACCAAAGGGTGAGTGTTTTCAAATCCACTTAGGCTGGAGCATCAATTAGAGGTTGAGTTTTGTCGGCCTGATCCTGCTGTGACTCAAGCTCTTCTGCCTTGGAGCCTGGGTATGGCCTTGGAGGGACTGCTTGTGTTCAAGGCCTCGTTAAGGTCTTAGGGCTCTTTATGAAACCTGGTTTCATGAAAACATCAGTATTATGGCTGAAGCCACTTGTCTGAGTTGTTCCTATGCACCCAGGTCCTGAGCTGCATCCAGAGCCGTGGGACCAGCAGGGAGGGAGGGGATTCTGCCCCTCTGCTCTGCTCTGGGAGACCCACCCGGAGCCCTGGGTCCAGCTCTGGAGTCCTCAGCACAGGAAGGACATGATTCTGTCATTCTATGATTTGACAATCCCTGTCAAACCAGACTTGGGTTGGGTTGAATTGGTTGGACTTGATGATCTGATGGGTCTTTTCCCACCTGGTGATTCTATAATACCAAAGGGAGAGAGGAGTGGGACTGGAGCGGCGGCTGTGGGGTAAACCATGCCAGCTCCTTCTCCAACTATGCCGACTGCGTCTCTCTCCGTGCCAGTGGGGACCAGGCTCTGGTGGTTGGGTGGCAGGCGTCTGGGCATGGGGACCACGTCCCTGCCAGCATCTGCACAGCTCCAAGCGCAGTTGGGCTATGGGGCTGTAGCTGGAATGGCTGGGCAGCAGCTCCGCGCCGGTGGAACTGGCCCAAAGAAAGTCTTGGAAAACAATAGTAATTGTTCTCTGCCTTTTTTCCTTTCCCTCCCCGGATGTCGGAGGAGATGGAGCTGTGCTTGGCTACCAGTGGGTGGGCAGAACGAGGGTGGCTGCCTGCGCTCCTTCTTAGAATTATAGAGTCATTTGGCTGGAAAAGGCCTTTGAGATCATCAAAGCACCAACCGTGCCTTGTCCTCTACTAAACCAGATCCCTTGGCACCTGGGGAGCCTGCCTTGTGCTGCCAACCACCACCTTCCTGCTCCCACCACCTCCTCCGGTGCTTGAATCATCACTCAGGTAATAATAGAAGCTCAATGTTGTTATCCAGGCAAGCAGTAAAACCAGCCTGTGGTTCCCATCCCCACAGGGAATGAGGTTTTCTTTGCTGCAGGCGCTCAGCCCGGAGCCCGGCAGGAGGGAGGACCTGGTCCCTGCCCCCAGCTCTGGGTCACAGAGGGGCTTGCGATGCCCACACCGTTTCTCACTGCCCCAGACAGTCCAGGATGGGCATCAGCTGGGAGAGAAGGTGCTGGCTGAGCCCTAACCAGGTTGCTATGGGATTGTTTCTGGTCCAAGCAGCGCCGTGCATCCCCTTTTCTATCCTTGATGGGCCCAGGCATGTGGGGGCAAATCTCCAGACTTCTCTGCTGTGGGTTTTTCTGCTGCTCACCACCATCCACCTGCCGTGAGTGTGTGGTCACTGCCCAGATGAAAGGATGATGAGGAAGAGGTGGAGGGTTCCCTGCAGGGCTGCCAAGGGAGATTCATCTCTTCTCTTTGCTTGGCCAAACTGTCCAGCTTACAGTTCATAGAATCACAGAATCGCTTGGTTGGAAAAGATCTCTGAGATCATCAAGCCCAACCGTGCCTGTCCACTACTAAACCAGATCCCTGAGCACCTCTTCTAGCCATCTTCTAAACCCCTTCAGGTGTTAACCACGCAGAGCGCTCAGGTTTGTATATTCAGCCTGGCAAACAGATGCTCCTGATGGAGGAAGATTGAGATGTTTGCCAAGCCCTTCCCTCTCTCCTCTTTCCCACTTCCAACACACGCTCTGCAATCCCCTGGAGCGTTCAGGCACTTGCCTTCATGGAAGACCTGGAGAGCTGAGAGCAAGCTGGGATGGGTGCAGGTGCCTGTGGGCTTCCCAGCAGTAAGCTTGGAGTGGGAATGTTACCTCCTGCCTCTTGGCCTTAGGAGCTCTGATTGTTCCCTCTGCAGAGAGATCTTCTCTGAGCTCTTCAAGCTGCAAATGGAGCAGAGCTCCTGGGTTTCCTGCACCGCTGACGAGGGACACAGTAGCCCCCCTGCTACTCTTTGGCCTCCAGGTAGGTGTGAGACCTACAGAACATTCCCAGAGCATCATTCCCAAGGTTTGCACGTGCAGGGATGCTTGGGTTTGGTGTCCTCCATCCACATGGAGCTGCCTTGCTGGAAGGTGGTACTTACCGAGGCCAGGGCTCCTGTAGCTGCTGGGAGGTGACTTGGCCCCTTGCAAGAGCTTTGGGTGCACTGGGGAGAGGGAGCAAAAATAAGAAAGCCATTGTGACTGCGGAATAGACAGCAGTGATGGGATGTTCATCCCATCCAGGAGTGCGGAGGCTGCTGGGTGCTGTCTGGCCCCAACCTGAGCAGCTCTGGGGCAGAACCACGGTTTTAGAGCCGGTCTTTTTGTTCATCCTGGCAAAAGTAAAGCGGCTGCTTTATGGAGCCCTTTCAGAGTCTACCATGTGTCCTCCAAATGCGGGATGGGACGCTTAGCTCACCACCGGCTGCCTGGGAAGGGGTGGGGGCTGCAGGTCACCAGCCCTGCCAGGACTGCAGCTCCTTCATTCCCTGGAGCCGGGGAAGGCGTGTGGGAGTGTGGATGCGGGATCCGAGCAATGCTGGCTTACTGCCACCCAGCAGGGATTGCTCCCGAAGGCATCCCCGTGCCTGGGAAGCTGGGGTGGCTTTGTGCTATTTTGGTGGCATTCCTAAAAACGGTGCCTTTTGCGATCCTTTGACAAAACTTTTCCTGGCAGAGCCACTTGAGAACTTCTGGGAATTAAGTGTTTGAAAGGCGACGGAGTTAAAGACATTTACATGCCTTGGATGAAGCTGACAGGTTTCCTGGTGTGGAGATTTCCTGCAGGAGCTCCAGTTCATGTCAGCAGGTTGGGCTCAGGAGGCTGAAGTGGCTCTGGGAAACGTGGGGAAGATTTTTAGCCTAGAAGAAAGGGTAGAGGTGATGACAGAGCAGCCTGTATCATAGAATCATAGAATGGTTTGAGTTGGAAGGGACCTTAAAGATAAACTAATTCCAACCCCCTGCCATGGGCAGGGACGCCTTCCACTGGAAAAGGCCTCTCCAAGCCCCATCCAACCTGGCCTTGAACGCCTCCAGGGATGGGGCAGCCACCGCTACTCTGGGCAACCTGTTCTTTGGAATCCACTGGGGATGGAGACACCATCCCTCCCTGTCCCACCACCCCGGGAAGTCGTGGTTCCTGGTGCCCAGCGCTGCCTGCCACCTGGGGTGCTGCTCTGAGAACAAGGTTCCCGCATGCCCTTCGTGACTGACCCGGAGGGGCTGATCGGGACCCACAGAGGTGGGACTGGCTCTGCGTGCTCATCGTCCAGCTCCAGCCCCACGGAGGGATGGGTGGCCCCTCCTGTGTTGTGGCCGGGAGGGCTGGAGGCTTGTGTTGAGAGTCCCTTGAAGCTCTGCCCTGTCCAGTGCCTGGATGTGATTCAAAGGAGAGAGCTCTTGCAGATGTCAGGAATAAAGACGGAAATTAATAGGGCTTAACAAGCCCTGAAACATGACTTTATGTCTGCAAATAATAAGGAGTGAGTTACAGTCTTGGAAGAGCAGGAATGTTTCCCTGTGTGCAAGGTCCAGCCTGGCCTGGGTGTTGATTAGGAGATCTCCTCGCACTGTCTTCTGCGTGGAAGCTCTGCCTGAAATGTATTTGCTACAAATCGGTTTCTCAATGTTTTCTAAGCCAGGGATGGCCAAACCTTTTTGGTGGAAATCCAAGGATCGTTTTGTTCGGAGCCGCCACATGGTTTTATTTACGACCCGTGTGAATTAGGCAAACATCTCCCTGTTTTTCTCTTTTATTTCATCCTCTTGCGTTTGCTTGTGCTTATAGGAATGTGCGCGTGTTTGCTTAGGAACAATTTTGCAGACTGCTTCCTACTGTCATTAGGACACAGAGCAGGTCCTGGACCCAGCAGGCAGTGATGGGCCCTTGTCCTTATTTCCCATCATGGCTCAGTTATCAGTTCTCCTCCTGGAGAAGGAGAAGAGTGCTGAGCCGCTCCACGATCTTCTGCCATTGTCAAAACCCCTGTCCTAAGGATGGAGAAAATCCTTGAGGATCATCAAGGTCCCTGTCCTCACCAGGGGACCAGCTTCAGCCTTGGCCTTCAGGGCAGTCCCCAGTCTTTTATTCAAAAAGCAGCCTGAGCAAATGTTGCTGGGCTGCGTCACGCCTGGTGCATCCTCTGTGCTCATCAACAGAGGCTTCAACTCCTCCTGGAATCCCTGGATCCCCCTGCTTCTGGAGGAGACACTCACGGCTGCATCCTGGGGTCTGGAGATGGACCCACCAACCAGATTTTTGGTGAAGGAAGCGCTTGAAGGTGGCTGCATCCCCTTTGGAAAACCCAACCACTTCGGAGGAGCCACGCAGGCTGCCTGGACTCTGGGGTTGATGGGCGACTTCTCCGGATCCATCTGCTTGTGCAAGTCCTCCTCTTAGGGCTCCGCTGCCAGCTCCCAAAGCCAGGCTTAACTTGAGACATGTGTGGGACATGTGGTGGCTCCGACTCTCATTTGTGCCGCCCTGCCCAGCGCCAACCCTGCCGGCGGCCACGCTCCCACCAGCCGAACTCACTGCTGCCTGGATCCAAGATGCTGGTCCCCGTGGCGGGGGGTCCGGTGGGGTGGCTGCTCCCCACCCTGGCACTGGAAAGAATCCCTGAGGTGGCAGGGAGCAGCTCGAGGGGCCGAGGCCGGCAAGGGAGATGGTTTGTACCCTCCACAACCCTCACGGTCGGTCGCTGGGGGCGGCTGCCCTGTGGGACTCCTGGCTCTGGGCAGAAGAGGCTTCCAGAGAAGACAGGTGGGTGTCAGACTTTGTGTGGCCTTTTAAATGGTGTCCCCTAAATCCCTAAATCCAGCTCTGTTGTGTGCAGCTCCCAGAAAGGTGGGTCCTTTCCCACAGAACAGACAGAGGCGCTGAAAAGAGACGGGATGGGAGAGTTGGGGATGTTCAGCCTGGAGAAGAGAAGGCTGTGGGGAGACCTTAGAGCAGCTTCCAGTGCTGAGAGGGGCTCCAGGAAAGCTGGGGAGGGGCTTCTTACAAGGCCCAGAGTGACAGGATGAAGGGGAACGGCTTTAAATTGGAAAGGGGAAGATTTAGATTAGACATTGGGAAGAAATTCTTCACTTTGAGGGTGGGGAGGCCCTGGCCCAGGTTGCTCAGAGCAGGGGTGGCTGCCCCATCCCTGGAGGGGTTCAAGGCCAGGCTGGATGGGGCTGGGAGCCCCTGATCCAGTGGGAGGTGTCCCTGCCCATGGCAGGGGTGGGACTGGATGGGCTTTTAGATCCCTTCCAACTCAAACCATCCCATGATCCAATGATTCTCTGCCTGCACCCCATGGGCTGCACCCCCAGTACCGACTGGGATTGTGCTACCCAAGACCCAAGGCTTTTAGGGGCAGGGAGGTTCCCACCTGGCTCTCTCTGGGCTGGGGTGAATCTCCCACCTAGTTCCATGTGACCCCTGAAAAATGAATCACCAAAAATGAAAGGAAACAAAGAGGAAAAAAAAAAAAAACAAACCAAACCCTAATTAAATTATCCCTCCTCAGAGCCGCCTTCCAGAGGGTTGGGCAAAAGATAAAAGCTCTCCAAGGAGCTGGGACTCCTCCTCTCCCACCACCAACTTCTCATTTAAATGGTTCTGCACAGGCTGCAGCCGGCACAGCCTCCGCGCCCGCCCGGACCCCCCGTTGCCCACGCTGGGGGCAGCAGGGCTGGAGCTCCGCACCCCCAGACTATGCGAGAGCTCCTCACGGGGCTGAGCCGAGAGGCGCGGAGGAGCGGGTGGCAGCGGGGTCCCGCTGGATGGACCCGCTGAGAGCAGCCCCCCGATGTCGGCTCTGCTGCTGCTCGGGGTTGTCCTCTTCCCCTGGGCCACCAGCGAGGGCTTCGGCCAGGGAGCCAGGACCTGGCAGCACTGCACAGGTAAGAGCGAGAACAGGCATCGAGACAGGTATCGTCCATGCTGGGAAACGCGCCACAAGCCGTGTGCTCCCACGGGGGGGATGATGTCCTCTGTGCTGCCAAGGCAAGGCGCGTGCTCGGTTTTGGTGACAATGTGGGATGCCCCGCATGGGGCAGCCCCTGCCTGGCAGCCTGGCTCTGGGCTTTTGGTGCTGGGGTGCCAGTGGATGGAATCTCGGGGTGACAGCACAGCATGATGCCTTGGGTGCTGCAGTTGCTGGCGCTCTGTATCCTCGTACCCGCAGCTCCGGGACTGGGGGACAACCAGCCCTTCTTGGGGAGAGCTGTGTGCCTGTCCTCGTGGCACAAGCTTTGTCGTAAGGTGTGGAACCGTGTGCCTGTCGCTGTGGCACAAAGTCTGCTCACCCTGGGGACTGACACGCGGCGAGGGCTGGAAGGAGAAGTAGAGGAGTGCCGTGAAGTTCCCCCAGGAAAGTCCCTCCTGCCCCAGACTGCTCCCGGTGCTCTGCCAGACACAGCTCTCCAGCAGCAAAATCCTGGAAGGCTTCTGTCCCACCACCCCAAGACGAGGAGCTGGCGACTCCAAAAGCATTTCCCACAGGGAAATGCTGAGAGCAGCCCGAGCCGCAATCCCCATGCCCTGATCTTGGAATGGTTGGACTCAATGATCCGGTGGATCTTTTCCAACCTGGTGATTCTATGATTCTACGACTCCGTGACTCTGCCTTCCCATCCCTGTGCCTCGTGGTCCCTGCAGTGAAACTTCAGCACAGTTTTTGGGGCTCCTTTGGCCCCAGCTCCAAGCCTTGGGGCTTGTCTTGGTTTGATGGTGCCTACGTTTACGTTTTATTACAGCCTGGCTGGGCGAGAGGAAAAGCTGGGAGAGGTCAGGGAGTTTCTACCCACCACCTCCTGCGGATGCTCTGATCTTTCTGGGGATGTACCTGCTGTCCCCAGGCAGCCTCGGCTGGAGGTTTCTCGGATGCTTTGAGGCATCTGCAGGTTTAACCCCCCCTGTGTTCCTCCAGCGGGTGCCAGGCTCGGCTCCCGGTTCAGCCTTGCTGCCACGGGGCACACCGGGATGGAACCCCCTGACTGCTCTCCCAGCCTTTACCCGCTGGCTGCACTCGCCCTGTGAGAGGTGACCGACGCGGGACTCGGATAGGGATGCGCGTCTTTGCGTTTAAGGATTTGGTTTTGATATCAGGAGCGGGTCCCTTCCCAGCCTGCAGCCTCGGACTCAGCCCCCAGCCCTGTCTGAGCTGTCTGGCTTCTCCCAGCCACCCTCGAGGCAGTCAGAAGCTCCTGAACCCCTCTGCAAATCCAAGCCTGAATTCAGCTTGTGGTTTTTTGCTGAGAAAAAAAAGGGAACTGGTCATTCCCGGAGCTACGGTGTTTGCAAAATAAGCCCTTTCAGATAAACATCCCCCACCAAGGCTTTGTTTGAGGAGCAGCTGAGGCAGGCAGGGGGATGCAGAGCTGGCAGGGTGGGAAGGACCTTGCTGGCATCCCTGCTCCAGGCAGGATGGAGCCATATGAGCAGCCTCCTCCTCACTCTGCCCGGTTTGGGTTTGGCTGGGGTTGCCTGGAGGGGAATTCTTCCCTCTCTCCAGCTGGTTTGGATTCAGCCACCCGCTGGTCCAGCCTCGCTCCCAGCTCTCCCGCTGCGCCCCAGCAGCCGAGGTTTATTAGTACAAATAGGAGCCAAAAGCCTGGTCTCCCTGGGGATGGGACGCACGCAGGGGGGGTTGAATCTAGCCAAGTGCTGCTTCATCTCCTGGGCATCCCCGCTGAGCCCCTTGGCTACAGGCACCGCACTCCTGCCAGGGAAGCGTTGCAAAATAAGGCTGGGAATGTCGGAGAAGCACCCATGGTGTGTGCAGCCCTTGCTGTGGCTGCTGCCGCGGGGGTTCTTCACCTGGGTGGTGCCCTACGGAGGTGAACGGTATTTAGTGAGTGGGTTTGGTGCCCACTGGGGAGAACGTGTGTGTGTGGAGTTGGTGATGGGATCATCGAATCATCGAATCGCAGAGTCATTTGGTTGGAAAAGACCTTTGAGATCATCGAGTCCAACCGTGCCTGCCCACCAGATCCCGCAGCGCCTCATCTCTCCATTAAACCTCTCCAGGGGTGGGAGATCCACCACCTCCTGCGCAGCCTCTGCCAGGGCCCCAGAACCCTTTCCATGGAAAAACATTTCCTAATGTCCAACATGCCGCTGCCCTGGTGCAACCTGAGGCCGTTCCCTCTCGTCTTATCACCTGTCACTTGGGAGCAGAGATGACACCACCTCACCACAACCTCCTTCCAGGGAGTTGTAGACTGGGTTGGAAAAGCCTGGACGGGGACTGGAAGGAGGAGCACGGTGCCCCAGCACCCCAGGGACGGGGGGCTGCTTCCCTGTGCCCCCAAAGCAGGGGCTTGGTGCAGACCCCAGGCAGGGGACAATGGGCTCCCTGGCCACTCCAGGCTCCCAGTGCTGGAGATGCGCTGGCTGCCTTGAGCACGCTGGGACCCCATCCCACAGCGGGACAGGCTGGGTTGGTTGCCTCCACCCTGACGTTCTCCGCTGTCTCCCGGCACAGACCTGCAGCCGCTGGACATCCTTTCGGAGGTGGTCCCCGCCGGCAGGCTGGCCCGTGGCATGAGGGTGTTTCAAGCGCAGGGGGTACGCGGCTTCCAGCTCGCCGCCTCCAAGCCCCGTGCCCTGGGCTTCCCCGCCTCCCGGCTCTTCATCCACTGCGACCGCTTCCCCGAGGAGTTCTCCATCATCGTCACCCTGATGGTCCTCAGCATTCCTGCCAAGGTGAGCGCCGCCGGCCGGGCACGGAGTCCTCGCAAGCCTAGCCCTGCAGCTCCTGGCAGGCAGGTAGGTTTGAGTTGGTGCCCTTCCACAGAGGAACGAGTACGTCTTCACGCTGATGGCGGAGGAGAGCCCCGGCGTGCTGGTGGGGCTGCGCTACGCCCCCGAGAAGCTCCACTTTCTCTTCTGGAGCCAGGAGCACGCCGGCGGCTGGCAGACCCGCGTCACCTTCCCCAACGTCTCCCTCTCCGACAACCAGTGGCACACGCTCATCCTGGCCGTCTCCGGCCAGTCCTTCTCCCTGACGGTGGACTGCAGCGTCCCCAAGGACATGTAGGTAGCGAGTGGTGCCGGGGGGCTTGGGAGAGCTGGCAGGGCGACGTTCCTCCACCAGCATCTTCTCCGGCCTCCAGCAGAAGCCCTGAAGTTGTCCCCTGCTTCTTCCCTGCCCGTCCGTAGGGTGGTGGAGACGCCGTTCCCAGCCTCTCTGTCGGTGAAGAGCGCCAGCTTCTACCTGGGCAGCCGGAGGAGAAGGAAAGGCATGTTCACGGTAGGAGCCCCACAGTTTGGGGCTGCCTGAGGGTGCTCGTGCCTGCGTGGGGCAAGCTGAAGCCCCTTCTCAACCCCGTACGCTCGCAGGGCTCGGGCGTCAGGGCGGGTCGGTGGTGGCCGCGGGTCGAGCTGCTGGACTCGGCTCCCACGGCTGCGGGCGTGCAAGGGGCACTGCTGGTGACTGGTATTTAGTGAGACAAAGGCATTTTTAAGAGAACGTGGCCGGTGGTGCGCTGGCAGGAGAACAGCTGGTGGCACAGTCCTGTTGATAAAAAGTTAGGGCAGTGCCTGATCCTGACCGACAGTGAAAAGCAGAGGAGGGGAAAACCATCAGCGGCTGATGGGCCCCTTGCTAACACTCCCCTTGCTCCAGCTGTTCCGTTGTCCAGGATGGAGATCTTGGCATGCTGGGCACGTAACGAGGAGCTGATAAATGGAGACTCATGGCCCAGGAGGAAGGGAAATCAACAAGGGTGAGGAGGGAATCCCAGGGCGTGAATCACCTGCCGTTTCCATCTCTTGGTCTTGCTTTGCTTGCTCTCCGTCCCACTGCTCCTGCTTTCCCAGGGCTTGCTGAGACAGCTCGTCCTGCTGCCCGGAGCCGATGCCACCCCTCGGATATGCCCTGCCATGAACTTTAAAGTAGCGATGCTCTCTGTCCCCACTGTGCTCCACGATCTCCCAGTGAAGCCTGTGAGCAACGAGGTGCTGGAATACCCCTACGGTCAGTAACACGGGCTCGGTCGGTCGCCTTCTCATTTTATTGAGGAAAACTCTTTGCTCGGGGCTGGGCACAGAGCAGGAGTGGAGGGGAAGGGGCTGTCCCCAATGTCCTCTGCTTCTCAGAGAGTGTGGGGTGGGATCTCAATCCAGCCCCTCCTGGAGAGCCAGTTGGCCCCGTGGCAGCACTGGGCTCGTGATGGCAGCCCCGTCAGTGCCATCCCCTGGGATTTTCTCAGCTGGTGGCTCTCCAGCTCAGTGCTGGGATGTTTTCCTCGTGCTCATCGTGAGGATGGGACCAACCCACCCTTCCTGCGTGCGTGGGGATGAACCTTGCTGCTCCTCCATCGTGGGTGCTAAGAGGTACCTGGCTTGCTCTTCTCTGCACCCAGAGACCGACACGAAGGTGACGCTGGGGTCCCGTCCACCCTGCACCGAGCAGGAGAAGGCGCAGTTCTGGTTCAACGCCTTCCAGCGAGGGCTGTTCCTCTGCAACGGCAGCACCTGGATTTCCATGCTGGAAGGTACCGGTGTGCTGTGTGCTCTTGGGGATGGAGGGAGGCTCTTGCAGCAGAGGAGGAGTAGGGGTTTGCCCCTGGCAGCTCTTCAGGGTGGGAACAAGTCTGGCAACAGCAGAATGAGGTGACTGGGGTGCTCCCCTGCCTCTCCCCTGCTTGGCCTGGCTTCACTTTGCTCTTGGTGCAGCTCTGGATCCAAGCATCACTGCGAGCCAGCTGCCTGGTCACTCACACAAGCGCCTGCATTATCTGTCTGTGTTATCTGCATTGTCCCTCTCTGTTTTCCACCTTGTCCACCCTTCCTGGGGCTTCTCTGGTCAAGAATGAGCCCCTGGTCTGTCCAAGTGGGGCAGTTGACCCCACGGAGAGCAGTGCCTGAGGTGTTGGGGTGCTCCCTGCTGCAGGGTCCCACTGCTGATGTGCTTGTGGGGTGGACAAGAAGGAGCAGAAAGCTTTGTCAGTACCAGCGGTGTCCAAGGGAGGGTGGTGGAGGCTGGTCCCCATGTTGTCCCAGCTCTGGTGGCTTTCATGCAGAGCCTGGAGGGAATGGATGATATTGGATAACGAAATCGGTATCTCCAACTCACTCCAGGCCATCTGCTTGGTGAAGACATGATCCCTGGGGAGGGATGCCCACAACCGAGCTGGCCTTCTCCTCTTTCCTGAGGCTTTTCTTATGCTGATGCCCACGTGGTGGGTTTGGATAAACTGTTTGCTCCTCACAGGAGCTGGCAGTGACTGGACCCAGACATTGGAAGTCACTAGGATTGGTGCCGTGTCCCTTTTTTCCCAAGGAGCCTGGGATCTTGCTGACCTGCGCCCCTCGGTGCCACCAACACTGCCCCTTCTTGTAGCCCTTCTACTGCTGTTTGTCCCCTCCAGTGCCCACCAGGTTGCGGTTGGGACTGCTCTTAGCGTTTCTATTCTAATTTCTGGCATTAATTCTGTCCGAGTCCGCTCTAACTTCTTCCAGAGCTCATGCTGCCTCCAGCCAGAGAAACCCTCTGGTGCGGGGCTGCTGCAGGTGGGTTCGGGATAACTCAGCTGGTCTCAGCAGCCCAGGCCCTTTCGCCGCAGGTCTCGGCTTCTCCTCCTCCTTGTTCCCTTTAGGATAAACATACCAACCCACTCTTGAAGCAGCAAGCAAAATCCATGGCGTAGGAGAACGCTCAGCAGAGCACTTGGCAGTCCTGCCTTCCACTGGGGAGCAGAAAAGGGTGGATGGGGCTGGATGTGCCGCCTGATGAGATGGAGCTGGATCTTTTCCCACCCTCTGGGGTCTTGGCCCTTCACCAGTGACACCAGGACCTTCATTTCTTGCTCCAGAGAGCAGCAGGTGCCGCTCTGTTGCTCCAGGTGGGGCACCTCTCCAAGCAGGGCCCCCCCCAGGTTTCCCCTCACCCCTCTTTTGTTGTGGTCTCCTAGTCAAACACCGGCTGGACTATGTGGAGGGGTACCAGGACTTGGTGACCAACTCGGAGACGATGGGCGTTGAGGTCTTCACCATCCCAAAGGTGGGATTGTTCGCAGCCACGGCCAACCGGCACACGCCACCAGGATCAGCCATCTACAAGTGGACCGATGGGAAGTTTGTACCCTACCAGAACATCCCCACCTACCAAGCTCAGGCCTGGAAGTATTTCACCATCGGGAAGAAGGTGAGTCTGCCTGAAAGACTTAAAATCGCCTTCATATTTCAGTGTATTAAACTGTGCTTGCCCAGCGCTGCCTTCTCCTCTGAAGCCCTGAGTCTCAGGTACGGTTTAGGGGGTGAATCTTTCTCTTCTGTCTTTGATGGGGTCATGCTGAGCTGGTAAGGGTCTGTCCTAGGGACTGATCATGGGATGGTTTGAATTGGAAGGGACCTTAAAGATCATCTAATTCCAACCCCACTGCGATGGCAGGGACACCTCCCACTGGATCAGGGGCTCCAAGCCCCATCCAGCCTGGCCTTGAACCCCTCCAGGGATGGGGCAGCCACCCCTGCTCTGGGCAACCTGGGCCAGGGCCTCCCTGCCCTCATCATGAAGAAATTCCTGTTTATCGTCTCATCTAACTCTTCCCCCTTCCAATTTAAAACCATTCCCCCTTGTCCTGTCACTCCAGGGCTGTGTAAAAAAGCCCCTCCCCAGCTTTCCTGGAGCCCCTTTCAGCGCTGGAAGCTGCTCTAAGGTCTCCCCTGAGGCTTCTCTTCTCCAGACTGCACAACCCCAACTCTCAGCCAGTCCTCAGAGCACAGGTTCTCGCATCCTCTTGACTGTTTTCTGCCTCTGGGCTATAGCCCCGTGCTACTTTGTGGCCCAAACTAGCCCTGTAAAACATGCTGGGGTGGTGGGACCAGCATCCCACCCCTCTGGGAACATCCCACTAGCTCCGATGTGTTCCCTGCCTTGCGCGAGACCTTTCTGCTGCTGCTTGCTCGTCCCCAGCACTCACAAGGAGGGGCTTCTTGGTCTGGAAAATGCTTTTTCTCATGGAATTGTCACCATTATCATTGCCGGAGCTAATTTTTCCTCTGAACAACCTTTCCAGACGTCCCTCCTGAGGAAGCTTGGAGCCCCCCTCCTTCCCCAGGGTGTCACCAGCAGGGCTGTGCTCCCTGTTCCCGCAGCTGCTGGGACATTAGCGGCCACAGCACAGCTCTCCTTCTGCTCAGCTCCAACGCTGTGAGCTTTGTCCCTGCCATCCACAGAGACCCCACGGGCTGTTGGTTCCTGCCCCGCTTTGGGTTCACAGAGCTGCTCGAGGACCCTGTCTGGCCCCACAGCAACCACCTCAGTCCCCAGCTCTGCATCCCACGGGTGCCTGTCCCCACCCATCCCATCTCCACCCTTCCCGTGCTTCCCTATGTCCTCTGGAAGGAGAAAACTAAGATGTCCTGGCTTGTTATTTTTCAGATCTTCCTAGCAGTGGCTAATTTTGAGCAGAATGGCAGGGGTCAGGAGTTCTCTGTAATTTACAAGTGGAGCCGCAGGAAAGAGAAATTCATCACCTACCAGAGGATCACCACGCACAGCGCTAGGGACTGGGAGGCATTTGTCATTGAGGGAGAGGCTTTCCTCGCGGTGGTCAACCACAGAGAAGGTACCCAGCCCTTACGTTCTCTCTCGGCCTGGACAGACACCCTGGGGTGACATTGGGGACCACGACACCCCCCCAGCCCTGCTCGAGAGCGTCCTCCCGTTGCTCTGGAAGCACTACAGCTCCTGCTGGAGTGCAGGGCGAAGCTGGGGAGGCAGCGTCCCTCGGGAAGCTTGGACCCTTGCAGACCCTCTCGTTTTAGGGGAGAAAAGCACTCAGGGAAGTGGCTGACACAGCTCTGCTCTGGATTTCTGACTGTGGGGGACAAGGACAGGAGTGGGGATGGTGTCTTTGCTGAATATCTCTGCTTCTTCGCATTTGTTTCCCCAAATGCTGGGGTGTCGAGGGCAGCTGCACGGGTCTGCAGGGGCTCTGCCTTTGGAGGAGACAAAGACTTGGGCTCGTGGGCACATGGGGAACTGAGGGAAGCGAGAACCTGCTGATATCCCTCCTTCTCTGGGCACCCTGCAGACGTGTGACCTGCTGGACCTCACCACAGCCAGTTTGGACAAGACCTACTCCCTTCAGCAGCCGTGCACATCACTCGGGGGTTAAGACCATCACGGTCAAGTCAAATGGGGGATGTTCGCAGTAGGGAGGTGGTGGAGGCTCAGTCCCTGAGGAGCTGCCACTTATCCATGTGGCTGTTTCCCACACCCCCTACTCCTCCTGCAGCCCTTCTCGCCAAAGTCTCTTCCATTGCCATGAGGATTGACCATAAACCTGTTAAAACATGGCCCTGCGGCTGCTCAGCCACCAGAAACACCAGTGGGGCCGATGAGTGCTTAATGAGTACGGGGTGGGAAGTGCTCCCCTCCTGTCCCAGCAAAGCCGGCTCTTTATTAGAGGAACATCTCTGGCTGGAGGTGCTTTAGCTTTAAAGCCAGTTGGGTCCCACACAGACGTTGAGGTCAAGATGCTTGAGCAGAGCCCAGGACCTGGATGGGGCGCGTGCTCTGGTGCTGGTGGGCTCAGTGTGAGGCAGTGAGGAGCCTCCTCCCTCTTTCTGGAGCTCGCGCCATCGGTGTGGATCCCAGGTCAGCTCAGGAGCTGAGCACAGGTGCTTAGTGAAGGAATGCTGGAAAACGTCCGTGCGGTGCCATTCCAGCTGTTCCATCCCATACACATGTGTGAGCCCGTGAGGCTGGGGCTTAGAGATTCAACTGGGACCTGCCCCACTACACATGGACACCCTGTGGGACGCTGGCTCGGTGCTTCTGGAGCGAGTTCTCAGCCCCCTCCCCTCCCTCCTCTGGCAGAGGCTGCTGCAAGGCTGCCGCTTGGGAACAAGCTGCCAGCAGGTTCCATGGATGTGGAGGCTCTTGAGTCTCCTTGGCTGCTTCTTGGGGAGCCACCAGTCACCAGCAAGCAGCTTGGCAACCTGCTGGCTGAACCCTTTTCTGGGTCTTGCTTCTTACGCTGTTCCTTTTCCTCACGGTGCACGTCCGTCTGTCTGTCTGTCTCCCCCAGGGAACAACCACAACATAGACAGCGTGATATACAGGTGGAACCCCAGGACAGGGTTGTTTGAAACCAACCAGACCATCCCTACCTCTGGAGCCTACGACTGGGAGTTTTTCACCATCGGGCCGTATTCTTTCCTGGCGGTGGCCAACACCTTCAACGGCACGTCCACCAAGATCTACTCGCACATCTACATCTGGCTCAGTGGCTCTTTCCAGCTCTTCCAGTCTATCCTGGTAAGGCTTGGCCGCTGATCAGACTCCACTGCTTGGTCCCTACTCTGGGTTTAGACAAACCAGGGAGTCATAGAATCATTAGGTTGGATAAAACCTTTGAGATCATCAAGTCCAACCGAGCCTGCCCACTACTAACCCAGATCCCTGAGCACCTCATCTGCCTGTTAAACCCTTCCAGGGATGGGGACTCCACCACCCCACTGGGCAGCCTCTGCCAGGGCCCAAGAACCCTTTCTGTGAAGAAATTTTTCCTAATATCCAATCTAAACTTCCCCTGATGCAGCTTAAAGCCATTAGTCATTAGATACAGATGCTCATCATGGTCTGGAAAGGTAGTCATAGTTTCCCACTGGTTCTCCCACAGGCATCAGGGGAGCAAGGTTTATTTTTTCCCTTGGAGGGCTTTAGGAGTGGGTAACGTCCCCACACACCTCGCAGCATCCTTGGTGCGCAAAGTCTCGTCTACATCCAGCTCCTCACGCGGCTTCCTTCCCCACAGACCTTCGGTGCTGCTGACTGGGAGGTTTTCCACATCGGGGACAGAGTCTTCCTGGCTGTTGCCAACAGCCACAGCTATGACAGTGGGACACCAGCACCCTCCAACTTCTACGCCATCAACTCCTCCATTTACGAGCTGAACATCACTGCCCAGATGTTTGTCAAGTTCCAGGACCTCCTCACCTACAGGTACCTGTGCACCTTAGGGTGATGCCCTCTCCGCGTCCTTCCCCGGAGCCACCTGGGGGTCTCCTGGAGGGTTCCTGTGGGCTTGCACGTTTCCAGGAACTGAGATTGGTGGGGAAGGCGATGGGTGACAGATCCTTGGTACCCAGTCCCAGTGGGAGCCAGGAGAAGGCCCTGGATTTGGGGGCAAGCGTGGATTTTCTTTCAGGAACAGCCTGGGAAAAGCTAGGCTTTCTGTGTCCCACCAGGGTGACGGAGATCAGGGTGGGGTGGGCTGAGCCCTGCGGTCCCTTCCTTGGCTGCCTCACCTGCCCCTCTGCTTGCTTCATCCCCAGCGCCCTGGACTGGGAGTTCTTCTCAGTAGGAGACGACTCTTTTCTGGTGGTAGCAAACTCCTTCGATGGCTTCACCTTCTCCGTTAACAGTATCATCTACAGGTACTGCTGTGGGAGGGGGGCAGCAGGAACGACCCTGCTGGGAACCCAGCGTGGGGGCAACCTCTGCAGATCCCGGTGCCTCTGCCCAGGGAGGCAGGCAGGCTGCATGGATCTGCTGGAGGGTCGGGAAGCTCCAAAGGGATCTGAGCAGGCTGGACTACTGGGCTGAGACCAATGGGATGAGGGTTAACACGGCCAAATGCCGGGTCCTGCACTTGGGGCACAACAACCCTGAGCAGCTACAGACTAGGAGAAGCCTGGCTGGAAACTGCCTGGAGGAGAAGGACCGGGGGGTGCTGGTTGAACATGAGCCAGCAGGGGCCCAGGTGGCCAAGAAGGCCAGTGGCATCTTGGCTTGGATCAGAAACAGCGTGACCAGCAGGTCCAGGGAGGTTCTTCTCCCTCTGGACTCGGCACTGGTGAGGCCGCTCCTCGAATCCTGGGGTCAGTTCTGGCCCCTCACCACAAGAAGGATCTTGAGGCTCTGGAGCGAGTCCAGAGAAGAGCAACGAAGCTGGGGAAGGGGCTGGAGAACAGGCCTGATGAGGAGCGACTGAGAGAGCTGGGGGTGTTTAGCCTGGAGAAGAGGAGGCTGAGGGGAGACCTCATTGCTCTCTACGACTACCTGAGAGGAGGTTGTGGAGAGGAGGGAGCTGGGCTCTTCTCCCGAGTGACAGGGGACAGGATGAGAGGGAATGGCCTCAAGCTCCACCAGGGGAGGTTTAGGCTGAACATTAGGAAAAATTTTCACAGAAAGGGTCATTGGGCAGTGGCAGAGACTGCCCAGGGAGGGGGTTGAGTCCCCTTCCCTGGAGGGGTTTAAGGGACGGGTGGACGAGGCGCTGAGGGACATGGGTTAGTGATTGATGGGAATGGTTGGACTTGATGATCCCGTGGGTCTCTTCCAACCTGGCGATTCTGTGATTCTGTTTCTGGAGAGCTTCCTGGGCAGGAATGAAAAGCCCCAGTGAGGCACATCCCAGCCTGAACCGCAGTGAGGAGGTCAGAGGTGTTGGCCCTGTGGTTTTGCTCTTCTGCCCCGTTCAAGGTGCCTGGTTTGTGACTGAGGAGCTAACTGCCCTCCCCGTGCAGGTGGCAAGGCTACGAAGGCTTCGTGGCGACCCACCACCTCCCCACAGTCGGCTGCAGAGACTGGGAGGCGTTCCACACCACCGAGGGCTCCTACCTCCTCTACTCAAGTGCCAAGGAGCCACTTTCCAAGGTTCTCAAGCTGAAAACCACCTGAGCTGGCTGAGACGCACTCAGCTGGGCGTTGAGGTGAAGATGGACCACAGAGCCCAGGGACAGCTGCAACCCTGCAGCTGGCAGAAGCTCCACAGGAGAGGGAGGAGGAGAGCTCGAGGGCCCCTTCCAGCTTTGTCTAGGATCTGACAAAGGGACTGGGACACTGCTTTGATGCTGTTTGTCCTGGGCAAGCTCTCCTGCCACGCTCCAGAGCCACGTTCTGCTCAGGGTGCCTGGTGCCCAAGCCCTTCCCTGGGCTTGCTGGGACCTAGAAGGGACCTAGAGCTGCCGTTTGGTGTGGCCAGAGCTTGCAGAAAGCCAGGGAAGAAAGAAACTGAGCTGCCAGCATGGGTGCGTGGCAGGGAGGAGGAAAAAAAGTGAGAAATGGAGGGGAAAAGGATGGCTGGGGTGCCTGGGGCTGTGATGCTGCTGAGGACCCACCTGTTTGACATTGCCCTCCAGGCTTCATGTGCATCTTGAGTGGCTTTTCCACCCCATCCTAGTGGCCTGGGTGCCTGCCCACGCTCCCACTCGACTGCTTTGGGTCGTCCTCACTAAGGGATGTGCGGACTCAGTGATCCAGTGGGTCTTTCCCAACCTGGTGATTCTATGATTCTATGACTGTACAAACCCACCGACGTGTCCCAGCACCAGTGCTGGTCTTTGCACCCCTTTGCGCGAGGTCAGCGAGTACTGAGCAAACCTGCTGTGCGCTGGGAGCAACCCAGCTACCCAGGGCCTGGGAAGCTGCGGCCTCTTCTCTTTTCCTTGCCTGCACTGGGGGACTCTTGCTTCACCAGAGCTCTAATAAACTGTGTGCACCCACTCTTCATCCCACGTGTGCGCTGCGGGTACCCCAGCTGCTCTGCCGCCTGGCAGAGGCTTCCCACCACCCAGCTAGAGATGGAGATGTGGCCTCTCCCGAGTGACCCAGAGCATCGTTCAGCCCCTTCCCCATCCCTGCTGCCTTTTCCCAGATCCTGGAGAGACCCCAAGAGGTACCAGTCCCACCCTGAGAAGGGGATGGGGGGAGCACAGCCTGAGCCAGCCCAGGTCCAGGAGAGCTGCCTCCTCCCCCAGCCCTGCTGGAGAGGAGCGATTCTTGCTTGTGAAACAAGGTAGAACTCAATTTGCTTCTGCAGCGCTGAGCCATGAGCAGCATTTTATTTGGGCCCTGAGGACAGGCGAGATAAGGCAAGAGGTACCCGATGAGATGCAGAGGCACCACTGGGCTCCAGGCAGGCTGGGCTGGAGGTGGAGGGGGTACAACCTGCTGGGAGCTGAGCTGATATATTGAATTTAGGCTTGTCTGCTTCGGGAGAGATCGAATTAGGACAAGCACAACCCCGCTGAGCACCATCACCCCCAGGTGCCCAGCTCGCAGTGCAGTGCGGCCCCCGAGGGCTTCGTCTGGTGGCAGAAGCTGCTGAGATGCCGCGCTGGGGCTGGTGCGAAGCCCTCTGCAAGGCTGGTCCCTCACTGGAGCCAGGGTGAGGTGACCCCGCTGCAAAGAGCGACCCAGGCTCTGCCCCCCAGGCTTCAGGGACCTCTTGGCTCCTCCTCAAGAGCCCCCACCCTCATCTATCTCCTTGCAGGAGCTTGTTGTCTCCAAACCGTGTGGGCTGTGAGCAGGTGGCAGGGGCTGCGCTCCCTGCGAGAGCAGCACAGGCAGGGAACGGAGGGTCTAGGGGCAGGGGAGGTGTCCTCCCAGGAACCTGAGCTCCCTAGACAGGTCTGCATGAGGTGACCCCCGTGTCCTGCGCTCGTGCTCAGCCCGACATCGCTGGGGAGGGGTGAAATCAGCGGCACTCGTTTGCAGGACCGGAGCAAATCCCATGGAGAAGCTTTGAAGGCCACCGGGTTGCCACTGGCTCCCTGCAAAGGAGCTGGACGCCCCGGTCCCGCACTACAGGGCAGTGCTGGTGGTCTCTGCCCGGCCCCGGCTGCTCGGCAGGGACTTCAGGTAGTCCCCGTGCCTGCAGGCGTCGTCCCGATTGTGCCGGGCGTAGCAGATGACGTAGACGATGACCATGGCGAACCAGCCGAACATGGCGATGAACATGGCCACGTCCATGGTTCTCTGCCGGTCGCTGCAGAAGTTGACGCCGGCGTCCAGGACCTGGAGCAGGGGTTTGCCCACGTACTCCTGGCGTGGGGCTGTGTGGCAGGTGATGTCCTGGAGGGAGTCGGGGTCCAGCCGTGCCTCCCACAGCAGCTCCTGCAAGGCGCACTCGCAGTGCCAGGGGTTGTTGGCCAGCCGGAGCTTGGCGTTGAGAGCCAGCAGGGCCTCCTTGGGGACGTTGCGGATGCGGTTGCTGGAGAGGTCGAGGGTGCGCAGCCCAGCGGCCACCCCTCTGAAAGCTGCCCTGTCGATCTTCTCGATGGCGTTCCGGGAGAGATCGAGCTCCTCCAGGTGGGAGAGGTGCCCGAAGGCATTGCTGGGGATCCTGGTGATGCTGTTGGCGTCCAGCTTGAGGAACGCGGCGTCTCTGGGGATGTCCTTGGGGATCTCCTCCAAGCGCCGGGAGCTGCAGAGCACGGCCTTCGCCCCTGCCCACTCCGTGCACTGGCAGCTCGGGGGGCAGGAGCTGCTCCAGGGGATGCAGAGAAGGAGACAAAACAAAGCCTGGGCCACGCTGGCAGCTGGCGTGGTTGGGTGGGTCATCTTGCACCCGGCCAGCTCCACGTGGCTGAGGGATCCCTGGCGTCTGCAGCAGCTCCTGGGCGGCAGGACGGTTCCGCTGCGCTCCCGCAAAGCCTCTCCCATTGCTGGAGGAAAGCGATGGGTGGAGGGAATGACACGGCATCATTTCTTGGAATGCAGCTGATGGCTCATGGGTGATGTGCCCTGGCAAAGGGGTGTGTGAAAGGCTGGGCTCGGGAGCCCAGAAAGTAGGGGTGGAATGATAGTGGCTACTAACTCTTCCAGGACATCTTCATTTGGCTTAAGGTTATCATAGAGCCAATTTGGCTCAATTATCATAGAGCCATGGAATGGTTTGAGTTGGAAGGGACCTCAAAGCCCATCCAGTCCCACCCCTGCCATGGGCAGGGACACCTCCTGCTGGATCAGGGGCTCCAAGCCCCATCCAACCTGGCCCTGAACAGCTCCAGAGATGGGGCAGCCACAGCTTCCCTGGACAACCTGTTCCAGGGTCTCCCCACCCTCATCGTGAATAATTTCTTCCCAGTGTCTCATCTAAATCTTCCCCCTGCCAATTTAAAGCCATTCCCACTTTTCCCATTCCTGCCCTCCCTGATCCAGAGCCCCTCCCCAGCTCTCCTGGAGCCCCTTTCAGCACTGGAAGCTGCTCTAAGGTCTCCCCTGAGGCTTCTCTTCTCCAAACTGCACAACCCCAGCTCTCTCAGCCTGTCCCCACAGCAGAGGGTACACCCCCCGCACCCCATCTCAGCCCAGACCACACCGGCACAACAAGGATGCTGCAAGGTGGGGGTGTCAAGAAAGGCACAGCCCAGGAGGCTCTGCCCCAGCCCTTTTCCACGTGAGATGAAGTGATTTGCTGCTGGAGAACAGCAGCGCTGAATTTCTGTCTCACCAGCCTCACCAGAGTGTTCAAAAAGAAAAAAAAAGGATGAGTCAGAGTCCCTGGCTTCTCAGACTGGCTTAATCGCCAGGCGGGGGTGTTCGACAAGCTGGGGAGTTCTTTTCTCTCCCCACCTGGTCCGTGAAGCCGGTACAAGCCACGTTTCCAAGGGTTTTGCCAAAGCAGGGGTGGCTGCCCCGTCCCTGGAGGGGTTCAAGGCCAGGTTGGATGGGGCTTGGAGCCCCTGATCCAGTGGGAGGTGTCCCTGCCCATGGCAGGGGTGGGACTGGATGGGCTTTAAGGTCCCTTCCAACCCAAACTGCTCTATGGTTCTATGACTGGTCAGGCTAGGGGGGAGAGATCCTTCATGGAGGGGAGGATGGGGTGGGACCCTGGGAGGCTCAGGGAGCCTCTCACCTGGGAATGACATTGCCCATGGTGATCTCACTGGGAGCCCAGTTAAGCACTGAGTCGTTATCCCTCTGGTACCAAGCGCCCTCCTGATAACGACATCCCCCTGGTAACAGCATCTGCTGTTGAAGTGCCAGCATCTCTCAGACATGAGCATCCACAGGGTACCACTCGGGGGATGCTGGTACCTGAGAGGGATGCTCATACCTGAGGGATCTTGGTACCTGGGGGGATGCTGGTACCTAGTGGGGATGCTGATACCTGAGGGATGCTGATATCTGAGGGATTCTGGTGCCCGAGGGATGCTGGTATTCAGGGATGCTGGTACTTGAGGGGTGCTGGTACCCGAGGCGTGTTGGTACCTGAGGCGTGCTGGTACCCAGGGATGCCGGTACCCAAGGGGTGCTGGTACCTGATGGGGATGCTGGTACCCAAGGGGTGCTGGTACCTGATGGGGATGCTGGTACCCAAGGGGTGCTGGTACCTGAGGGGGATGCTGGTACCCGGGGGATGCTGGTACCTGATGGGGATGCTGGTACCTGATGGGGATGCTGCTACCTGAGGGGGATGCTGGTACCCGGGGGATGCTGCTACCCAGGGATGCTGCTACCCAGGGATGCTGCTACCTGAGGGGGATGCTGGTACCCGGGGGATGCTGCCCGCGGCCCTGCCCGGGGCTGTTGCACTTTGCATCGCGCTCTCGCAGGGCAGATCCAGTCACGCTGCCCCAGGATCCCTCTGGCTCCACAAACGCTGGGACCTGCCAGCCCGGTCTCTCCCGGGGAAGCCGGGATGCACTTGGTGATGGGGGTTCCCACCGGCCCCGGCTCCGTCCCACCCGGGGAGGGCGGGGGGCGATACCCAGCCCCGGTCCCTGCCCCGGGCTCCCGCAGTCCCTTACCGGCTCCGCTCCGGTTCGGCTCCGCGGCTGCTCCCGCCGGTGCCCGCGGGGCGGGGCCGGGGCGGGGCCGGGCTGAGCATCCCCGGGGAGGGACCGGGCTGGAAGGGACCTTAAAGCCCATCCAGTCCCACCTCTGCTAGGGGCAGGGACACCTCCCGCTGGCCCAGGCTGCTCCAAGCCCCATCCAACCTGGGCTTGGACATCACCAGGGGTGGGGCAGCCACCACTGCTCTGGGCTGGTGCCATCCCACCCTCACAGGAAAACGTTTCTCCCTAAGATCTCATCTCAATCTCCTCTCTTGCAGCTGAAACCCATTTCCCCTCGTCCTATCCCTGCCCTCCCTGATCACGAGCCCCTCCCCAGCTTTCCTGGAGCCTTCTCTTCTCCAGGCTGAACAACCCAAGCTCTCCCAGCCTGGGCTTGTACAGGAGGTGCTCCAGTCCTCGTGTATTCTCTGTGGCCTCCTCTGGACTTGTTCTAAGAGCTCCTTCTCCTTCTTATGCTTGGGATTCCAGAACTGGACCCAGGGCTCCAGGTGGGGTCTCACCAGAGGGGCAGAATCCCCTCCCTTGCCCTGCTGGTCCCACCACTTTGGATGCAGCCCAGGACACGGTTTGGCTTCCCAGGCTACAAATGCACATTGCTGGTTCACGTGGAACTTCTCATCAACCAACATCCCCAAGTCCTTCTCTTCAGGGCTGCTCTCAGTCCCTTCTCTGCCCAGCCTGCTGAGTCTGTGGTGCTGCTCACCTGCTCCAGAAGATTTATCAGCTGCTGTAAGACAGGGTGGCTTCTCCCTGGCCCTCCCCACGCTGGCTCTCAGCAGAGCTCGGTGATGGGAGACCACAGGCAGGCATCGAGAAGGCCAAGAACAATGGAGAAGGTACGATGCCACCACCTCAGCACATGCCTTGCTTCACAGCATCTCCTCACAGTGACGCCAGACACGGTAAGTCACCTCTGCCGTCAGTACAGGGGGTGAGTCCGCAAGCAAATTGAGTTTGTGCAACAAGACTGGGGGTGGGAACGCTCAAACTGGGCTCGTCCTGGAAGTGTGCTCCAAGCGCGGCCTCCAGGAGTGGCCCCTGGTTAGACAGCCAGAACAAACCACCAGCCTTTAGTTTGCTAATACATGATTTATTGAGCTGAGTTCACTGAATTGGCAGCTCGACCCCACCCTCACCAAGTGTCACTGGTGAAACTGCAGTTGTGCTGGGGTGGCCACCAGTGTGGGAAGAACAGTCCTGGCTGGCCAGGGTCTGATCCATCAGGGCTGGCGAGGGGGAGCTGAAATCCCTCCTGGAACATTCCCAGGAGTAATAAATCACTTCTGGGCTGTTAGAGGAGAAATATCTCCACTATGCCCTCTTCTCCCCATGGGAGGCAACATAAAAGTTGATTGAAGGACCTTTAAGAGCAGAGATGTCTGAGATGGATGCACGAAATGTCCTCTCTTCTGACCCTCCCTGGCCAAGGGCCCACAGAGCTTAGACCACCTGGGCCCCGTCAAGCTTCCCACCCATGTGCACAAGGGAGTGGTTCAGGCAGGTGACATTTAGCTGGTGCTCAGACAGGGAAGGAGCTCAGCTACAAGCTGGTGCTCAGCACACACACGCAGGGTCACATCGCAGCGTGGGATGCGGTCGGTGGAGCTGGGCAGAGCTATGAATCCATAGGTATATCAGCCAAGAACTGCTCACACCATGAGAAGTGCTGGATCGCAGCTCAGGACCATGTTGTTGGGTCTGAGGCAACCAGAGATATGGGGCTAGCTGCCACAGGAACAACTTGTGGGGCAGTCGGGAGCTTTAGGTGTAGAAGACCTCAAGCCCTCTCCAGAGCAGTCCTCTGGGAGCTGTGGCATGGGGCTGCCAGGGCTCAGAGCAGAAGCTGTGGAGCAGAGGTGCCTAACAGATGTTCTGGGTGAAGTAGCAGCTGGAGCGAGCAAGTCCCCAGTGCCCACGCAAAAGCAAAGTGCCGGTGGGAGCTGAGAGGAGGAACACCTTGCAGGAACAGCCCTGCGGCTCTGCTCAACCCGAGCCCTGATGTGGAAGCACTGAGAGAGAAGCTAGGGCTGAGTTTGGTGGCTTAGATGACCAGAATCGTGCTTTTTTTTTTTTTCTCCCAGAGACCTGCAACGCACGTTCCCAGAGGCAACCGAAGTACCGAGTTTCCAGCAGCTGCCCACGGTCTCACAGCTGAGCTACAGGTCCCAAGAACCCGTTCCGAGGCAGCAGAAGTCCTGGCCTAGGCTTGAGGACTCAGTAGTAGGCGCCAAGGAGTGTTGAGACCTTGTGCAGGAGCTCCTTGTGGTTGGTGTGCAGGGGGATCCTCTTGTCCAGCACCTGCCAGCGGATGCACAGCTCCGGGTCGCAGCCCTGGAGGAACTGGAAAGGGACCAGAAACGTCAGGTACATGCTGCGAGGGGACATCCCACCCACGTTCAACAGCACCTCTGGTCTCCAGCCTCCCACCCTTTCTTTTCAGGGCCCCCATTGCAGTGCCATCCCATGTTCATCCCTGGGTTCTTACTCTGCTACATGAAGCTGGAATAGCCCATTCCTGGTGGGAGCGAGATCTAGGTCTGGAGATCTGACTCCCTTGCCCTATGCCCACAGAGAGCTGTAGAGGTGGGAGAACCGTACCGAATTCAGCCGTTTCATCTCCACATCGTTCTGGTTGTTGAAGTGCACACTGATGGCCACTGTCTCGACCCAGGCATTATCTGTGTTGCGGGGGTCATCAAGATACCCCTTGTGTATCTATGCAGTGAAGGAGAGATACATCAGCAGAGCCTTCCTCACCTCTCTGAGGGCACCGAGAGGCCCCAGAGGTGGTTGGGGCTTCACTCTACAGCTCCTCTGCCCTGTTCCCACTGCAGTTGGAGCCATGGAGAGCGATCACAACAGGCATGGACACTGGCTGCCTGAGGCCATCACGGCACATCTCCACCTACCTGGTGGGAGCAGTGGTGAGGGGGGGATGCACCCTGCCTCTGTACCCCAGGGACACCCAGTATCATGTCCCCATGCTGTGACAATGCCCCCATGCGTCCCTGTGCCAGGGTGATGCCTGCATGCCCTGTGCTACTGTAACACCCACGCGTTCCCCCACCTCGGTGCCTTGTTTCAGCAAGTTCTGGAACTGGGGCCAGAACTCTCGGCGCAGGATCCACTTGAGCTTCAGCGGCAGCGTCTCACCCGGCTCCAGGGACCCCTGCGCCAAAGCAGATGTCAGCCATGAGGCCATCTGAGTCAACCTCTCAACCTCCCTGTCAACGGATGCTCCGCAAATGGCTTAATGTGCTCACGTGAAGGACACGTGAAAGCTGAAGCCTGATCCAGTGAGAGGTGTCCCTGCCTATGTTGGAACAGGATGGGCTTTAAGGTCCTCTCCAACCCAAACTGTTCTATGATTCTATGATGAAGATGGAGGGAGAAGCAGGAGACAGGGGGTCGGGGTGGTGGTGGGGTCTGTAACAGGACCACCACTCACTCAGTACTCCTGGTTCCACAGTCCAAACATAGATGCTCTGCAGGAGAGGCAGAACCTCCCCAGGCAAGGATGTGACACTCACTTGTGTTTCTCCCCTTCCTACAGGGCAACCAGCCATCGCCTGATCCCTGTCTCCCCAGATCCTTCTGCGCCGCCTGGTTTCCACCAGTTCTTACCCCAGGCAGAGACCAGACATCTGACAGCGGGTACTGGGCCACTAGGACTTCCAGCATCTTCTTCAGGCTCTTCCTTATGATGGACCCATCTAAATTCCTCCTCCAGCTGTGAGAGAAACCCCTGTTACCCTGCAGCTGGACTCAGCTTCCCTCTGACCAGCAGTGGCTGAATGTGCAGCTGTGGGTTTTGCCAGGTCCAAGGCTCCCTGACATGCCCTCATGCCCCCTTTTCCATTCCACCTCCCCAGCCCTGTCCTGGAGCAGGTCACCTCGCTGTCCCCACGCGCTCACCGGGTCACAACAGGGTGCAGGGCATGGTTGGGCCCGAAGCAGTGCAGCCTCCCACGGCCTCGCAGCCCGGTTCTGCCCATGGGGTTCCTGGCAGGGAGAGATCATAGAATCACCAGGTTGGAAAAGACCCATCGGATCATCGACTCCAACCATTCAAGCAGGTTGGGATGGCACCAGGGTCCCTTTAATAATCAAAACCCTGCAGCGCTTCTCCAAATTTCCCACCACTGTGCTGCACCTCTCCTGGGGCACAGGGTTTCTTGGGAGGGGGGAGTCTTGAGGAAGATGTGTGCCTTAATTCCTTGCCCCACCATTAGCCACAGGGAGCTGGGAAGGGGATGGATGCAGCCAGGTCCTTCCAGGTTCTCCATGTCCCTGGTGCTTTGCCCACAGCTCCCACCTCGCCTGTCAGACCCTGTGGCGAGGGCACTCACAGCGGCAGCCCGTCCTGCACAGCGTAGAGGCCGTGGAAGCTCTGCCGATCGATGAGCCCGTCCATGGTGTTGTAGTTGATCTTCAGGAGCGACTCCAAGGAGCTAGAGGTAGGAGGAGAGCTGGCTGTGCCACCCAGAGGCCGGGGCAGAGGAGCGGGGAGGCACAGGGGGACACTCACGGGCTGAACGGGTCCTGCACAGCCATATCCTTGTGCTCAGCCGAGTAGGCAGGCGGGTCGTAGAGTGGGAAGTCCACCTGCAGAGCATGGGGTCATGTCAGCACTTCCCTGCATCCCTGCTCTGGTGACAGGTGGGGACTGAGATCCCCAGGGACACTTTCTGCCCCAGTTTATTCCTCTGCCCAACTTGTGGAATCACTCCCCAAGGCATGTAGGGCTCCAAGCCCAGCTCGGGGGCTGAGCCTGGGGTCTCAGCTGGTTGGTGCCTCTCATTCATGCCCTTGTGGAAGCCAGTCCTGATTCAAAGAATGTGGAGGTGGGTGTTTGTCCCCTCTGTCTCCCTGCTGAGCACCCTCAGGCATTCCTAGACCAGCAGATCCCAGCAGGAACAATGCCTGTTCACCTCTCCTTGTCTCTTGGAGGACCTTAGAGCAGCTGCTCCAGGAAGCCGTCTGCCCCAGGGCTGGGAAGAACAAGAGGTCCCAAATGTGACACGGATGCAATGATGGGTCTATTCCTCCTCCCACCACTGCTGGGATCTGCCCCGTGCCCCCCTTCCAGGCCTACTGCCCAAGGTCACAGCTCCTACCTCCCAGGGCACCTTCTCATCCGGCACAGGGAAGCGGAGGGTGTGAGACCCTGGGTACAGGAGGTTTCGAGCAAGGACGTGGCATGGGGGCTGGCTCTCCTCTGGTTTCCCCTCCAGGTCAGCATCCTTCATCTCCAAGGCTTTCCTGGAGCCTGTGAGGCAGATGCAGACAGCAGGTCACCACAAAGCAGGATGCTGAGTCTGGTGCTGTGGACCATGGCTCTGCTGAGGGAGCTGGCTGGGCCTCTCCATGGGGATGCTAAGGTCTCCTGGGGCCCAGCATCCCTTCTAGCATCCCCTCCCCAGGGATGCTGTAGGGGAAAGCCTCAGCCGAGGGCTCCAGGGAGGGCTCTCGAGTGGCAGGTGGGAATGGAGGGCTGGATGAGCTTGCAGAGCCCCCGAAATCCCTGGCCCAAAAGAGTTTCTGCCTTGGTGCTTAATATGAGGTGGAAAGGAGTAAGCACCTGCTGCCCTGTGGATGCCAGCGCAGAGCTCCAGGTTTTCCCAGGGCTGCTGGGGTGGAGATGGGCTCTGCTTACCCGTGGGTGGCATGTCCTCGCTGGAGCCAAAGCCGTTGCCCTGCAGTGCCTGCATGATCCATCTCAGGGCCTGGGTGCTCTGCTGTACCTGTGTGGGACAGGAGAGGGTCAGCCCTCCCGCACCCCGGCTGCCCCCAGGCTCCCCTGCTCCAGCACAGTGGGATACAGCCCTGGGAGGAGACCCTGCTGCCCTCGGCTCCTGGCTGCTCGTCCCTTGCTGTTCCTGAATGCTCGGCTTTGAAAACCACCTCTGTTTTGTCAAACCAGGTGGAAATGGAAGTGGAAACAGTGCCATGCTGCAGCCGTCTCAGAGAGGAGATGACAGCACCCAGTCCAGACCCCTGGGAACCCCCACTGCTTGTGCGGAGTGTGGAACAGCTTCACAGGGACAAGTTGGAAGATTCCCTGTCTCTAGAAGATCTGGAGGGCCCTCTCAAGCCAAGGACAAAAGCTGGGTCAGATCTAACTGCTTTGGTGACCAGTCGAGGCAGGGGCTCAGCCCACCACTTCCTACCTTAATCCTATTCCCTTTAGAGTCAAATAGAACATTGCCCATAAACCTTTCCCTCTTGGATGCTGTTGTTTTGGCAGGGAACTCAAACTGTTTTAAGAGGGATAGATTCAGAGTGACTTTCTCTTGCGCTTGGTTCATCTAACACAGCCCCTGAAAACCCCCACATTTCTTAGGCAGTTGCTCAGCTTTTGCCTCACCTGGTCTTCCAGGGAGACTAGTCTCTGCTCCACCACCCCCGTCCTCTTCACCCGGTCCAAGTCCAGCAGCTCTGCCAGTACATCAACCCTGAGGGGACAGTGCAGAGAGGAACCTCCTCAGCAGCCACCCCATGCTAAACCTCACTCTTTCTTGCCCAGGACACCTGGAGATCAGAATGTCCCTGTCTCAGGAGTGCTGGTACCTCTGTGCAATGTCTCGGATCTTCTGCTCCATGTTCTGCTTCTCCTGGTACTGCTGGTGCTGCAGGTAGTTCTCCTTCAGGTACATCTCCCAGGAGAGGAGGGCAGCTTCTTCGTTCTTCTCCAGCTTCTCTTCTGCAAGAAAAAGGAGAGTCCTGTCAGATCTCTGGGCATCCCAAGCAACAGCCCAGACACTGAGCTTCACGCCTTAGTGCCCCAGGAGGGGGGTAAAGGGGAGGAGAGGAGATGCTGGTCCTCACTGAGTCGCTTGTGGCGCGTGGGCGGCCTGCAGAGCAAGCCTCGCCGGACCAGGATCTGCAGGTGGTTGAGGAGGATGAAGGGTGGCGGTGCGGGTGGGCGGCCGTGGTACTCCTCGATCAGGTCATGTCGCTGGAACTTCCAGATCTGGTCTGTGTGCTCCTGGACCTGCTGGAAGGTGTAGCTGGGGCAGACCCCAGCCATCAGCCGTGCCGTGGGGGTGAGGGGGCAACACCACGTCTGTATGGTGCCCCAGTTCCCACTTGTCTCCCTAATTAGCCTTGGTCTGCAACCCCTACTTCCACTGTGACTAAAAGCATCATAAACCACCCCTGTGCTCTGCTTCGCACGTGCCTCAGGACCCTCCTTGTGCTTTCTCATCGTGCAGTGCCCTGGCCATGGCAAAACCTGCAAGCAACGCCAGCTCGATTTGCCACCAGGCCCACAGAGCCAGGTTGGACTCACTTGAACATGGCGATGAGGAGGTTGAGGAGGAGAATGTTGGTGAAAAGCAGGTACAGGCACAGTAAGATCACTGTCAGCCACTCTGGGAAGATGGGATTCTTGTTGTCCTCATTTGTCTCTGGGCACTTGGGCTTGCGGGGGTCAGTCCCGTTGGGGCTACACTGGTCAATGTTGAAGTTCACCCCTGCAAGAAAGCACAGTGTGACAGCAGCCAAACCTCACAGTGTCTCTCAGAGCATGCTGTGCTCTCTGAAAGCAGCCAGCATCGAGGGAGCTTAGTACCGAGCAGGGATTTGACCTCAATCTGCATCATCCAGTTGCTCTGCTCGCTGCCACCAGCTTTGCAGCTGAGGCTCAGAGCTGGATCAAATCACTTTGCTCGGGTGCTCTCTCAACTGCTTGGGTAGGTGCAGCCCCTGCGTTTGCACTGGTGGCAACGCTCCCCATATGCCGGAGCAGGGCTCCATCCCCATGCCCTGTCATCACTCCCTCCTGCTCTCACGTTGTGCCTGGAGAGGAATCTTGTGCAGGATTTCCATGGGCCAGCGTGGTGGGAGCTGGGCAGACTTTGGCACAGGTTTGGTATCCCTCAGCCTTGTGACACACACCCTGCTCGTGCCACCAGCTATCCCTGTGTCCCTTACCGTCGATGTAGGAGGGAATCTGTCCAAAGATGGTCAGGTAGGAGTGATAAACCACACCACGGAAAAGCCACTCCACACGTTCCTCGTTGTGGATCAGGATGGCCTGCTTGGCAACCCCAAAGGACACCACCCACACCGCTAGCAGGAAGAGGAAGAAGAAGACATCCTTCATCTGCAAAGACAGAGGGGAAGCAAAACTGTCCCAGAGCAAACGCTACTCCAGGACAGAATAACACGCGTGGCATCTGGCTGCTGTAGCTGATCACCCTGGCAGGATGGCAGAGAGCTCTCACCATGCGCTTCACAATGATGATCTTGGGCCCCAGTGTTTTGCTGACTGTGAAAATGTGCATCAGACGCAGGCAGAAAATGGTAAAAGCCAGCGACAGGACGATGCGCCCAGGATATAAAGTTGATGGGATCAGCCTGGGAACAGAAGAGAGGAAAGGAAACATCTCAGTGCCACCACTGAGGATGGGGGGTTCTGATCTTGCAGCACTACATTTCTGCAACATCAGGGAGCTTCCCCAGAGCACTAAGTGAGAGGTGAGGCATGAAAAACATCTCTCCAAAAAGCAGCTGAAAGCAGAGGGGAAAATGGTCAGAATGAATCCCGTGGCCACATAAAACCTCACTGGCCTTTGGAAGAAGAAATTGCAATTAGAAAACCTGCTCAATTCTCAGGCCAGTTTTGTAGCCTAGCGCTGTGGCCTGAGCCTGCATGCTGCCAGGCAAGTGGTTCTGCATCTCACCTGCAAGTCAGCCCCGTGATGAAGACTAGGATGGCACAGATATCCAGCTTGTTCCAGAAGTCCTTGAAGTACAGGGAAGCCATTTTCACAACCCCAAACCCATCTGGATCATACAAGAGCTGCTGGGAAGAGAAGAGGGGTTGGCATTCCAGTGAAAGCCTTGAGGGCTACTCACGTGCTCTGTAGAAGGGAGGGACCACACAGACCTACTGGCTGTCACTGGACCCTCTTGCTTACCCAAAGTTAACCTGAACCTACAGGATGTTCTACAGGGGCATGGAAGGAGCTCGGGAAGAGATACCTGAGACATGGGGCCCTTTGGTATGGTGAAGAAAGGCACTGTTCAAAAAAAAAGCTGAAAAAAATCAACTGTCAACCAAAACTGGAAATACTTCCAGGAATAAATGCCCAAAGAAGGAGGTGGTCACTCCATGTCCTGATGTTTTCAGCTCAAAACAACATGTCTTTGCCTTTCTGAAAGCCCAGATGCAGCCAAGGAGATTCTCCGGCCTCAGAGACTGGGGATCTGGCAGTCCCTTGTTCTGGAATCAATCTGAATGGACGGTGACATGAAAAGCAGCATGGAAGCATGAGCTACACAGAACCTTCCAAGAGCACCTAGAGGGGTGTTTCTCCCTCCTCTCACCTCCTCCCAGCCCCTGCTCTGCCATGCCCCGTACCTGGCGGATCTCCTCGCACACCAGGGAGAAGAGCCAGAAGTAGAGTAGGTACTCCTGCCAGGACGGCGATGGCTGGAAGTCAACCATCAGGACGTAGGCGAAGAGCAGGAGGAATGTGAAGTAAGAGAGGATGTTCATGTGGAATATGACGACAGGGGCTGTGAAGAAGGCTCGGAGGCGTGTCAGGCAGCCCAGGGGCTGCAGCCTCTTCTCCCTGCGGGGAGCAGGGGCAGAAGTCGGGGTCATCTGTCAAGGAAGATGCCACAGCAGCTTCTCCCAGCCAGCATGACCCAGCTGCAAGAAGTACCTGAAGGTGATGAGGCTGGTGTAGAGGAGTGGGAAGAACAGCATGCATACAATCACCCGCCAAAGCCCATTGTCCACGCACATCTTCCCCCACCAGACTTTGGTTAAAAAGCTCTGTGAGATGGGAGGAACAGGAGTAGAGGTTACAGAAGCTCTCCCCATCAGAGTGGGGCTGCAGGGCAGAGCCCCCTGCTGCCTACAGGGAATCCTGGATCTGAGGCAGGGGACACTTGAGGACTTTTCCTCCAAGCACCACCACTGGGAACCCACCTGGACGCCCCCATGGGACACAAAATTCATGTTCTTGGCCTCCAATGCCAACTGCAGACAGGTTGTCTTCCCCCAGGCCTCAGAAACACGGGTGAGGAGCTTCTGGGCTCTCTCTTCATCCTTGCGGTAGCAGTCTGTGAACACACCTGGATGGGCAGGGACCAGGGAGACAAGGCTGAGCTCCAGGGCCATCTTAGTGCTATATGAGACACCTACAGAGCCACCTTTTGCAGCATGATCTGGACATTGTACCACACAGTGGCACTCTGAGCTCCCACCAGGAGCATGACAGTAGTTCTGGGCTGTTGGTCCCCCCCACTCACCAATCGCCTTCTGCTCGAACTGCTCGGCCAGGGCCAGCATGTCATCAGTGGTGTCGGTGTCTTCCTCCTCCTTGGCAAGTTCCTTCAGGATCTTGCTGCAGGCCAATGCAGCCGCCACACAGTCTTGGCTCTGGAGCAGAAGAGAACAGAGAAAGCATGGAGTTCTGCACCCTAGCAGTCCTGCCAAGGCCTCTGTGGCTCGTATGAGAGGGTTGTCCCAAGAAGGCTGCTTGCCACGAGGAGGGCTGTGCTGGGCTCCCCTCTGCTTGCAGGGTAAGTAGAGAACCCACCACCATGGAGAAACTGGGGACATCCCTGCTCTCCTAGTGGGAAGCCTCGGGTGACAGAACAGTGTCACCATGTCATCAGCCACATTCCCTCTTGCAGTGGCGAGGCTGTTTATGGGTGGAAGCCTTCTCCACCTCAGCCGCTGTGCCCCTTTGTCCTGCCTGTGGTCTGCTGAGCCCTCTTGCAGGGGCTGAGGCTCTCACACAACTGGCCCAGCACATCCCCTCTGCCCACAGTGTATGTTTTGGCTGAGAAGGGAGGGATCTGACATCATGGTATGTGTCTGGGAATGGACTTCAAGTGTCTTCAGGCTCATCAGCTAGCTCCCTCTTGGCTGGGGGGCAGGCTCGGTCACTGCCAGCTCACCTGCTGTCCCAAATCCCTATAGGTAGAATCTTTCTTTTTTTGGGGGTGGGAGTTTTGGCTCCACCTGAGCCTCACAGCTGTGACTGACAGCCCTGGGCTCTGATACCTGGGCCCAGATGATGTCTGCCAGCTCCTTGCGGTTCTGGACCACAGCCCAGATCAGCAGGTCACGCACTGGGTCCATGGTGAAGGTGACTCGGCCAGAAGAGCGCTTGTAGAGGGACCGGAGACTTGACCCTTGAACCTGCAAGGTATGTGATGCTCAAACCTATAGCATGAACATGCAGAAAGCAGACAGCCCCTCAGCACAAACCTACATCTTAAACCTTAGTTCCTACCCCCACCAATCATGGAATCATAGAATCATTAAAGCTGGAAAAGACCTCTAAGATCATCAAGTCCAACCATCAGCCCAACACCACTGTGCCTACTTAATCGTGTCCCGAAGTGCCGCTTCTACATGCTTTTTGAACACCTCCAGGGACGGTGGCTCCACCGTTTCCCTGGGCAGCCTGTTCCAAAGCTTCACCGCTCTTTCAACAAAGAAGGTGGAAGAGCCTTTCCTGCACATAATGAGGTGGTCAAGGCTGGATTAATCCTGGAAATGCTTTCTCTAGGGCCAGGATCATGTGGGCACATGCCTGTCCTGCCCAGTGCACCCACCCCATTGAGTCCTGCCCACCAGAGTCCTGCAGCCACATGGTGCTGCAGGTGTAGGAAAGTGGAAGTCACACCTCAAATGTGGGGCAGATGACTTAGGCAGGGCTTTAAGGGACTTTTAAGTGGGATTCTGGAGCAGGCCAAAGGATAGAGATCCAGCTGCATCCTCCAGGATGGTTTCTTGAGCCAGTGTCCCCCTCCCTAACGCAACTCTGCCACCACGTAACCTGAAGATGCGTACATTCAGCTTGATGTGTGGGACAGGAATGGAGAGACGGGGCCGATCTGTCTGCTTGGGCTTGGGGTAGAGATGCTGTGTGGAGCGGCCCAGGAGCTCCCGCAGCACCTGGGAGACGTGGTGCAGTTGGATTCTTGGCATTTTGGAGCCAGTGGTGTGTTCTCTTTCCTCCAGCAGGACCTTCTGCAGCTTGCTGTGGAACAGGCAGGAGGGCGCCAAGTTGTCGTAGAGGTAAACAAGGGTGTCCGAGGTGACAAACTCCTTCAGACGCACTCCCTGCTCCAAGAACAGCTTCACAAACTCTGGTTTGTTGGAGATCAGGGCGGCTGCCATCACGGGATGGAGATCTGTGGGCTGACAGGCCACAGGCAGAGGTGAGGGGCTCCGTGTCTCAGAGCAGGGCTCCACCATGCTCGTCACTGAGATGGGGAGGGGTGGAATTTTATCACTGACCACACAAGGAATTTCTGGGTGTGAGAGCAGCTGGGAGGTTTTAGGATGTGTGAGAGACACTTTGGGGTTAGTATGCCCCCTCTGGCAGCAAAGCCTTCTGCTCCCTTGGCTGCTGGGTAGAGGGATGGGGTTGGGTAGAGCACAGACCCTCTTTCCCCGGCTCACGAGGAAGCATCGCACAAGTAAACAGCACCTCCCAGGCTTGTCCTCTGTGCACAACTCTTCAGCTGAAGGAACATGGTGCTCCCAGCTGGATCTCAGCCATGGGAAGACTGGGTGCTCCCTATGGTCACCCAGTTCAGCACTCCTGACGGCAAAGAAAGGGGTTTCCTTTCCCAGGCAAGCTCCACATGTGCTCAGAAGTAAGTAAGGGGGTACTTAGCTGTCCTGACAGGAAGGTACTTGCTGACCTTCTGCCACAGCTTGGTTTCTGCCTCAGCTTTTCATGCTAGCCCTGTTGGTCTAGGGCTGTAGCACCTTGCAACAGTCTGCACGCGATGATCTGAGAGCCTGCCTTGTCCTCCCTTCCCAACAAAGGTGCAGATCTTGTTCAGACTGTGCATTTGCACACCATCAAATATCTTCTCTTTGGGATCCTGGTTCCCACCAGCCCTTTCAAGCAGAAAGGACAGAGAACACTGCTCAGCTTTGACTTCTCAACAGCCAGGTCAGGCGTGGGACACCAGAGCTGTCTCGTGCTGCTCCCTGCCTCACTCTGTAGTAAAGTTTGAGCAGGGAAGCACCAGGCTGTGAGAGATGAATTTAGAGACTAGTTGCGATTTGACAACACGGCATCAGCAGCAACCATGAGGCAGAGCTGGCAAGAGGTATTTTTGGCTCTAGGTTGGAGGACTTTCTTCAAAAGACACCAGTTTTCAACAAAATACCAATCAATCACCTTGGTAAATAAGTATAAGCAAGGTAGGACCTTTACAAGCAAAGAATTGCAGGGTGTGCTCAGCCTTGCTTTGGGTGTTTGAGAGCACTTCCGAAAGACAGAACAGATTCGGAGCCCCTGTTGATGTGGTGGGAGTTTAGGGTCCAAGAGAAATGCCCTCAGAAAGTCTCTCTAGGTACAGGTGAGGTGAACAACGGCCTCAATATCCACAGTCCTCAAGGGGGATCTGACAAGCTGCAAGCCTGACCAAACAATGAGCACAGGTACTCCCTTACCTTGCACTCATGGTTGTCCGTGAAGATCTCACTCCGAGCAATGTCCACCCGATTCCAGGCCACGGCTAACTTCAGCTGGTGGTTCCAGTTCTCACGCCCAAAGTGGTCCTGGTTTCGGGATGCTGTATGCAAAGTGCACGTGTTAGAATAGAGGATCATTTACACAGTGAGACGATATCACCTTGAAGACCCTTTGGAGGCCTAGCCCTTTGGGAGAGACATCTCTCCCCAGTTAGCTCAGCATCACAAGGTTCGGAGATCCCTTTGGTGACCCTGTAAGTCCAGCAGCTGCAGGAGGTCATTTGTGACCCACGTTACATTCATCTTGCCCCATCCTCCCGAGCAGCTCCACACTCCTCACCTTTGAACAGGGCCTGGAGGATGGCCACATCCACGTCCTGATGGCCATATTTGCCCTCTCTGAAAATGGTCAGGAGGTGCTTGCTTCGTACTATGTCTTGGATCTACAAAGAGAGTCGTGAGCAAGTGATTAGCAGCACCATCTCCTTCCTGCCTCCTCCCACAGCCCCTTGTCCTGTGTGGGGTAACTCCTTGCTTTTCCGGGGTTGCTTGCAGCCCCGCAGTGCTGTGTCTCCCAGTCTGGCTGGGGGTGGTCTTAAATGGAACCTCTGTGCCCAGATGGAGCAGGCAGTGGATGAGCAGAGCTCACACCCTTGGAGTGCCCACCAGGTCAGTGCTGAGCATGGGGTAGGGGAGAAGGATGATGAGCCTTAACTTTGCCCTGGGAGCCTTACTGCTCATGGGCAAAGGCCGTTTTGATCTCCGCAAGTTCAGTGAGAGGAGCTGTCTCCCTGCAAGAGGCTCACCTTCTTAGTCCACTCCACCAGCTTTCTCTCAGTGAAGAGCTCATAGGTGTCATGGAAGAACATGCTTAGCTTCTTCTGGATCAAGGCGATGGTTATCTTGGGCACAGGTAGGCTGGCCACCTGCGCAATGACATCGGCCACACGCCCAGACCCTTCCACAATCACACAGGGTGTCCCGTTGGTGATGGCATTGTAGATGGTCTGCAACAGAGCAAGGAGGCTGCTCCTAATCCCACCCAGAGGCCAGCAGACTCTCCCTGAGCCTGAGACCCACACGGCTGCCCCACAGCACTCCTGTCCAGCTGCATTTCAGCTCACACTGACACCAGAGAGCAGCCCCTCAGGCAAGGAGCTGCCCTTCCCACCCCCGTCCCACCTCATCTCTGCTAGGAGCGGGCAGGAACAGTTCCTTACGTCTAGTGTTCCAGGACCTCCTTCCAGCACCACACATACAATGGGGATCTTGATGGCGACGCCTGCAGGGAAGCAGAGCAGGATCATCTCCCCATGCAGCAGCCCCCTCCATGCAGCTCAATATGGGGCAGCGGGGTGGGGGAAAGGCAAGGTGGGAGCACTGCTCTTGGCATGCCAGGCTTCAGGAGAGAGGGGAGGTGATCATCTGGCTGTCAGGCTGCTGGAGCGTGTGTGTGCAAGTGTTAGAACAGGAGATCATTTGTACAGTGAGAAGACATCACCTAGAAGCCCCCTTGGAGGCCTGGCACTTGGGGAGAAATAACTCTCCCTGATCAGTTCAGGGACACAAGTTTTGGGAACCCTCTAGTGACATGGTAAGTCAAATAGGGATGTGAGGGACCACGTTCCACATTCATCATGGCGATACTCTTAAACCCCTTGCCTGGATCCTCCAGGAAAGTCATAGCCTTCCCTCTCTGGAGGCCAGGATGGGACCCCAGTTCCACCTTGCGCCCTCCTTTACCTCCTTTCACCTTGGTCTGCTCTGAAATGAACTTCTCCAGCCTGGTCCTCAGGGGAATTTCCACCCCATATCTCCCATGGGTCCCATCGTCCACTAGGATGAAGTGGGAGTGGTTGCTGTCCAGGCAGGACAGGCAGCCTTGGTTCTCCTCATCCAGTACATACTCAGCTGGAAAGCCACCCTGTAAGGTGCAGGAGGAGAGACTCTGGCAAGAGCCTGGCAGGGCTGCAGAGGAACCCCAGATGCCCAAAGCAACCAGCATATGGGACAGGAACAGGCTAGCACGTGGGGACAGTCTAGCCAAGCAGCTGTCCCTGTCCCCGCTGCAGTCTTCACGTCAGCCTCACCCCATGCTCCTCTGTTCCTGTTTCACCTGCCTTCACACCCACAAGGATCCTCCCAGAAGCAGCACAGCACCTATGCAAGACGCTGAGTAGGGTAGAGGGGCTTCTCAGCAAACATCAGCCTGGAACCATTACTCCTTCTGTGTTTTACCAGGTCTGACAGCCACCAGCACATCTTGAAGCACCCGTGCCTACCATGGTCTCTGGCAGGACTTCCCCAGCAGCCCAGGTGCAGCCAAAGCAAATGCTTCTCCACCTCTGCCTGGCTCACCATGGGGCAGACGAGGCTCTCCCGGTTGTACACGGTCCCCCAGGTGGCTATGCCAATGGTGACAATCTCGCCCTCCTTGTGGCTGCAGCTCAGGATGAAGTCTCGCACTGCCTCTCCCACTTGTTTCATCACACCAGCGTGGGACCCCCCTGTGATGATCCAGGCCCCTGGGGGTCAGAGAGAGGCTTGGGAAGAGAGAGGCTCTGCTCACAGCAATCTCCTACCATCCCTCTACAAGGCTGCAGGAGCACCTGGTCCTCAGAGATGCTCCATCCCCAAGAAGATGTCTTTTCTACCCACTAGATCAAGCCCAGGCAGCACAGGAGATGCTTTCAGCACAGTGCTGTATGGCTCAGCCCAGCTCCCTTCTTAGCCTGTTTGCAGTGACTGAGCAAGAACAATCCATCCCTGGTGGTGGTAGTTCAGAAAGGCCTCCTGGGCCAGCTTGGCATCTCCACAGCAGCCCAGCTCAGTGAATGTGGCATGGCCAGATGACAGGCCCTTCTCGTGCTGCAGTTGCAGCTCTTACCTGTGGTCTGGGCCACTTTGACTAGCCCTTGTCGGAAGATGTTCTTCAGCCTTGGCTTCATGATGAAGTTTTTGGCTCCCCCGGTGACTGAGATGAGCAGATTGGGTGCATCCAGGCCCCAGTGCTGTGTCATGAGGTGGTAGATGATCCGTGGGGGGGTATCCGAGGAGACGCGCACATACTACAGAAAAGGGAGCACACACATGTTTTGGGTAAAAAACAACAGGGTCAGGGTAACAGGGCACCTCCACCACAATTCCTCCTGTACCAGAAGAGAACCAGGGGCTTCCCACACAGCACAGTCCTGTTGCTGCTGCCCCAGGTCTTTATGTGCTTCCAAGGGACCAAACATTCCCAAGACAAGCTTGAGAACCAGGACAGGGAACAGACACCCCTTCAAGCATGGACCTCGCAGCATGAAGATCAGTCTTGTGATTTCAGAAAGGATCCTGTCTCACCCCACCTTCCTCTGCTTGGGTCAGTGTTGCCTTTGAGGCATTTCCATGATTTCCCATCCTCCTCTCATTCAGGAGAGAATGAATTTCACCTGCTGTGGCAAGACCTGACCACTGGCTCTCCACACACGCCAGACAAGCAAACCAGATCACCTTCCCCATCTTCTGTCCCAGGCCAGTGAAGTGGATGTCCCCGAAGGCATCTGTTGGCATTTCCTGGATGTGCCTCTTGGGGTCCCATTCCTTCCCCAGGAAGATGGGAGGTTTGGCAGCATCTTCCAGGTGCTGTTCCCTGAGGTAGCCGCACTCGCACACAATCCTCCTGAAACACACACCACCAGCTTCACCAAAACCAATCCAAACAACCAAAAAGGAATTTGTGGAGCCTGTGACCACCAACTCCCAACAGAAAGGTGGGATTTTCTGGTACCATAGCTTTGTCACCAGACACTTCTTCTGCTTTCCTGGCAGGCAGGGGAATGAGGGTCCACCTGACTTACCCAGAATCTGACAGCTGGGAGCTTTCAACAAAGTAGGTGCACTCTTTCTTCCGGATGTTTTCAGGAATCCACGAGATGAGATTTTCCTGAGGGAGCAGGAAAAGCAGCAAAATGTCAAGGTTTCTGCAAAGGGCCAGAAGTTGTGCCAGCAGCTGGACTACCTGGTGCCTGGAGCATAGCTGAGTGCTGCTTCTGAACTTGCCTTTTCATTGCTGCCGACGGGCAAATGTGCCTTTCGCCTGCCCCTCGAGACGCTGCTACTGCTCTGCTGGAGGTTGGGGACCACCTCGAAGTCACTCATCTTCCTGGGGTGCGTGGTGGGGTCGTCTCCTCTCTCAGGGCACACCTTGTTCAGCTCGGAGGGGAGCACCTTGGTGCGCCGGCCACGCGTGGCCATGGCTGCTGTGTTTTGCCCTGCTTGGCCTCCTCTCTCCCGTTCCTAGGCTGGGAGGTCCTGAACATCTCCATCCTGAGTGCAGCAGAAACCAAAAAGGATACCCATGGACTTAAAGCACTGGGGCATCCAGTTCATCATTCCCTGCATGGAAAGAAGTCCAGGGGAAACCTGTCAGACATAGGGGCCATGTGGGTGGGGAAGCAGCCTCAGCACGCACCACACTGCCTTGGGGAAGCCCATCAGCCTCCAAAAGTTGACCCCACCAGCCCATGGCTCTCCTTGCCTGCTCTCCACTGCAGGCAGCTGGGATATTTGTGGCAGCAGGGAAAGCAAAAATCAAGTCTCTTGTGTGAGCAACCCAATCATGGCCCCAGAAGGAAAATCTGGATCAACGCACTGGCTGCTCCTCTGTAGGAAGGTTCGTGTGCTCCTGCGAGCGTCCCATGACAGTCCAGGGCTAAACTCGAGGTGCACACAAGCTTCCAAACTCCTGAGCCCTCCCCAGCGCTCACAGCCCCCATTGCTGAGCTCCTGAATTGCTGAGGCTAGAGAGCTGCAAGAGCAAGGACAGAAACGCTCCTGAGTGTCTCTGGAGCCCACAGAGGAGCTGTGATTATGTCATGGAGGCAGCAGAGCACTAAGCTGTGCTAAGGAGCTGGTGAAGCTGTGGGGCCAGCAGGCTTGCGTTTAAGGAGGATTTTGGCTGCCTTTCTGTGAGCCAAACTGCATCACACCTGAAGGTGGGGAGCCCTTAGTGAAGATGAGGAATGGTGGAGAAAATCATGGCAACCACTGTATTTCCTTCATGCCTCCTTCTTCAGGCTGCAGGCAGGGAGCAATGAGGAAAAGCCTTTCTGCCAGCCTCCCTCCCAGGTTCCCTCTGGGAATGAAGCAGCCCCCCCTGACCTTAGAAGCCAGATTTTGTCAGACTGGCTTTCTGCATCAGCACAGCCCAGGGCAAATCTAATTGCTTGAGAAAGAGCTGCCTAGAGGAGGTCAAACACAGCTTCAATTCTTGTTCCTGGCCCCCCGAGGCGAGCAGGCTGGTGGGAGTTTGGGTCACAGCCACAAGCAGCTCATGCAGAAAGAGCTTTTACACCAGGTACTCCCCGGAGGGGAACAACCATGCTGATAAAACACTTGGAATATCTGTTCTTAAAGGCTCGGGAGCCAAGGACAGAGCCTCTCCCACTGCCTGTCCCCCATCCTTGGGTCAGGTCACCTCTTGGCTGCTCAAGGTGCTCGCAGCACCCACCAGGACAAGAGTACAAAGCCCTGACCGTGGGTGCTGAGCCCGGCTGATGAAACACAATCCCCCAGCAGCAAGGCTGCCCGTACCTTCCCTGCAGCATCCTCCGGTCGCATCACCAGCTCCTGGTCTTCGTGCCTGTCGTAGGGATTCATCCCCATGTCCCTCTCCTCCAGCGGGTCATTTTGTCACTGGAGATGCAGGCGATAAGCAGAGAATAGGGCAGAGCTGCCTGCAGAGAGGAGGAGATGGCAGAGTGGCTGGCAGCCTCCCAGAAAATCAGGCTGCAGAAACGGTCCCTGCTGAGGAGCTGCAGCGCCCAGGCAAGCCCTGAGTTAGCTCGAGAGGCTGAGTCACGCTGTCCGCAGCAGCGATTTCCACCTCAGCCCTCAAGCACAGAGCCTCCCACCGTTGTCAGCCTCACGCGACGTGTGAAGAGGGTGCCTGAGCCCCTCTTAGCACATGTCAAGAGCAGGGTCTTCCCTGCACATAGATGTTGCCAGAAAGGAGCAGCAGCCCAGCAGCTCGGATACAGGCTTGAATGCAATGCAGGCTTGGCAATCGTGATGAAAAATCCTTTCCCTAGCTGTCAACGTCAACCAATCTCTAGTATGGAAGTATATTAACTTTATCTATATACATATAAAATGGAGAAATTAGCCATACACTGTGATGTGATGAAGGAGTGGAATTTTACTGGAGATTTGGTTATTGTTTGTGCTGAAGTAAAGCAAACAATAGGACAGCCCAGCCCTGGAAAGAAGGACATTGTTTCTGAGAAGGTTAGGGCTGTTCATGAGGAGAGGACAGCTTTATCCCTGCGACAGCCACCGTAACCCAGCATCCCAGTCCCTCTGACAGCTCTGAGAGCCTCCCAGCATCGTCTGGTGGCACAGACCCGTGACTTGAGCCAACACTGACCCCAGGGATTCTGAGATCAACAGGCAAGCAGTGAGAATGCTGCAGGAAAAGTGGCTTTGCAAAGTTTTACAGTGATCAGTGTGAGTGTTGTGGTCAGTCCAGTCGTGTTGTTCCGGAACACTTGAAGGGTATAAGGATGCTATGTAAAACCACATTCAGGTGCCCCGATTTGGCTGTGACACCTCACGTGCATGAATAAATACTTACCCCTGGAATTCTGTGCTTTGCATCCCAGCCCCTCTCTTTGGTTGGCACGGGTGCAAACATTCATAACCCAAGCCCTGGTGGGGAAACTCACTGCCACACCACAGGCATTAAATGCCTTTTAGTCGAAGCCTTCCATCTCCCAGTTACAGACGCTCTCCTTCCCCTGTTATGCCCCCTGCCCTCAGTTCTCCACTGGACTTGCAGGCACTTAACTTGCATTTGCCACAAAATTCTCTTAACAAAACTGGCATTTTTCCTCCTGATGAAAGGGGCTGAGCAGCAAAGCCAGGCCAGGAAGGCAGCCAAGGCTGTGGATGCTGCAGCAGTGAGCGACTTAGCCAGCTGTGGCTCAGCGGCAGGGACGCCAGGCAGCCCGGGTGCCTGTGGCTTGGAGCGAGATGACTGTAAAACATCACAGGGCCGTGCTGGGAGACAGCTGGGAAGAGAGAGGTTGCTGGTTTTAAGACTCAGGCACATCCTTCAGGTGTGGGGCTGAAGTGATGTTGCGATGGGCTCAGGTGCTGAGGAGATGCGGGGGCTAAGGGATCAGGCAGTGGCGCAGTCACGTTCTTCAGCTCACTTTCCAGCCAAAACATCTCAGTCAGCATAGGCATCCGTGCAATGAGTTCTTCTGGTTTCCTTGAGCAAGAACAAGCGGCTGAGACAGGGAGAACAGATGCCACTAATAAGGCAGTAAATAAAATCCATGTGCGATGCTTTACAGTTCAGTTGTAATTAACCCTGCGCTGCCAAAAGAACTGAAGCCAGAACGGCACATTAATTACACATTAGTGTGAATGTTCATCCGCTCTCGGCTGGCTGGATCTCTGGAGACTGTGGCTTTTATTTCACTTCTACATATGCCAAAACCACAGTGGCCTGGTGGGACCCGAATGGAGCCAGCACTCTGCGATGGTTCCCGGTACTCCTAAAAGCCCAGCTAAAATCCAGCAAGGCTGGCAGCAAATCCTGGCAAGTTAATATCCATTTTCGACAGTGGGAGGAAGGAGGTAAGAGTGTGAGGGCTCCAGCCACTCTCCAGGGGCTGTTCCTGTACATACGTCCCGTGCCTCACATCAAATTCAGCCAGACTGATGATTATGGGCCAGAATGCTTTTTGTTGCCTAAGACCAGCAAGTGCTGCCAGTGCTGCAGAGCCTCTGCCAGGATCTGCCCCTTGCTCTGGGTCTCTCCCAGTGGTGATGCTGGCTCGGTGAGAGATGTGACCATAAAGGTTGGATCTTCCTCAAGGTACCAGAAAGCAGCTTGCAACCATACTGCTTCCTGCTCCCTGGAGGGGTTTAAGGGACGAGTGGACGAGGCACTGAGGGACATGGTTTAGTGTTTGATAGGAATGCTTGGACTTGATGATCTGGTAGGTCTCTTCCAACCTGGTGATTCTGTAAGTCTGTGAAGGACAGAAAGGACCACCTTGATGCCTGTTGTGGCCTGTGACCTCTGATGAGAGGATGCGGCTCAGAGGGAGCCTTTGGGATGCACCACAGAGTGAGGACATGGTTTGTGTAGGCACATGCAACTTTTGGCACATCAGTAAATTTAGCAAGCACACATACAACTCTGTCTGCATCTGCTGGAACTCGCTATGCCCATCGTTGGTGGCTTTCTTTAGTGTTTCCCTGCCTATCGATAAATGTTGCTTAAGATTGTGAGTGCTGTGTGACCCCTTCGGTGGCTTTCTTACAGAAAGAAGCAGTGGTGCCAAATTCCGAGCCGTCTCTGCCATTTCTGGCTGTATCTGGAAAAGGAGCACAGGTCTTCAGCGGGGAGGGAATTTGAGGGGATTTCATAGAATCACAGAATGGTTTGGGGTGGAAGGGACCTCAGAGCCCATCCAGTTCCACACCCTGCCAAGGGCAGGGACATCTCCCACTGGATCAGGGGCTCCCAGCCCCATCCAACCTGGCCTTGAACCCCTCCAGGGATGGGGCAGCCACCACTGCTCCGAGCAACCTGGGCCAGGGCCTCCTCACCCTCACAACAAAACATTTCTCCCTGAGCGTATGCGTAGTGTAGCGCCCTCCAGAGGCTACGTATGCGCACCGGGGTCTCCCGCAAGAGGCTACGTGTGCGCAGTGTGACCCCTCAAGAGCTACGTATGCGCAGCGGAGCTCCCTCGCGAGCTACGTACGCGCAGTGCGACCCCTCCTACAAGTTACGTATGCGCAGCGGGGTTCCTGAAGGAGCTACGTATGCGCACTGCGACCCCCCTACAGGTTACGTGTGCGCAGTGCGACCCCTCCTACAAGTTACGTGTGCGCAGGGAGGTTCCTGAAGGAGCTACGTATGCGCACTGCGACCCCCCTGCAAGTTACGTGTGCGCAGTGCGACCCCTCCTACAAGTTACGTGTGCGCAGCGGGGTCCTGAAGGGGCTACGTATGCGCAGTGCGACCCCCCCTACAAGGTACGTGTGCGCAGTGCGACCCCTCCTACACGTTACGTATGCGCAGCGGGGTTCCTGAAGAGGCTACGTATGCGCACTACGACCCCCCCTACAAGTTACGTATCGCAGTGCGACCCCCCCCTACAAGTTACGTATGCGCAGCGAGGTTCCGGACGGGGCTGCGCACGCCAGGTGCGGCCCCTCCCGCGCACGCGCGGTGCCGCCGCCTCGTTTCCCCCGTCAGGCGCCAAAATGGCGGCGGCGGCGGCCGCGTCCTCGCTGTCCCGCGGCGCCGTCGCCCTCTGCGCCCTCTTCTCGCTCCGCCTGCAGCGCGGCCGCCGCCTCCGCGAAGCCGCCCGGCGTCTGCGCTGCTCCCGCCACCGCCGCGCCCTCCGTCGGCGCCGCCACCGCTTCGCCGCCCTCTGCCTGGCGGCGCAGCGCGGCCCGGGCTCGGCCTCGGCCTCGTCGCCCTCGCCGTGCGGGCGGGAGCGGCGCCTGTGGAGCAAAGCGCGCAGCTCGGCCTTCTGGGAGACGGTGCGCTGCAAGGCGTTCAGCCGGCGGGAGTGGGTGCAGCATTTCCGCCTCAGCCCGGCCACCTTCGATTTCCTATGCGGGCGGCTTCGAGCCGCCATCGAGCGCCGCGACACCTCCATGCGCCGGGCGGTGCCGCCTGAGATCCGCTTGGCACTCACCTTGTGGCGCCTGGGAGCTTGTGCTGAGTACCGGGCGGTGGAGGAGCGCTTCGGCGTGTCCCGCTCCACCGTCTGTCAAATCCTCCGCGACGTTTGCCAAGCCGTCGTCGCCATCTTCGCGCCGCTTTACGCTTCCCCGCCTCGTTCCGCTTCGCAGTTCCCGCTCCCTCAGCTCGCCGGCGTCTTCACGCGACTCCGCGTCCCCATCCGGGCGCCTCCCACCGACGCCGCACTCTACAGCGTCGGAAGGGGCTGCCACGCCGTCGTCCTCCAAGCCGCCATCGACGCTCACGGACGCTTCTGGGCCGTCGAAGTGACGCGGCCAGGCATTGGCATCCAAGCCTCTGCCCTTTACGCCCGCGCCCAGAGTGGGGCGCTTTGTCCTGCCCCTCCCTTGGATTTTGGGGGCCTCACCGTGCCCCCCTATCTCCTGGGGCGTCCAGGGGACCCCTTGTTGCCGTGGTTGTTGCATCCCTACGGCAAAGCGGAAAGTGGGAAGGGGAGGGGGCGTCGTCGCTTTGACGCAGGGGCAGCAGCAGCACAGATGGCAGCGGCTTCGGCGCTGGGGCGGCTGCGAGGGCGCTGGCGGTGTCTGCAGAGGCGGAACGATACGGATTTGGGCTTCCTGCCCACCCTGCTCCTGGCTTGCTGTCTCCTCCACAATGTCTGCCAGGCACGGGGCGATCCCTGCCCCACAGCGACCCCTGGGATTATGGGGGGCACGGGGTGGGCAGAGGGGGTAGAGGAGGAGGGGGAGGCACTGGAGGAGGAGGACGAGGAAGAGGTGGCTGCGGCGGCTGCAGCTGCTCAACAGATTCGGGATGCAGTGGCAGCTGCGATGCAGGGATGAAGGGGAACTTGGGGGGGTCCCAGAACTGTGGAGAAGGGGGGACTTGGGGGTTCAGGACCCATGGTAAGAGGCAGGTCTCTGAGTCCCAGTCCCAGGGCAGGGGGGAAAACTTGAGGGTGCAGGACCTGTAGTCGGACACATACATGTGGAAGTCCTGCCCCATAGAAAGGGGAGGACTCTGGGGTCCTGGCCACATGGTGAGGGGATCCCTTACAGCAAGGGATTGACAGTGGGATCTGGAGGGCACTTGGGGGCCTGGGGCCCACAGTGAGGGGTCCAGGGGGTCTGGGACCCTTAGCAAGGGGAAGAATCTGAGGGTCCCAGCCCAATGTCGAGGTGGATATCTGGGGTTTGGGACCTGCAGTGAGGGAGGGACATGGAGGTTCTGCGGGGATCTGAGGGTCCTTTCCCCACGGTGAGGAGAGGAGACAGGAACTATGTGCCAGTAAAAATCCATTTTAGAAGGCGCTCCAAAAGGGTTGAATTTTACCCCAAAATGGGGCCAAGGTGTATCTGGATCCCCATGTTGGGTCTCTGACCCGTGGTGGGATCTTGGGGGTTCCCTGCCTCACAGCAGGTTGGTTGTGCCCTATAGAGGGAGTCTCTGACCCATAGAGGGGGTCCCAGCCCCATAGCTGTGGGCCTCTGCCCCACAGGAGGGGTCTCTGCCCCACAGTTCATTGTTCTTGCCCCATAGTGTGGGTCTCTGACCCAGTTCAACCCCAGCCTGGCTGGTAGGTGGCCAAATGCAAGTGGTTGGATCCCAGTTCTCTTCCCGCTCCTGGGGAAAGGGGAAGGGTTTGTGGGTCAGGAACTGAACCAGTTTTAATAAATTAATAATGAAAATACAATTAGTTAATTGTGATCCCAATTTCATCCTGAGGGCAATGGTTATGGGATGCAATCCTGTTGGTTTGGGGTCACAGCTCCTGTCTGCTCCTCCCTTTTACCACCCCTTCCACTTAGAGCATTCCCAGAGATTGAAAATGCCCTTGCATTCTGTTGGAATCAAGATCAGCAGAGGCTGTTCTGCATCCCAGAATCCTGTGTGATTGCTCAGAGAGAGAAACCCAGCCTGGAAACCACTCGAGGAATGCTTGGAAAATGTAAATTCCTCAAAGTTGGGAGTAGATACGGCTTCGCCTCCAACTGGAGCACTTGGCAGCGACTCGGGAATTTAACTGGTACTGATCCAAACAGTTTGAAGGTGCTGACAGCAAAGAGTTTGGATGGGATCTGTATAAATAGACCTTTGGAGGGAATCGGGAAATATTGACCATGTGGAAACTGGGATTTTATGGGATAAGGACTGGGATCATTCTGCAATTTGGCTATAGGACTATAAGGAACTATAGGACAACATTCACGGGCAGCTCCTAGAGAGCTTCCATGCATCTACATGGGTGGAATTTGTTGAGTTTTAAGCCTTATGGAAACTGGAATAATGGGAATAAAAGGTTTGGAGCTGAGTGCTGGGCAGCACAGGACAAGGATGCCATGGGAGGGGGTAGGATGAGAGCGGAGGAGGATCTCCCCTGCAGAACACGGCGCATAGACACCAGTGCAGAGCCCAAGCTCTTGAAACAGACCCCAGAGCGGGACTGGGGGACCCCAAAATGGCCAATTTGACCTCAAAATCATAGACCGGGTTGGGCTGGAAGGGACCTTAAAGCCTCAAAGCCCCTCAGCGCAGGCGGTGGCCCTGCCCACCGGGGGGGGTGTGGAGGTAGCCAATCAGCGCTCTGCGCCTGCGCCCAGCAGCCAATGGGAAGCGAGAGCGGCGGCAGGCGGCAACGGCCGGGAGAGCCGACAGCCAATCGGCGCTCTGCTCCCGCTCCCGCCTTGTGCCGAGCAGCCAATGGGAAGCGAGCGCTCCGCACAGGAGCACGTGACCGCAGAGCCCTCAGCCAATCAGCGCGCAGCTCTCTCGCCGAGCGGGGAGGAGGGAGCGCGCGCGCCACGTCGGGGCTGTTGGAGCGGTGAAGGCGGCGGCGAGCGGAGCGGCGCGGGCGCGGCCCCTCGGCCTCGCCAGGCACAATGGTGGGAGCGAGCCCCGCGGCTGGGATCGGGGAGCGCTCGGGAGGCCTCCCTGCGGCGGCCGCTTCCCCGCACGTGCTGGGCGGCGGGGCTGGGCGTGGTGTTACCGCCGCCTCAGCGAGGCCCGAGGCGCGGGGAGCGGTTCGGTCAGAAGGGGACACGCAGGAGGCCTCGGCGGCTGTGGGGAGGAGCACGGGGACGGAGAAGCCGCGGTGCTTGCGGGCAGCGGGCCAGGCGGGAACCGGGCCCCGCGGCGACCAATATGTCGGACGCGGCGGGGAAGGCGGCGGCGGCGCGCGCGCTGCGGCCGGCGGGGCGGGGGGGGGGGGGGGGAGTGGGCGCGACCAATCGTGGGCGAGGGGGGAGCGCGGCAGCCAATGGGAGAGCCCCGCGGGGGGGGGGGGGGGTGGAGAATGGCGCGACCAATCAGGGGAGGGCGTGGGAGTCAATGGGGCGGCCGCAACCATTCGGAGGGGAGGGGGTGTGCACGGCAGCCAATGGGAGGGCGAGGCGGTGGGAAGGTTCTGGAAGCCGGGAAGAGGCAGGGACACCTCGCACCGGGCGGGGCTCAACTGGAGGCTGCTCTACGGTCTCCCTAGAGCTTTCTCCAGGCTGCACAACCCCAACCGTCTCAGCCTGTCCCCGTAGCAGAGGTGCTCCAGCCCTCACATCATCTTTGTGGCCTTCTCCGGACCTGTTCCAACAGTTTAATATCTTGCTTGTGTTGGGGATTCCAGAAGTGGACACAGGACTCCAGATGGGGTCTCAGGAGCAGCCCAGATGTCGTGGTTCGGCTCTGACCTGGCCGGTTTCATCAGTTAAAACCAAGAAGTTGGGCTCCCAATTTCTTCCTTCAGGTCGCAGGGAAAGGAAAACTCGAGGGGCAAACTTGTGGGTTGGAAACTAAAACTACAGTTTTAATGAAATAATGATAAAAATAGTTAAAAAGTAACAGAATATGTGCACATCTATAAAACCGCCCCCCGACTCCTCAATGACTCTGTCACCACAAATACTGCAGAGCAGACATGAGGAAAATGGTCTCGGGTATGCAGGGAGCTTGACTTAGGAGCTGAATTCTGGAAAGGAAAAAATGCAGGTTCAGGGGCAAACAAGTCCTTGCTGGGTATCAGCCATCAAAGAGAGAGAGAGACCCTTGTGATCTCTGTTTTATATCAAGTATGGCTTACATGGGATGGAATTATTTGTTGGCCAGTCTAGGGGCATGTTTCCTGTCCGCCCTTCCCTGCAGGTGCCAGCTCGAGGATGGCTTTGGTTTCTGTAGGAATAACTGTAAGCAATGGCCCAGGGCAACTAAGGTCAGGAGGTTCTTGCCAGCGGCAGAGCATTTGATCAGCTAAATTGTCACTTGAGCAACCAGGGGATACTGCAGCAGAGAAAGAGGATAGAAAGATACAACCCACAGATGCGTGGTAATGAGGAGAATAAAATCTAGAAGACAGGCAGCTCCGTATCTCATTAACACACTTCTGTTTTGAATTTGCAGCGTGAGTGCATCTCAATCCACGTTGGTCAGGCTGGTGTTCAGATTGGCAATGCCTGTTGGGAGTTGTATTGTCTTGAACATGGGATCCAGCCTGATGGCCACATGCCTAGTGATAAAACTTCTGGAGGTGGAGATGATTCATTCAACACTTTTTTCAGCGAGACAGGAGCTGGGAAACATGTTCCCAGAGCAGTGTTTTTGGACCTCGAGCCAACCGTAGTTGGTACGTACCCAGCTTTAACCTCAGTGTCAAAAGGAAGATCCCCTCTAGATTCCCTGTGGTCTTTTTTTCTGTGAGAGGATTTTAAAAGATTCGTATGGATGCCGTTTTGAGATGTGAGGTTATTGTCATTCACAGTAAATGGTGTGTGCTTACTGTATAGTCACTGGGCAGCTCACCCAGAACTCCACGGATGGAATTGATGTTACGGTGTTTTCTTTCTTCCTAGATGAAGTACGCACAGGCACGTACAAGCAGTTATTCCATCCTGAGCAGCTCATCACTGGGAAAGAAGATGCGGCCAATAATTATGCCAGAGGCCATTATACCATTGGCAAGGAGCTTATTGATCTGGTGCTGGACCGCACACGCAAACTGGTGAGTTTTCATTCATGCTGCAAGCCCATACTGAAAATAATTGATACAGCTCTCTAGCAAGCTCTAATCATAGTTTGCTGTGGGTGTTCCCTAAGAATTTTGATTGTTTAAAAAAACCCAAAACTTTTATGTCGTTGCTCCCCTCCGGTTAAATAAAAACACAGTCAGTAAATCACTGCTTTAGGCTTGAAATACCATTATTTGGAAACATTTAAAAGCTACCTCAGAGGCAGATTTGAAAAGCCTTGAACAAGTGTAACAGTGTTGTTATAATTACATGTTTTTTTGTGATTCCCAGTTGGAATCAGGCCATTATATGTCCCACTGAATATTTCTAGTGCCCTCAACCTCAGGTTTTGATTAAATGCTTAGCAATTTTAATAGTTTCTCTAGCTGTTTTTTTTTTTATCTTGACATTCAGTTGTGAGAAACTTGCGTAGGATGATAGGATTCAGAGTGAAGTAGTGACTCTCCATTTAAAATTACAGAAAGATCTCAACCAACTTTGTTTTCCACATCTCATTCATCCTTGTTGAAAGCCAGAATGGGAACATCAACAGATTCTAAAGCTGTAACCCAGCTGTAATTTATAGTCATGTCTCATGGTGGCGCACAGCTGCTCTTACATACAGTAGTGTTCAAATGACATCAAAGACAATAAAAGAACTTTTCTGTATTAAAATACTCCTCTTCAGAAAAAGTTACGCAGAGGCCCCGATACCTTGATCAAAACTGTGTGCAAGAAAAAAGGAAGACTGCTTTATACAAGTGCTGGTTGTTGTAACAATGTAGAGCCAAGAATTGCTTTTGAATGATGATTTGAATACTGCTTTCTCCAAAATCATCACTAACTTTATTTTTCTCCCGCTTTTCCCCACCCCATTACAGGCTGATCTGTGCACGGGGCTGCAAGGTTTCCTTATCTTTCATAGTTTTGGAGGAGGCACTGGGTCAGGGTTTACATCTCTGCTCATGGAGAGGCTCTCCGTTGACTACGGCAAAAAATCAAAACTAGAGTTTGCCATTTATCCCGCACCACAGGTTTCCACTGCCGTGGTGGAACCGTACAACTCCATTCTCACCACCCACATGACACTAGAGCATTCGGACTGTGCCTTTATGGTCGATAATGAAGCTATTTACGATATCTGTCGCCGCAACCTGGACATTGAACGTCCTACTTATACCAATTTAAACCGATTAATTGGGCAGATTGTCTCATCCATCACAGCTTCGCTGCGTTTTGATGGAGCCCTCAATGTAGACCTGGCAGAATTTCAAACTAACCTTGTCCCCTACCCACGAATCCATTTCCCCCTGGTAACGTACGCGCCAATCATCTCTGCTGAAAAAGCCTATCACGAGCAGCTGTCAGTGCCTGAAATTACCAACGCGTGCTTCGAGCCGGCCAACCAAATGGTCAAGTGTGACCCTCGCCACGGCAAGTACATGGCCTGCTGCATGTTGTACAGAGGGGACGTTGTTCCCAAAGACGTCAACGCCGCTATTGCCACCATCAAGACAAAACGCACCATTCAGTTTGTGGATTGGTGCCCGACTGGGTTCAAGGTACATACGCAGCTTTTTAGGCGCTTGACGTTTCTGTTCTTAGGGATTGTACAGTGCTCAGAGGTAACAGCCCTTCCACGCTGTTGTTGTGTCCCTAGAATCATAGAATTGTTTGATTGGAAAAGACCTTTGAGAAAGGGTCTAACCGTTCCTGTCCACTAGTAAACCAGATCCCTGAGCACCTTATCCACCCTTCTGTTAAACCCCTCCAGGGATGGGGACTCCACCACCTCCTGCGCAGCCTCTGCCAGGGCTCCAGAACCCTTGTGATGAAGAAATATTTTTTTCTGATGTCCAGTCTGAACCTGCCCTGGTACAACATGAGGCCATTTGCTCTCCTCCCATCGCCTGTGGCCTGGGGGAAGAGCCCAGCACCCTCCTCAAAACATCCTCCTTCTAGTCAGCTGCAGACAGCGATGAGGTCTCCCCTCAGCATCCTCCAGGATAAAAAGCCCCAGGTCCCTCAGCTGCCTCTCAGAACCCTTGTTCTCCAGCCCCTTCCCCAGCTCCCTTCTCTGGATGTGCTCCAGTCCCTCAATGTCCTTGGAGTGAGGGGAACACCACTGAACCCTGGATTTGAGGTGCAGCCTCACCAGCGCCGAGTACAGTTTACTTGTTAGTAATGGTGGTGATTTTGACTTGTGAACAGAAACAAGTCTCGAAGCCTTCGCACTCGTAAGCGAAGTTGTGCTTTGCTTTCTTGCAGGTGGGCATTAACTACCAGCCCCCGACGGTGGTGCCGGGCGGTGACCTTGCCAAGGTGCAGAGAGCTGTCTGCATGCTCAGCAACACGACGGCGATTGCTGAAGCCTGGGCTCGCCTCGACCACAAGTTCGATCTCATGTATGCGAAGCGTGCCTTTGTCCATTGGTACGTTGGGGAGGGAATGGAGGAGGGGGAGTTTTCGGAAGCCCGGGAAGATCTTGCTGCCCTGGAGAAAGATTATGAAGAAGTTGGCTTAGACTCAACAGAAGCGGAGGCTGAAGAAGAAGATGAATATTGAAACAGCTGAAGTTTAGGAAAAGTTCAATTGCAGAACCCTGTTCACTTGTTCAGTTGTTTTCAAACACAGTTTTAAAGGTTGATGGTGGAAAATCCAACGTGTGCCTTTGCAAGTTAAGTGTGTTTCTACATCTCCCTCAATTTATTGTCTTTGTAAATGGGGCACAATATATTCTGCAAATCACAAGGGTTTATGAAATAGAACTTGTTTGTGCTATTAAAAAAAGGATTGGAGAGCCCTGTTTACTTGTTCGATTGGTTTCAAATAAATTTTTTGAAGGTTCTACCTTTGTTTTTCTTTTCCCTACTACTGATGTGGAAACTCACTAAGGACCATGAGAGTGCAGGGCTGGGTTGCACCCAGTCGTATGCCAATGACAATAAATCCGAATCATGGAGTGGTTTGGGTTGGAAGGGACCTCAAAGCCCACCCAGTTCCAATCCTGCCACAGGCAGGGACACCTCCCACTGGATCTGCTTGCTCAAAATCTCCTGCAACCTGGCCCTGAACCCCTCCAGGGATGGGGCAGCCACCCTGCTCTGGGCAGCCTGGGCCAGGGCCTCCCCACCCTCAGCAAAACATTTCTTCCCAAGATCTCATGTTAATCATGTCAACCTCTTTTCAGCTGCTCTAAGGTCTCCCTGGAGCCTTCTCCAGGCTCAACAAGCTCCGCTCTCTCAGCCTCTCTTCATAGCAGAGGAGCTCCAGCCCTTGAATCATCTTTGCGGCCTCCCCTGGACTCATTCCAACACATCCATATCCTTACGTTGGGGACTCCAGAGCTGGACCGAGGGCTCCAGGTGGGTCTCGCAGAGCAGAGGGGCAGGATCCCCTCCCTGCTGGCCTCGCTGCTCTGGATGCAGCCCAGGACAGGGGCGGTTTCTGGCTGTGAGCACGTGTCGCCGGCTCAGCTCCAGGTTCTACTCCAGAGTCCTTCTCCTCAGGGCTGCTCCCACACACACACACAGAATCACACAGAATAACCAGGTTGGAAGAGACCCAACCATTCCCATGTCGAGTCCAACCATTCCCACCAATCCCTAAATCATTCTCCTAAGTATCTCATCCACCCTCACCTTAAACACCTCCAGGGACGGTGACTCAACCACCTCCCTGGGCAGACTGTTCCAATGCCTAACCACCCTCTCCGTGAAGAATTTTTTCCTAATCTCAAGCCTAAATCTCCCCTGGCGGAGCTTGAGGCCATTCCCTCTCGTCCTGTCCCCTGTCCCTTGGGAGAAGAGCCCAGCTCCCTCCTCTCCACAACCTCCCTTCAGGTAGTTGGAGAGAGCAATGAGGTCTCCCCTCAGCCTCCTCTTCTCCAGGCTGAACCCCCCCAGCCCTCTCAGCCGCTCCTCATAAGGCCTGTTCTCCAGCCCCTTCACCAGCTTCGTTGCTCTTCTCTGGACTCGCTCCAGAGCCTCAACATCCTTCGTGTGGTGAGGGGCCCAGAACTGAACACAGGACTCGAGGTGCGGTCTCACCAGTGCCGAGTCCAGAGGGAGAAGAACCTCCCAGGACCTGCGGGTCACACCGTTTCTGATACAAGCCAAGATGCCATTGGCCACCGCTGGCTCATGTTCAGTTGCTGTCAACCAGCACCCCCAGGTCCTTCTCCTCCAGGCAGTTTCCAGCCAGGCTTCTCCTAGTCTGTAGCTGCTCAGGGTTGTTGTGCCCCAAGTGCAGGACCCGGCATTTGGCCTTGTTAAACCTCATCCCGTTGGTCTCAGCCCATGGATCCAGCCTGTTCAGGTCCCTTTGGAGCCTCCCGACCCTCCAGCAGATCCACACTTCCACCCAGCTCGGTGTCATCTGCAAACTTGCTACGGGAGCTCTCGATGCCTTCATCCAGGTCGTTGATAAAGGCGTTAAACAGGACTGGACCCAGCACTGAGCCCTGGGGAACCCCACTTGTAACAATCTCCCAATCTCCTCACCCCTCAGCCTCCACTGGAAGCGGGTGCAGCACCTCGAGGTTCTCCCAGCACCCCCCTTCTCCACCCCCCTCGCTCCTTTAAGCCGAAGGGGGCGGGGCGGGTGACGCAGCGAGGGAAGCGGAACGTTCCCCTTCGGTTCTCGCCGGGGCGGAGCGGCTGCCGCCGGGCTGCGGGATGGTGCAGCTGTACAACCTGCACCCGTTCGGGGGGCAGCGGGTGGTCCCGTGCCGCCGGGAGCCCTCGCGCTTCTGCTGCGCCCGCGGGGACCTGCTGGTGGCCAGCGCCGCGGGGGGGTGCGGGCTGGAAGCCTTCGCCCTGCGCCCCGCCGGCCCCGAGCCCCTCGGCGCCTTCGCCACCCTGGGACCCGTGCGGAGCATGGAGCACAGCCGGGCCGGTACGGGGAGAGGGGGTACAGGGCTCCGGGATCGGGTAAGGGGGGTCCGGGATGGGAATAAAGGGCTCCGGGATCGGGTAAGGGGGGTCCGGGATGGGAATAAAGGGGTCCGGATGGGGGTAAAGGGCTCCGGGATGGGGTAAGGGGGGTCCAGGAGGGGAATAAAGGGGTCCGGATGGGGGTAAAGGGCTCCGGGATGGGGTAAGGGGGGTCCAGGAGGGGAATAAAGGGGTCCGGATGGGGGTAAAGGGCTCCAGGATGGGAATAAAGGGGTCCGGGATGGGGTAAGGGGGGTCCAGGATGGGAATAAAGGGGTCCGGGATGGGGTAAAGGGCTCCGGGATCGGGTAAGGGGGCTCCGGGATGGGAATAAAGGGCTCCGGGATGGGGTAAAGGGCTCCGGGATCGGGTAAGGGGGGTCCGGGATGGGAATAAAGGGGTCCGGGATGGGGTAAAGGGCTCTGGGATGGGGTAAGGGGGGTACAGGATGGGAATAAAGGGGTCCGGATGGGGGTAAGGGGCTCCGGGATGGGGTAAGGGGGGTCCAGGAGGGGAATAAAGGGGTCAGGGGTGGGGTAAAGGAGCCAGGGATAGGGGTAAAGGGGTCCAGGAGGGGGTAAGGGGGTCCAGGATGGGAATAAAGGACAGGGATGCTCTTTGTAATGTACTGCAGAGGGCAAAGAGCTCAGACCCTGCATCCTCTGTTCTTTATTGACCGGTCGGCGCTGCTGCTTGCTATGCAGGAGACTATCTGGTGACCATTGAAGAAAAAGGCAAAGCCACTTTCCTGAGGGCGTACGTCAACTGGAGATGCATGTCCGCAGGCAGCGCTCGTGTCTGCGTGCGGATGGTTGGTCACAAGGTGGAAGAGTCGTACAGCGAAGCCTTGAAAGATCAGATGTCCATCGTGGAGATGCCGCTCTCGGATCCTCCACTGTGCCTTTCCTGCTGTCCCATAACCGGAGATCTTCTCGTGGGCTGCAAAAATAAACTGGTTCTGTTCTCCTTGAAATACCGGGTCATAAACGAGAATTTGACTGTGTTAGACTTCGAACGCTCCTTGATTTTACACATTGATAACCTCGTTCCTGCTGAAGTGGCATTTTGTGCCGGACATATCGCCATAGCAACGGAGCTGGATGTTCTGATCCTGAAACTGCAAGTGGTCCAGGAAAGTGCAGATGGGGCAGAGCACGGTGCGCATCGAGTCAGCGCGCTGGAAAAGCCTGGGAGTGGAGGTAAGTCCAGAAATTAAATACTTGAATTTCTAAATGTCTGCTCACTGATCGCTGTACCTAAAGTAGGCTCAAAGTCACCACCCTTCAGCAAGTATTTTCAGCTGGATATTCATAAAATCATAGAATGGTTTGGGTTGGAAGGGATCTTAAAGCCTATTCAGTTCCACCTCTGCCACGGGCAGGGACACCTCCCACTGGATCGGGGGTTCCCAGCCCCATCCAACCTGGCCTTGAACCCCTCCAGGTACGGGGCAGCCACCCCTGCTCTGGGCAACCTGGGCCAGGGCCTCCCCACCCTCATGGTGAAGATTTTCTTCCTAATGTCTCATCTAAATCTTCCCCCTTCCAATTTAGAGCCATTCCCCCTCATCCTATCACTCCAGGCCCTTGGAAAAGGTCCCTCCTTGGCTTTCCTGGAGCCCCTTCATGTACTGGAAGCTTCTGTGAGGTTTCCCTGGAGCCTTCTCTCTCTTCTCCAGGCTGAACATCCCCAACTCTTTCAGCCTGTCGTTCTAGTGCACAGAAAGTTGTACCACCTGTGTTTGGAGGTGACGCTGAAATCAAATGTGCCATCGTTCTGCAGGCGCTTTGAGGATAGTGCGGCCTCTACAGACACTGAACTAGGCACCTGGTTTGAGGTGCCACCATGGGCCAAATCAAAGCAGTGACAGCTCAGAGCACTGTGTTCAGAAAAACAGAACCTGCGTAAACACACTCTTGGCAAATTCTCCTTTTTGAGTCCTTTGTCTTGCCTCGGGGCTGGCCTTAGGATCCTTGAGATCCAGGAATAACTTTACTCAGTGGATTCCTTTTCCCTGTATTTCAAGGAATCAATCCCTATGTAACCAAGTCTCACTTCACCAAAAATATCCGATGGATACCAACAGACTTTAAGGAAAATCCTCTGTTTCTAATGGAGAAAACTTAAACCAGAAACGAGTGGTCTTTTAGAAGTAGAAACTATACCTACAAGAAATGGAAAGGAAATAAAACTTGTCAGGTGGGGAAGATATAAACCGGAATGTTGTTCACTGAGTGAAGCTGGATCTGAACTGGGATAATGGCATCCTGCCTTTGGTTGTTTTTATTGCAAAAAGCTAAATGGAAGAGTTCAGATTACACTCTGAGTGGTCTTCGGATTTGCTTTCAACATCTTAAGTGAGTTTCAGGTAACACAAGTTTCTCTTAGAGCTGTCTTCTCCTTCTTAAAGCCTCTCCAAGCAAATAATGATGTATTTTGGTGGCCAGCCGCTTGCAGCGCAGGTTGCCTTGGCCTTGCTGTATAACAAACAGTTCACTTGTTCTCAACTCTTAGGCCTCCACATCTCTGAACACCTAAGTGAAGGATTGTTCTCACCTTCTAGCATAGCTGGGTTTGAAGCTGCGTGGTTTGAGGAAACCGATGTAGTTGCAATTGGAATATTTGCTGCTTTGTCGTATCGTTTTCTTACTGCTAAATGGGGTGGTTTGAACAATTACTGTAGCCTTTTTCATTGTTAAGGTGTGAAAGACGAAGGCCCTTCGACACATAATTTGCAGCCCGAGTTAGATGAGTTCATCATATGTCAGAAACCCGTGGAGCTGCTTGGGGAAGAAAGCAAGTTCTGCGAGATCCCCGTCACCCTGGAATCCACGGAGTTGCCTACAGAAGACACAAAGCACTTCCAAGTCCGGTATCTGCTTTTCAGGTATTCAGATTTCTTTTCCTCTTTGCTGCTTAATTTTGTATGAGAAACCCAAGTGAGGTGTGGTTTGTGTCTTGTTGAAAGAAAAACCCTGGAATTTGAATTCTGGGGGGGTTTAAAAGCGTTTGTTTCTTTGCACAGAGGAAATAATGTGATACCAGAGAGAGCCCATTTTTGAATAGAATAGACTATTTCAGTTGAAAGGAACCAACAATGATCATCTGGTCCAGCTGCCTGAGCACTTCAGGGCTGACCCAGTGCTAGAGCTTGGTATTAAGGGCTCTTAGACCCTGGCAGGCATAGGGCATCAACCACCTCTCTACACAGCCCGTTCCAGGGTCTGACGATCTTTTCAGTAAAGAAATGCTTCCTGATGCCAAGTCTGAACCTCCCCTGCTGGACACAGCTTGGAACCATCCCCATGTGCCCTGTCCCTGGATCCCAGGGAGAGCAGTTCAGCACCTCCTTCTCCACGTCCCCTCCTCAAAAAGCTGCAGAGAGCAATGAGATTGCCCCTCAGTTTCCTTCTCTGCAAATGAGACCAACCCAAAGCCCTCACTGCTCCTCACAGGACGTGCCTTCCAGCCTTCCCCAGATTTGTTCCCCTCCTCTGGCGTTCAAGGACCTCCCCATCCTTCTTAAATAGAGGTGCCCAAACCCCCACACAGCACTCTAGCTGTGAGGCTGCGCCAACGCTGAATCCAGCGGGACGATCCCCTCTCTCAACCTCATTGAGGGGCCCGTGTTGTTGTCTTGGGGATTTTTCTTTGCAGACGTTTTACACCCGACCAGTCGCCTTTTGGGTTTTGTGAAGAGACAAAGTTGCACTCGCTTCAATTGCTGCCTCTGTACCAGACAGGTACGTGGAGATGGGTGGGTGGGTGGGTGGAGATGGGTGGGTGGGTGGATGGAGATGGGTGGGTGGGTGGATGGAGATGGATGGGTGGGTGGGTGGAGATGGATGGGTGGATGGAGATGGATGGAGATGGGTGGGTGGAGATGGATGGGTGGATGGAGATGGATGGAGATGGGTGGGTGGAGAGATGGGTGGATGGAGATGGATGGAGATGGGTGGGTGGAGATGGATGGGTGGATGGAGATGGATGGAGATGGGTGGGTGGAGAGATGGGTGGGTGGAGAGATGGGTGGGTGGAGAGATGGGTGGGTGGAGAGATGGGTGGGTGGAGAGATGGGTGGGTGGAGAGATGGGTGGGTGGAGAGATGGGTGGGTGGAGAGATGGGTGGGTGGAGAGATGGGTGGGTGGAGAGATGGGTGGGTGGAGAGATGGGTGGGTGGAGAGATGGGTGGGTGGAGAGATGGGTGGGTGGAGAGATGGGTGGGTGGAGAGATGGGTGGGTGGAGAGATGGGTGGGTGGAGAGATGGGTGGGTGGAGAGATGGGTGGGTGGAGAGATGGGTGGGTGGAGATGGATGGGTGGATGGAGATGGATGGAGATGGGTGGGTGGAGAGATGGGTGGATGGAGATGGATGGAGATGGGTGGGTGGAGATGGATGGGTGGATGGAGATGGATGGAGAGATGGGCGGATGGAGAGATGGGCGGATGGAGAGATGGGCGGATGGGTGGAGATGGATGCATTATGGTCTGTGGCACAGGTGACCTGGGGAAGGAGGGAGCTCCTTTGTATATCCTGTTCTGGATGCTGTTTCTGTAGGATTTGTTTTTAAATAAGTCTTTCCTCCTTTTCAAAGATTTAAACTGAGCTTCCGTTAACAAAAAAGTCTTGAAGTTGCTCCAAGTCTGCATAAACCTTGAACTAACGTATCAGTTCACCACACCAAAAGAGGAGTAAATCAGCTTTTATAACTTCTCTTCTGATTCATTTTATGTCCTCAAACAGTCCCTCTTTATTTACATTAATAAAATTATCCTCAGTGTTATAAGCCACTGGGCTGCCTCTCATTATTCAACAGTGGCAATTAGTCAGAGTAGTGCACCTTGATAATGATTAAGATAGGGGTTACCTTTCTGCCAGGCTTTAATTAAAACTGCAAGGGGTGGATTTGAGATGTTAGGGGTCACTAACACACATTTCGAGCCCCAGCAGGGCAATGGAAGAATGTGAAGCTGCGTGTTATCAATCAGCTTTACTGACTGCTTGCCCAGGTCGTGGTGATATCTGCTAAGTAGCAAAGCCTCGTTGGAGCTGCAGCTGTTTCAAGAGAATGAGCTCCTGGCCATGAAACTCCAGCTTTCTTCTGTTCTCTTGTGAGTTACAGCCTTTCTCAAGAGGGCTGTAGGGTCTGAACACGCCTCCACGTGAGATAGCAGGACGTAAAAATCTGTGACCTGTGCACTGTTCTGACCTGTATATGGATCTTTTATGGTTCTTTTTCTCTCCACTAGCTACTAACAAACCCGCCTGCCTCGCGGGCAGGTTGGTTGGATCTTTTGGGCACCAGAGTTGCAAAGAAATTGCCAAGCTCTGAGTGATGAGGTGCAGAAAATGCCTTTCTTATTGTTACATCCAGGAAGTTCTGTGAAGGCTGACGAGGAAACCGAGAACAAGAGAGAGCTACTGAGTCTCTTTTGCTTTTTCTCTTTACCCCACGTTGGGTATCTCTACTCCATCGGGAAGTCAGTAGAACTGATTTCGACTTACCAATATTCAGAGAAGTCGGAGCAGGCAGTTCTCACGCCGCAGTTCCTGCATGTCATCACAAGGTACGATGTTTATGGTTTTGCTCCCAGTGTTAATTACATTTCTCTGTGCTGCTCTTTCGGGGTTTTTTTCCCCCTTCTTTCCTTCCCCCCCCCTTCTTCTTTCATTCCCCCCCCCTTCTTCTTGCCTTTCCCCCCCCTTCTTCTTGCCTTTCCCCCCCCTTCTTCTTGCCTTTCCCCCCCCCTCTTCTTGCCTTTCCCCCCCCCTCTTCTTGCCTTCCCCCCCCTTCTTCTTGCCTTTCCCCCCCCTTCTTCTTGCCTTTCCCCCCCCTTCTTCTTGCCTTTCCCCCCCCTTCTTCTTGCCTTCCCCCCCCTTCTTCTTGCCGTTCCCCCCCCTTCTTCTTGCCGTTCCCCCCCCTTCTTCTTGCCGTTCCCCCCCCTTCTTCTTGCCGTTCCCCCCCCTTCTTCTTTCCTTTCCCCCCCCCTTCTTCTTGCCTTTCCCCCCCCTTCTTCTTGCCTTCCCCCCCCTTCTTCTTGCCTTTCCCCCCCCTTCTTCTTGCCTTTCCCCCCCCTTCTTCTTGCCTTTCCCCCCCCTTCTTCTTGCCTTTCCCCCCCCTTCTTCTTGCCTTTCCCCCCCCTTCTTCTTGCCTTTCCCCCCCCTTCTTCTTGCCTTTCCCCCCCCTTCTTCTTTCCTTTCCCCCCCCTTCTTCTTTCCTTTCCCCCCCCTTCTTCTTTCCTTTCCCCCCCCTTCTTCTTTCCTTTCCCCCCCTTCTTCTTTCCTTTCCCCCCCCTTCTTCTTTCCTTTCCCCCCCCTTCTTCTTTCCTTTCCCCTCCTTCTTCTTTCCTTTCCCCCCCCTTCTTCTTTCCTTTCCCCCCCCTTCTTCTTTCCTTTCCCCCCCTTCTTCTTTCCTTTCCCCCCCTTCTTCTTTCCTTCCCCCCCTTCTTCTTTCCTTCCCCCCCTTCTTCTTTCCTTTCCCCCCCTTCTTCTTTCCTTTCCCCCCCCCTTCTTCTTTCCTTCCCCCCCCTTCTTCTTTCCTTCCCCCCCTTCTTCTTTCCTTCCCCCCCCTTCTTCTTGCCGTTCCCCCCCCTTCTTCTTGCCGTTCCCCCCCCTTCTTCTTGCCGTTCCCCCCCTTCTTCTTGCCGTTCCCCCCCCTTCTTCTTGCCGTTCCCCCCCCTTCTTCTTGCCGTTCCCCCCCCTCTTCTTGCCTTCCCCCCCCTTCTTCTTGCCGTTCCCCCCCCTTCTTCTTGCCGTTCCCCCCCTTCTTCTTGCCGTTCCCCCCCTTCTTCTTGCCGTTCCCCCCCCTTCTTCTTGCCGTTCCCCCCCCTTCTTCTTGCCGTTCCCCCCCCTTCTTCTTGCCGTTCCCCCCCCTTCTTCTTGCCGTTCCCCCCCCTTCTTCTTGCCGTTCCCCCCCCTTCTTCTTGCCGTTCCCCCCCCTTCTTCTTGCCGTTCCCCCCTTCTTCTTGCCGTTCCCCCCTTCTTCTTGCCGTTCCCCCCTTCTTCTTGCCGTTCCCCCCCCTCTTCTTGCCTTCCCCCCCCTTCTTCTTGCCGTTCCCCCCCCTTCTTCTTGCCGTTCCCCCCCCTTCTTCTTGCCGTTCCCCCCTTCTTCTTGCCGTTCCCCCCTTCTTCTTGCCGTTCCCCCCTTCTTCTTGCCGTTCCCCCCTTCTTCTTGCCGTTCCCCTCCTTCATGGCCTCCACTTTGGGCCTGTTCAGGCTTCGAGGCCCGTTTCTCAAAAGGAAGAAGATCTGATGCCCTGTAGCTTTGACCACTTGATTTTTGTCAAGTCTTTATTCTTCTCCTTCATTGCTGTGGTTTCTTCTTGCCCCGTAGCGAGAGCCTGCAGTGTTTCACAGTGCGGTGCAGTGCAGCAGCAGCTCGTGATGAGGATCCATACATTGATACGACCGTGAAGGTGCAACTCTCATTATCTTGCTAAAAGAATGAGTGGAATAGGACGGTGCTTAGTTTCCTTACGTTTCCTTCTGAAATCCCGTTAGTTTCTCTTAGCTGGGCCAATAAAATAACACCCAAACCGAATATTTTACTCCAATCTATGACGTATTTTATTTTAATGGTCTGCAAATGTCTCAACGAAACAATTTGTTATTGCCGCTTGAAATACTAGCCCATAAGTAGAATGTTTTCAAAACCATCCAAAGCTATAAAATCATTTACATTTTAAACTAGATACCGTGTTTTCCTATATAAATCTGAATGTTTTCCCTTATTCTGGCCAATGATGTTGCTGTCTCTCAGGTGTCCTTGAAAAAAACAGTTTTTGTAAAAAGTGCTCCAAGTTAGGGAAGCCAGTGAATGTTTTTAGTATCAGATGTTGGAAGAAGGTAACATTTTCTCATTTTTTTTTAATTGAAAGACTCAAAATACGTACGAACTGAAACAACAGAATGATCCCTTTCCTTTTCAGGCTTGTCCACCTGTGGGACTGGATGTCTGCACGTTAAGAATGCAGCTTTTCATAGGACCAAGAGCCCTCTGTCATTTCCAAAACAATATTATTCTTTTGACTAAGGCGGACACAGAAGATATTACTGAAAGAAGAAAACCTACGCGAAGGATGCTGTAAGGCTTTGTCTTTTGGGGAGATGGTATTTACAGCTCTTTGTACAGTCCTGATTTGAATTTAAATTATCAAGAGAGTGGGTTTTTTTGGCCACATAGCGTTTATTTGGACACTGACAACACATCTCTCTCTTTTTTCTAGTTCCAGAAGGGCAGACAGCGTCAAATCCAGAGCAGATTCTGAGTCAGAGCCCGGTTGGAATCTCTATATTATAAACACTGTTTCAACCATTCAGCTCTACAGAGAAATGGTATCGCTCGACACCTGCTTTTGTTGTTTGGTGACTAAAAATGAACACGGTTAATGAATCTGATGCATCTTGTTGCTGAATATCATGTAGTGTATTTCTCCTGAATAGCCCATAATCCTTTTTTTCAAGTGGCTGCCGCCATCGTTAGTCGTTCCTGTGTATTCTGAATTTTTGCCAACAGCCTAAGCCTGTCCCGTGTGTGTTCTAGGTGGATTATAGCAGAACTTACGAGAACGTAAGGACGGAGAGTTGCATCCATCTTCTCAGTGAGGCACATTTACTGGTCAGAGCGGCTCTGATGGACCCCAGCGTCCTTACATCAGAGGAGAAAGAAGAGCTGCAAGCAGCGTTCAGAGAAAGTTGTGCCTTCCTAGGAGATTGCTACAGCAGGTATGTTTTAGATGTCAGTGATACAGGTGAGCTTTTATTTCCAATAATGTAACCTCAAAATGAATTCTTTGCTGCTTTATGTTACTATACTATAATATAACTCTTTACCTTCTATGAAACAGCAGAATCCAGTCATCTCTTCAGGGTCCAGTTTGTCATTAAACACAGAATACATTATGTTGAATTTGCAGATCCTGCTCGTGCGCCTGTGGCTTTGTTTAATGTCTTATTTATTTCCTACAAACAGTGGTGGCAAAAGGGTTGCCCTTAGTGGTTTTCTTCTTTTTTCCCTTCCTGTCTGTCGCATCCAGGTTTGACACAAAGGATTATCACCTGGCTTTGCCCTACTACAGAATGTCAGGTTTATCTATGACTGAAGTGTTAAAGAGGCTCCTTTCAGAAGGGGATGAAATACAGACGTATGAGAGAGGATTTATATTTTACTTAACTCACACTCTTAATGAAGACTCAAATGAAGAATTAAGTAAGGTAGAAACAACGCTTTTTTTTCTTTGTCTGTTGATTTAGTTCTGATTTTTAAGAACCGATTATCGAATTTCAGTTAAATTCCCTTTGAAAATGCCGAGCTGCTTATTTAGTCTTACTGTTGATCTTTTTTGCATGGTTTTTACTGTCCCAGTTTTGTTGACAAAATACCAAGTGGCACCTGTGACGCCCTGGGCTGCTTTCAAGCAACATATGTTGAGTTTGGCTACGAGTAGGCACGTTGTTAATGATCTGGTTCCACTCACACGCTGAGACCCTCCTGTTTTACTGAAGTTCTGCCTCCCGTTTCTTTAATTTCCCATTTCGGTAACCAAACTGTTTCTTCGCACACTGCCAAGCCGTACAGATTGGTAAATTCACCAGTTCTCAGCAGTGGTGGGTGTTCTCCTGGCTCCCCAGAGTATGGGCTGAACCACTGCTGGTTAGAGATCTTTTATTTTCATCAGCAGGGAGGAGAGAGGCAGGAGAAGTGCTGTGGTTTGATAGCTAAGTTGTATTTATCTGTTTTATTAAAAACCCAAACCTGCAATATTTTCACCTGCCGTAGAAAGCTCTGTACCTGGAAAAGTCTGAACTGTCAGATGGCTTTTATTTTAACAGGAACTGGCAAACCAAGTCCTCCAAATATTCTACCTTGCTGACCCTGTGCAGCTGCCTCACATCCTCTGCAGCCCCTGCATGAGGAACGTGTGTCCTTTGACAGCTGTGAGGTATCTTCAGGAAGTCGAAAGGACTCTGTCATCAGTGGTGCTGACGCTTACTAAGGCCTCTATGGCCCTGAAAATAGGAGACCGGGCGATGTATGAACACGAGATGGGCTCCTATAAGGAGGTAAAGTTTGCCGACGGCGCGAACTATTCATGCTTTGCAAAGCCCCAGTGAGTAGGCTTGGCTTTTGGTTGTGTTTTACAGTAAAAGAAACTTTCAGTCATTCCTTTTTCTTCAGTTGTGCCCCTCTACCTGTAATTTATACGCGCTGTGCCCATGGAAACACCATCTGTGTGCAGACGGCCCTTAGCAAGTTGCTCTAGAAGCAGAATGTCCGCAGCGCACACAAATCAAAGTTGGTTTATACGATTTCCCATCTTTTTTATGGCAGCTGGGGCTGTTTAACCTGGGGAAAAGGAGGCTGAGGGGAGACCTCATCGCTGTCTGCAACTGCCTGAACGGAGGTTGTGGTGAAGTGGGTGCTGGTCTCTTCTCCCAAGGGACGGGAGGTAGAATGAGAGGAAAGGGCCTCGAGTTGTGCCAGGGCAGGTTCAGATTAGACATCAGGAGGACGTTCTTCACTGAAAGGGTTCTGGTTTGGTCATTGCTTCAGGGGCGTTTTAGAAATGAAAATCATCCTTTAGCAAAGTCGTCTGTTGACAGCGATTTTTCAAAACGGCGCGTCTACTGGGTGTCTTTGATTTCATAGCGAAATCTGTATTTCTTGTGTGCACACTAACTCCAGATTTCAACAACGCGTTGCTTTTGGTGTTCAGGCAAATGGCCTGTTGCTCTGGAGCCGCTGCTCTGGCACATGGTCTGGAGCTTGATCTCTGGAGAGCTATTCAGTAAGTTGTAGAAAGGATTCTTTTTTTTCCCCCTTGACTTTCCCTCATTTCATAGAATCATAGAATAGTTTGGGTTGGAAGGGACCTTAAAGAGCATCTAGTTCCAACCCGCCCTGCCACAGCCAGGGACATTCATCTGTCTATACTCACTGCCCGAGGAAATGCCGTGTTTGCTATGTTGGATCACGTGGATTTCACTCTTTTCCTGCTTTCTATCTGTCTGTTTGTAGACAATACTGGCTTGTGCCTTCATTGGGCAACCAAAACTCTTGGTACAGCATAAAGATGGGATTGTTCTTCCAACTGAATTTGCTTTTCATCTGAAGGAGACACAGCCTGGTTTACTGGTGGCTGCCGTCGTGGCGTTACATGAGAACAGTAAAATTGAACTGGAAGAAGCAGATCTCTTTTTCAAGGTCAGCCTACGATCATTTAGTTTCTTGTTTTTCTCATAGCGATATTGTTACAGGTAAGGCAAAGCAGCCATGGTTGCTCTTTACTTACACTTCAGCATTGGTTCAGAGAGAGGGAAATGAGGATTGAATATGTTCCAGTCACGATAGGTGACTACAGAGTGAAGAGCTGGACTTTCTGGAAAGAAATACTGGTTAATTCCTTTAATTTCTTCTTTTGGGTGGAGAATACCCTGATCTCGGAGACCATTCAGCAGCTTCCTAGTAATTTGGCTTCCTAAGGCTCCTGAAATTTAACAGAATTTAGAGAAATCACTTCCATGAGATTTATTCAGAATGAGCTCAAGGACTGAAAGATACTTGCAAAGAACCAGACTTCTATATGACGGTTTAAAATGTTCAGATGTTCTGTGAGAAGAAAGAGAAGCAGGATAGTTTTTCTGGTGTTACTGAAGTTTTCTCTGCTTAGGTTGGGAAAATGAAAACCTTTTTTCTTTTCTCTACAATGAGTAACTTTGTTTGGATTAAATCCATATATTCTTTCCTGTGGGCATGGTGACTTTTACTGTGGAACTGTTAGAAACACATCAGGACAGAAAAGGATCCAAAATTCTGATTGTTGTAGAAGTGGAAACCTTGTCCTCCTCTTTCTTACAACTTCTACTGTTAATTAATACTGTGCTCGCTTGCTGACTTGTGATGGTTTTGTTCTTAGATGTTGTGTAGTAACAGTGAAAACGCTACTCCTCAGCTCTTGATGGATTTCTGGGAAGCTCTTCTTGTAGTGTGCTCTCAGGGAGAAATACTGGAGGAGCTTCTGTTGAGGGTTACTTCTCAGTATGTTTGGAGGATATTGAAGAAGCAGCTCCCTGAGACAAAACCATTGAAAACAACTGAGGATCTGGTAAGTGTGCTGCTTGGAGGGAGTTTTTATGACTAAACAGTCCCTCCAAAGTCTATCCAAATACTATCCCCAGTGGTTTAACTCTGCGCAATTTATCTCCTAAAAGAAGCAAGACAGAAAGAAAATCATTAGTGTGCGATTACCAAACAGGCATCGCTGGGTCTGGGGGATTCTGATCTCTGGGGACACTTGGAAATGCAATTCCAACAGGAATTCCGACTCTGGACAGAAGGAAGGGCTAAAACAAAATGCTGAGAGTTTGTCGGTGGGGTGTGTGCAATGTATAAAGCTCCCTACGTGAGAGAAATATGTGAATGATGCATTTTAAAGGATTCTGAATGGGCAGTCTGAAATCCAGAATGAAATAGAAATTACCAGCTTGTTTGTTACTAAATTGTATGAAACAGAAGAAAGAGTGGCTTCTATTCTAAATTATGCTCTTCGGGAGTAAAATGTCCTTCAGTTATAGAGGGTTTCACATGGAACTGTGACTAACAGAAATATATATTTTATTGCAACTTGATTCTTTGTTGTCTAGATAAACTCCTGTAGTCATTTTGGGTTGATTTTCCCATGGGTATCATCCATCATGTCAGTGGGATCTCCATCTGATGAAGGTTACCATGAAGATATCTCAAAACTGCAGGTATGAAACCCTTAAATCTTTCTTTTGACAGCTTAGATCCATCCTCCAAATGTTTATGTATGTATGAACAGCTTTCTCTAGCGAACTTCCCTCCTCCTTCTCCCCCAGGCTGTCCAATCTGATTTAAAAGGCCCATTGAAAGGATGGAAGAAGACAAATATCATAGATATGTTGATTACAATGATATTTTGCAGTCCACTCTAAACTTGCTATCTCAGTTTCCACTAACATTTCATAGAATCATAGAGTCACCAGGTTGGAAGAGACCCACCGGATCATCGAGTCCAACCATTCCCATCAATCGCTAACCCATGTCCCTCGGCACCTTGTCCACTCGTCCCTTAACCCCCTCCAGGGAAGGGGACTCAACCTTTTTATTAAAGGAAATATGATTTCAGAATTATTCTGATAAGTAAGGGCTTCCATTCTAATTTATGGTTGGCAGTTTTTTTTTGCAAAGCATGTCTTAAATCCAGACAAGCCTTTTTCTTCTTGTCTCCAGTCTCTTTTATGTGGTCAGTCGGTCGATATCGCTTCAGCTCTGCCTGTCTTGGAGCCTCTGGCAGAGGCTGGGGCTGTCGGCCTCTCCATCCGAGTCCTCTACAATACCCGTCAGGGCAAGCACGAGGAGGCCCTTGACCAGCTTCTCCAGAGGTGTCCTGATGTGGCCGTGTTATACGCTCAGCACGAGCTGAAAGGCGGCAGTCGGGTGAGCTACTTCCCTTCACAGAATCACCAGGTTGGAAGAGACCCACCGGATCACGGAGTCCAACCATTCCCATCAATCACTAACCCATGTCCCTCAGCGCCTTGTCCCCCCGTCCCTTCAACCCCTCCAGGGAAGGGGACTCAACCCCCTCCCTGGGCAGCCTCTGCCAGGGACCAATCACCCTTTCCGCAAAAAATTTTTTCCTAATGTTCAGCCTGAACCTCCCCTGGTGGATCTTGAGGCCATTCCCTCTTGTCCTGTCCCCTGTCCCTTGGGAGAAGAGCCCAGCTCCCTCCTCTCCACAACCTCCTCTCAGGTAGTTATAGAGAGCAATGAGGTCTCCCCTCAGCCTCCTCTTCTCCAGGCTGAACACCCCCAGCTCCCTCAGCCGCTCCTCTTGTTCTCCAGCCCCTTCACCAGCTTCGTTGCTCTTCTCTGGACTCGCTCCAGAGAATTCCCTTAAAATGATTCATATTTTTTGGGGTTTATTCTAACTAAGATAGCCTTGTGTACAGATGGACTCTAAATGGCTCAAAGTAAATTACTTACCTTGTTTTGAACCTCCCGCTTGGCATTTCAATTCCATAACTCAGTCCCCACTAATTTTAATGAGGTACTTTCTTCCCCCCCCAGTTTCTTCTGCAACATCTTATATTCAAAGTCTTTTTTGGGGGGCAGAGTACATCGATAAAGGGAGAGCTGTGTGTTCTTTTTCCCCTGTAAATGGAAAATGAGCTAGTTTGTCACTGCTCAGTGTTCAGAGTTCTCTGACAGTGTGACTCCACGTTCCTCGACAGTTTTTTTTTTTTTTACAATATGTGACATTTAAGTGCTATGCTAGCTGAGAGGAGAACATGGTCCTTCAAATACACTTTCAGTTCACACTTAAATGTGTTCTTTTCTCTCTCAGCGCACGAGGGGGCACTGTGTAAAAACATTCAAGTGTAAAAAATGGAAAGTACAATGTGCCCAACCCCTGCGTTTCAAGGCGTTTGATAAACTAATGGAGTTCGTCGTACCCAGCTGAGCTTGGCTCGGTGGGTTTGAGGCTGGGCTTTCATCCTCTTCGTTGCAGTCCTTGTTAATATACACGTCTGGGTTTTTTTGTGGCTTAGGCTGTGTGGTGGAACAAGCTGCTTCCTGAGCTTTGCAAGAGAATCCGGCTCACGGGAAATGGCTGCCCTGTTCTTATTTCAGCTCTGAAAGGTAAATCGATTGATTTCAACTCTGCTCCAGAAGCCTTTGTACCTCGTCTGACGCTCTAAATTCTCTTCAGGCTAAGGACTGCTGCAGTGATGATTTGGAAAATCAGAGAACCTTTTTCTCTGGTCCCAAGTAAAACAGCTCAGCAAGCGTTCTGCTTGCTCGCACAGATTCTGCTGTGTGCAGGGTGTCACCTCCTAGAAGAACCGTGGCATTCATTCGGTATCGGAAACAAGCTGGGAGTCGTATTGTTTCTATACAGGTCAAGAAGAGGCGGCATTAAAAGAATTACTGAATAGAATGAACAGATAATAACATGGTTTTCTTCTCCTAGGCTCAAGGACTGTGTGTTTCTAAGCACTGACAGCCAACAGGCTCCTGCTGTAGTTGGGAGCCCCATAGGTGTTTAAGTGTGTGTCGATGGTTAGGTTAAAGAGTGAAAAACTACAGTGTGTCCCTGCTAGAAGTGGAGGAACCGACCCTGATAGTTGATGCAGTCACAGAATAACCAGGTTGGAAGAGACCCACCGGATCATCGAGTCCAACCATTCCCACCAATCCCTAAATCATGCCCCTAAGGGATTGGTGGGAATGGTTGGACTCGACGATCCGGTGGACTTCCTAGTCCTGTTGTTCCATGTCAGTAGGAAGTCCCTAACGCTGGGTGTAGCTGAGGGGTCAGGGTGCTTGTCTTGAAAGAATAAGAAGATTGAATAAGGCACGTTACGCTAGAGCACAGCAACCTGTATAATATCTATAAGGTTCATGGTTCTATTACTGGCGGGTTTGCCTGTGAAATATTATTTTACGCGGTAACTGTGATGCTCTTGCTTAAAAACATAATGTTAAACAGCTTGGTCAGAGAAGCCACCTGTAGAACATCCCATTTTACAGAGAGAGTTCAGTAGAGATTTCTGGGGCTCACTTTGTACGCGATAAAAAAGACACCAAGCACTAGATCAGACCACATAAGCATTGATGCTGCGTGTAGACCCGGTGAGACAAGGTAGAGGTCTGGTTTTAATATAACACATCATTTCAATTTCCTTGTGGGGTTTCCTAACATCATCTTTGCTCCTAAATGGGTGCGTCTCAAATTTCATTCCAGTTGCAATTTTTAGATAATTTAATTACTTCAATTAGTAACTACATTGTTAGCATTTTTTCATTTCTTTGTTCCAAACCGAAAGTACCTAACCAAGTTTTTCATCCCCTGCTCTGAGCAGAAACTTTATCAGTTGTTGCAATGGAGCTGGAGCTCAGAGATTTCCTCAATCTTCTGCCAGAGGATGGAACTGCAGCATTTTTCCTGCCGCATCTTCTTCACTGTAGTCGGAAGAAGCTGTTGACCTAAACCGCGGGATGTCTCCTCTTCCACTCAGAACTATTCTGTGACAACTACTGAATGACAGTGGGGCAAAGCGTCTGTTCTGAAGCCAATCCTCTTGCACTCTGACGAAGGTCAGCAAGGCGGAATTCCTGCCAGGTATGATGGAAGAGGGGTGAGACTGGTGAAAACGTTTCTATTCTGCTCTTCTGAAGGTTCACTCGTCTCCTTGATGGGAGTGAACTTAAAGCCAAAGCAGCTGGAAACTACACATGGACACGCGACGTTTGCTGAAAGTAGAGCAGGGAGTCAGTCTTCGTTCTGTGCTCGTTGGCTGGGTCGCTGTCCTGGGGAGGAGTTTAAGTTCAGACAGTTGTTGACCTGTGTGAGTAAAAGCAAGTGCTTTGCTCTGCCAAGTGGAACTAGGCTCCGCTTCTTTCATTTTGCAACGCAGACGTTCCCTTGGATTCCAGCTGGCAAACCCCGGCGGCTGCTCTGTCGTCTCAATTGCTTAACCATGCGAGTGCGGCGCTGAAGATCTTTCCCTGTAGCAAATCACTAAAAAGGCCGTAGATCAAAGACAAATGGGAGTGTTCCCAAGGGGAGGGGAAGATGCAAACTACTGTGTGCTTGCTGGATCTTGTTCTTTCTCTTCTCCCATTATATTCAGCCAGTAGATGAGCATTGGAAGTATCCCTAGGTCACAAATGCAGCTGAAAACTCTTAATTTCTTCTGGGTTGTCTGGTAAGCACCTCAGGTACTTCTGTATTTGTGCATTGCTGTTTGACTTTCTGCTGCGCAGAAAACATTCTTCTGTTCCTTCAGCTGGAATTCAGGCATAAGAAACTGTCACAATGTTTATCATCTTCTTATGAAGGCAGTGGGGTTTTTTTGTTTTGAGAGCCTACTGGGAATAAAACGATGACTCCACGATCCCGTAACCATCAAAGAGCCTCAGCAGCTGACGCTGCCTCTAGGAAATCCATTTCCACTGAAGGTTTCGTGTGACTTAAACCTGTAGAAAGCAGTCGGAAGAGATCATCTGCATGGCAAGTAAAATATATTAAAGTAGAGAAAGAAAAAATTTGTTTAACTTGCCTGTGTAGCATTCCTGCTACAACCAAATCAATCACCCACTCTCTTGAAAGATGTTGACTGGATAAAATTATAAAACAGTTCCACAGAAATCGTGGAACTGTTGTTCTGGTTTGTCAGTTGTTCAATTAGGTGACAGTAGGTATATTTTAAATATGAACCGATGCATAAAGTGATAACCAAATCCCAGTTTTCCAAGGAACAACTACTACCCTGCCTGACTGGTAAAATGGGACAGTAGGTAACTAAAACAAATTTTACTGTTAACACAGGATTATGTACAAACGTAAACGAAGGAAAAAAAAAGGAAAGTACATTTCATTTGGCTCTTCCTTGTTCCTCAGCAGTTAAATAAAATGCATTAACCATCACCTAGTTTGTGTTTAGCTTGTAAGATACTATTTTTATTCAGAAAAAAAGATGTTTATAAGCTGTTATATCCATTCAGCTGTCTCAGTCTCTGACTCTTATTAGCTGTGGGTCACCAAATGAAATCTTCATGGAGATAGGTTGTCCAGGAGAGATTATTTCTCAAGAAATGCTTCACTGAAGGTATTGGAGAATCTCCGTGATGAAATGTTCTCATCATTCTAGGCGTTCCCGCCGTAGCTTTGCACGGGAGCTGATTGAGAAGAAAAACTGTTGGGCTGTAAAGGCGAAAACAGCTTTTGTTACAGGCATTTCATGAGAAGAACAGTTCATGCACGTGGACGAAAGAGTCCAAAATGAGAGCAGTGGATCCCAATACCTCCTGAGCATGGTGAGTTAGATTTAAAAGCAGATTTTAAATGGACCGTAGCGTGTATTTTAACGCACAGGAGGTGGCCGATGATGAAAGATCCAACCTGCTGCGTCAACAAGTTAAAGTCTGTTTCAACATCTGTGCATTCTTAAATCAACTATTTTATTATCTGTGCACGTCTTGCGCGATGTATTCTATAAATCAGAATGGTTTATAAAGTAGAACAAGGCTGTGTTTTAACATTCCAGTCCGTGCTTTTAGTACAGGTGCACCTGTATATTCCATAGGTGTGTATCTTTATATACAGGCACACAATGAAATATCCTCACTGTTTTTTTCAGTCACTTAATAACAATGCAGACCTGTTATTCTCTGTCTTTTGAGGGCCTTTTAAAACTATGTTAACTTTATAGGAACGAGAACATTGAAAGTTCTTCAAGATTCAGTTTTTTTTTTCCCCATATAATATTGCTAAAGCATGGTAACAGCATCTGTAAAGCTAAAACCTGTCCTCAAGAAAGCACTATTGTAGTTTTTCAGTACTGTAGCTGATGAATTCAGCTTTTTTTTTAACCACCTTTTTGTTTTAAAAGCAAACTGAGAAGGGAGTCTGACACTATGGGCACTTCTTGAGTACAGAGCTACTCTGGTGAAGAATTCTCTTTCACAGAATCACAGAATAACCAGGTTGGAAGAGACCCACCATATCGTTGAGTCCAACCATTCCCACCAATCCCTAAATCATGCCCCTAAGTACCTCATCCACCCTCACCTTAAACACCTCCAGGGAAGGTGACTCAACCACCTCCCTGGGCAGACTGATCCAATGCCTAACCACCCTTTCCATGAAGGATTTTTTCCTTATCTTAAGCCTAAATCTCCCCTGGCAGAGCTTGAGGCCATTCCCTCTCGTCCTGTCCCCTGTCCCTTGGGAGAAGAGCCCAGCTCCCTCCTCTCCACAACCTCCCTTCAGGTAGTTGTGGAGAGCAATGAGGTCTCCCCTCAGCCTCCTCTTCTCCAGGCTAAACACCCCCAGCTCTCTCAGTCGCTCCTCGTAAGACTTGTTCGTAAGACTTTAAATAACGATCTCTCAGTTTAATTTCACTGATGGGGAGCTGGAGCAACCGGCACGTAACATCCAGGCCTTTAGCACTCGCTGGCTTGCAGCCTTGTGGCTCCAGACATCAGTCCTAAGCCCTGAGATACTGCTGGATGCCTGGACTGGTTCTGAGGGCACTTCGCCTGCCTCTGAGCCCTGTTCTGCATCTTTAAACGCAGGGAACGTACCTGAAGTAGAGAAGCTCTTGTTTTCTCTGGGGAGCACGGTGTAGGTGGCTTCCATGCCCGAGTGGATGTGGTCGGTGACGTGACAGTGCAGCAGCCACGTCCCAGGGTTCAGGGGGGTCATCTCCACCGTTTGAAATGTCCCAGGGAACAGGTCGAAGACGTCTGCCCGGTAAACCCCTGTTTGCTTCAGGACAGAAAGAAACAGTGGTTAAACAGGGGGGTGTTACCTGTTATGCATAATCCCACTAAACCTTTAACCACCATCAAGTGCAAAGACTGTCATTGCTCCAGAAGCACCTCTTTGCGCATCCACTGCGTGCTTAAAAGGTTAATAAACGAGCAATTAAGTGGGCATGAAGCAAAACTACAGCTGGTATCTTACCACAACCATAAAAATTCAGTTCTCTTGTCAGAGCAACTGGTGAGGTTACCGGGCAACCAATGTTACTGGCAGAGAGTCCCTTTTTCCCTTGTATGTTGGTCAAATACGGGTTTGGGGCGTAAAAACTTTACGGTCAAACTACAAGTGTGCTTAACATTGTAATATTTGGCTTTTCACTAGAGACGACAGGCATTGGCAGGGGATCTGCCTCTCTTAACACAGCAAGGAATGAATGGAAAGGGCACCTTACCTTGTAGTCAAAGCTGTGGCCGTGGAAGTGGGCTGTGTGGATATCGATTTCGTTGCCCATTCCCATCAAATACCAGCTTACTTTGTCTCCAACGTGCATAGTCAGGCCGTGCAAATTGCCAAACACCTTCCCATTAATGGCTAAAAAGAGGGAAAGAACAACCCAGAGACAACAGATGAGGTTTTGTGTTACTGTGACTCTCTAAACCTCATTAGAACATGAGGTTTGAAAGCCAATGCCAGGCGAAAGTGATGATATCGAATAGCATATAAAACCGAAACAATTGGATGAGGTGGTATGAATGGGTCTGATTGCATCCAACATTTAACACAGCTAAAAGAAAGACCGTTGCTAATTTTGTGGTACTTCAAGATCTGCCTTTCCTGCAGTACCAGGACATGCTTTCAGGATGCACGTTGCCTTTCTGAGAAATCCAGAACAGGTTCTTGCTGACAGCAAATCAAAATTTCAAATTTCTGTTTTACTCTTCCCTCAAAATTTCAACATGGGATCTATTTTTTTTTTTCATATTTCTTTAAAAAAAAAAAAAGTGACATTAAGTGTTTTCAAATAGTTCGAGTGAAGTTTTTTAGGTCTTCCCCCTGGAACTGGAAATTCAGAAGGAATGAGAAAGCCGGATTTATATGTAGTATTTTCAGATACTTAATTTTATAGAGTTTCTAGAGTTACATTAACTAAATTGAGAAACGTACCATGCATTTTATTACTTTCAAGGAATTCCTCCTCCTCTTTGTCAACAAGTTGTGGGTTTTTAGAATAGGTTTTAATGTTTTCATCCAAGTACCATGACTCATTTTCGTCAAAAACCATAAAAAGCAGAGCAAACTGGACTTTCTTTTTAGTATGAAACGATGGCAAATAATGCTTATTGCACACAACAAGCGTGCCTATCAATCCACTGTAAGTGTCCTGAAATTACAAATGAAAAGTCATAGAATTACAAGATGTGACTAAGCAGAAGCACTTTTATTGCCGGACACGAACCCTCTCTTGCTGTTTTTACAACTCTCTGTATCTGAGGATCGAGGTAGCCACTGTCTGACAAACAAGGTTATGGATATACGGATAAAGTTCAATGAACTACAAAGACTAACTGCCTCTTTTTCCATCTCTTGCTAGAAATAAACTTTTATGCCATTTTAATTTCTTACTCATCTCCCTCCCACCCCCCAATTATTTTTAGATTTTGGTATTTTGAGCTTGGTTTCCATTAAAAATACACTTCTCGACACTTTTTTATTTGTGTTGGTTGAGATATGAAGGGAAGAATACATTAATTTCCATTAAAATTATTAATCACATCAAGTTAAGTAAAGTAGTGCTCATACAAAACCAGCAGATTTATGTCCCATGGTTGCATGTTTGTTTTTCCACGCGCGACTGATCAGATACTGAGCAAGCTACATGCTTTAGGAATGAAACTCGAGCAAGGTGATCATAGAGTCATAGAATCACCAGGTTGGAAGAGACCCACCGGATCATCGAGTCCATCCGTTCCCATCAATCACTAACCCGTGTCCCTCAGCATCTCGTCCACCCGTCCCTTAAACCCCTCCAGGGAAGGTGAATCAACCCCCTCCCTGGGCAGCCTCTGCCAGTGCACAATGACCCTTTCCATGAAAAATTTTTTCTTAATGTCCAGCCTAAACCTCCCCTGGTGGAGCTCGAGGCCCTTCCCTCTCATCCTGTCCCCTGTCCCTTGGGAGAAGAGCCCAGCTCCCTCCTCTCCACAACCTCCTCTCAGGTAGTTGGAGAGAGCAATGAGGTCTCCTCTCAGCCTCCTCTTCTCCAGGCTAAACACCCCCAGCTCTCCCAGCCGTGTTTTATACCAAGAGCAGAAGAGCCAGAGAGCAAGAACGTGGCTGTGGCTTTCAACTTCTGCCCTGACTTTTTGACGTTATTCAAGAAACATTGAAATTCAAGTGTAGGCAGTAGGGGGAATGCCTTAGATCAAGCCCAAAGTGTCCACAGCCGTGACAGAACCTTTAGAGCAATATCAATAACAGACCTTAACGATGTCCACCGTGGAATGGTACGCCCATGCGATGCAGTGAGAATCTCCCGCCTCGGGACTGGATCTTGTGGGGATTTTCCAGATGTACGTTTTTGTTTCACCTGAATTAGATAAATGTTGATGAGTTATGGAAATTTGCTGTGTGCTGACCTTTAAGAGGTCATCCTGAAACAGCCATTATCTCCGTTTCCAGCTTGTATTTGTCTTGAGCTTCCCCTTCCCAGTTCCTGCACTGGCTGGCTTTGTGTTATTTCCCTTCTAACTCTCCTTGCCAATGTATGTTTTTGTGTGGCTGCACCATCCAGCTTACAATACTGATGAAAACCAACTATATCTTTGGTGAAGATCACACAGGAACTTCTGAAATAACAGCTGGCATGAGCTGTGCTCTCCCTCACAGCCAGAGCTCTTTGCTTTCATCAAAGAACGACTGATCTCCCAGGGCCGGGATACAGAGCAGTGGTCAGCACGGCCATCAGGGTTGTAGAAATATTTGTCAAAGTTTAAGGACATGAGGTAAAAACAAACACGCACAAAGTCTTTCCCGCTGTCTTAAAGTAAAAGCTCGCTGAACCTTGCTAGAAGGTTTGATGTTACCAGCTAGAAATGAAGAAGGACACTTCCATACCTGGATTCGTTGCAGGTACAACAGAACTGTCTGTTTTCACTCCGTGGGCATGTATGGAATAAGGCCTGGATGCCAAGTTCTTGAAAACAATTCTAATTTTATCTCCAGTATTTGACATAAGCAGTGGCCCTGTTGGGTCGGAAAGAAAGATTAACTTGGTTTTACAAAAGATCGGAGCAGAGAGCGAGACGGTTGGGTTGAAATGCACAACATTGGCTTATAATTCAACTAAAAACTATACATGGATAATATACACTCTGATGTGCCAGGAGGAGTACCTGGCGTAGACCTGAGTTTCACAAGCCTTGAGCACCTAATGAGTGTTTGAAGTCAGTTTGGATGTTGCTGCCTAGGTTTATGTTGGCTTTGAAAATACCGACCTGTGATTGGGCACCAAACCTGAAAGGTTTTTCTCCCTTGTAAAGCAAGCAATGTAATTTTGAAAGGAAAGCACTGTGGTGAAAGTGGCAACTCCACATAGGTTTAGGCACTTTGTGGCCAGAGAATCATAGAATGGGTTGGGTTGGAAGGGACCTCCAAGCCCATCCAGTCCCACCCCTGCCATGGGCAGGGACACGTCCCGCTGGACCAGGGGCTCCAACCTGGCCTGGTCTACCCACCCTCATCGTGCAGAATTTCTTCCTAATGTCTAGTCTCAGTCTTCCCCCTTCCAATTTAAAGCCATTCCCCCTCATACTCAATATTCTTCAAACAATATTTTCTTGGTTTGTTCCACTGCATTTCCCCCAGTTTCAAAACTGAAGTTCATGATGACTTTACCTTGAATTTCGAGATGCTGCTGCTCCTCTGCTCTGGTTTTAGGAGTACTGAATGTCTGATCAGTGTACTCACGATATACCACCTTTCTGTATTTTGAGCCAATGAATTTGTCTCCTTTATTTAAAAATGGATTGCCAGGGCTGGGGAAAAAAAAAAAAAAGAAAGAGAGAGAGAGAGAGAGAAGAATATGTCACATATTTCTTCAAGTATTTTCTGACATCTTTTGCAAGTTTATCAATTAACCATCAAAAAATGCAGCTCAGGGAAACAGGAATCTAATAGATCTAATAGTGTCCTCAAAATGAAAACAGTTGTGTTAAGCTGGGAGGTTTCTCTTAACCTAGAAGGTTAAAGAAACCACAATAAATAGACCAAGTCTATACATTATTTTTGAGACTACTGAGTGCTTCACCTGGCAGGTATTTCAATTTGCAAGAGGTCATCCAGCAACTTGCATATCAAAACCCAGAGCCCTCGGTGACTTCTGTAGATCTGAAATGAAGCCTAAAACTTGTAAAGCTTAAATGCCTTGCAGAAATGAAATGTGAGGGACTGATCCTCTGCTGGGATCGTAGGGGCTGGAGACAGCGTAGGGGGGGAAAAAGTCTGATAACAGCATAGCCCGTATTCCTTGTGCTTCGAACTCTGAGAGAGGCCACTGAGAGAAAAGAAGAAAATACAATTAAGTCAATAGAGTCTCCTGTTTTGACTTCAAATGAAGTTGTACAGGTGCAGCACATAGAAATTCATCAGATCATTGTTTAGCCTCTTTTACTAATTGGCATGAGTTAACTGATCCAATCTTTTCCCTCTCATTGAGATTCAAAGGCTTGGAATGAAACATCAGGGCAACAAGATTTGTGGCGAATGACTTCGATCACGGGCTCATCTTGTGTAAACTAATGAAACAGAGGTGTGAAAACAAACCTTACTCAGATAAATGGGAGAGGGAGAGACCTGTTACATATTGCAAGTAGTCAAATATCAGGATAAAGTAGTTATTGTGTCTACAACCTAACATTTTGAGCAGTCTGCATCAAAGACTGCACCACTACCAGTAAATAATAAATGCACATGCACTACCCAGGACTCCTGGAAGCCTGCAGCTGCCCCACAGGAGGTTTGTGCTGGACCATCTCATGAACATCCCGCTGCCTGGCTCACACTTACGTGGCAACGTTACTGGACAAGGACCACAAACGCAAGTGAGCCTTCGAACTACACATGCAAAGAAATCGTGCCTAGAAATACTCTGAGGGGGATAAGGTTCAGAGAAGTGAGTCACTCCTTTCCTTTTTTGCATTTTTTTCCCTTGATATCATAGGGAGAAATGTTTTTCTATGAGGGTGGGGAGGTCCTGGCCCAGGTTGCCCAGAGCAGGGGTGGCTGCCCCACCCCTGGAGGGGTTCAAGGCCAGGTTGGATGGGGCTGGGAGCCCCTGATCCAGTGGGAGGTGTCCCTGCCCATGGCCGGGGTGGGACTGCATGGGCTTTAAGGTCCCTTCCAACCCAAACCATTCCATGATTCTATATTCCAAAGTACCTTTCCTCATGGTATTGATGCCGCTCGAATTCCCATGTCCTGTTAGGAGAATAGTCCCATTCAACTTCCACGGCTGCAATATAGTAAATCTTTTCATGCAAATACATCGATGCATCCACATTCCACCAGTGGCACTTCTTCACTTGGTAGTTCTGTTTCATGCCCCCTGTGTAATGATCTGTTGTCAGGCAGGACACTTCGAAAACTCCTGGAGGTTGTACAAGAAACAAAGACTTGAGGACAAAATCTGTTACTAGTTAATCTTGAGTTCCTCTTACCCAAGTTGATGTTGTGTTTAGAGACTGAGATACAGGCTGTTGCTCATATAAGATCCCAATTCTTAGTGTCATATGGCTACTTCTAGGAATAAAATTCAGCATATGTAGAAGCTAGAAAAATGAAGGCTTTAGCATGAAGAATTTACGTCCTATGAACCTTCCAGTACCCGAAGGGGCTATAAGAAAGCTGGGGAGGGACAGTTCACAAAGGCTTGGAGTGACAGGACTAAGGGTAATGGGTTTAAACTGGAGGGGGGCAGATTAGACTGGACATAAAGAGGAATTTCTTCACGATTAGGGTGTGGAGGCCCTGGAACAGGTTTCCCAGGGAAGTTGTGGCTGCCACATCCCTGGAGGTGTTCAAGGACAGGTTGGATGGGGCTTGGAGCCCCTGATCCAGTGGGTGACGTCCCTGCCCATGGCAGGGAGGTCAAACTGGATGTGCTTTAAGGTCCTTTCCAATCCAAACTATTCTATGATTCTATGAATACTGTTTTAGCACCCAAAGGATCAAAATAACAATGACTGAAAGCTTACTCGAAGCATAAATGGTTCATAGGTAGTTACTAAACCACTAACAATTTTACTTTTACCTTCAGAATCAGGCTTCATAATAGCTGTGAGAAAGGTGTGTGGAAACAGGTTTGCTGTGTCCCTTCTTGTTCCTTTAGTTACGAATGTGTTTTCTGAGAAGTATATCCCATGGACATCAACTTCGGATCCCACACCCATCAAATGCCAGGAAACCACACTCCCTTTACACATCTCCAGACCAGGCTGATTTCCATACATGTAACCGTTAATGGCTGTAGAAGATTCGAGGAAGCAAAATTCATCTTAATTAGCTTAAGTCTGCAATACCAATTAAACAATCCACACTTTGGATGTGACGTGATGCCTTAGACTGACAGAAATATTGATAATAAAATACTTCACTCTCTAATTTCGCTGATGTGATAAATTCAAACAGAATAAAACTATTTAAAAACAATTTCTGACTGTTCTCCTGTGCCTAAAACACAGGCAGGTGACTTGACCAACTGGAAGCTCCGTTGCTTTATACCCATCAAGCTTGCAGGATGCACAAACCATCCTGTTTTATACCCTGCAAGACCCTCCAGCCACATGGTAGAGACAACCTGAGGTGGTTTTCAGTTTGAGTTACTCATCTTTTCTCGCCACTCCTGTACAAAGCTTCCCAAACCTGGGCCTCACAGGTACCACTGAACGCTCAGTATCAAAACTCTGTGGTTTCCCAGGCTCTAACATGAGATCACAAAAGTAAAATCCTTATTGTAGAAACAAATATTTGTCTAAGTCACAATTTTCTTACAGTGCATTTTGTTAGACTCTTGGAAGTCCTCATCATCTTTGTCAATTTTATTAGGATTTAGCGTAAACATCAAAATATTGTCATCCAAGTACCAGCTCAGATTCTCATCAAATACTGTGGCAAGCAGAAAAAACTCCACGTTCACATTTTTCTGTTGAGAAGAAATAGCACAGAGGAAAACAGAAAGGAGTGAACAGAAAACGTCAGGAAAAAAAATATTCATGTGCATAATAACGATGAGCATGGTTCAAAAAGTAGGATAGATCATTTAATGATTTGGGCTGGAAGGGACAACCACAGCCCTGGGCAACCTGGGCCAGGGCCTCCCCACCCTCAGCATCAAGAATTTCTTCCTAATGTCCAATCTAAATCTTCCCCCTTCCAATTTAAAGCCATTCCATCCAGTCCTATCACTGCATGTCCTTATAAAAAAGCCCTTCCCCAGTTTTCCTCAAGCCCCTTTCAGTGCTGGAAGCTGCTCTAAGGTTTCCTCAGAGCCTTCTCTTCTCCAGGCTCCAGCCCTCGGATCATCTTTGTGCATAGATGCCTACATCAGTGCTTCATTCTGATAATCTCAGAGCCCTCTAACCGCTCTGTCTGGTGACTGGGTATCTGCTGCAGGAGCCACTTCTCGAAATGAATCACCAGGTTGGAAAACACCCATTGGATCATCGAGTCCAACCGTGCTTCCATTTTTCTCCTTTGACTGACCTGTTTCCCAGAAGGAAGCAGAGCTCCTTTCCTGCACACCAGGAGAGGACCCACAAGGCCAGAGCTGGTGTCTCTGACCGCGTCCACCGCTGAGTAATAAATCCACGTTAAACAGTCTGGATCTTGGTCTGTGGGGCCCACGTCTTCTGGCACGTTCCACTCGTACGTAAACGTGGCACCAGGACTCACGTGAGAGGCTAGAGACTCGGAACCTGCTATAGAAGACAAGATGAGGAATTATTCCTAAAGACCAGATTTATTTTGCCACCCTTAATTAATCAACAGGCATGCCAGGCAGCGCTGGCAGCGCCCTCGACCACAGTCGCACCTCTGGAGGTGGCACCGTACGCTGCCCCCTCGTCGCTCTTGCGGTAACTCACACCGTGGGGCTGGACGCTAAACGGGCGGCTGGCGTTGTTTCGGAAGGTCACCTTGATGCAATCACCCACTTCAGCCTTGATAACAGGTCCTAGGAAAGAGCACACAGGCTAATCACAAGCTGTTTCTAGCAAAAGATGTGGAGATCGCCATGAGCTTACAGCAGCCAGTGGAGTAGTTACTATGAACAGGCTGGAGCGCTGGGCTGAGTCCAACGGCAGGAGGTTTAACACGGCCAAATGCCGGGTCCTGCACTTGGGGCACAACAACCCTGAGCAGCTACAGACTAGGAGAAGCCTGGCTGGAAAGCTGGACCTGGGGGTGCTGGTTGACAGCAACTGAACATGAGCCAGCAGGGGCCCAGGTGGCCAAGAAGGCCAATGGCATCCTGGCTGGGATCAGAAACGGCGTGACCAGCAGGTCCAGGGAGGTTCTTCTCCCTCTGGACTCGACACTGGTGAGACCGCACCTCGAATCCTGTGTTCAGTTCTGGGCCCCTCACCACAAGAAGGATGTTGAGGCTCTGGAGCGAGTCCAGAGAAGAGCAACAAAGCTGGTGAAGGGGCTGGAGAACAAGAGGAGCGGCTGAGAGAGCTGGGGGTGTTCAGCCTGGAGAAGAGGAGGCTGAGGGGAGACCTCATTGCTCTCTCCAACTACCTGAAAGGAGGTTGTGGAGAGGAGGGAGCTGGGCTCTTCTCCCAAGGGACAGGGGACAGGACGAGAGGGAATGGCCTCAAGCTCCACCAGGGGAGGTTCAGGCTGAACATCAGGAAAAAAATTTTCACAGAAAGGGTGATTGGTCCCTGGCAGAGGCTGCCCAGGGAGGGGGTTGAGTCCCCTTCTCTGGAGGGGTTTAAGGGATGGGTGGACGAGGTGCTGAGGGACATGGGTTAGAGACTGATGGGAATGGTTGGACTCGATGATCCAATGGGTGTTTTCCAACCTGGTGATTCTATGATTCTAAAATTAGACCTTGGAAAGTAATAGAATATGCATATGATTTCTGGATAAAACTTATCCATAGGCATGTAAGTGGGAAATACATTCTGTCCCAGCTCTTGTCTTGCTGCACATGACTGATGGAGATCGCTTTCTCATGTTGCCCAGGCTTGAGAAAGAATGCTTGCTTTCTAAAGCTCCAAAATGAATTTTAGAGAGTTTGGTTTGCCATCATTTTTGCCATCAGGCTGGCTGCTTTCCCCGCTGTGTGGGGAACTGCTCCTGGACCCACGTGGCCACGGACAAGGTCCATGCCCAGCAGCAACTGGACTGCTCCATTCCCAACTCCTCATGGAGACCCAGTGACACATAGGACAGTTCCTCCCTTAGGAAAGGGACCTACAGATGTGAGCACCAAACTCAGACTCAGTCCAGAGGCACGGCAGAAGCAGCCAGGTGATAAGTAGGGCTGGACCTGTAGAAGCAATAATTTACTCTCACAAATCTCTCACATGGAATAATTTTCGATATCTTACCTAGGAGTCCAAGATGTTCTTCTTCTGGGAGTCTTTCTTTATGTTGGGTGAAAGAACCATCTGTGTATTCTTTGTAAATGGCTTTTTTATAAGAGCCACCAATTCTCATCTCGCTTTGTTCAAAAAATACTTGAGATTCACTGCATAAAAGAAATCGCAAGGGATGCAAAGAGTTCAAGTCATAATGCTCAGCTTTATGAAGGCAGTCAGAACCTCAACTCTATTTTCCAAGAGATACAGATATAAGCACCAAGACTATGGAACATCTAAATAGAACATGAGAAGATTCAGTTTACACTTGCTGGTCTACACTTTTGCTCTTCGAAAAGGACCTTTCGATGCTTCATAAGCACAGTTCAAACAATGAACTGTGCCTTGTGGAGGAGGTGAGTATCCTTCAACTCACGGATGAGAAGTCTGAGGAATCAATATATTCAGTGAATTGGTTCAGGTATTAAATGTGTACACACAGAGCGAAGGGCAAAGCTACCTCATGCAAGTTGCTTACTAGCTGAGACACAGTTTGGGTGATTTTCCGCAGATAAGAAGCTGATCATGAATTCCTGGCTTTGTTCTCTAACGGTGAATAATCAATTTGAATCATCAGATCACTGCCTACACGTGATGATCCAATTCACCTTCAGCCCAGTGAAATTAGTACCATTACAGCCAAGTTTATATTAAGATTGTGAGGGAAATAATAGACATAATTTGGTCTGGTATTTATCCTGGCATTAATACTTAAGCAGAGGAGAAGATGATGAGAAATTCTGCCTGAAAGTCAGATCTACCATATGGTTTACCTTGCTTTGCATATTTATATCAATTCAGCTTGGAAAGCGAAACTTCTTAAATGAGGAGCGTTTACCTGTCGGCGATTAGTTCTTCTCCTGTAAAACGGTTTGTTGCAGATGGGCCGTAATTCCAGATAATCTCTTCAGCAGCAATGAAGAACTGTCTTGTCTTTGAACACTCACTGTGATCTGTGGTGGATTTCCTACAATCTTCTACTTTAAAAAGAGCCTGCATGCCACCTGGAAAGAAAACGAGGAGGTAGAGATGAGCGGGGAGAAGGAACCACACTTAGTTTTCTCTTTTCTTGCTTCCAGTAGCTATTTTCCCATCTTCCCTCTAAATCTAACCAAGACTTGGGTCTCTGCATCTTGTGGGAAAGGGCTATTAGCAAATCCTGCTGTAAGTACAAATAATGTAATAAAGAGAACCCTTTTACAGGTATGGATTAGACAAATTTGTAGGATTTCATTCGTGCCCAGGGTGCTTCAACCACATCAGGATGCTTTTGATGCGTTATCTGTTTCAAAACTTATTATATTCAACCCTGTGTGGTTGAATTTTTAGGTTAAACACACTCATTTCTATATCAGAATTTTCAAATCTTGGAGAATGATTTTGATCTCTGTATTCCTTCCCAATTTTGTGACAAATTACTTCTCTAAATCACTTATACGGATATAGATCATGGGAAAACGAGATATAAATCCTGGAAAAGTGTAGAATTAACTTGTATTTCACCTGGTTAACTGGAAATACAGGAAGATACAGGGAAGAGAAGTGCAGATCATCTCTGCTTAGTAGCCAATGCACTTTCCAAAACACGTCTTTGTCCACAGTTAACCTGCCCGTCCTGTGCCCCTCACCCAAACAAGGAATGAGCTCCAACTTTATTTGTTAGAGAGCAGAAATTTGTGACCAATTACGTTGAGGAAGAAGCCAATATTATGCTATGGTTTATCTAAAGTTGAGCCTTACAGAAGCACAGCTGTGCCAATTTCCTATTCAGACAATAATTTCCTTGAGTTACGTGGCTCCAAGCCCCAGCCCATCCAATGCACTCCCAGGCATTTTTGATTACTGTGAGAGTTTGGTTGCCTCAAGAAGAGTATCGGCTGGCACACAACCAGGTCAGGAGCAAGGCTAAAGTGACTCGGTAAACCATCCGCTTGAGCTAAAAAATACTCTGACGACTGAAGTTTATTCTGTACCTTCGATATGGTCGTTCACTTGGCAGCTGAGCATCCATTCCCCAGGACTCCTCGGTATCATGACAGCATCAATAAAGGTGGCTGGGAAGAGGTTGATGGTGTCCACTCGATGATGCCTTTCTATCAAGGTCTGTCCGTGGAAGTAGGCTGAATGGATATCAGCTTCATTACCCATGCCGAAAAGATACCATTTCACCTTATCTTCCACGCACATTGTGAGGTTTGGGAGGTATCCATACATGTACCCGTTGATTGCTGAAAGAAATGTTATTTATTTAAGTTATCTTCACAGACCTTAGGATCTTTCCTTCAAAAGCAGTTGCCGTACAACATTTGCTCTGTTCTTCTACGTAGAAAGAGGCTCAAAACAAAACTGCATCTTTGAAAGTGAGTCATTATCAGGCACACACTGCATCTTTAGCCACCTTCCAGTACCTGAAGGGGCTACAAGAAAGCTGGGCAGGGACTGTTTGCAAAGGATTGTCGTGATAGGATGAGGGGCAATGGCTACAAACTGGAGAGGGGCAGATTTAGGCTAGATATAAGGAAGAATTTCTTTACCATGAGAGTGAGGAGGCACTGGAACAGGGTTCCCATCCCTGGGGGTGTTCCGTGCCAGGTTGGATGGTACTTGGAGCATCCTGGTCCAGTGGGAGGTGTCCCTGCCCATTGCAGGGACTTGGAACAGGAGGATCTTTAAGGTCCCTTCCAACCAAAACTATTCTATGATTCCATGGTTCTATGATCTCTGCACCTACTGACAGGACCAGTAGTTCCTGCTGTGATTCTGGAATCCATGTCAGAGCCAAAGGCATCTCCTTTGTTGCACTTCAGTAAAACCCATTTTTCTAAACTGTGATATTATAGTACGGAGTTCTGGACTTGGAAACAGAACAAGGTAACACAACTCTGTTAGAGCATCTGGGGAAGTACACTGGCAAAGAAGTTCTTGGCCCCCAAGAACTTTATATCACAAGTCCAAAGGTTTGAATGTACAATTCTTACCAACATTTTTAATTTTTTTTTAATTTAAAAGGATCTTAATCCTCCAAGAAAAAGCCCTGTTTTAAAAAAAGACATTGTCTACAGATCATCTTTAAAAGAGACAACACATAAAAATCCTACTTCAACACATCAATGACAAGCAACACAATATCACGTTCTCTCACAGTGCATTTTATTGCTTTCCTGGAAGTCCTCGTCATCTTTGTCAACTTTGGAAGGGTCAGAGCAGTATGTCCTGATATTATCCTCTAAGTACCAGCTGAGATTTTCATCCATCACAGAAAACATAAGGATAAATTCAGCATCAAAGTGTTTATCATCGGTGCTATTATTAATCGTATCTGAAAAAGAAAGCATCACAGTCAAAGTCTTTGGCAACTGATATCATCTTTCCCCTAGTTTTAAGCGTAGTATCAGCAGGGCTGCTCACTGCTTACTTCACGTTTTGCAACTTTTCTTGAGCGTGAGGGTACACATAAACTTACAGACACACTCAAAAAGCAGTTTTGACAGATACTATAAAGTAACTTTACCTAGAATAAATTCTGCAAGCGGTAAATTACCTTAAAACTGTTTCTGTTATCAGTATTTACTCATCCTTTTGTATTACTAGCATGAACACATCTCACTCATGGATTTGTGGACAAAGAATTCTGCAAATCATATTTGCTGTCACACACAAAATAAAACTCTCTCCTATACTATGAAAGGCAGCCAGCAGAGAAGATGAAAAGCTGCTATTTCAGAATTAACTGTCTTCTCCTCTTCCAGTAAGCTATTTCACTGATATTTATCAATGACTATTACCAATCACTTTGCATATGTAATTTTACCTATTTATTTATTAATTGTTTACCTTTTCTGCAGATTATTAAGGGCCCAACAAGCCCTGAGGCAACATCTCTTGGAGCATCTATGTGGGAGTGGTAAACCCTGGTGATGCAGTCTGCATCTCCCTTAGCTGGACCTTGATCTTCCGTCACATCCCATGTGTACGTGTACTGGCCGCCAGGCTCCACAGCATCATCTCGCTTCTGCAAATCTTTGGTGTTGTCAGGGTAAAAAGCACCTGAAGAAAGCCACGCAGCCACCGTTAGCACAACGCATTCACAAGACGGTGTCAGGATGGCACCTGCCATGCTTCTGCGTCCTGGAACGGGTCCAGGGGAGGGGTACAAGGTGCACAGGCTGCCCAGGGAAGCTGTGGTTGCCCCATCCCTGGAGGGGTTCAAGGTCAGGTTGGATGGGGTTGGAGCCCCTGATCCAGTGGGAGGCATCCCTGCTTATCACACGGGGTTGGAACTGAATGATATTTAAGGTCCCTTCCCAAACTATTCTATGATTCCATGATTCTATGCATTAAAGTTGACTGTATATTGCAATAATGTGGACTGAATCTCTGACACAGGTTAAAAAAACCCAACTCTAATATCAAGTGAGATCTTTTGCTTCTCTTTAGTCTCTTCATTTGCCTCTGAATTTCATTTGATTGATGCTATGTTAAATTCAGTCATTAATTTATTGAGAGGGCACTACGTACTTCTACTAAAAAGACAACAGCTGAAATGTTTGTGAAATATTCCTTAAATATTAATCCTGGAAACTGCTCTAGAATATTGCATATATCCTCAAGGATTATGGGTGTCACTGGAGTGGCAGCAATAGTAAATTAATTAGGCATCATTCCAAAAAGAACATGAGCAGGTACGTAACACGCTGCTCGCTTGCACAGGATGTGCCTACATCACACCATATATTAATTGTAATTAAAAACTTCACAGTGTGTTAGAAGTTAAGCTGGTACTTCTTAGATTCTTCTAATGAAAAATGTATAAAGACTCATATTCTCAACAATTCCCACACCACTTTTAAGGCCACTAATAAAACTTCCAGCAAGCGTATTCTGGTGCAGAAAATCCTCCATCACCTGGGCATGGCAAGACCAGATATTGGAAAGGTAAATCTTTGCTAGTCCCAACAGCCCATCTACAAATCATAGAATCATAGAATCATAGAATAACTAGGTTGGAAGAGACCCACTGGATCATCGAGTCCAACCATTCCTATCATCTTAATGCATGTCAGACTTTTACCTCATTAATTTATTATTAAGCAGTAACTGTTTCTCCACCTTAAGAAGTTCTTGTTGGATGAGGAACCATCCTGTTGGATGAGGAACCATCCTGTTGAGCAACCTGGTCCAGTAGGAGGTGTCCCTGCCCATGGCAGAGGGGTTGGAACTGGGTGGGCTTTAAGGTCCCTTCCAGCCCAAACCGTTCTATAATTCTATGATATGCAATATATACAAATTTAGAGTTTGGAACTGCAAGTTATCGATGTTAACAATATCGTCTTCACAGCAGCATTGATTTTTCTTTAGATACCCTCAATCTCTTATATACCTTTAGACTTTCATTTCAGGTGAAATATAAAAACTCCTAGGCAGGGGAAATGATCTAAAATTGCCTTCTTTATGAATTCCACTTCTAGCTTTGTATTTCACTCTTAAAAAAAACCGAACAAACTTCTTTGTTCCTATTTTAAATTGATTGCATCCTGTTTTAAATCTCTGTTTACCTGACCAGCCTTTGTTTTGATGAGAGAACATCACTTATGTGTAGAGGAATGATTGACTCGTGATAAACGCTGGTACAAAACAGACTCGAACTCACCTTCATTTTCCTTCGTGTATCTTACACCGTGTGGATGCAGCGAGTAGCTTCTGGAAGCAAAGTTTTTCAAGTGAATAATAATGGAATCTCCAACCTCTCCCTTAATGATAGGGCCTAAAACACCCAGCCAGGAAGGTTTGTCAACTATCTCATCGTATAAGTGATTGGTGTACTGAGTGTAGACGGCCTTCTTGTAAGTGCTTCCTATCCGATGCGGTCCTCTTTCTAGGAAGACTCCAGCCTTCCTGTGAAGAAAAGGCACAAACATATCTGTGGGGTCAGATATTCAGTTAATTAGCGGGGTCTAAACCAAAGCCCAGGCCTCTGTGGCGCTGCGCACAGCTATATACATGATAGGGAGCAAACTTCTCTCTTTCCGTACAGAGTTAGGAACCCGTACAGAGATTAAAATGTAGAAAAAAATCAGGTCGGTGCATAATATTAAATGAGACTGAAGGAGATGCTGTTCCCTACCCGTGGTAGTTGTTTGGCCTTGGGAAAAGGAGGCTCAGGGGAGACCTTATCACTGTCTTCAGCTCCTGAGAGGAGGTTGTAGCAAGGTGGGTGTTGGTCTCTTCTCCCAAGGGACGGGTGATGGGACAAAAGGAACTGGCCTCAGGTTGCACCAGGGCAGGTTCAGGTTGGACATCAGGAGCAATTTCTTCACAGAAAGGGTTCTGGGGCCCTGGCAGAGGCTGCGCAGGGAGGTGGTGGAGTCCCCGTCCCTGGAGGGGTTTCACAGACGGGTGGATGAGGTGCTCAGGGTTTAGCAGTGGACAGGCATGGTTGGACTTGATGAGCTCAAAGGTCTTTTCCGACCAAATGATTCTCTGATTCCGTGATCGGTACCTCTGACCCGTGCCGCTATCGTGGACGTGCTGCCCCAGCCCCAGCAGCCACAGGCGAGGGGCCAGCGCGTATCCCTGACCCCTATCAGCTGGGAACAGCTTTGGAGCCAGCTTTTGCCTGCGCGGAGGGTCAGGTACCTTTCATTAAATATTTTAATCCCTGAGAAGATTTCTCTTATTCGTGCACCACAACAGTGAGAGAATCACAGAATCACAGAATAACCAGGTTGGAAGAGACCCACCGGATCGTCGAGTCCAACCATTCCCACCAATCCCTAAATCATGCCCCTAAGCACCTCATCCACCCTCACCTTAAACACCTCCAGGGATGGTGACTCAACCACCTCCCTGGGCAGCCTGTGCCAGTGCCAGAAGCCTCCAGCACTGGCGGTTCAAACCAGCAGAGCCACCACTGGCTGATGCCGCCAGCCCAAACGCCCGAGTCTCTGCAGCAACAATTATTCTGTGATTCTGTGATTCTGTGACTTCCCTGCTCGTTTCAGGAGGATGAGCCGCGGAAGCAAGGCTGCTCCAGGAGAAGGCAATCCTGGCACACAGGGCAACACTACCTGAGGTTCAGCAGCCTCTCCGTTTCTCATCTAACACAATGAGAAAGCCACCTTGGTTTCATACCTCCAGCAAGGCTGTATTGGCAAGCAAGTTACTGCTGCCCAGAAATGAAAAGTATTTCCCAGAAGGCTGAACACGCGGGGAAGGAATTGTTCCTACCCTGGCAAGCAGAGAACTCAAGTGCAATTAAAATGCCAACTCAAAACTTCATAATATTTTGAGAGCATAAGACCTAGTTGCAAAGTCTAAGTTACTGGAGGACTGAATGCATGAAGGTTTTAACCACAAAGCTAATGAAGCAAATATGATATGTTTTTTTCTCGGACTGTTTAACAAGCTACTATTTAATTGCAGAGTATTCCTTCTAGCAAGGACACTGCACTATTCATTTTTCTTCTGCTTTTCCCTGCCTGGACTCAATAATTTCAGAGTTCTTTTCCAGCCTGGTGTTTCTATGGGGACTCTATGATAAATATCAATCCCGGTACTTGCACGGCCTCATAGTTAGGAGGAGAGGAAAGAGAAGGTGAAAACGAAAAACACAATAAAAAGGACCAGTGCCATCGCAAGCATCCAGCCACTGAAGAACTGGAATTAGTTTAACATGCTGCAGGTTGTCACAGAGCAAAGCAATGAAAACACAATGGACAGTGGGGGTTTGCTGTATGACAACGCTGCTCTGCAGCTTTCAGACGAGAAGCCCCGTTTCCATCCTTTAGCAGAGTGCCCAGCCTGCTGAGTCACTGGCAGCATCTCATACATAACTCAGTTAGCGAGTAAATAAAAAGAGGTTGGCTGCTTTACCTCATTCCTGATGGAGCAGCAGATGATGGCTGAGATATTGTTGGCTCTCACTAGAGAAAACGAACTGCAAGAAATCTTCTAATCTCTCACCTACAGACTAAATGAGAACTGTATTTTTGAGATTGTTCCTAATTTCTGATTTCTCTTTTTGTTGTTTTTATTTTAGTACAGTCCTGCTTCATTTTAAATGTACTGAACAAATCCAGGTGGAAGGAAAATGTTTTCTCTCCCCAAAAAAGTTCTCTGAAGACTTTTGCCACAGAAACATAGAACCATAGAATGGTTTGGGTTGGAAAGGACCTTAAAGATCATCCAGTCCCACCCCTGCCATGGGCAGGGACACCTCCCACTGGATCAGGGGCTCCAAGCCCCATCCAACCTGGCCTTGAACCCCTCCAGGGATGGGGCAGCCACCCCTGCTCTGAGCAACCTGGGCCAGTTCCTCACCACCTTCATGGTGAAGAAATTCCTCCTTCTGTCCAGTCTAACTCTGCCCCTCTCCAGTTTATCTCCATTCCCCTCGTCCTCTCACTCCAGGCCTTTGTGAACAGTCCCTCCCCAGTTTTCTTGTAGCCCCTTCAGGTACTGGAAGGTCACTATAAGGTCTCCTTGGAGCCTTCTCTTCTCCAGGCTGAGCAACCCCAACTCTCCCAGCCTGGCCTCATACAGGAGATGCTCCAGCCCCGCATCATCCTTTTAACTTACAACTAGGCTACATCATCGTCTGGACTACAACTACATATCTGAGTGTTCTTTACTGATTATTCACATCTTCAGGGTGTTTCCCTCACCCTGCTTCTCTCTCGCTCGGCACGGGACCCTCCTTGCTTTGTAACCAGCCTCCCAGCTCTTTCTGTCAACGTGGGAAGATCCAGCTCTGCTGCTGCACCTCCAAGAAGTGAACAAGACCACTGCCAGCAATGAATATCAAACAAGGAAACCTGTGCCCAGCAGGAAGGTTTTCACAGAATCACAGAATAACCAGGTTGGAAGAGACCCACCGGATCGCTGAGTCCAACCATTCCCACCAATCCCTAAATCATGCTAAAGGATGGAATTTTAAATTTGTTGAAGTTCTACATTTGAAAACGTAAAAACAAAAGCCTTCTCTTCAGGACTGGCACCCTGAGCCATTCTAATTAAACATCGTTAGTCATTCAGGGCTTTTCTCCTAGTGCCTACTTGGTAAACATTCAATTGCAATAAGTTCACAAAAAAAGACCTTACACATTCCAATGCTTTTAATTGGCAGAGTGTTGGAATGCAATTCTCAAGCAAGCCAGGAAAAAAATGAGAATTCCCTGTGACAGCAAATCCCCGGGCACCAACACGGCTCCTTTCTCTGCCATCCCCAGGTTTATGGTCTGACCCTAGTGCCTAAAGCAGACAGTGCTGCAAAATCAAACTCAAGCAAGGTAAAATATTTCACTTACTCCTCATCTGCGAAGGGCTGTCCGGAGATGACATTGGTGCTGCCGGGCGCGTAGTTCCACTCCGTCTCAGTAATTCCGATGAAATACTCCCTGTTGACTGCCCCAACCTGGCACCAGCAAGAAGCCAGCAGGCAGCTTAGGAGGAAAAGCTGCATTTTGAGTTCACGAACCTTGTGGAAAAATGTGAAATAAAAACACAAGAGCAGCTCATGCGATTTCCCTTTATATGTTCTCTCCTACCCACCTTGCCTCCCCCCTCCTGCTCCTGTTTGCTTTGGAGAACACAATAAAAAGTTGCACAATGTCTCTGTGTGTCAAGAGTACACAAAAGATTCTGGTAACCTCATCAGTTCAGATAATCTTCAAAGAAATTCTTTCAGTGTCTGCCAACCTTCTATCACGCAAATTACCATCTAGACCGTTATCAGGCTGTAAATGTCGCAGCTGAATTGAAAGTAGTGTCGGTTTAAATGGATTTACAGACTTAAGCTTAATTACGTTCTGCGCTATCACTCTCTCCATAGCTTGAATACTACTGGGAAAGTTATTTCTGTGCTGTGTGGCATAAGGACACAACTTTTTAAGCACAATGCGAAGAGCTGTGCCTGGCAGTGGTTTCCATGCCTCCGTTTCTGCCTCCGTTTCTGCGCTGACACAACTGCTGGCACTGAACACTCGGGAGTGAAGGTTATTTCTCTGCCTATTTCTCTTCTCCCTCTGAACCTACAGATGCCTGCACAGCATCCACCGGGCTGGCGTGACCCAGATGAGGGAGGACTGAGGCCGCTGGTGGCGGGGAAGAGCTGACACACTGATGGGGTGGTAGATAAGATCGGCTAAACCACCAAAGTTCCCCTGGAAACACTGGCCCAGGTTGCCCAGAGCAGGGGTGGCTGCCCCATCCCTGGAGGGGTTCAAGGGCAGGTTGGATGGGGCTGGGAGCCCCTGATCCAGCAGGAGGTGTCTCTGCCCATGGCCGGGGTGGGACTGGATGGGCTTGGAGGTCCCTTCCAACCCAAACCATTCCATGATTCTTTGACTCCCTTGGAAATTCGTTTTCAGAACAGAACGTGGCATCAACAGCTAGAGATGAAAAGGACTGGCTGGTCACAGATGGAGAAAGGGGTTTTTTACGTCTCATTTCCAAGCAGTTTCAATATTGCTGAAATGGAAATGAGGGTCAGAAATAAATCCACAAAATGAACTCCTTCTGTTATCTTCTTCCTAGTCTATCACCAGACAGGCTAAGCCACATTCTTCTTTGATTAAAAGCATAATAGATGTATAGAGCTGCAGATAATCTTAACTGCTAGCATTATCTAAACATACTACCCAGGGCAGAGGGCTGTGCTTTTGCTTTATTCAAGCTCCATCTCTGTGGATCTCATTGAAAAATAAGAACAAAATTGGTCCTTAAACATTGGATGTTTAAAAAACAGCTACCTAAAGTTAGCAATTGCATTTTTCTTTCAAGCATAGATCCATTATCTTGTTGTGCTTCACGCTTTACACACACGAAGCCACCAGTAAACTTGCAAATTGTAAAAACATCTATTAAAAAATATATATCTTCAGTCACTCGGAAGTTCGTAAAGAAATCTCTTCCGAGTGTTGACACATTCACACTCATTCGAAATATATTTTTAATTGTCCAGCGACTTAATAACATCTGATATAATCACAGCCTTCACTTTCTTAATAATCAGAAGAGTTATGTTTGCTTTGGACAGAGGAATAAGATTCAGAACATAACTAAAGTACAGCAGGTTTCTTTAATGACACACAAATCTAAACCTTATAGTGAGATATACAGATAAATTACCAATTCTAATCTCTATTCATACAAGAAAAAAAATATCAGGTATTGTCAGAATACTCATGTTCATAATCTCACCTTGTGGAGCTTGCTACACATCTGCATTAAATGAAGATTCTGCTTCTGTCTAAATGACTGGAGCCAAAGCCAAGTTTTCGAAATCTGACCGGATCTATGATGAAATTCTGGAGTTCCCCAGGTTGGCATCACATGCTTAAAATTATTTCTGGAGAGATTTTTTTTTTCCTTTGCCATCGATGACTGTCAGTGTTTCAGTGGAGAAATCAGCACATGTCCCATCTGTAAATTAACTGAGGAAAAAATGAGAAAACATTCACCTCCTTTTATACTACTTATATTCAGAATCATTCCTTTACACTCAGCTAACAGGATTGTTCATGGACATGTGGGTTATTTAACAGGCTGCCCAGAGCAGGGGTGGCTGCCCCATCCCTGGAGGGGTTCAAGGCCAGGCTGGATCGAGGTTGGAGCCCCTGATCCAGTGGGAGGTGTCCCTGCCCAGGGCAGGGAGGTTGAAACTAGATGATCTTCGAGGTCCCTTCCAACCCAAACTAGTCCATGATTCTATTTGGTTTATATTTGTTCAAATTTCCACCCAGCTGAGGAAAAGAAAACAACACAATCACCATCCTTGAAATTCCCACATTTATTTAAGGGTAAAATCATGAGTATTTCATTGCCACAGTCCCTCAACTCCTCTAAATTCCTCTTTATTGGTTTGCAGAAGAATTGTACATTATTTTTATTTAAAGATAAAAACTTCTGACAGGCAAGATTTTTCCATTATTGTTTTTAATCACGTTTCAGCCAAACTTTATGATATTCGTGTGCCTGAGCACAGTGCAATTATCTTTTTATTTTAAGGAACTCAAACCCCAGAGGTGCCTGAGCTTCCCAAACCTGTTTTCTTATCTTCAGCTAGTGACTGGAGAGCAGGAGCTTCTCTCCTCTGGTTGACAGAGCAGAGAAAGACTGAGCACCTAATTTAACTGGTTAAATTATGAGTCTGCTGTTTGGTGTCACGATTATCCCCTTATTGTTTTAAGCCCCAGTACCTCATTTCTCATACTGAGGATGCTGAAAATATAAAGCTGATCTTTTATCGCAAAAATTTTCCTCGAAGAAAAACAAGAAACAAATAAAAATGGAATATTCTAACACAAAAAACCAAGAAAATCTTCCAGCGAGGTTGAATGGAAATCCCGCAATTTCAGAATTCCCTAATCTGAATGATGTATTTATAGCCCGGTGCCTGCGCTGCTGTTCTGACCTCCTGCAAACCTCTGAAGGCAAACACCCTTTAAAGATCTGAAGAGCTTCCTTTGTCCCCTGCCACCCTATTTTTTTGGGGTGTTGGAAAAACCTTCCGTCTAACAGACAAGGAACTAGCAACCAGGAAATTGTAGTTCAGCAAGATTCGCTTCAACCTACACGAGGAATAACGTGCCCCTACAATGCAGAGGTGGATGGGGCACCACAGTATTTTACTTCAAATCTTTACTCACCATTCTTTGTGGTCAAACCTGAATCTCTACAGCTGTTTCCAGTCACGGCGTTTGAAGGGAATGACACTCCCGTTTCACACCCAGCATCATAATACTCTGGCCAAGCGCACTGGGTATGAAGAACAAAGAACGCTGGAACTCTTCCTTCCAGATTTCAGTAGTAACTCCTCGCTTAGAGAAGTCTATAAACTCAAACCTTCGTTCCAGGTGCATTTTATGTGTGGGTTTCAGCAGGCAGCATGTGCCCTTCAGGCTCAGGGACACTTCTAAAAAGGGTTTCTCATATGCTCATGGTGTGAGCTTTGTCCTGGCTCTGTGGCCACCTCCTCTCTGCCCTTGTGTCCCACAGCTGGAGAGCCAGGTGGTTGCGTTGCCTCAACCACCATCAGTCACCGACTACATCTCTATTTCAAGCCAGTTAATATTCCTTCCAGGAAACTTGATTTGCCACCAGGCACAGTTGATAGAACCTCTTATTAAAGACGACACGTGTAGGGTATTAAAGATGACATATGTAGGGTTGAATCAGGATTTAAACTGATTCGACCAAGTTTAACTTTGCCATACATCCGAAACATGAAACAAGTTGTTAAAATTATCAATGCGACTCATCATTAGCCTTTAATACTCTTGCCACCGATTTCAAACTGATAAACAAGTCACAGTTGCTGGCCACGGAAATCGTGATGGAAACAACTGGATTATGGATAAAGAGGGCTATAGAATCAATCCATTCAACAAGAACTAGATTTCACGTCTGTCTTTGACTGAAGCCACTAAAATAGAAGCTACCAGCCTGTGGTAAAGTGGAAATGTCACAAGACACTATCACAAAAAAAAAAAAAAAAAAGGATGGATTAAAGGCAGCTAGGTCTTGCCAAGGGTCAGGCACAGCCACCAGTAATACTACTATGGAAAAGGCTGTCTCACTTGATACTGTTCATTGTGCCTCTTGTCTACCAGGCTCAAGACTTTCCATGATCTAGATTAGCTTTAAAGTCCCTTCCAACCCAAACCATTCCATGGTCAGAGACAGAAGCTATTGAAAATTGGAAAGGTCACATACGGGAGAAAAATAAAGGGTTAAGAGCTTGCAGGTGTAACTTCAGCGTATATGTCACCACTCTCATCCAGCAGAGCAAGATCTATCTCAATACATCCTGTTTCCCTAAAGATAAGCCTGATTTTTCCCTGTGGTTGAGCTGGAGTCTGAATAGAATGCTTTGTTTGCTCTCTTCAGTGAAACGGCACCATTCACATTCAGAATATTTAGCAATTCCAGGAGCTTTCTGCTTTGAACATCTACTTACACGTACTATTTTTCAACAAAAGAACCAAAACCTTCATTCATATATTTCCAACATTTTCAAAATAAACAGCTCCATGATTTGCGGGCACAAATTCATCCAGATTCCCCAAGGTGTTTGGTAGGAGCACAAGTTGATTGGTTTTTTTTTTTCCCACTTTGTTCTGCAAACAAATCCACAAATCTATAAGAATATGGGATTATTATCTAAGTATGTGAATATGATATGTGGTAGGATGCATACTTAAACCTAGGGAAAAACAATTTCGCCTTTGCAAACAGTCCCCGTTTCGTAATCAAACCTTTTGACCGTGCACCTCTGAACATCCACGTCACCTTGAACCATCTCCCAAAAGACCAGCCACATTCTTAAACAACATTTATTACTTCTTGCCAGTTAACAGAAACTAAGCCATTAAAACAGAAGCATTCTTCAAACCCTATAGGAAGAAATCAGGTTTTCAAACCAGTCTGATATAGGCATATCAAGGCAAAATCTCAATATTGCCTAGAAACCCATGACGGATACTTTATTTTTTCTATGGACGTTACCCACACCTACCTATTTACTGTATGGTTGGCATGTCTGATGGTATTTAATATTAGATGTTGATATAGCTGATGTCATATCATTCTGATATAATAGGGATACATGAATTACTGCAAATCTGAAGCACATAATTCAACTTCCCCAGGTGTTCGTTCTCTCAAAACCAGAGTGCTTAATATGAGCCGCGCGCCCTCTTCATTGTGAATCCTTGAATCTCCACTGGAAATAATTATTTTTAGAAATTAAAAAGACAGTTTAGCTGCTAATTCAAACCAGATTATTCTTTTTCATCTGATTATTGTCAAGAACTTAGCCTTCCTTTTAGCGAGGTCAGGGAACTTAGAAGACTATTAATAAGCTAACACCGAATGCTCACAAGGTTCCCTCACATAGTCCCTCAAGTCATATAATTCTTGATAAAAGAAAACGTTTGCCTTTGAGTATAAAACAAAAAGAAGCCCAGTGCAGCTATTAACGTGGACTAATTAGCGCGGTTGACTTCAGAACTGCGTATCTAAACTTTCAAGCAGGCCTGGATGTATTTCTAAAAGTCTTCCTGCAGGAAGGTTCGATGAACACCTCTCAGTAATTGTCTTGTGCTGTTAAGAACTTCCAAAGTCGAAGGAATTGGAGAGGCTGCTGCCTTTCGTGACCACCTTATTTTGCCTGTAACTAAAATGAATTCATTTAGAAATCACAGCTTCATCCAATTCACTAATTCTGGAGGGAATAAACCCTCCTGACCCACTGGGCTACTCAGGCTCTTTCAGAACAACCAATATTCCTACGTTCTAAACAAAGAAAGCAGAGTATAAAAAGCAGTTCTACAGAAGTTTATTTAAAACCAAAAAAGGTGATTCCAATAAAAGAGCAGCTCCGCGGTATTCAAACCTCCCTCTTTTCTGAACAAAGTGGAGGGTAAAAAAAACTGGAGTCCTTCTTGGGGTTAACTGGGTGGGTTAGAAAACAAGTGGAAAAACTGTAGATGCCAACCCCTTCAAATAATTTCATCTAAAATAGAGACAAAGATTCAAGACAAAGGTTTCAATTGTCTTTGCAGCATGTAAATCTATGTGAATGTTGGAGAAGCCATTTCTCTCATTTTCTGAAGGTTTCCTTGCCTTTTTCAGAGAATCCTGGCCTGCAAATAAAAAAGGAAGGAAGTAATCACCCTCTTTTTCCAATTCCACTTAACAAGAATGCATAAACCAAAAGGATAGGTTCTCAACTGAAAGAAACTGCTGAAGCTAAACTGACTCGGAGATGCTGAGGAAGTTGCCTCAGATGTTTTGTTACCTGGACAAAGACAGAATAGGTCCCACAGAGCGTCCGTTTCAGCTCAGCAGCCACTTTGAGAAAACAGATGATCAGCTGCAGCCCACTAAGAGCTATGAGAACAGAAAGTAAAATGATGTTCCACTCCACTACGTTCGGAGGTTCCGTGCACCGAGACCAAGCAGAGTAATCTGTGAGGTACCTGTTAGAGAAAGGGTCGTGTGAAGTAAATTAGATGTGATGGGGGCAACTCAATTCAAATACACATTATTTTATTGTCAGTATATCAAAAAAACATTGGGCTTCATATACTTCAGGAGCCGCACTCCAGACTTTCATTACACCAGCATAACTCCTGCATAGGTTTGTGAAACTCTGCTGAGTGAAAAGACTTATTTTCCTCAAATACATCTTCATTACATTTTTTCTTTCCTTACAAGGAAACAAATGCTTTCTTAGAGGATTCTGGTCCTCAGTAAAGAAGCTAAAAACCCTCATTTACCGGTAAGAATTTTATGTTTGAGAGACTGTGGGAAAACTCAGAGAATTTGGCTATTGTTTTGGTGAACAATTTCCTCTAGAAAAATTATCTTGAAGTCTCTTACCCTCCAGCAGTGTCTTTGAAGATATAATCCCATCCACTTGAAGAATTGCAGAAAGGGCCTTGGATCAACCCCAATGTAAAAATGATGAGGCTGTATCCAGAGAAAGCAATTCCGAGCAGGGCTAGCACGATTGAAATAAAACTCTGAGGTAAAAAGAGACAAATATTACGGGGTATGGACAGCGTCCACAGAAAATATATTCAACACATCTTAACTACTGCCTCAGGGACGGATTTCACATTTGGTTGTCCCAGTCTTTGAAATTCAGCAAGAAAAAAGCCTGGTAAAGAATAGGAAGCATTTACATGAAAAATAAATATTAAGACTGAGTTTAAGATTGTTTCACGACTCTCGGTTGAATATTGTCTGGGGATTTTTATGTTTTTTTTAAACATGCATTTTAGCAAACCTGTTCCGCAAAATGCTGGAGGAACACAACACACCTTAAGCACGTTTGCATCCTCCATAGAGTAAATTAAGTCGTTACTGGAAAAAATAACTTCCAAATAACAGAAGCAAGGGGATAAAGCCAATTAGTTGTGGCACTTCATTGAAACTCCCAGGCTTTCTGCGTTCTTATTTTATTTCACAAGGACATTTTTGTCAGGTTTGTTTGTTTTTCTTTCCCCCTGCTTATGCATCAGAAGGAAGGAGCTACGCTCTTTGTGACCTCTCAACTTGACTTCAAACCCCTCTTGGTGAAAGGAAGCAGAGGATGTGCTGGAAACACGGGAGCAGGAAGGCTCTGAGAACAACTCTTAGACACCAAAATAAAACACAGACTCACCCTGTAGGTTTTGTTACAGCTCTCGCTCTGGCAGCACCGATAGAAGATGCTCCACTCCAGGGCTATTAGAATCACTGCCAACAGGAGGATCTATAAAGGAATAGGATAAGGTCAGTGAGACGACTGCAGATATTAAATTAGTCTCCTTCACCTGTAGAAGGTAGGGGCTGCAGCATTATTGCTCTGTTGAGGTTTTAAAGCACAATTATTCAAGGCACAGCGTGGGCTGTTCTTATTAGGCCGTCACGGTGCTTGTTTCTTGTGCTTGAAAACAAGAGCACGGTGTCTCCTGTCCCAGCTGTGATGGACACAGCTATACGAGAGAAGCTGAGAGGGTAAATCCGAGCTCACGGGTAGAAGAACCAGTACCAACGCAAGGCTGCAAAATACAAATATCACTGTGGCAGTTACCTTCCCCCAAAATTTTCAACTATGCTTTTCAGTTCAAATTCTTTGCCTGATGATTTTTTTCCCCCTCGGCTAGCCAAGATTAGGTTTTTCTGCTTTAGGAAGGATAGACAACTTGAAAAGGATGCCTCGTGTTTTAGTAACTCTCGCGTTCTGCACCTTCCCTGGAACTCCTCGGCTGGGCAGATGAGAGCTTTTCAAACACTGGCTGCGAGCACTCCTCTCATTTAACTGTTTTCTGCCTCTGAGGCTACGGTGGGTGACTCTGTGCTAGTTTATTACTGCAGATAAGCGTAGTACAAAAGTAGCAGTGAAAACCCTAATGTGCCAATCACAGTGAGACGATCTTTTGCATTTAGCCTAACAACAGCGGCCCTTGATGCATCATAAGCTGTATCCACTCCTCTGAATACTCAAGGCGTATAGCTCTTAAAAACATCTGAACAGTAATAAGCAGCTTTTTTAGGTTTTGTTTCATTTTGTTCTGCTAAAAGAGCTCTTATTCTACCTCCACAGGGGATTAAATTAACTTAGTGCCTCCATAATACAGGCATGAATTACACACTAACAAAAGCCCAGCAGGACAAAAAGAAATCAACCCTGTAAAATCACTTACATGAAATTAAACAGTGCACATAGCGTGTCATTCAGTATATTAACATTTTTTTTCAAGTTTGATTTTTTTCTGCCTGCAGTGTTTTTGCTGCAGTAACCCACGTTCTTGTTAGAAGCACAATTAGCTGGATTCCCTTGTTGCACGGTAACACGATGTTATTCGCAGTGGTAATTCATGGCAAGCTCATAGAATCAACACTTACCAGCACACCTGAGAAACAGATCCCTTCAAAATGCCACACGAAGTTGGGAAGCTGGTAACTGGCAGCATATGAAGCTTTCCCGTTAGGGAAGTATAATAGGATGTTAACAACAATACTCCAAAGTGCAAGAGGGATCAGCAGGCAGCTCAAACAGCTTCCACATGTCTCTAAAGCCATCTCTCAAGAACCTGAGGAGTTTCGCTCTTCTAAGCTAAGAAAAGATCACAGGGCGTTAAATATGAGAAGCGGTTTAACCTCCTCAGTTTGATTCAGTCATTTCATATTCACAGGAACCGAGCCTGGGGTATGATTCCAGGTAGAGATGCTTAGCAGTTAGCAGAACAATAGAGGAATATCGCGCTTTAAACTCATTGTCCGTTCTAAGCGTACGTCCTTAAGTAGCGGTTTCCCTTCTATGGGATCCTCCTTTGTGATCTTCCAAATGAAATACGTCTGGAAGTCAGACTCAGGAAGGAACTCCAAAAGTCTCATTTCCTAGGGACTGCTTAGAAACGCACTCCTCCCGAGAACACGGGTTACGCTGCAGATACTCGGTGACACTAGGCAGCTTGCCCAGCCTTGCTGCAGCTCAAATTGTATCCCTTACAGAGGCAAGGGGGCTGCCAAACGATAAAAACATCCAGCCTACCTATAGGAAAGCACACGCTGCCTCTCATCGCAGAGGAGTAACACCAGGGCTTGGTAGTTATGATCCTAAGAGTGAACCAACACTTGCTGCTGACTTGGAGCAGCCTCACAAAACCACCAAGCTGAACCTCAGCTGCTTTGCAGAGAGTACAGAAGCCCTAATAACACGGATTAGAAACTGCCAGGCTGGCGTACTGTCATTCATTAATTAATTTCTCTTTTCTGCAGCATCACGCAGCTGAATTGTTTCACGAATTAAGCCCTACTGCTTCTCCAGTTGTTTCACTCTGTGCTCCCAGCTGAGTGTGCTCAGCTACAGGTCTGACCGACGTCCACCTGACTTCTTATACAGGTCTATGTTTTTTTGAAATACCTGCTGCTTTGCACCGTGCAAAGCCAGCCCCAGGCAGTTTCCTCATTTTCATGTGTCATCATTCCCTGAGCAAGTAAACATCCATCCCAGTATCACAGAGCCAGGGCTGTTTGAGTGCTCACAGTGCAACCCAAACCTTCTTTCCATGCCCCGTGAGTCATCAGAGAGTAACTCAGGAAGCAGCTTAGGGTTTACTCAGTAGGAAAGTCGCAGTCAGAGAACAAAAAAATTGGGGCTGTATCAAAAGCAAGAAGGCTGATTTTAGAAGCAATGATGTCATGGTATATTTTCTTTCTCGTTTCCTCATTAGCTGTTTTAGGCTTTCATAGAATCACCAGGTTGGAAGAAACTCACTGGATCATCTAGTCCAACCATTCCCACCAATCTCTAAACCAGGTCCCTCAGCACCTCATCCACCCACACCTTGAACACCTCCAGGGAAGGCGAGTCAGCCACCTCCCTGGGGAGACCGTTCCAGTGCCTAATGACCCTTTGCACACCAGCCTTCACTCACGATCTCATAAAAGCTGTTTACGTTGTACATTTCAACAAATTCCTTCCTATTGCTTGAAATGAAATCAAGCAGGGAAATGGGCACGGTGGTACTCGTGCAGTCACGCTGTTTTTCCACCTACCTTCTGCTGTGACTCCTCTGTTTCCTACTCCCCTTCTTTTCCTACGAGGTTTCATTCTGAAATCCTGAGCCATTAGCTTTGAGGATCTCCCCACATTTCCTCCTTTACTCCCTAATCACTATGAACACTATTTTTCAGCCCTTCCTCTAACTGAAATTAGCAACAAACCTCCCTTTGAGGGCTCACAGGGATGGACCAAACTCACATTGTTAACATTGCACTGTACAGATCAGAGAGAAGGGTCCAGCTAAAAAAGCAGACACCTCACAGCCCCAGGACTGATTTTTCTTATTATAAAACTCAGAGACAACATAGTTTGAGTCGGAAGGGACCTTAAATATCATCTAGTTCCAATCTCTCTGCTATGAGCAGGGACACCTCCTACTAGATCAGTTTATACCCATTGCCCCTCGTCCTGTCATTCCAAGACTTTGCGAACAGTTCCTCCCCAGCTTTCCTGCAGCCTCTTCAAGTACTGGAAGGTCTCTATGAGGTCATGTAAGAGGCTGAAATCTTTTTATCTGAAAGCAAAGGCCAAAATTACCAGCGAGCAGCTTAGCTGATAATCTGATTTGCTGCTGTCCTGCAGTAATCTGTTCTGAGTAGAAGAAGCTGACTTGGAAAATGATCCCTGAAAGAGTATCCCTCCTGCAGGACAACAGTCCACATCGTGACTTATTGCGTATTAAAACCAAGCTCTGGGAATACCGAATCAAGGTGTATTTTTTGCTGGTACACTAAGCTGCTAGAACGGGAAACAACTGTTTTATACTAAGCATTAAGCAAACGCGGCACTCGGTTTCTCAAATCCCTTACCAAGTGTTGCAAGAATTGCTTTCCTGTTGCTGTCGATATCCGTGAGCTGATGCCAAGCCTCTTACCGAAAAGCCATGTTTACTCTGGATGAATAAATTCTCTGCTAACTGAAATGAATTTAAACTAAACCAATCATTTCTCTACAGTGGAACTAAGAAAACTCCCCAAACAGTCTTACACGCAGGGCAAAACAAAAAAAAAAATCGACGAGTATTTTAAAGGATAACATAAATAGTGAGTATTGATGTTGTGCCTTAGCGCCACATGGATCCGAGGTAAAGTTTAAATTCTAAGCTCTAATCATTCTGCCCAGTAGAACTGCTAAATCTGTTTCAGTTCTTTAATTAGTTGCGTGTATCAGGAAGAACAGTAACAATTACGCGAGCATAAAGGCAAAAATCCATAAGTTGTGTGCAAATTATACCCTATTCGATCGCCATCCTCTCTTCCTCCTCTTCTCATGCCACACAACCTAAACTTACAGATCCTTTTTCAAACAGTGTTTCTTCGTGTACAAAGACACCACAGCACAGAGCAGCAAGGAATTTGGATGTGTATATGCTTATGCACACACATTTTCCACCCTCCCATAGCAGGGCAAGACAGGGATAAACACAACAAGCAGAAAAGATATTAAAGACTGCACTCAGCTAATTCTACATAGTTATTTATGAATAAATTATATTGCAAGAAGCAGACATCCCTAGATTCTAAACGCAGCTTTTTCCATCTAGAAGGTTTTTATGCGGTGGAATTGCATGCGATTTCATTTTTACGGTTGATTTCTTTCTTTCAGCTATGTATTTGCACTGGACAGACTTGGCTGTGAGGATCGATACACCTCAAGCTTCTGGCTGCCCCACCCCTGGAGGGGTTCAAGGCCAGGTTGGATGGGGCTTGGAGCCCCTGATCCAGTTGGAGGTGACCCTGCCATGACAGGGAGGTGGAACTAGATGTCCTTTAAGGTCCCTTCCAACCCAAACTATTCTATGATTCTACTTTACCTGTTTTCAAAGATGTCATCAACCATTAGGTTCCTCATCTGTTAATGATAATCAGCCTCATTTCTTTGTTTTTCACTGCCATTCCCAGCAGCAAACTGACCCAGCCAGCACGCTGCGGGCAGCGTATCATTCAGATTTACTTTACCTTCTCATAGAACATCTCGCTGTATCATCCTACAAGCCACGCTTCAGAGGCTCTTGCACAGGATCTCGGAATATTGCCTCCAGGCTGCTTAGCGGTGAAGACAAGTATTTCAAACTATTCCATCACTGCTGACCCGAATTAGCACTGTCGTTTCTCAACACTGAGGCAAAAAGCAGGACCCAAACCCACATTTTGTTTTGTCTCCAGATTCTGCCCTCCTTGGGAGAGCAGCAGACGGGACACAGCAGCTCAGCTACACGGGAACCTCCCTCTGGACCTTGGAAGGACCATCAGCAATGAACTTGTAGCCCAGACCCAGGATTAAGACTCCACATACACAGCTGTATCTCGCACAGAGCTGTCGTTGGACTATCATTTCCTTGTTGCCTGGCTCGGGTAAATGATCTAAACCAAACAGTGAAGCAGTTCCCATTCTCACTCTGACAGAGCCTGCTGGAGAGGAAAAGGAGGTTATAACCGGACAGCTTTATACCCACATTCTCATGTCACCACTGCCACTAACACCAGCAAAGCAGTGGTTCAGCCTGGGCAGGGAAAGAATCACTGACACCTGCTGGGTGTTTTTAAATACAAATCTTTATTTGTGAAATAGGGGAGAAGTTCAGAAAAGTTGAATTGCGCACATCTGCCCTCAATTATCCATATCTTACTGCTTTTTTTTTTTTTAGTTTTGCTCTAGCTGAGCATTCATTTAATCTGGTCCAGTCTAGACTGGGTTTGTGTTCCTTCCCACATCAGAATGAATGTGCAACTTTATTGGGAAAACATCATAAAGTATAGAGATTTTTTAGTAAGGAGGAAAAAAAACCCCAAAACCAAAATAAACCCACATCTTTAGTGGTGTGTTCAGCTAGTTGTCTGTACTAAGAGGGAATAGTTCTGTTCTTGGGGCCAGTTCCATTTAACATCGTTATCAATGGTCTGGATGAAGGGGTTGAGCGTACCCTCAGTTTGCAGATGACACCGAGCTGGGCAGAAATGCTGATTTTCTCGAGGGAAGAGAGGCTCTACAGAGGCAGGGTAGACCAATGGGCTGCAGCCAGTGGTATGAGGTGCTGGGTTCCTCCACTTGGTTCACAACAACCCCACGCAGTGCTACAGGCTTAGGGGTAGAGTGGCTGGGAAGCTGCCTGGTGGAAAAGGCCCCGGAGGTACTGGCCAACAGCAGCTGAACATGAGCCAGCGGTGGCCCAGGTGGCCAAAAAACTCAATAACATAGTGGTCTGCATCAGAAACAGTCTGGCCAGCAGGAGCAGGGGGGTCATCCTTCCTCTGTGCTTGGCACCGCAGAAGGTGCACCCCAAATCCTGGGTTCGGTTTTGGGTCCCTCACTACAAGGACACCGAGGTGTTGGAATGCATCCAGAGGAGTGAAGGAGCTGGGGAACACGTCTTACGAGGGGCGGTTGAGGGACCTGGTGTTGTTTAGTCCAGAAGAAAGGGGAGACCTTATCACTGTCTACAAATCCCTGAAAAGAAGTTGTAGAGAGGTGGGTGTTGGCCTCTTCTCCCAAGGGACAGGAGACAGGACGAGAGGGAATGGCCTCAAGTTGTGCCAGGGGAGGTTCAGACTGGACATCAGGAAAAATTTCTTCACCCAAAGGGTCATCACGCACTGGCAGAGGCCACCCAGGGAGGTGGTGGAGTCACCATCCACAGAGCTGTTTAATAGACAGTTGGATGAGGTGCTCAGGGATCTGGTTCAGTAGTGGACAGGGATGGTTGAACTCTATGATCTCAAAGGTCTTTTCCAACCAAACAATTCTATGAAATTATCAAAGATATTCAGGATACATTTTGCCTTTAGATACAGGGATGTTAATGGACAACCTGCACATGACTCCAACAACCAAGCCTGGCCCAAAGTCAGTTAAATCAATAGCAACAGCACAGTCTGACAACAAACAATGCACATGGGATAGAAAAACCCCACGAAATACTTAATATACCACACAGGCACCGACGTCAACACGTTGTCTGGTTTCTAGCAAGCATATGCCTGCGGGGGGAACAAAAAGAAAGAAACACGTATTAAGAAGAATTCTAATATTGTATATAAGACCTAAAATTAACCAGACAATTAGACAACCATAACACGGCTCTTTTATCCTGCAGTTGCAGCATGGAAGAAAAGACCGAAGACAGTAATAGAATCACAGAAACTACAAAAAAGCACCACCAGGACATCTGTGTTTCAGTTGTTTCATCTCTATGGTGCTGATGACCACATGTGCCACAGAAAGAGAAAAAGCCTTCCAGCTCCTCTGCAGACTAAATTCACTGGGACAGCTGAAAGCACGTGGTCAAAGACTACATGAAAATGCTCAACACAACATGGATATAAAGAAGTTGCACACTGAGTTGTTGCTTAAGAATATCTAAAATAGGGATGCTACTGTAGAGCAGCTATTAACAAGAGGGTTTCATGTTCATCTGGGAAGTATGCTTACAGCTCCAAAGGGCTCACCTCCTCATGACTGCAGCACAACCCACACAATCCTCCAAGAATGCCATTGATTATCTGTATGAAGCACAGAATGAACTCTATTACTCCCACGACAAGGAGGATGGAAAAGAGGGTGACGTTCCAATGCACGATGTTATGAGGTTCTTGACATTCAGACCACTTGCTGTACTCAAACAAGTACCTGCACACAGCGATTAAAAACATATTAACATTGTGACAGAGAAGGATGCTTACCGTACTCTAGAACCAGACTACATCTAGTCTGTAACTGCATCAAGGATAATCTGCTGTGAAGGAGCTCGGTGTGGCTACTCAAATTTTCTGGCATCGGTCATAAAGTGTTACCAGAATCAGCCCTGAGGTTGCCAACCGCACACAGACATTGTAAAATCACATCATGATCCAAACCAAATCCTCTTCCAAGCTATAGGATTTGTGGAGATTAATGAGTAGCAGCATACAACTCAGCTACCCAGGCTTGGCTTGCTGGAGAACTCTAATTAGGGATAATGAAGAGCTTATGGCTCTCCCCACCCTGCAGCATACAAAGAAGATTCTTATAAATCTTTTCTATTTTCATTTAGAAAGGTTCTGTGCCATTGTCACTAATGACATTACACTGGTGTAAAGCAACTTCAGAAGGAAGCGTCACAGAGCCGATTCCTACACAATGAGACAAATTTTCTACCACTATTCATAGTTTGTAAAACCCTCAAACGACCCAAACTTTGCACTTCATGTTAGAGATGTTCCTAGACATGAATTACGTCTTATATAGATATTATTACCTATATAAATATGTTCAGATCCCTTTTTGCTTTGGATTTAGAACTCTAGCAGTGTGGGTAGCTGACACCACCTATTTAGTTCTTAGTGAGTGTGAAGCATAAACTTGGGAATGGATCTTGGTGCATGGTTCCTGGATATTGCTGAAAGGCACTGGAATGAAGACCAAGCGTACACAGAAGGAGACACAACATCCTCCTGGATGGACAACTTACCCTCCAGAGGATTCAGTGAAAGGATAGATCCAGTTTCTTTCTGGGTGAGTAGAACAATATGGTCCATGAGACAAGCCCAGCGCTGAAATGATTATGCAGTATCCAGAACCAAGGAGCCCGATAACAGCTGCCAGAACTGAGGACAGCATCTGCACAGCAAACAGACACGGACTTTTAACAAACCAGTCACCTTGGTTTGAGGATTTTCTCGGACTGGAACATAAAGTCTCTCTTACCGCACAGCTTTTCCCGCAGTCGGCGTGGCCAAAGCACCCACAGCGGTCATCGTGGTGAAGCCCAATGAATACTGCAGCTGGGATGAGCACCTAGGTAGGGAGCAAACAAACCACACCGTCCTCTTTTGCTGCACGGAAAAAAATACATTGCATTTCATTTACATCGCACCTTGGTGGGGGTAGCGTGTATGACTTATTCAGTTTTTCCATGGTAGGCGTCTCTCTACAAATAGCAGCAGCAGCAACACCAGGAGAGGCATATTTCTATTTGCTCTTAAGTGTGTAGAGAGCCTGTCAATGAAGAGCCTGCTGTGGTATGGCTAACATTTAAAGGACTTCAATTTTTAAAGTTTTTATTCACGTTAAAGGCTGTATCCTGCAAATAAAATGCTTTGCAAAAAAAAAAAAAATGCCCTCGCTTTCTGCCAAATGAAGACTACAAGATAAGCCTCTCAACTATTGGTTAAAAAACTCAACTGCTAAGAATGTGTTAGTTACTGAAGCGTTATCACTGCCTGTGTGACAAACCAGTCTGAGCAGGGTAGAAAGTCTAGAAATCCTCCACCCGACTCAGCTAAACATCTCACCACAGACATCTAGCTTTTTGTAGGTTTTTACAACCAGCTTCCAGGGGCAGAAATGGAAAGTAACAAAGCAGAAGTTCTCCGTAAGAAACTTCAGTCATCCATACTCCGGAGCTTTTAGCGTAAAATCAAGAAGGAGCAGGGTTGTATAAAGAGAGTATGTTTCCCTTCAGCACTAACAGGACTTAATAACAGTTTGTGCTTATAAAGACTCTACACCCAGGAGTATCTAAGAAAACCATGAAGATCTGTAGCCTATTTCTAAGCAGCAGTTTTAAAAGTGAGTGAAAAAGGAAGTCTGGAGTCAGAGAACTTAAATATGCTGCAATGTGGTCTACAAGGTTGAAAAGGCAGGAAAGAATAGTTTCAGATCAACAATTTCCTACGATAAACACACTCAAATCTTCATCCTTCGCTGTCACTCGAATGCAAAGTTTTGACAACTGCCACTCGATTCCTCCAAATAAAGAGCTAAGGCAGAGAAATACCTGTAAGCATCTCAGATAACAGGAAATAAGGAATTGCAACTAAGTGCTATCTAGGCACATAAAAGGAGAAGGGTTCAATAACAACAGAAATGTAAGAGTTAACCCTTCACACAAACCATGACCCACTGAGAGGCTTGGTTCCAGTTTTGCATTTGGATTCTGCGCCCTAGACCCTATGATGTTCTCAGCTCTAGAGTGGCATAATGTTATAAATAAGATAAGTAATCGTAACTAATAATACCTATGGTCTGATACAACTCCAGAGATTCCTGCAGGTAAGAGATATGATCAATACACTAGAGTAACCAGTAAAGAAACATTAATACCAAGTAGCTCCAACATAAACTTGAAAGAAACCACTAGCCCATTACTTACCAAAATGCCTCCACCTAGAATGCCGTGAAGGCACTCGACGTATTTGCCGAGACGATGCTCTGAGGCGTATCTTGTTTCGCCATTAGGAAAATAAAGTAAAATATTTGCGATGATGCTGATCAAGGCAAGGATGAGCAACTTGCAACCAATACACCTGGCGCGTGCTCCGAAACACATGTTCTCAGCTTTGAAAAATCCTTCTCTCACTAGTCCAATTCGACTTCTGTCATACCTGTCCGCGCCTAAAAGAAGATCGGCCTTTCTTCTCACCTCTTTAAATACTCAGGGTAACCTAGCTACCTGGATGACGTTTACACCTCTTCGTAACCACCATTCCCAATTGCAGAGCGAGGGAGCGGATGGCAGAACGCCACCACCCTTCTTAAGTGCAATAATTGCTGCCAAACCAAACGCAACCGAGGAAGGTAATTTCACTCTAATGGATGATGCATGGAATGGTCACCAGTGAACATGACTAGACATGAACAACAGGCTAAAAACCACAACACAAGTTCTGTTAGGAACTGAAGGAAAAAGGTTTTGTTTTCTTTGTCAGGAGCAGCTTTAATTTTTAGGTTTATAGACTGATTCAGAACAACTCCAAGCCAGGGAAAGACTCGTCTGGCTTCAACAGCATTGACTCAGAATCTGGTGTATAAATAGAATAAGGTCTTCAGTAATGAGGAGTATGTAGAGCAATCACTTGCTTTGCTATCCTGTTGTTGGAATAAGAGTAAACCTCATCAGGAAGGTGAAAAACAAATAAAATGGGCAGGTAGGCTTCTAAGAAATGTCCTTGCTCTCACTATTATAAGTCAAGCTGAATTTAGATGAACAGCCATATGCTGGGGCTAAACCAAGCAAACACTGATGAAAAAAAAACACTTCAAAAACAGGATTAGGGAATGCAATCCTTATACTGAAATTCTTGTACAGAAATACTAAACAGAAAAAGCCCAAACAGAAATTTATTACATCAGAGGTTTCCAAGCTGCGTCGCCTGTACCAGTAACATCAATTTGCATAATGAATGAAAATACAAAGTTAACAGGAAAAATTAGGATCTAGAGGCTTCTTTCTTTTCCCTCATGCAAATTTTGCTAAAATAGCCAAAAACTTCCTCTTTCACATACACAGAGCCCATCACAGCAGCATGAGCTGCTACAACCACCACTACCGTGATAGAAGGTAAGACAGATGCAGGCTGAGATGAGATTCAGGAGGTGTCACTGCTGCCATCATCACCGTACAACGCAATTCCTATTGCAAAACCAGTAGCTAGACAAACCTAGTTTCACAGAATCATAGAATCACCAGGTTAGAAAAGACCCACCGGATCATTGAGTCCAAACATTTTTTTGGTTTAAGAATGTAGACCATATTAGAAAACAGTACTAAGATTTTTTTTCAGTTATTTGGGGGTGTGTGAATATTTATTCAGGTTTTTTGCTTGCAGGGTGTGGAGGGTTTGTTTTTTTTTTTTTTTTAAGAGCTAGGTGACACTGTAAACAGAAGTCCAGACCAAATCCCTAGTATCCTTGGAAGTGATGCGAGCAACACTTCAGCTGAGAGAGCGCACATACACACACAGAAAAGGGGGTGTGGAAGGAAAAGAGAACAGCCTTGTGCAGATGTGGGTTTGTGATGTAACTTCTCCGGGTATTGTAGCCGTTGACCTTGGAGACTTCCTTCACCACGAGAAATATCCTCCAATTGTAGAAACACAGGCTTCGCGTTATTGTGCACTTCACCTCCGATGACTAAAACAAGCATAAACATCATCCTGCAGGTTTCCTCTGCAGAAGGAGACGGCTGCTCGGCTGAAAACTCCCTTTATTGTGTTACGCTAAAAAAACCCGAACCACTGCCCCTCCAACAACCACACCATACACGTGGCCACAGGGAAGCGACTGAAAATCCGTTCTATTTATAATCTGTATAGTGCTTTACTAAACACTTGATTTGAAATAAATTTCATGTAGTCTAGATCTTCCTATATTTCAAATCAATTCTGTACATTATCAAGCACGTGGAGCACTGCAGTCCACAGTTACTACCCCTTTACACCCAACAATACAATAGGAGATCAGATCTCTCCTATGTAATCATACAGATTACAAAAATCCTAAGTTTATTTATTTCTCATGCCTGTTTGCTTCATAAATATTAGTTTCGCTGCTCGGCAAAGTAGATTTTTGGAACTCGATGTGGAGTTTTCAGTGCTGAAACTGGCCCAGAGGAGCAGTATCATAGAATCACAGAATGGTTTGGGTCGCAAAGGACCTTGGAGATCATCCAGTTCCATACCTCATTAGCCAAACCTGAGCTTCTCATCAACCTTGGGTCAAACTCCAACTTGTGACGTGCTGCAGCACCATGAGGTGGCAGAGTTTGTGCTACTGTAAACAGAACCAGAATTGGGGTTTCTGCCTTTTATACAAGAATTGCAGTGCTTGCACTTAAAGATGTAAGACAATTTCTTATTCATTTGCAGGTGCTTCCCCATGGCCGATGGGGAACTTCACTTTCTCACAGGACTGTTCCTGTAGCTCTAGCATCTGTCCTGGTCAAAGAACACAAATTAAAAGTCATAGAATCATAGGTTAGTTTGGGTTGGAAGGGACTTTAAAGATCATCCAGTTCCAAACCCCCCTGCCATGGGCAGGGACACCTCCCTCTGGCTCAGGCTGCTCTGAGCCCCATCCAACCTGGCCTTGAACATCTGCAGGGATGGGGCAGCCACCCCTGCTCTGGGCAGCCTGTACCAGGGCCTCCCCACCCTCATGGTGAAGAAATTCCTCCTTATGTCCTGTCTCAACCTGCCCCTCTCTGGTTTATACCCACTGGCCCTCATCCTATCGCTCCAAGCCTTCTGTTGGTTACGATGAATCACTTGGGGAACCTGGCTTAGGGTGGAGGTGCTAGACAAGGTTGTAGCAGAATTGGAATGGGTCCAGAGGCTACAAAGATGATCAGAGGGCTGGAGCACCTCCCCTACGAGGACAGGCTGAGAGAGTTGGGGTTGTTCAGTCTGGAGAAGAGAAGGCTCCAAGGAGACCTTATAGCGACCTTCCAGTACCTGAAGGGGCTACGAGAAAGCTGGGGAGGGACTGTTCACAAAGGCTTGGAGATGGGCCATGGGCAGCCTGGTCCAGAGGGAGGTGTCCCTGCCCATGGCAGAGCGGTTGGAACAAGATGATCTTTAAGGTCCCTTCCAACCCAAACTATTCTATGATTCTATGACCGGGCAACACAACATGTGTATCGAGGCAGATTGTGAATGGTTTAGTGACTGATGGGAATGGTTGGACTCGATCATCCAGTGGGTACTTTCCAACCTAGTGATTCTATGAATTCACATTTGTTCTCCCTTATAAGCTATCATCGTTTGTTTTTCTCCTGCTGTTTCCTAGGTTACTGCTCACAGAGGCAAACAGTGGCTCACACAAGTGCTGTCAACGTGTGATGAATCCACAGTCCCCAGTCAGCTAAACCAAGGGGATGGCTCTGGGCCAGATGTTCAGGCAGAGCTCCTGGTGACCCACAACGTCCCTTTAATCAAGTGGAGAAACGCCCATCCATTTCCCAGTGTCCAAGTGATACATTCCTCATTTTCCAGCCATCATCCACAAAGCCACCGTGTCGTAGCTATAATTGTCCTCATCTTAATGAGCACATGTCGATCTACAAACTCCACCTGGACAGTCACAAGAGGAAACTGCTCCCCTGAAATCCTTGGTGTCCATGGCCTTCTGGCTTCAGCAAGAAGAAAGTTTCCACATTACCACTATTAATTACATGACAGCTCCTCGGATGAAGTAATGAGCTACTTCTGAGGAGGAGCAATCACCTGTTGCCGTGAGATAGATCACTGAATACAAAACCAATCACTCCTTACTCTGCTAGAACACACACACACACACACTTATTTGCTATCTCCAACATCACCGAAGACAGAAAACTGATCCAAACCATAGAAGAAATCAGCTTGAAGCAAGTGTTCAAACTTTTGTGTAAAAACACACTGTCATATATAGAGAAAACAGATTTATTAGTAATAATATTCACCTAAGGAGTCAGCAATGACGCAACAGAAGTATTTTTGACACTTAACCAACCAGCTCAGAGATTCAAAAGCTTCCAGTAAGGGCAGAGCTACCACTAAATGAGTGTACAGCAATTGCTCTCTCTGAAGAGTCCATAAACCTTGCCTAAGAACAGCAATTATGGATCCTAGGCTTAAAATGTTACTGTAATGTCATTCCACAATCAAAAAACCACTTCAAAACCCCTGTTTTCTGGTGACATATAAAAACCATAACATAGCCTGCATTCATTATTTCCTGCAACAATGTTATTATAATAAAAGTAGGACAGAAGACAAACAAATCCTATTTCTGTCTCAGCCATGCAAAATGGCTAGAAAATGTTTGTTTCCCTTGGACTGTAGTATTTGTGCACAGGTTTGCATTCTGTATCCCTAGAACAGTGACTTTCTTCCAAAAGTTAAGCCTGAAGCGCTACCATCACTGCACAATAAGCCTACTTTGTTCTACACTGAGTGTTTATAATGGCTGTGTGAACCAGAAAACCAGAATGATCATAGAATCATCAAATAGTTTGGGTTGGAAAGGACCTCAAAACCCATCCAGTCCCACTCTTGCCATGGGCAGGGACACCTCCCACTGGATCAGGGGCTCCAAGCCCCATCCAACCTGGCCTTGAACCCCTCCAGGGATGGGGCAGCCACCACATCCCAGGGCAACTTGCTCCAGTGCCTCCCCATCCTCATGGTGAAGAAATTCCTCCTTATGTCTCGTCTGAATCAGCCCCTCTCCAGTTTATAACCAGATACGATGCACAGAAAGTCTTCAGGCTTGAAGGGTGCCAATTTTGTGACTCTCCTTCCCTGTAGCAATAGGCATAAAACATCCAAAAGACTACTGCTTGGCTAGGAATGATCTACATATTGACTACATAGCAGTAAAATGCAAAATTTAGTGTTTACAACAAACATGTCTTTCATGTTGGCGTGACTGATATTGCAGCACGGTGTATTTGCTTGCAAATCTTTCAGCATCAGGAGCAATTGGATCCCATACAATGCAATCAGGAGAGCAAATCAGACATGACTCTTGAACAATCATTTCCTAAACTGCACTCTCATGCTTCCATCGACCTTTGCTATCATCCTTTAAACTGGAACTCTGAAGTTCATCTAACAGCATGCACCGATTGCACTGGATTATTGCTGTTGCTGGCCCTTAAAACAGCTGTCAGTCCCATAGCCAACTATTTCATGGTCATGTTCCTCCACCAGGCACATCGAGACCTCAAAGATTCTGATGATCGTCTCCAAGAATCTTCACACACAATAGAACATGTTCTATCAGGAAATGTTTTCTCACCTGAAGCATAAAACCTCAGCCATCAGGAGCCAGTCCCAAGCACTTGTACTTGATGAATGAGCTGGCATTGCCTGAGGAATCCCCCACAATGAGCTCTCTCAGTTCTAGCAGCAAGACACGGTTCAGAACTGGATTTCTTACTGCTCTGAAATGCAGAAAATCAAGTTCAGCACACAAGAATTCTGGCTCGGTAAAAAACAAACCAACTACTCTATACCTAGAAGATGTAACTCACCCAGTATTGGGAACTGTCCTGCTGGAACCAGAGGATGTATTCATACAAACAAATGACAAAATATGACCCTAATTCATATTTGCTTTATTAAAGCAAAAGGCTGGATCAGGTTATACCCCTCATATTGGAGGAAATTTAAGGAGAGTAACTCCAAATTGGTCGTATAAGCCATCATCTGAAATAAACCTGTTGCATCAAGTTTCAGATGGACACTTCGACATGACAGGTGTTATCATACGAAAGACAAAGTACTGGATGGAGCCAAAGTCCTCTTATAGGCACGTAATGCCTATATCAACAAGGCATTTCAACTTTATAACTGGTGTGTGGCTAAGTTCAAACACAATCCTGCCAATAAACTAAAGTAAACACACCTATCTAAGGTACACACAAACAGACTAACACAGCCTGGTACTTAAACACATGGGAATTTCAGTTTGTGCATGAGTAATTTCTGTGCTTATAAGGCTTTCTTAAGTTTCTTTCAGTAAGGTTGGCATTGTATAAAACATTAAGAAGACTTTTAGCTACAAGATCTTGCTAAGCACGAACTTTACTGAACGTGACCAGACTGCAGACTCCATCAGCCTCCAAAATTTAACCCAAACACACTAAAAAAAAAAACCCCAAAATCATTAAACAGGACCATAGAATGGGTTGGGTTGGATGGGACCTCAAAATCCATCCAGTCCCACGTCTGCCACGGGCAGGGTCACCTCCCACTGGATCAGGGGCTCCCAGCCCCATCCAGCCTGGCCTTGGACACCTCCGGGGATGGGGCAGCCACCGCTGCTCTGGGCAATAGAAGAATAAAGTACAAGGCTGCCGGCTGACCCGTGGGAAGCAGAGCCACGTGGGGTGTGTTTGCAGAGCTTTACTGCAACGTCCACCCGTTCCCGGGTTCACCTTCCACGTTCTGCTCCGCACGCTGGTGCGGTTCCTGACACGCTGAGCTCTCGATTTGGGGCAGAAATCCAGGGTCTGAATGTTTGCCAGAGGAAGCAGCAGGGCTCCTGGGAGAGCTGAAGTGTCTTTGACTGAAGGGAGGTCCTCTCCTCTCCCCACTGCCGGAGGGAATCAGGCTGCTGATACCACATTTATGGCCCCTGGGTGATCCCTGTGTGGGAGGGACTGTTTACAAAGGCTTGGAGCGATAAGACGAGGAGCAATGAGTATAAACTGGAGAGGGGAGATTTAGACTAGACGTAAGGAGGAATTTCTTCATGATGAGAGTGGTGAGGCACTGGAACAGGTTGACCTGGGATGTGGTGGCTGCCCCATCCCTGGAGGGGTTCAAGGCCAGGTTGGATGGGGCTTGGAGCCCCTGATCCAGTGGGAGGTGTCCCTGCCCATGGCAGGGAGGTTGGAGCTAGATTATCTTTAAGTTCCCTTCCAACTCAAACTATTCTATAGTTCTACCTTGCTAAGTCTACAAAATACCTGTAAAGCTTTCTGTCTGCTTCCAAGCTGCAATGCACCTGGATGTTTCAGTTTGTATTACTCAGCACGTGGATTTTCCTGCTTTGGAAACAGGGAATTCACTAGCCTAATAGGTAGTACATTAGTCCTTAGAGTCTGTTCTCTGTTGCTCAACTTGGGCACAACTCCCATCGACGCAATTAAAATGTTTCCTCGAGTAAAGGCTTTGGGGATGGGGATGGGGGCAGCCAGGTGTTTAAAAACAGTGTCTGTGAGCCACGCTGGGGACGTCTTTCTAAAAATATTTCTCAATAGGCCATGGGTGTGCCCCTGGAGACTGACTAATAACTTTTTCCTGTAAGCCCTGGATTAGTCCCAGTGCTTGCTGTGGGGAGTAAGAAGCATTATAGGATTACAGGTTGCTGTGTCTAACAGGTGGGTGTGCAGAGCATGCTGACCTGCCTGCCGAGACAACGCAAACAGTAACGTCTTCCACAGCAAGAATACAAACCTTCCCTTTCCTCCCATGTTTTGCAGGCCAACGATCATTTCATTATATCGCTTCAGTATAAAACAGAGTTACGCAAGTTTTCAGAAGCATAAGAAATATTAGGAAGTAGGACTGGGCAAAGCTCAACTGTCTAATCAGCAAGAAATTCAGCATGCAACTTTGCTTTTCTGTGGATAATACTCCTCTCTCGTGAGACCTTATCTGGATTATTTTGTCCAGTTCTGGAGTCCTCACAGTAAGAAGGAGATGGAGCTGTTAGAAGGGGTCCAGAGGAGGTTACAAGGATGATCTGAGGGCTGGAGCACCTCCCATATGAGGACAGGTGGAGAGGGTGTGGAGCCAGCATGAGAACCAAGAAACTACTAACATAACTAACCACAGAGGTGGTGGGGATGAGAGGAATATTTCTGTGTGAGGTCTACAAGAGTTTCTTGGAGAAGATGGAACTACTCCAGCTTGATGGTCACACTAAAAGTTGGTTGCAGTTCACACATCAAACCTCCAATGATTTCAACTTGCCTACAGGGATATTCAGCACCTTGAAATCCAGGTCACTTACTCTCTTGCCAGAATAGAAATTATAGGTGAGCAATTATAGGTGACTAATTTTAGAATTCTGCATTTGACAGCATTATCCTTAAACTGAACCAGGTTGCAAAGAAGGAGTACAGCCTATATGACGGAAAGTTATGGAGATTTTAACATTTACACTAGTTTGTGATGCTTTGTAAATGGTTTGTGGAATGGTTTATATTAAAACACTAAGGAAAAGGGGGGAAAAAAGTCACACGCATCAGTGAATTCCATTTAAAGGCAGATTAAAAAAAAACCTAAGAAAAGCATGCTATTAAAAACCAGGACAAAGTCAAAGTGTAGTCGTTCTCTGCCTGGGAAGCCCCAGCTCTCCCTGGGAGCAGAAGGTGGCTCTGAGCACACGAGAAAAGATGAAAGCAGAGCTTCACCTGCTCTTCCATTCTGGAGGAATGGGAATTCTGTCCTGTGTACAAACACACATAAAATGGCTTAGCACGTTTCAATGATGTTGTCAAATTTATAGGATGAACTCTAGACTCAAATTAAAGAGCTGGGTAAGTCAGTAAAAACAGTAGAAGACAAAAACGAAGCTGGGGATAGAGACCTCATTGTATTAGGGTGACACTTCATATAGCAGGTCAGGTGGCTTTGAGTTATTATAGATAATTAAATTGCAAGAGTATACAATACTTTTACTCAAAAAGGCAAGGGTGTGACAGCAGCTGGAACACTTGCATGAGGTCAGGGTGGTGACAGTCAGAGAAGCTGAGGAGAACCCTCTGCCAGGTCAATTAAGCACAAACTGGCGTGGTGTTATTACGCATATTGATGACGTTCTAAAAGAAACCACTTGCTACGACAAAACTATAAGGTTTACTGAGGTTTGAAATATATTCCTATATATTCACTATGAAAAAAAACCTGAACATTTTAATCACCCTCTAAGAAAAGAGCAAGAAAACTGATTAAACTTGGAAACAGTTATTTGCAGGTGCTCTAAATGATGTAGGGATTATCTACAAATGAGTGAACAGATACACACCAATAAAAAGCAATTTACACACACAGAGCTTGAAACTATTAGAAGAAACCCTTAGCACCACATACATAAATCCAATCTTGGTTCCTAAAATCAGTCCAAAAGGGAAACCAGAAACAAGGAGATACCCCAAATAGAATTAAAACAGAAGATACTTCTACATTAAGCAAAAAAAGGCAGGAGACATATCTGCAGTAAGTTTTTGCGTTTCCAAAGCAGCATCCTGCTGTTAACTCACGTCTTGCATGAATTTTGTTAAACCAAATGCTAACGACAAGCATTCTAACACTGAGCAACTCTGACTGTGGATCCCTCCCTCCAAGGAGGATCTTGAGGTCCTGAAGCGCATCCAGAGAAGAGCAATGAAGCTGGTGAAAGGTCTGGAGAACAAGCCTTACGAGGAGCAGCTTAGGGACCTTGGGCTGTTTAGCCTGGAGAAGAGGTGGCTGAGGGGAGACCTCACCAGTCTCTACAAGAGCCTGAAAGGAGTTTGTAGAGAGGTGGGTGCCGGGCTCTTCTCCCCAGTGACAGGCGATAGGACAAGGGGCAATGGCCTCAAGCTCCACCAGGGGAGGCTCAGATCAGACATTAGGAAAATATTTTTCCCCAAAAGGGTCATCAAGCCCTGGCAGAGGCTGCCCAGGAAGATGGTGAAGTCCATCCCTAGGGGTATTTTAAAAAGGGGTAGATGAGGTGCTTAAGGACATGGTTTAGTGGCAGACAGGTATGGTTGGACTCAATAACCTCAAAGGTCTTTTCCAGCCTGGTGATTCTATGATTGTAAGCTGAGGTAGAATCCATCTGAACTGGGGCACGAGGATGACCTTTCCCAGAGCAGAGAACATCACCCTGTGATTGCCCACCAGCTGAGCAGGGGTAGGGCAAGCAAAGGGGGCTGCTCGTGGATTTTTACCCCAGTCACACCACGCAGGGACATTCAGAATAGCAGAGGGATAGAAAGAGTCTCTTGAGAACACCACAACTTACGTATTTCCACCATCAGCACAAGTGACAGGTTTCACTCCCACCCTCTGGAACAGCAGTGGGAACAAATTGCGCTGAACACATCCAGGGATTTGTCTCGTGAGCAAGAGCTGGGAGCAGCTCAGCACGCCCCTGCGTCCCCAGCAGCACACAAGCTCCCTGCAAGCACCTGGCTTTTATTGACATATCAAAGCAACTCCATTCCACCAGGGTCAGCAACACCCTCCTTATGAAGCATCTTGTTAATTAGGCCAGATCCAGACCTCCTGTGCAGAACAAGCCCAGCCAGCGCTGCCTGGTTTGCCTTAAACATGACTTCGTATGGGATAACTGAAGGTCTCCCTTAGGACTGAGTATGAAGGACTAGCATTAACTAATTTGGTTGAATTCAGCTATGGAATTACAAACCTTTTCTCTTCAGTTTTTAGTAGCAGAAAACTGAATGGCTAATGATGCTAACAGGTAGTTTATCACTCATGTTAATTTTCTTTAGCTGAAGAGAGTAAAAAGTTACCTTCTAGGGGACTTGAAGCATGCTTTTTTGAAAGCTGTACAACGATGCTTCATCTCTTAAATGAAATACAAGCTTGATTAAAGTTCTGTGTTAATTATTTTATACTGAAAAAACACATTCTAGGATAATAAGTTTAGAAACATCTGCAAAGATAGTGCTTGCAGGAGCTGGCAAATAATGTGCCCAATATAATCTTTAGTGACAGGAAAATCTCCATCAGGTTCTCAGTAAGAAGTGCTAAGTTGCTGAAGTTGACAGTTCTAAACCTTATATGATGCTGTATGGAAATTGTTTGCTTTGCATACAACAATTTTGAAATTGCAAAAAAAAAAAAACTTTCAAGGAGTCTTAATTGCTTTTTGGTCACTGGCAGAGGCTGCCCAGGGAAGTGGTTGATTCACCTTCCCTGGAGGGGTTTGAGGCACGGGTGGACGAGGTGCTGAGGGACATGGTCTAGTGTTTGATAGGAATGGTTGGACTCGATGATCCGGTGGGTCTCTTCCAACCTCGTTATTCTATGATTCTATGAAACTCACAGAGACTAAGTGAACATGTTTGGGGAAAGTTATCTTAATGAAAATAACCATCCGTAACACGTTAAAGTTGCTGACTACTGTGTGGAAAAGCCGAACACCTCAAGTTAGCCCCACACTCTCAGGGTGCAGCTGAATTAAATTGATCTAACTGCGAATTGCTGCTGGTGATTCAGCCCCATCCTCTACTTGCAGCTCTGATTCTTCCCTGACGTTGGTCCTGGCATTCCTGTGCCCTTGCTTGGACCAGATCAGAGGACTAACAGGGATAAAAACGAGCTCAGTGGTGGAAACGAAAACAGACTGAACAAACAACTAGTTTTCAGTCAGATAAGTCTCTTGATCCTCTGCACAGATGAATGAGGATTGTTCCCAACAAGCCAGAGCCGTGTCTCCTCCTCCTCTTGGGTGGGTGGAAGCCCAGGTGGACACAAGCCAGCGACCAAGCCGTGTGTGTGGCCACAGTGAGGAGCTTGAGCTCTGCTGCTCCTCTCTCTGGGGAATGCACTTGCTGTCCTCTTGTTGACATGCAAAAAACATAAAGGGAGAACGGGGAGAAATCGAAGAAGCTTAGCTACCTGCTGAAGAGGTTAAGAGACTGTAAATCATTGTGGTGCTCCTTCAGATCCCTGTTTCTGCAGCACAGAAGCATTTTCTTAGTTACTTCCCCAGTAGGTGATATAGAATCATAAAATCATTTGGCTGGAAAAGACCTTTGAGATCATTGAATCCAACTGTCCATGACTAATGCAGATCCCTGAGCAGCTCATCCACCCCTCTGTGAAACCCTCCAGGGACGGGGACTCCAGCACCTCCTGGGCAGCCTCTGCTGGTGCCCAAGAACCCTTTCCATGAAGAATTTTTTCCTAATATCTTATCTGAACCTGCTCTGGCGCAACTTAAGGGCATTTTCTCTCATCTCTCACTCATAGAAGGATTATGGTTTGTTGAGCAAGCATGATTATCGGCAAGGGCCAGGGAAGAGGCAGGAGAGGCAGAGACCAAGAGCGGGGAAGCAGCAGCAGCAAGCAGCTCAGCTGAGAGGTGCAGCTGAGACGTAGGAAATGTAGGGAGGGACAGCTCAAAAGAAAGCCATGAAAAAAGTGGAACACGAAGTCTAAGGGCTGCTGCAGTCCCTTGACCTAAGGGCAACCTCAAAAGGGTCAGCATATTTTTCATAATGAGATACAGGATACTTACTAGAATATGAGGAGAGGCTGAAAGATTTGGAGTTGTTCAGCCTGGAGAAGAGAAGGCTGTGGGGAGACCTTAGAACCTTAGAGCAGCTTCCAGTACCTGGAGAGGCTACAAGAAAGCTGGGGAGGGACTATTCACAAAGGCTTGAGGTGGTAGGATGAGGGGCAATGGGTATAAACTGGAGAGGGGCAGATTTAGGCTGGACAAAAGGAGGAATTTCTTCACAATGAGTGTGGGGAGGCCCTGGAACAGGTTTCCCAGGGAAGTGGTGGCTGCCCCATCCCTGGAGATGTTCAAGGCCAGGTTGGATGGGGCTCAGAGCAGCCTGGGCCAGTGGGAGGTGTCCCTGCCTATGGCAGAGGGTTGGAACGGGATGATCATTAAGCTCCCTTCCAACTCAAACTATTCTATGAGTCTATGATCATTTCTAATTTAATTCTTTCCCCTCCTCCCCTAATCAAATTTATTTCTAACTTTTTACTAATCAATACAAACACGACCCCAATTAGGCTTTTGGAATCATGACGTTGGCACTGGTAGGATCCATCACAGCCTTTACGCAAAGCCAAAGGCAGCGGAGGCAGCGCGTCCTTGAGGCCACGCAGTATCCTCGATCCCCAATACCCGATATTAAAGCAGGAGATGCATTATCTCTCAGAACAATATGGGAGTGTTCTGAAAGTAACAGGGTACAGCCTGGTACCACACCATTAAATATTAACACAAGTGATAACTAATCTAGCCAAGGTGAGTCAACTCTGGCCACAATTTTAACCATTTCCAAAAAAAAAAGAAGTTTAACAAGTGAAGCCTAAGGACAGAAATTATCATAAGACATGCTACATTAGAGTTTTGAGAGGAAAGGCACGTGTGAGAAAGATCAGAATTTTATTTTGCCCTGATCTTGCAGTTCTTATGGTTTTATGGAACAACCAAGTCTCGCACATTCGAACTGGTTTGCTCCCGTGCCTTCAGATAAAAAACCAAATGATTAGACCCATACAGGATATATTCCTGAAATAAAGTGTGTCCTGGCAAACTTCTCCCTGCGCCTCCTAGTTGCATGGTGCCCAATCGGAAGCAGAAAGAGGAGTAAGAGGGATTTTTATAGAAGAGATTGTTACCTAGCTCTGATCGCACTACTAAACACAATAAAGTTTCACAGCAGAAAGAAAGAAAAGTACAAAACAACGCCTTGTTTCCCACAGCTGAGGCCCTGGGTGTGCTTTTAGCATGGATGAACTGGCACTATCAATAGGCTCTCACCCTCAATTACCTGTTTATTTTTGCTGACATTTGGTTCTCTGCAACCCTTAACGTTACATTCCCTGCCCAACAAGGTTAAGCGCCTATATTTATCTGTTCATGATGTGGAAATTTATTGTACTTGCCCACATATTAGTACACAGAGAGCCCTATCGTCCACTCAACTCAGTCTCACGTTTACTGAAATGAAGTTATCCAGGAAGCAGAAAGAGTTGCCATGGAAATAAAACCAATTTAACAGAGGCTGCTGCAAAACCTCCATTAATTAACCTATTTAGGGCAAAACCATTTCTCCTCTCATTAAGGGTGGTTGGTATCATCTCAAGGATGCAACAAGAAAAATACAGCTGCTCTTCCCTTCTTGTATATTCCAGGTTTAGGGAGAAATACAGCAGCATGCACACTTGCACTATTTTTTTATACTTCATGATAGAATTTGAACTGAAGAGGTGAAAAGGAACTCACAATTTGCATCCACATTGTGCACACAGGTGAAGGTCCGTCTATAAAAATCAGACGTAGACTTCATTTGTTAGATTTCTTTTTTTGCGGTCACGGCTAAACTGGGACAAAACTAAATTGAACTTGTTTCTGAAAAAGAAGCAATAAAGATTTTCTTGCTTGTTTTGAAAAAAACCCAAACCTGATTTGTAATAAAGTTTAACATTTCTTTTCACTTCTGAAATCCAGGCTGTCAAATTCTTTCTGAAAAAATATATCAAGAATGTTTTTAGTACCTATGCTGACAAAAATGAGATGTTCCATGCCAAATCTCAGGAAATGAAAGAATATTCTAAGTGTAGAGTATAAGAAAAGACAAATGTGTGAAGTAGTTACCGTATCCCCTCATTTTGAAGAACTTCCTCCCTTCATTTGAAGTTAGTAGATGCTGTTACCAGCACCATAATTCTCCTCTTGCTCTGGCAAATTTGAACAACAAATCGATAACTACCAGCTGCAAACAGTATGTGATACAAAATGGTTTGTATGTTTTAGATCATCTGGGTGTCTGTTTACAGAGCAACCAGTTTGTCGCTGCGCCTAACGCAAATTTCGTGATTGCCGGGTGATTTGGTGGAGGGTGGGAGAGGAAAAGGAAAAGTGCTCTGAACACAGGAACAGGGTGAGCTTCTCAAACCTGGAACTGCAAAGAAAGAACTGAAGGGGTGAAGAGGATGGGAGAAGGTGTAGAGGGTGACCCATCCTCCCTCCAGAGCTCTAGCCGAGGAATCCAAGCTAAATAGAAAGAGTAATAGTCTGATAACAGCAACAGCATGTCAAGTCCTTGTCTCCACGGGCTTTTCTTTGGATAGTACGAGGCTGATAACAAACCGCGTGCAAGTCACAAAACTCCCAAGATTTCACACCTGTTCAATTGGTTCACAAAAAGAAGAACACAAACTTCCACAGGATTGGTGAGAAATTAGATTTCCTCTTGCGTGAGCTGCCTAGTTTTTTAATTTATTTGTTAACAGAGAGATCAATGAACAACTACAATAGCTCAAAGGCAAACTGCTCAGATTCTGCTCCCCACTGGCAGTGGCCAGGGAATGAATTCACTGCAGGTCAAGCCTCAAACACGTAGCCAGAGGTTGCCCACAAGGATGAGCGGTCCAAGAGTCTATGGAGCCTTAAGGCAACACCAGGAATACAGAAACTGCAAAGTGAAGCCACCAGCAATTCGAGACCTTTTGGACAAAACAATGTACTAACTTAATTATGGATGAAGGAAGATTTTGGTAAGATAGCTTTGCTCTGCATTTCTTATCCACCATGGCTCCCCACAGAAGTCAGAGGGAACCATGGATTCATACAGGGTGTGTAACTAGATCCTTAAGGTATATCTGAAAATGAAATGTTTTATTTCTTTTGGAGAAACAAAGAAAAGGTCCCAATTGTGAGTCCTAGGCATCCAAAAGCTAAAACCCCAATGGGCTTCTTCATTTAGAACTTCTTGATTCTTGCTATCAGAGGAGTTCAGGGTGGAAGAAAATACTATTCGGTCATGAAAAATCTCTCTTTGGAACAGAATTCAAGCAGAGACTAGTTAAATAAAGAGCCAAAGAGGAAATTATGTGTAAACATGGACTCTGACCCCATTCTTAACAAATGTCCCCAGTGAAATCAGCCTGGGAGACGGACTAGCCAGCTGGAAACACGTTTGTAGTTATGAGTAAGATAAATATGAGGCATTAAGCATCCCAGTCTCACACCAAAAGGATTAAAATGAATGAAGTACAATAATAGCCTTCTTATTGACAATTAAAAGCCGCCCATGAGACATGCAGCTTGGAAGAGGTGATTCATAGCAATTGTAAAATCTGAACAAATTCAAAACCGTAACAACCTTTCAAATTTGATCCAAAATGGAACCAGGAATCATCCAGTTCCACTTCCACAGGAGAAACAACCTTTCGTCCCTCTGCCTCCCTACACAACCAGGAATTTACAATCCATAATGAGAATTGCCCTCATTCCAGGTAGCTGATCCTGAGGTAAAACTGAACCTACCTATACCACCCAGATATTCCAACTATCAATATCATAATGTAAGATTAGCATCTTTTACACCATAGGAATTCTTTCCTCTAAACCAAGGCCCATTATTTTCCTCTGTGACACATGGACCATTTCCACAGAAGGGATTTTAGAACAAAGGTGTTTTTAAGGCAGACACATCCCTTACAGAAAGATGAGTGGGAGAAGCACAAGAGCCAATAGGGAACGATCGTGTCATTTCTGTGGAGCGTGTGAACAATTCACCTGGACATCAGGAATGGAGGATATGAAGCCAGCAGCTGGGATGCAACCAGAGAGAGACGCTTGGTTCAGCTGATGTGCTGCTCACATCTCAGGACCCCAGGAACCCACATAGTGTTGAAGAGCCAGTGTACAGGCAATGTTGTTTGTCAGCAACACAAATAAAGAGAAGAAATTAGGAGCTAATTCTCCTTTTTTCCCATCTCCTCCGAGTCTAGAAAGAGAGACGAAAGGTATTTTTCAGAGTAAAAGTAAAGCAACTCCACATAAATTTCCACTGCTGGTTTGGTTTAGTTCTAACATGCCTTCCAGCTCACTTCTCTTCAATACTCTTTGCTGGCACGCTTTGCTTTTCTGTGTTCACAGAAGTATCAACGTGCACCTTAAAATGCCACCTGGGCCAAACCACATCTGTCACAAGCTCTTATCTGAACAGAAATGTCAGGAAGAGAACAAAGGCCAAACCAGATACTGGGGAAACTGCCCGTTGCCAGCCTGGCCTCGAAGCCGGGAGGGAAGTCCAACACGCACCCCGTATCCACACATTTCACAGAGAAGGAGTGGCTCTGAGTCACTAGGTTAGAGGAGCACGGGCTGACCCCTCTGGACATCTCCTGGGCTCATTATATGGATATCAGAGCCACAGGTCTTTCCCTTATTCTCCAAAGGAGATCTTGGGCTAATACAACACTTTTCTTCAATAAAAACCAGGGTAATGCAAAGGGAGATGGCTCATTTTGTTTTGCTCTCTCTTCAAAGTAAAGAAACTTTGTCCACAGCTTCCCAGTCTCCCCCAGTCCTCAGTAGAACCGCACAACACACAAGGCAATACAACTCTGCATTAAGTGTGTTCAGAGTGATTTTAAGCAGGACGTCCCTCCTGTGTTTCTTGCTTAAGATCACTGTGTCACTGTATATATGAGATATAGAAACACACACACACACATTTACTTGCAGCAGCAGAAGCTTGAACAGACCCAGTTCCAGCTACGCTACTGTAAATCCAATCCAACCCATCAACCTGTGGCAAAATAATCCTTCCTGGCTTAATTGGAGACATGGTCACTACTTCTCACAGAAGCTTATGAAGCTTCAGATACACAAACCATGTTTAGGATACGGAAGCGGCTGCACAAATCCCAAGAGCAAGAACTCATGATGTTTGGCCATAACCATTTCAGGAGTTCAGTCATTGACTGATCAAGACACATCTATCCACAATTAAAAATGAATAGATACATTAAAAACACATTAAGCCCCATTTATCTACATCAACAAAACCAAAATCGGATTACCAAGGTTAGGAAGAAATCCACGGCACCATAAAACTGCAACTTCTTTTGATAATAGTACTGGTGGTATCTCAGGGGAGTAGCCTATGTCCTGTGAAAAGGATGGCTAACTTGTGTATGACGCATCCAGGATAATTCACTTTACTTTTCAGGTTACCATCTCTCTCATCTACATCTGGTTCTGCTTCAGGATCACTGCTTACAATTATTGAACTTTCTTGTTTACAGCTACCAGCTCCCTCGCACCGTGTAGGTTTATACATAACCACAGAGAATGTAGCCGTATTTATATTTATCTTTTATATTTATCAAATTATCTGTTCCTGTCATTTCTCAGTCTCCACATAGTTTGCAGACCATTGCTTGACTGTGTTTTAAGAAACCAGGCAAAGAATTGATAAGGTGACATCACTGCTTACATCCTCTTGAAACTACCAAAGCTATCTGAGAAGCTTCCCATTCCTATTATTTCTCCGTGGGAAAATACATCATTTCACATTTCTCTGCACAATGTGGACTCTGTATGACATAGGATGTGAGGAGAGAAGGAAACACCCTGTCACAGCACGCCAGAAAGGAGTGTCTTCCATCATGACTCCACAATCGCTAGGAAAATGCTGTTGAACAGGACAGGATGACAGAACATTCAAAGACCAGCTCCACCCCAGCCCGTAGAACCTCTGCAATGGAGTTTTTATTCCAGGACAAGCTATTGTGGCTAATGCTTGACAATAGGCTCCCTGGTCCTCCTCCTAGATAGATGGTCGGAGCTGGAAAATGTGGGGTGGAACAGAAGGTTCCTCCCTTTGAGAGGAACGTGCAAGTTGCTCAGTTTTTCCGTGGAAGAAGGTTTGAGTCAAACTGAGTTTTGTTTTACAGCTCAGGTTGGATGCCATTTCCCTTAAGTCACCCCTGATGATGATTAAGTGTAACTTAAACCCTCACACGAAGGTTGGCAGTAGTTTAAAAAGTCCGTGCATAAATAAGAATAATAGTTGAAGAGAGGAGCCTGGCTGGGTTTCTGTGGTTCTGACAAAGCTGGTGAGTGGAGTAAGAGGGAAAGAGCAGGGTTGTTGTGAAGCTCATCTTGAAAGCCTGGCAAAAGCCTGCTAGAAGCATCTACCTTTGAGCCACTTGCGGTAAATCAGGATGGTAGGGTGCTGGATGCATTACAATTTAAACCTTTTCCCCTTACTGCAAGCTAGGATTCACAAGTGCAAAAAAGCCACATTCTAGACTGATAAAGAAGAGGAAAAGAAAGCTAGATAAAATTTATGTTCCGGCAATTATTTTCCCTAGGCCTGTTACTGGGTCGCTAGGCTGTAACTGGGAGCCAACTCACAGATGCTCTCTGCACACTGGGAACGTCATGAGAGCCCATTTAACACATCAGTTGAAGCATGGAGAGTTTTCAAGAATCATTGAATCACCAGGTTGGAAAAGACTCACCGGATCATCATGTTGCATTATATACAAACTTGAGAAGCCACTCAAATTTTGTCTTACTATATACCTGAAAAAAACCCCCGTTTTTACAAAGTAAAGTCGTGTGATTTTCTGAGGAATCACAAGTCCGCTCTGCAATACAGACATCAGCACTACAGACGTGTTTGTTCCTAGGAGTTCTCCTTGGAAAGGAACCATCCTCTGGTCTTCTTAACACACAATAATTTCTTGCCATTCTTTACTGAATGAGCTTAAGTACATATGATATGAAGCATTCTCCTTTTAACTCAAAACTTGTGGGTGTCACCCTAAAATGTAGCATATGCCACAACGTCAAAATACCGTCTGTGGAAGAAACAATCGGGTTTTGATTCATCTTCATCATATGACAGCATTTCAGCAAAGAGGACTGTTAGAAATGAGAGCATTTCTAACTCATTCTGCTGCAACCCAAGAACTCTGCCAGGTCTGCAGACGCACGTCTTTATCAGTCTGCAATGTCTCATCTGGTTTATCTGCTGTTGCAATTAGAGAACCATCTCATGACGTGTAAGAAGAATTTGGACTATGAAAATGCATCTGCAACAGAAATAACTTATCAACTAGTTAATAACCAAAAAACCTCATCTAAACCCAATTGATTTCATCTCTGATAAGTATGTATCCAACAGAAAGTCGCCTCCTGCAAGACCTTTGATTCAGGTTCTTGTTAAAGTCAGAATGCCAAATGAGAGATATTGCCACTGAACTGCGCTTATGTGCAAATTTTATACACCCACAAACATCATTGTTAGACACAAAAACTTCTACACAATTCACCTGGAGAACCCCATGTGCTGTAGCTGAATGAATGACACAGACAAGTCAGATGTGTTGCTCAATCATAGAAACACAGAATCGTAGAATCACCAGGTTGGAAGAGACCCACCGGATCATCGAGTCCAACCATTCCTATCAAACACTAACCCATGTCCCTCAGCTCCTCATCCACCCGTCCCTTAAACCCCTCCAGCGAAGGCGAGTCAACCTCCTCCCTGGGCAGCCTCTGCCAGGGACCAATGACACTTTCTGTGAAAAATTTTTTCCTTATATCGAGCCTGAACCTCCCCTGGCAGAGCTTGAGGCCATTCCCTCTCGTCCTGTCCCCTGTCCCTTGGCAGAAGAGCCCAGCACCCTCCTCTCCACAACCTCCTTTCAGGGAGTTGTAGAGAGCAATGAGGTCTCCCCTCAGCCTCCTCTTCTCCAGGCTAAACACCCCCAGCTCTCCCAGTCGCTCCTCATAAGATTTGTTCTCCAGCCCCTTCACCAGCTTCGTTGCTCTTCTCTGGACTCGCTCCAGAGCCTCAACATCCCTCTTGTGGTGAGGGGCCCAGAACTGAACACAGGATTCGAGGAGCGGTCTCACCAGTGCCGAGTCCAGAGGGAGAAGAACCTCCCTGGACCTGCTGGTCACGCCGTTTCTCATCCAAGCCAAGATGCCATTGGCCTTCTTGGCCACCTGGGCCACTGCTGGCTCATGTTCTGTCAACCAGCACCCCCAGGTCCTTCTCCTCCAGGCAGTTTCCAGCCAGGCTTCTCCTAGTCTGTAGCTGCTCAGGGTTGTTGTGCCCCAAGTGCAGGACCCGGCATTTGGCCGTGTTAAACCTCATCCCATTGGACTCTGCCCAGCGCTCCAGCCTGTTCAGGTCCCTTTGGAGCCTCCTGACCCTCCAGCAGATCCACACTTCCACCCAGCTTAGAGTCGTCTGCAAACTTGCTAAGGGAGCACTTGATGCCTTCATCCAGGTCATTGATAAAGACATTAAACAGGGCTGGAGCCAGCACTGAGCCCTGGGGAACCCCGCTTGGCACTGGCCTCCAGCTGGATTTAACTCCATTTCCCACCACTCTCTGGGCCCGGCCATCCAACCAGTTTTCCACCCAGGAGAGTGTGCGCCTGTCCAGGCCAGAGGTGACAGTTTCCAAAGCAGAAATGAACGACAATATGTTGACCTCTCGTTCTTGTGTGTGATTCATAAAAGGTCTTTCATGCCAAAGTGCAATGGCACAAAGTCAGCGTCCAGCAGACAGGTCATGAAACAAAAAGATATGATCTTACCAGAGTAAATAAACTCCTACCTATACGAAGGACGTGATTCTGCCCCTCTATTCCTCTCTTGTGAGACCTCACCTGGAGCCCTGGGTCCAGTTCTGGAATCCTCAACATAAGGAGGAGATGGAGCTGTTGGAACGGGTCTAGAGGAGGCTACAAGGATGATCCAAGGGCTGGAGCACCTCCCGTATGCGGACAGGCTGAGAGAGTTGTGGTTGTTCAGCCTGGAAAAGAGAAGGATCTGAGGAGACCTTATAGTGACCTTCCAGTACCTGAAAGGGCTAGAAGAAAACTGGGGAGGGACTGTTTACAAAGGCTTGGAGTGATATGACGAGTGGCAATGGGTATAAACTGGAGAGGGACAGATTGAGACTAGACATAAGGAAGAATTTCTTCATGATGAGAGTGGTGAGGCATTCAAATAAGTTTCCCAAGGAAGATGTGGCTGCCCCATCCCTGGAGGGGTTCAAGGCCAGGTTGGATGGGCCTTGGGCACCTGATCCAGTGGGAGGTGTCCCTGCTCATTGCAGGGGGGTTGGAACTGGATGATCTTTAAGGTCCCTTTCAAACCAAACTATTCAATGCTTCTATCGTTCTATGAAAGGAAAATTCCTTAAAAGCAGTTTTGGAGAGTTTGGTTTGGTTGTTTTTTTTGTTTGCTTTGCATTTTTATAAAGAATTTGTCTTAACTGTGTGGAAGAAATTGAGTAGGAGTGAACTATGGGTCTGATGTATTCAGGTGAGAAATGAATCTGTGCATGAACCAGATTGGTTTCTAACGTGCTTCTAGATAAGCTTGAGTCAAAAAGAGAAAGATTTGTACTTCATGGGATTTTGTGGTTGTACAAGGTAAAATTGTAGATGTTTCTGGGATGCCTGTCTTGGAAGATTCAGCAGAGATCCACTATAGGGATCAAAACAAAGCCTCAAGTATCTTTAAAAGAAGGCTTATTTCAAATTTTAATGACTTTTTTTTTGAGCTTTACCCTTTGAGCAAAGTGGAAAATTGTTCATCTCAAAATACATGGAATTCCCAGGTCCACACAGGATTGACGATGGAATTTCATCTATCAATGTTTGTTAAGAAGGAAGATTGGTGCAAAAATCATCCTAAAGAAGTTTTGCAGGGTAACATACAAAGTCAAAATAGGAAAGAGAATGTACCCAGTATCTGTGAAAGAGCTGCAGAGCCTGCTTCACAAGAGGTATTTCCTTGAATTATACGTTGCATGCAAAGCCTGCGAGGCTCTGCTTGAGCCCCGGAGTCTGCCTGCCACATGCAGCACAGATGAAATGCTGGGCTTTAAGGGAACACGTCATTCTTAGAGAACAGAAAATAACATTAGGAGCGAGTCCGCTGAAACCTGGATCATTCGCTTCGATTCAGAGATACCGGCTTCAAAGTACTGTTTCCAAAGCAATTCAGTACCCATCACAAACCTATGCATTTTCTGAGGGCTTCAAAATAATAAATCATAGAATCATAGAACAATTTGGGTTGGAAGAGACCTTAAAGCCCATCCAGTTCCACACCCCCAAGCCACGGGCAGGGACACCTCCCACCAGATCAGGCTGCCCAAGGCTCCATCCAACCTGGCCTTGAACCCCTCCAGGGATGGGGCAGCCACAGCTTCCCTGGGCAACCTGGGCCAGCGCCTCACCACCCTCATGGTGAAGAAACTCTTGACTAGTTTGACTTTCCCAAAGAAAATAAAACTCATTACAATTTTCTGTCGCGCACAACTGTAACCAACATCAGCTGATTTGTTAAGTGCTTCCATGTCAGTCCTTACAAAGAAGTATTTTGTAGTGCGAAGGACTGTGTGTTGTGAAAACCGCGATCTAGAAACTAAGGCGGCTACCTACCCCTGACCCGAGCCCAGATAATGAAGTGGCTCATCCGCATGAGTAAAATATTAACAGAGGTTATTGGTTGTCATAGTAAAATGAGGCTGCACTGAACGTAATTTCATTTACGGACTCTCAGAAAATCGACATCACGGCTGCGAACGTATAAATAAAACCGGCGCTCTGCCCGTCTGATAGACCACAGCAACATCTCCGAAGGGAGCATTTAACAGGCTCGGCTCCTCTAAAGGCACAGCAGAAACTGGATTTCATAAAGCGCTCCGAGAAGCTCCCTTTTTTAAACAGTTCTGAGAACAACTGAGATATTTTTTTTCCTCTGCCTTTGACTGCGTTTGCCATTTCTTTACAAAACCATGTGCACGGGAGGCTGTGCCAAGTGCCTGGGAACCACTCTTCTCCCCCTTGCCGTGCTCTGCACCCTCGCTAACATCTTGTTATTTTTCCCTGGAGGAAAAGTGGTTGACGACCATCTACACATTACAGATGAGGTTTGGTACTTCGCAGGGATCTTGGGATCTGGTGTAGTGGTGAGTATAGAAATTCAGACATTCCCACCTTCCCCTCCAAGCCCCTACCATGACTTTGCATGGTTGAATTTCCTCTGTACCTTAAAGGTAGGTTCCAACACTGCAAATTCTCCTTTGATAAACAAGTTATAAACAATGCAACAGTTTTCATAGAATGGGTTGGCTTGGAAGGGACCTCAAAGATCATCCAGCTGCAACCTTAGTGATAAGGGGGGTGGAATAGAACTATAGTATTGAAAAGCAAATATAACAGGAATTCATCCCAATTCAAACTGTATTTCTGTTGTCGGTAGATGTTGTTCCCTGCCTTGGTATTTTTGGGCCTTAAGAACAACGATTGCTGTGGATGCTGTGGGAATGAAGGCTGTGGAAAGAGGTTTGCGGTAAGTGAAGGGGAATCATGGAAAAAAGGAAAAGCTAAATTATTCCTGATACGATACATATATGTATGTTCTGCTCAAGGCACTGAGACCAGACAGATGCTGATTGCCTGAGTGCTGGAAGGTAGAAATAAAGGGCTGCATAACTGGTTTTATGCCTTTGATGTCGTAACGGGTGCCAGATCTGCACTGCCTTGCTGTATTTTGCCATCACAAGTTATTTACAGTCGCTATCACTGGTTTCTGAAAGATCTGCACTCTGATTTGCAGAGCAGAAAAGTTCTCTCATCACTTTTTTTAAAAAAAAAAATTATTCTGGTGGGTGAGCACAACTTTGCCAGCTGACTGCAGACCCACACGAGTGAGTATCTCACTAGGTTCATAGGAAATTTCAGGTTGGAAGAGACCTCAGGAGGTCGCCTAATCCAACCTCCTGCTTAAAGCTGGGCAGATTGGGCTCCACTTTGAATTTACAGCTTCCTTTCACAATAGAAGTGAAAATTTCATGTGGAAACCTTCAGAGACTAGTAAATATTTCAAGTATTTTAGTTTAAAAATGAGATTAGAGAAAAGATAAATGCATTTCTACTAGGGAAGTCTGTTGCTTTGAAAGAAATAGTTTGGCTCAAGTGGATCATTCAAGTGGATGGTGGTCCCCGTGGGAGCTCAGCCCTTTCTGCAGGGTGTGTCCAGCCAGCAACCACCGTTCTGCAGCTCAGAACCTCACCGACTCATCTTAGACTGCAGCTCACTGAGACGCTGGAGGATCAAGAGTCGCATGGCCCTAGGACATAGAATCATAGAATCACTAGGTTGGAAAAGACCTCTTAGATCATCCTATCTGCCACTAAACCATGTCCAAGAGTCCTGCTGGCCTTACTGGGAACGGAATTTATTCTGACCTACCGGCATGACTGGGAACTGAATTTGTTCCTGTCAGTTATTATGGTGTCTATTACTTAAATATAATATTTAAGTTAGCCCCATCAGATATATCAACACAAAAATGCATGTCAATACCCCAGGCAAGAGTCTCATGAATAAAAGCTCGCAGACCTGAAAATACACAGTTTTTTTCCCCTCCACCTATATAATTTGGTCCAAAAAAAGGCAATATTTCTACCTACCATCGTTATGGCTACATGTAGTTCAGAATTCAAGTAGTGTATTAGCTTTTGGATTATCATAGAATGGTCTGGGTTGGAAGGGACCTTAAAATCATCTAATTTCACCCCCCTTGCCATGGGCAGGGACACCTCCCACTGGACCAGGCTGTTCAAATCCCCATCCAAGCTGGCCTTGAACACCTCCAGGATGGGGCAGCCACAGCTTCCCTGGCTACCTTCATTCTGAAGAATTGCTTCCAAATGTCTAATCTAAATCTCCCCCCCCCCCCCCCCAATTTAAAGCCATTATTTAATTACATGCCAGTGTATGCTGTAATAGAAAGCCAGAACAATAAACACATCCTTTCCAATCCACTCCAATTGTACTATTAGAGTTAATGATGACAAAGACCTGCGAGGAGATGAAGTATACGAATATGAAACCTGAGGGGGAGACTCAGGAAGGAAAAATATAATTACTTGTTCCAAATATGACAAAGATACCAAAGCTACCTTGCAAAGAGTACTGCGGATTTTTTTGGTTTAATGCTTGGAGTGGTCCAAGATGACTTCAGCCTTGCTTATAATCTCGAGAAAGATTTCACTTCAGTGAAATCCAGGACCTTGAACAACAACAACAAGGTCCATCAGATAAATACTGACCAAAGGGGAGGAGTGCCATCTACTGTGTCCACATTGACCTCTTTCATCTTCAGGCAAATGGTGCTAATTCTCTTATAGCTCCTCAAAACCCAGGGTTGGTATGTGTTCTACATTTAGTATGTAATTGGAAACGAATGTATTTTAGCTGCTCAGGATTAGACTGTTTTGACAATTAAGAGCTGAATTAAAGGAATGTACATTCACATTAATAAGGTGCATTTCATTGTTTGAACGAGAACAAAAATAACATGGTTTTTCTCTTCATCAGATGTTTTCCTCAATAATATTTGCTGCAGTTGGAGTTCTGGGAGCTGGATACTGCTTTGTTTCATCAGCAGTAGCCATAAACAGAGGCCCTAAATGTTTCACTGGAAAAGAGTGGACTTATCCTTTCCAGGATGGGTAAGACAAAACAATCAGAAAAAAAAAAGCTATACGTGTTTTACATTTGTAATATGATTTAACTTCCAATTCAATTGTATAAAAGTGGGAATTATAGTTTGCCTAAAACATGGAATCTCTTCATAGCCAGCAAGGCAAAACAACTCTTAACAGGGTGCAGGAGCGCAGATGCAGAGAATTAGTGAGTACGATCAAACCTAGTGAGTTTTGAAGGAGCAAATAAAGAAAACTTCAGAGCCTTCTAAGATATGCTTGGGATGATAAGCAGTATACAGGGATAAATTCCACCTAGATCATAGGATCATAGAATAGTTTGGGTTGGAAGGGACCACAAAGCCCATTCAGTCCTACCCCTGCCCTGGACAGGGACACCTCCCACTGGATCAGGGGCTCCCAGCCCCCTCCAGCCTGGCCTTGAACCCCTCCAGGGATGGGGCAGCCGCACCCTTCTCATAGGGGAGAAATTCCTCCTTATATCCAGTCTAAATCTGCCCCTCTCCAGTTTACACCCACTGCTCCTTTTCCTATCACTCCAAGCCTTTGTAAAGAGTCCCTCCCCAGCTTTCCCCTTCAGATGAGGAGCAGTGACATCCTATATTGAAATCTAACAGTATTCAAATAATTAGTATCAAGGTGTCATTGTGCCTTGGCTGTGGAAGTTGTCTGTTCCTCACCCTCCGCAGCTCAAACACCTTTGCTGGAGTGTGTATTTACCACTCCCAGAGAGGTGGTGTGAGGATCATGAAGCCCTAGCAACCCAGCTGCTCAGGGCAGAAGGTCCAACAGAACAAAGGTTATGACGCGTTACCAAGGAGAGCAGGACGGATCGACAAGGGGTGCAGTAAATCCCCTATCACCTGAGAATCTTCAATGCTCTCAAGTGACCTCGCAGCGTTTCTTGCATAATACACCACAAATCTCTAGTTCAGGTTGAAAAGAAAAAGAGAGGTTTGGTGTTGGGTGTTATACATCATTTGTTTATGGGCCAGAGAGGGTGGGAAACCAACTGCTTTGGTCTGATTCTGGGATCAGGTGGAAAAATTGGCTCTGTCTCAAACACAGTTTTGGTTGCTGTTGAGGAATCGCTTGACAAGAATGTAAACAAACCAGCACTGTGAATATGCAGAGGAAATAGAGTGAGCAGTTAAGCAGTTCACAATTAAATCAAAACGTGAAGGTAAAAATGATGAAAAATACCTTTACCTAATCCTGCTGTTCTTTAGACGAGGCATCTGGGGCAGCAAAGGTTGTTCTCTTCTTCTCCTCAGTGGGCAGGTGGTGACTGGTCCTCTAGCATGAGAAGTTTTGATAGGAAAACCAAGTTCACCCATCTTTTATTGTGTTTTGATAACACACTTGTTTTGTTTTCATTATATGTATCAAGACAAATATTTAGGTGTAGCCATCCCCACCAATCACACAATCACACATCCACCCACCCCATGCCTGGTTTTCTGCCAAGGAGGAGCTACAGAAGGTGCCCAATGCCAAGGAGACCCTGCAGGGGAACCTCTGTGGTGTATCACATGCTGCCAGACATAGGCACTGCTTCATTCAGCAAAGAGCCACAACATCAGCAACAAAAATTCCTTCAACAGAAGACACTGGCATGGACAAACACCTGCTCAGCACATGCTTGGCTAAGATCTCTTCTACCCAAAATATCAGAAAATGTTCGGTTGTACCTCACACTCACTCACCTCTGATTGTTCCCTGCTGAGGCTTTGTCTATTCAAATCAATCATTTCAATTGATCTAGAAATTCAAAGGAAATCGCATTCTAGATATGTAGCAGCAGTATGATAACAGGAATTCTTTCTCGCAGTCCTGAAGCTACCAAAGCATCACAACAGTGACAACTTGTCAGCCAGCACAGAGTCCCTCACGGCAAGCTAACGTCTCCTTCTTCAAACTCTTCTGTTCTCCTCCAGGGATTACCTCTCCAACCACACACTGTGGGACACGTGTCAATCACCCGAAAACATCGTCCCGTGGAACCTGACCCTCTTCTCCTTGCTGCTCATCATGAGTGGGATCCAAGTGGTGCTCTGCGGCATTCAGGTGGTCAACGGCCTCTTCGGAACAATCTGCGGGGACTGCAAATGCTGCGGGTGTTGTGGGGTGAGCAACCGATGGTTTCCTTTCATTGTTTTGTGTCTGATGATCACGACCTATCCACTGAGATAGCTGAGAGTCAGGAAAACTAACCCAGCCCTTGTTCAGTGCCATGACTGTGTTTCCTGAAGTACGGCTGAAACCTTATAGAGTGGCCAAGGCACTGAAAATACGATCTCACTTCATATTGATGGTTATGTGACAGATTCCCACGCCTACTGGGAAATAATAAAAACCTTTGAAAGTCGTAGAAATAGCAGCCACTAAATTACCAGAAAGCTTAGTATAAAGCTGGGGAGGGACTTTTTACAAAGGCTTGTGGTGATAGGACGAGGGGCAATGGGGATAAACTGGAGAGGGGCAGATTGAGACTAGACGTAAGGAGGAATTTCTTCACAATGAGAGTGGGGAGGCCCTGGAAGAGGTTGCCCAGGGAAGTTGTGGCTGCCCCGTCCCTGGAGGGGTTCAAGGCCAGGTTGGATGGGGGTTTTAGCCCCTGATCCAGTGGCAGATGGTTGGAACTGGATGACCTTTAAGGTCCATTCCAACCCAAACTATTAAATGATTCTATGAAAATACCTCCATGTTTTCATTCTTCCAGGGTGACGGAACCGTCTAAAGGAGCATTGCAGACAACCCTCCTTATCTTGGGAGGCTCCCTTTTGCACCTGTTCCACAAAGCAGCCCTCAGATGCATTGTCTCTGGCTAAGAAGATGAGAATGAAGGGCACTCCCCCCACTAATGTTATGAAGCCCTGACTCCCTTTCCAGCCTTCTCAAAAGCCCTCGTCATGGAATAAAATAAGTGAAATAAAACTCTCACATTCCTATCTGTTTTTGCAAACCAGCTTCCATTTACAAAGAGGGTATTGGCAGGCAAATATTTTCTCTCCTGAGCCACCTTTCCACCTGGGGATCACCAAGTGCTGCTGGGACAAGCTCAGTTGTTGTGTTCATTTTCTTTTAAGGGGAAATATCACAAGTCTCACTTCTTTCAAGTCCATGTTCACGTTACATGGAAAAGTGAGGACTTCTCTCTTCCAGAACTTCTGTGATTAAAATGTTCTCTGTAAAGAGAGTCTCTATTACAAAAGGAGATCGATGAACCACAGGGTGAGGTCTCATTTCTTGACTGTGCCTGACAGACACGTGTGTTCAGCCGGGAGGGATCGGGCCAAAGGAGAGGTGAAAGCGCCGTAAATCCCTGGTCTGAGGTGTCAGGAGCCATCTCAGACACCACAGAAATCCAGGAGGAAATAAGAGTGATTGGAGAAGATTGAGGGATTCAGTTTAACCGATATGCTTCTTTAGAAATTCCCAAAACAAATTTTCACAGAGCGGCTTGCCAGACTGGATGTCTAAAGGTTTCTAGTTCATAAATCCATGTGCCACATCTCCTCCTTAAAATCTTCTGACTGAAATAACAATTCTGCAGTCTGTGCTTTCAGAGAATGTACTTGATGTACTCCGTGTCTACACTGAAGAACTCAAAAGCATTCAGAAGCACCAAAAGCTGGTGAGCGATACGCAAAAAGTGTTAAATAGCTCAATCTAGGTACCAAGAGTTACATGAATAAAAGCAAAGCAGTGACTCCGTGTGCAAGATGATAAGAGAAATTATAAGCCCCCTCTTTAGAAGCAGCTGTCTCTCCCATCTGTTCTACCACATTGCTGGGCAGTTTGAGGGGACCCTTCATTCCACCACCCACTGATGCAGCCATCCCACATCTATTCTTTCATCTGGGGTTAGCAGCTGTCCTCCACCTCATCTCCCATTTGTCTTGGTTTATTTATGCGAAGCCTTTGGGAATATGGAATGTTTCTTATCAGCGTTCAGCGACAGGATGGGTAGCTGCACAGGGTACAGTTTTGATAAATTAATAAACAGAATGCATCAATCTTTGTGGGAGATGTGGGATAAAAACTATGATTAAAAACAACGGGTGTCTCATGAGTCAATGCTTCGAAGCTGGCCAGCTACACGGTGATTTTCTAACGTGAACTGAGATATAGCAGACAATGAGACAGGGCACACACGTTTCATCGATCTGAGCTGCATTTGCACCTTGGCCTCGGGTGTGTTCAACAAGCACAAATGAACTGAAACCAGCCTCTCAGTTGATTTATCAATTTAAATGAGAGTGTTCCTCAATACATTCAGTTATGGTTAACATCTGAGGCTCTCCCCAAGCATTTAATTTCCAGAGAATCACACTTGGCACGCACCAGTGTCAGCTCTGCAGTGCCTGGAGATGGCTCTCCGCGCTTTTACTGAGCAAAGTGTCCAGTAAAATCAAGGAGAGAGACCGATTGCAGGTTCTTGTAATAGTGAAAGGTATCACGGGCCAGTGGTACTCCTGGGAAAGGAGTCAAAGGTAAAAAGAGAGAATCATAGAATCACCAGGTTGGAAGAGACCCACCGGATCATCGAGTCCAACCATTCCCATCAATCGCTAGCTCATGTCCCTCAGCACCTCGTCCACCCGCCCCTTAAACCCCTCCAGAGAAGGGGACTCAACCCCCTCCCTGGGCAGCCTCTGCCAGGGACCAATCACCCTTTCTGTGAAAATTTTTTTCCTCAGAAAAGTGACGGCAAGAGAAGCAGCACAAGCAGGGAGAACTGAAAATGTAAAACCTGATCTCAGTAGTCCTGACCAACTGGAACACCACTCTCAGTTGCATACAAGTATCAGCTGTAGCACAGACATCCTAGTAGCCTGAGGGGAAAGCATTACAGAATCACAGAATGACCAGGTTGGAAGAGACCCACTGGATCGTCGAGTCCAACCATTCCCACCAATCCCTAAATCATGCTCCTAAGCACCTCATCCACCCTCACCTTAAACACCTCCAGGGACGGTGACTCAACCACCTCCCTGGGCAGACTGTTCCAATGCCTAACCACCCTCTCCGTGAAGAACTTTTTCCTAATCTCAAGCTTAAATTTCCCCTGGCAGAGCTTGAGGCCATTCCCTCTCGTCCTGTCCCCTGTCCCTTGGCAGAAGAGCCCAGCTCCCTCCTCTCCACAACCTCCCTTCAGGTAGTTGTAGAGAGCAATGAGGTCTCCCCTCAGCCTCCTCTTCTCCAGGCTGAACACCCCCAGCTCTCTCAGTGGCTCCTCATAAGATTTGTTCTCCAGCCCCTTCACCAGCTTCGTTGCTCTTCTCTGGACTCGCTCCAGAGCCTCAACATCCTTCTTGTGGTGAGGGGGCCAGAACTGAACACATTAGCAGCATTTGTAAAACTTCAGAGATCCATACGTTACCTGAACTATCGTTACTCACCCATAAAAACCAGCTGCTGGGTGACAGGTTTACTGGGGTGCTGAGAGCACAGCAATTCTGCCGTCGCATGGCATCGTCTCGGCTGTGTTTACACAGACAGAAACTCACGGGTTATTTCACAACGCAGATTACAAGACGTGGATCGGGCATGTGTGACTTTGACCCCACGCAATTCACCTTCCGACACAGCTGGTGCCCCGCACGGCTCAACTGTGAGCAGTTGGAACCCTTTATTGACTGTCTCCAACACCCAGGCTGCAACGAGCTGACACATTAACCACATCATCAGGGAATGATGCGTTATCAAACCATCAACCCTTTGCAAAAGGCTTGTTTCTAAACTTAGGAAGTAGCAGACATCACTCAGCCAAGAGGGAAGGATGCTCTCTAACACCCATCTAGTCTTGAATGCTCATTGTCTGTCTCAGTCTAATTTTAATTCCCTCGTCACGGCTTCTACACCGTCCGTGGTGTAACCAGCAACCAGGCAAACAACGGCAAACGCTTATAGTTATCCCGGTGCAATTTAAGAACTTTCTATTTTTTATAGATATTTCTAAAAGCTTTATATTTCCTTCTTGTTTAAACCCACTTTGTGGTTATTTCAGGTGTGCTTGCGAGTGAAGCTGTAACCATAACAGCTATAATGACTAATAAACTGAAACATAATGGTAAAATAACCCATTTCATTTGCTAAGTGCTAATCGTTTAATTCAAAATGTATGCCTTTTACACAGAACAGCACATCTGTCCCTTTATTCCAAGCAGCATTATCTGGATCCCTGGGAAGCACAAACTAAGATCCTCCAAAGAAAAAAAGGAAACAATTTAATAGACCAATCTGCATCTGAAATATTTATGTCCATTTTATATATTTTTTTTTTTCATGTACAAGACAAAAGAAATAAAAAACCCAGAATCAAACCCTGGATACAACAGTTTGATCCGATTGCTTTTGATACATACAATCTGTTGGAAGGTATTTGAAATTAAAAACAAAACGCTCACACACATCATATATCAAAATGAACAAAAAAATAAAGTAAATAAAAAAGTTAAAGTACTAGCACATACATGGATGTAGCATATTAGGAAACAGGTTTATTTGAACACCTATATTCTTCTGTATCTAAAAGCCATTGAAATCCTTCCCCCAAAGAGCATTTGTTGTCAAAAAGCCAAGCCCCATCCCTCCCCAAGTTACGTCCCAGCAGTATTACCAGAATACAAACTGTTATTAACAACATCCCACTACTCCTGTATCACCAAGACTTACGTACGTCGCCCTCGGTGATGGGCAACAGCAACACCATCCACATTATTCTACTTGTACTACAAGCAGACAATGTACATTTAGTAAAAGGAATTGCTCAAAACCTGAAATAGTGCAGTGAAATATTGTCACAAGAAATTTAGTGTCATAAGAACTACATGCGCTTTGAATACTTTAAAAGTTCCGCCTGTTTAAAGCCAGAAACTTTAAAAAAGAAAAAAAAATAGAGAGAACTTTAAGAGCCAGATTTTGTGATTGCTGCACTGCACCTGCTACGTCCTCCCCGTGACAAAAATGAGCAGCTTATTGTATAAAGAATCACTTTCAACTGAACCATGACTTGGTTCATGACCAAGTAAAGATCTGACCGAAGGGTTTGGCAGTTGTTTGGCACTGGAAGTATTTCACATTAGCACCCGCCTCCAAATCTGCTGCTCGTTTATTACTCAAGTAATATGGAAACACAGTTTCTGGGGGGTTTTTATCTCTTTAAGGTCTTTAAACCAAGACACTTAACCACCTGAAACAGCAATGAAAGAGGAGTCATGTTTGTAGCTTCACAATTCTGCTAAACATCATCGTAGGCAAAGAGAAGTCAGCACGGCTTAGCTAATCCGCGCCAGCTGAGAACCTCATCAGCTCTTTTATTATAACAAAACTTAAATTTACCATAGTACAGACTTACCAGCAAATAAACAAACTGCGTTTTTCTAAACAGCATCTAACGATGAGCAGTATCGACCGGGTCACCCCAGCGCTCGGCTCTGCAGCCGACGGTTCTAGCACCAGTGCTGAGGAGCTGGCCTTACCCATTGGCATCACAACCAGAAGCCAAAGAACCTCCAATTCGAGTCCTAAAGAACAAAGCCCTAGGACCACCTGTTTTTCATTTAGGAAGTCCTTAAACGGGAAAGATTAAGCATAATCACAGTTATATCAATCAGCCCTGCCCGGTCCCCTGTTTGCTGAAATGAGATTTCTGCTCTCTCAACAGTTAGCACAAGAATAATTTAAAAAAAAACAACAAATAACCCATCCAAAAGAATAAAAGAAACACAATGCCCATTCAGCAACTAAATTCTGCGCAGACACGATTCTGCAGTCACATCTCATTTTCTATTAAACCAAACCAAAACGTAAGAAGAGCTCCTTTTCCCTATGTAATAAAACTTCATGACCGCAGGTCTTTGCCTTCCATATTTTTTTTTTCAATATTTTGGGGCGCGTGCTTCATTTTTTATTATTATTTTTCCATCTCCTGAGACCGTGCACACCCAGTAGTTCAGCACCGACGGGGTGGTTTATTGCATTCATTTCTACTCTTACGCTCTTTACTGAACACTGGTGACTCGTTTCTGTGTATCCCTATCTGCAAGGATTCCTATCCCTATCGGCAAGGATCTACATTTGCCTTCCAAACCTACTCCATATTCCCACCACTTCCTCTCCAACCTTTTCACCTACCTTCACTCAACCAGATGGAGAAAAGTCTTTAGTGATCGATATCTTGTTAAGTGTTATCAGACCCAGCAAACGCACGTTTACACCGAGTGCTACATCTCTTCCTCTCTCTACACAGCCTGGATTAAGCTTAGAGAAAAGTTTTTCCACCTTTCATAAAAAGACATTCTTTTTTTTTCAATATAAAAAGCTTAAACTCATAGATTATAAATAATATAATTTCAAAATATTTAAGAATTTTAGGACGTCATTTGCATTTCAGGGGAACTGCAAGCTTAATGTCCTTGATGCTTTCTCAGTCCCAAACCTTTGATAAAAAAAGAAGTATCTGTAGGATACACAATAGGTAGAAACACACAGAACACGCCCCGTGTCCTGCACACCCACTACAATCAGTGAAAGACTTAAGAACGAAGCAGCTTTACCAGACAAGTTACAATGCTGCTTCAGCATCGCCCTGATAAAGTTACCACCATTTCCATGTATACAACTACATGTATTTTGACATTGTCAGTTAAAAACATGATTGAAAACACCATAAGTGAATTTTTTTTCCCCACTACACGACATTAACAAGTTGTGCCGTATTTTTCAGACCTGATTTGAAAAGCACGTTTTGGCATTTTTCGCCATAGATTTTATATGTATAAAAAAAAAAAATCATTTGTTCACGCATTGAGTTACAAAATTGTAGTGCTTAACATAACATCAAAATCTAAGATGTCTTTTAAAAAATGCTTGTTTATAATACATTTTTCAAAGGCAGCAGTCAGTACCAGGCTGGTTTATTTTTGCAACAGTATTGTAGTTTAAAAATGTTGCTAAATAATTCTGGTACTTTCAGATTGGAAGACCTTATTTTCCAAAAACTATACAGTAATATACTGAAAAAGAAGAAGCTTCAGTGGTACTGTTTGTGCCTTTACAAACACATCATGACAAATATTGTGGCTGACATGGATCAGATTTAATCTATACTCCGTACGGCACAGTTTTAACGAGAATGAAGAAAAAGATTTTTAAAGCTTAAGTAAGTTGAAAAAAAGGCTTCTGATGCTATTGTCATAAACGTAGGAATAAAACTGCTCTCCTGGCCCGACGCTGGGCATGCACATTTTTTAAACCAAGTAATCTAGGAGTTAGGGTTTGTGATTCACAAAAGGTTTGTGATTCACAAAGGGTTTTGTGATAATAATTGATGCCAGGAGATCAGTCAGGGACAGGCACAACCACCACCCACCTCCTGTCCTTCAAGCCAAATGGTTCTGCCTGGTCTGAAAAGGCAAAGAAGAGTATAAAAGTGTAAAGTAGTGTGCTTTCTCTTAAAGAAGAAGAAATATATATGCCTATATGTATTTTTATATATATGTATTCTATATTTAAGTTAGTGTCAATCAAATCCAGGCAGAGATTAAATTGACTATAAAAGATGATGCAATGAAAGTCATTAAGGCAGTAAGTCGTTATCTCTTGAGGATTTGCAGAGGTTGAACCTCCACCTCAAGAAGAAAAAGAAACGTTGAACTGTATTCAGCAACAGCTGAATCAGCACTGAACGATTACAGCCAGGTAAGGAAGGGCTCATTTTTGTTAAGTACGGACTCCACATCGTTGAGAATAGGGATCAAGTCTTCTGACTCTAGAGTCCCAAGGTCAACATTTGTTCCTGGAAGACAATCGAGGAAATCAGGGAAGCGCGTTTGTTGAGGATTGATGTTCATTGTCGTCTGTGCTATGGTTTCTCCTAGGAAAAGTTAAAAAGAACTTTTGAAATACTAAACTCTTCTCGTAGGTAATTTAAAACAACACAACTGATATAAACATTAGACTCCCCCTTTCCCATGAGCACTGGGAGTTTTCCTATCCTCAGACGTTACCTCAAAACCATATTTCCCAGCAGAATGCATAATCTCAGGGAAGTTAATTTCATATCCTTGCTTTGCTCTCAAAGGCATAAAAAGCCCTTTCCAGCAGCGTTCAGAGTAATCAGCCTCTGACCTTCCACTTGGGACGCGCAACTGTTCAAAGGTCGCTACTCTGCACAAGCAGCAACGCAATGAAGTCTTAGGCAAACCCTCTCTCCTACTCTCTGCACGAGGGTCAATGCCGTCCACAGGGTGTAATGGGAAAAAGTGGTTTACAACAATTGAATCCCACAATATTATATTACTTTTTTTCATAAATAAACAATAACGAGCAAGAAAATCTGTTACAGAAAAATCTTTCACTCTTTGCATCATCTAGAACTTCTGATGACTTCAAAAGGAGTTCAGGTGAAGAATTGCTGAGAGCTTCACTATCCGGAAAAAATCTTATTCATTTCCTAGTAATTTGTTTCAGTATTTTAAACACCGTGAGGACACAGATATAAAAATAAATATATATCAAATCCTGAACTAGCTAAATACATTCTGTTTGAAAGCAAATCCAACTTTGCCACTGTAAGAACCACTAATGAGACTGATTCCTCAGAGTTAGAAAACGCAGTGGTTTGTACCAAGAATGTAACCCAAGATGAGGTTTTTTTACTCCTCCTACCTTGGACTATGGTATGAAAACACAAATTAAGGCTCAAAATTTCCAAATTGTACTTATTTTGTTAAATATCAGTCTAAGGTAAAAAGGTAGAATCCGGACCCAAGTTAAAGCTGAGAAACTTCTAGGCATTAAGCAGATTTTTTGCTTTTACCCCCGCAGTCTAAGTCTGTTCTCTTGCACGGGAAAGCAAGAAATTACTGTTCAGTTATGCAATTATAAAACATTTCTGGTTATAACAGAAAGTTATTATTAGCATTGCATTTTAAGCTAAATCAGACTATTCTACCTGTATCCATCTCATCCACGTTGCTGAGGAAATCCTCAGGAGTCGTTGGTATACTGTAGCATCCTAATCCCAAGCCACTGTCTGTACTCTGTTCCCTGGAATGGTATGGCCCGCTAGAAATTGAAACAGGAAAAAAACCTCAGTGAAGACGTCCTGTCAGACATCAATCCCTGATCGCAGCGTTTGAAAAAAAAAAAAAACAGGGCAGTAAGTCAGATATTAAATACTGAGTCATTAAGCTTCATTCTCAACTGTTGGCCACTGATGTTGTCGTGTTACATCAGCCCAAATGTAAAGCACCTGGAAGCTGGGGAGGGACTGTTCACAAAGGCTTGGAGTGATAGGACAAGAGGGAACGGGTATAAACTGCAGAGGGGTGGATTTAGGCTAGACATAAGGAAGAATTTCTTCACCATGGGGGTGGAGAAGCACTGGAACAGGCTGCCCAGGGAAGCTATGGCTGCCCCATCCCTGGAGGGGTTCAAGGCCAGGTTGGATGGGGCTTGGAGCCCCTGATCCAATGGGAGATGTCCCTGTTCATCATAGGGGGGTTGAAACTAGATGATCTTTAAGGTCCCTTCCAACCCAAAACATTCTATGATTCTACGTATATACAACTCTAGACAAAACCAGTTCTGATTGATAGCCTAAAAACACTGAGTTTATTTATATTAGGTAACTACTCCTTCTACCTAGAGACTTCTACACACACCCACTGTACAATTAAAACCACTGCTAGCATTTGTTTGACTTCAAGATTTCTTCCTGAAGTATAAACTGAAAGATTTCAGGTCAGCCACTTGGCCATAACCCCCATTCAGAGCAAGTACAAACAACAGCACTACCGGGAACTACTTTAGGGAGACAGCTTTAAATGTGTAGAGAGGGCAACAGAATCAATTGCCTAATGAAGAAGATATGGACTTGCCTGTTCAAGAAAGGATCGGATCCATTATTTGCGATAGGCCTCATGTCTTGTGTCATGGCAGGTGTATTCACAGCTGTTTGAACCGGGGCCATGCTTTCCGAGTCCATGGGAAGTTGTCTGCACAGAGCAGCTTCCTAAAAAAGAAAATAAATACCAGGGAAGGGTTATTCCAACAGCTCAGAAATACCGCAGTCATGTCACAAACGAATACATAATATATACCCACCTTCTTCCTTAGGAAATGAATCCTATACAGCATAACTAATGACGATTGCTGACCGAGGTGTGAAAAAAAACATGCTGTAGACAGACAGCATGTTTCATACCCCCTGTGCTGGCTCAAACACTGCAAAATCTACCATCCGGCTGCTCCCATAGCTGGAAGCCAGTCCCACCGTTCAGCCCATGGGCAGATGTGTTTGAGGACTTTTTAATCAGCTTCATGCTAAATGAGAGAGCGTGTCTGCCTGTCCAAACTAGCCTTAGAATCATAGAATCATAGAATCACCAGGTTGGAAAAGACCCATCGGATCATCGAGTCCAACCATTGCAAGGTGCAGATCATGAACTCCGATCATGAAATCACTCTCAGTTTAAACTGGTGCAGAGGAGAACGAAATCAGGTAGGGAACTATGTGGGTTGCTACTAAATGACACGGCTTGATATATACCAAAGCAGAATATCACCTGCGACCGTAGAGCACTTAACATGTTATAAGAAAACCACTGACCTTGACCCAAGAATCTTTAGAACGAACCCTGTGCCTAATATTTAGCATCTGCCTCATGACCTGTCTCATGTACGTTGCCTTTAGGATGACAAACAAGCAATTAGAGCCAAAGGAAACTTGTTTCGGAACTCTTCTGGAAGGACAAATTCTTCCAACATTAACTCTGTGAACCAACCATGACATCTAGTGGTACAGAGCTCTTTACAAAAGTTGTTTGGCTCCATGGGGATGTTCCAAACAAACATCATAAGACCTTAAAAAAATAAAACCATGTCTGTTTTTTTTACCCAGTTTACTCAGCTTTTTTTTTTGTTAATGAAAGGAAACGTTGCTTATGCTAGCATAAAACTTTTTTCATAGAATCATAGAATCACCAGGTTGGAAGAGACCCACTGGACCATCGAGTCCAACCATTCCCATCAAACACTAACTCATGTCCCTCAGCACCTCGTCCACCCGTCCCTTAAACCCCTCCAGGGAAGGGGACTCAACCCCCTCCCTGGGCAGCCTCTGCCAGGGACCAATAACCTTTTCTGTGAAAAACTTCTTCCTAATGTTCAGCCTAAACTTCCCCTGGTGGAGCTTGAGGCCATTCCCTCTCGTCCTGTCCCCTGTCCCTTGGGAGAAGAGGCCAGCTCCCTCCTCTCCACAACCTCCCTTCAGGTAGTTGTAGAGAGCAATGAGGTCTCCCCTCAGCCTCCTCTTCTCCAGGATAAACACCCCCAGCTCTCTCAGCTGCTCCTCTTGTTCTCCAGCCCCTTCACCAGCTTCGTTGCTCTTCTCTGGACTCGCTCCAGAGCCTCAACATCCTTCTTGTGGTGAGGGGACCAGAACTGAACACAGGATTCGAGGAGCGGTCTCACCAGTGCCGAGTACAGAGGGAGAAGAACCTCCCTGGACCTGTTGGTCACGCCGTTTCTCATCCAAGCCAAGATGCCATTGGCCTTCTTGGCCACCTGGGCCACTGCTGGCTCATGTTCATTCACTGCCAACCAACACCCCCAGGTCCTTCTCCCTCAGGCAGCTAAACATGAAGGAGGACAACGAAGGAACTGAACTCCCTAAGCAATGAGCTCCCCAAACTGCATATTCCTGCCGGCGGGGTGTGCGGCTCCACCCCAGCAGCTGCAGCCGGGAACGGTTGTGGGGAGCCAGCAGCTGCTGCCAGGCTTGAAAGGAGGTTTGCGACCCATCAGAAGAATTCCTCCCCTCTCGCTCAGGCTTGCTGACCTCCTCACAGTTGCTTGCAGCCGCGTGCACACTTACTCAGCATTTTTCCCTTGGACAGTCTACACTAGAAAAGCAAAAGCAGCAGTGAAGGGTCAGGGCAGGAGGAACTGGATGTGAACTGACTCCAGAGGGATCCGTCGCATTCCTCTCAGCTGCCAGGGCTCTTTCTTACCAGCTGTAACAGCAGCGTAAGGAACAAATTCTGTTCTGCATCTGTTATAAGTCTAGAACAATTATCACTGATTAATTCTCAGTTTCACTTGGTTTTCATAGTAGACCTTGTTCCTGCTTACTGGTAGGAAGTTCACAAAGCTCTCTTAGGAGGGAATGATTTTGCATCTTGTTCTCCTTCGGTGGAAAACGCATCTTTCCTCCAGAGCCGCCCCAGTTCTGAAAACATTAGTAATGCAAAGCAATCGTGTCCTGCAGAGCTCCAACCAGCCCCACAGCAGCAGGGGGGTACTGGGCACAGTGAGCTGGAGACCCGATTAAGTACAGCACAGCTGCAGAGTGTTGTGCATCTATTAGTTTCAAAGTAAAACACAGTCAGCAGAGCGGGTAACCAGCCCTCCTGTTAATGGCACAACTGTTTTGAAGGTTCATTTGCTCTTGTCCTGAAGCAAGAACAGAGCCAAAGAGAATAAAAATAACCAACCACATTATTAACACAATGACAATTATGACTAAGCTCATAACAGATATCCCCACTCTTCCCACACCCATCTCTACTATGTTCTGAGCCCTCGATAGCGAAGGAGAAGGTAGGGAAGAGACTTGAGACCACCGCCTTGAACCCAGTTCTGCACACACAGGATCTCCTTACCCCTGCAGATTATTCAATAGATACATCTCATCTCGGGGTTTGCAGTCCTGGGGTTCGAAGGGGACTGAGCTCCTTCCCATGCCTGCCCCAAACCCACAAGAGCTGGGATTCCTCTCGCTCAGGGGTCTGCTGGGCACACAAGAGGCACCTGCATGTGGGCTCCTTGTCTCAGCTCCCTTGTTGATCGATGAAGATGGAGAGCAGGACTGGGCTGCTCAGACACAACACCTGGTGACATTATCCTACTGAAACCCCCCAAAATTAAGGCTAACAGAAACTGAACACGGACACGATACATTGCTGCCTGTACATCTCCAGGTCTGAAACCGTAAAAGGCAAATTCAGCTGTGATACAGAATCGTAGAATCACCAGGTTGGAAGAGACCCACCGGATCATCGAGTCCAACCATTCCCATCAAACAGTAAACCCTCGGCACCTCGTCCACCCATCCCTTAAACCCCTCCAGGGAAGGGGACTTAAGCCCCTCCCTGGGCAGCCTCTGCCAGGGACCAATGATCCTTTCTGTGAAAGATTTCTTCCTAATGTCCAGCCTGAACCTCCCCTGGTGGAGCTTGAGGCCATTCCCTCTCCTCCTGTCCCCTGTCCCTTGGGAGAAGAGCCCAGCTCCCTCCTCTCCACAACCTCCTCTCAGGTAGTTGTAGAGAGCAATGAGGTCTCCCCTCAGCCTCCTCTTCTCCAGGATAAACACCCCCAGCTCTCTCAGCCGCTCCTCATAAGGCCTGTTCTCCAGCCCCTTCACCAGCTTCGTTGCTCTTCTCTGGACTCGCTCCAGAGCCTCAACATCCTTCGTGTGCTGAGGGGCCCAGAACCGAACACAGGATTCGAGGTGCGGTCTCATCAGTGCCGAGTACAGAGCTACAAATTGCACCTGGTAAAAAATTGGATGCATTGAACTAAAGGCTCTAGAACAAAACAAAAGAGTATCCTTGGCGTTACCTGCCGCAGTAGTTCCTCCTGACGCATCCTAATTCGCTCCCTCTCCATCTGGATTCTCTGGAGCCTCAGCTTCTGCTGCTGCTGTTGCTGCGCAGTCAGGGCACTGGGCAGGGTCAACAGCCCTGCCTGCAGAGTCTGGGGAGGACGACTTTGCTGCGACATGGCTGTGCTGGGTGCGATTTGGTGCTGGTGGTTCATGACTGTGGGAAAGAAAATACATCGCGGCTGGTTAAGTAGAATTGTACCTTAAGACAAGAGAGAGCCTAGGACACATGTATAAAGTTATTTGAATTACTGTATTTCAAATGACTCAGACAACTACTCCATCTGGCAAGATCTGCTACTAGGAGTTGCTTAATATGTGATTTTTAATTTTCATATGTGTATAAAACTTGAATAATTAAAACACAGCAAGTATTTACAGCCATCCTGGCACGTTCAAGGATTTGCCTAATCATAGAATAACCAGGTTGGAAGAGACGCACCGGATCACTGAGTACAACCATAAAGATATACAGTAAATGACATGCAAGGGGTTTTAATTGAAAATTCCTCTACAAATGTGTGCCTGTAATATAAAATCATAGAATCATAGAATAACCAGGTTGGAAGAGATCCACCAGATCGTCAAGTCCAACCATTCCCACCAATCTCTAAACCATGTCCCTAAGCACCTCATCCACCTTCACCTTAAACACCTCCAGGGAAGGCAAGTCAACCACCTCCCTGGGCAGACCGTTCCATTGTCTAATGACCCTTTCTGTGAAGAATTATTTCCTTATCTCAAGCCTGAATCTCCCCTGGTGGATCTTGAGGCCATTCCCTCTCGTCCTGTCCCCTGTCACTTGGGAGAAGAGGCCAGCTCCCTCCTCTCCGCAACCTCCCTTCAGGTAGTAGAATCATAGAATCGTTTGGGTTGGAAAAGACCTTGAAGCCCATCCAGTTGTACCACTTGCCATGGGCAGGGACACCTCCCACTGGATCAGGGGCTCCAAGCCCCATCCAACCTGGCCTTAAACCCCTCCAGGGATGGGGCAGCCACCCCTGCTCTGGGCAACCTGTTCCAGGGCCTCCCCACCCTCATAATGAAGAAATTCCTCCTTATGTCAAGCCTAAATCTGCCCCTCTCCAGTTTATCCCCATTGCCCCATATCCTATCAGTTGCAGCGAAGAAGCAAACTTTGTAGGAGGTCCTGTTCTCTGGCCTTCCCATATTATCCTGGAGGAGTGACAATCCCTGTGTACTCATCTATAAATGAGCATTAATGTATTCCTTAGACCTTGCAGAAGCGTTTCAAGCTCTCCTTACCTCACAGATACTCTCACGCTACGGGAACGGAAAGTAGCTTGAGAACTGTAACTGAAGAAAAATGCACCTGAAGGGACCCAGCGACAAGCTGGACTGTTTTAATTTACAAAAGCAATGCAATAAAGACACCAGAAACTACCAGAAGCGACATCTTTCCACAATGTCCTTAATATACTTCCACTTACTCTTTCAAAGCAGGTGAACTGCAAGGAAAAGAGAATTCAGTTGAATCCGTACCACATTCATAAATAAAAAAACAAAGCAGTGAGAACCACTGCCAGCTTGTCTTGGCTGATGTCTCTGACTCTTCTGAACAAACACTTGCCATTCCTTCCAAAAGGTCTCAGCCGTCCCGTGTTTCAGGGCGCTGCTGTCGCTTGCTCATGGAAAGAGACTCCCTCTTCTCTCTAGGAATGTTTCCCTCTTAGTAACAGGCTTGGAATAAACAGAAGGTAAAACGAGAAAGAGGAGGGAAACTGCATAGCCTCTGCCTGGACCTCCTTTTTATTTTTGAGCATTTTTTTTTGTATTTTTGAGTCTCCTGACGGGGAGACCATATTGCTTTCTCCAACTACCTGAGAGGAGGTTGTGGAGAGGAGGGAGCTGGGCTCTTCTCCCAAGCGACGGGACAGGATGAGAGGGAATGGCCTCAAGCTCCACCAGGGGAGGTTCAGGCTGGACATTAGGAAAAAAAAAATTTTCACAGAAAGGGTCATTGGTCCCTGGCAGAGGCTGCCCAGGGAGGGGGTTGAGTCCCCTTCCCTGGAGGGGTTTCAGGGATGGGTGGACGAGGTGCTGAGGGTTTATTGTTTGATGGGAATGGTTGGAGTCGATGATCCGGTGGGTCTCTTCCAACCTGGTGATTCTACGATTCTATGAATTCTGCCCTGCTTCATTTGACAGAAATATTTACATGTGCTCGCATCAGATCTGGACCAAACTCTTCCCTCTGGGTGATCCAGCATCACACAGGTCCAGCACGTAAGGACTATGGAACCATTTGAGAGTGCAGCGGCGTGATATTTTAGCTTCAGCAGCAAATCCATCTTAAGAAATAAACCATCTGAAAAGTAGCCCTGCAGTAATATAAACTTCCCACGGATTCAGTGTCTGTGTGGTCCACAAACAGCTGTATCCACACAAATGACATCATGCTTCCACGTGAAACCGTTGCCGTTTACCACCTCTTCTACACCCAGCTGCTTTGTTCCTGCCCACATGCCTTTACTGAGCTGGCCAAAGCATTTCTGTGGCCACGTGGCAAACTAAAAATTGCCCGGGGATAAAAAGAAGATATTTTCCAGCTAGATCAGTTCCCAACAAAAGTAATTGGGTAGCCACAAAAGCGCTTATGTGCAACCAATGTAGGAGTCCAGGTGGGAAAAATCAGCTGGTTGCAGGAAAAACAGCCAGCAGTGATCAGTAATTTTTTGGTGGTAAAAACCCAGAGGGGTTAGCAAGCTGCAGCGTTGAGAGGCGGAAGGTAGGAATCAGAGCTGGGTGTGGAAATCAAACCACTCTCATAATGGGAAAACGATATATGGAACCACATTTTTAAGATGTAGTTAATCCAGTCTTATTTGCATTAAAATAGTGAGATTATAAGTACAATTATATCATAGAATCATCAGGTTGGAAGAGACCCACCAGATCATCGAGTCCAACCATAAATATAAATTATATCAGTGTAAATGTGGTGTTAAACTGCCAGGACCATAAGCTCTTAGGCAGGAATTTTACTCTTCTTGAATGCATAAGCCTGTGCTGAAATTTCTGGCGTGTCAGTGGCTGAGTGAATAGAACAACCATGCTAAGAATCCAGGCTGGCTGAAGGATTATCACAATATAGCGAGTTCTCCACAAGAAAGTTGCTTTTATCTAAGCAGCCCATGCAAATGATAGAAACGGGCAAAGTTAAGTGAAGATTAACAGTCTGTGCAGTGTGTCTGGGATACACTCAGGGCTACGGCGTGAATTACAGCACTACATATCATAGCTATTTGTTGCTTCTTCTATAACAAACACTCTCTCCTTCTTCATCAGCAGATCTGTATCCATATGGTATCACAGCTGAAATTATACGTATGAGACCAAAACCAGACAATATGAAAATGCTGAGGAATACGTCTCCCTGAGCTTTTAATATCATTCAAAACCAGCTTATGAACACACAGAAGCTACGGCCCAGGTCTTGAGCCCACCACCTGCCTAACAGCATAATTCCACTTGAATTATTCTTGAGTGCAATCACAATAGTGTCCCATAAGCACATTTAGGATGCACGTGGTGTACTTCTGTGAAGTTAAATCTAGTTTTTTGGGGGGTGCATGCACACATTCAATGCACATTGATTTAATGTAACCTAGCTCAAACCAAATATTAATTGGAAATAAACAAAGTATAAATCACAAGGCTGTTAGGCGATTCTTTTTTTATATGTCGTAGAAAACAAAATGAAACAAAAAACCGGGGCATCCTGCAGCACTTCCCACAACAACTGCTGCATTCAGCTGCTCTAAAAATACATCCTAAGGGTCAAAACGCCACATGTACAGTAATAAAACAGGCGAGTCTGGGAACCAGCTGAAGAGTAATTAAATCATGGCAGATTTGCAAGTATTCAGGCATTGGTTCCACTGAAAGGCACTGAAGTTATTACGAGCAAGCCTTCAGTTAATGTGTGAAGTTTTAGGGCTTTTCTATCTCAGCAGTTCACGTGTGATGGCATGTGGAATGTGTTCTCCGCAAAGCAGCCTGGCCAAACAGTCCCCTAGACTTCTGAAACGTGCCGCCCACCGGCTTCCCAGGGGCTGCTGCAGCTGGGGCCATATGGAACACGGCGTATCATCTCCCGTTGGAAACACTCCCACGGGATAAGCCACGGGGCCAAAGACAGGCTGTGCACCCAAGATGAATCATAGAATCATAGAATCGCCAGGTTGGAAGAGACCCACCGGATCATCGAGTCCAACCATTCCCATCAATCACTAACCCATGTCCCTCGGCACCTTGTCCACTCGTCCCTTAAACCCCTCCAGGGAAGGGGCCTCAACCCCCTCCCTGGGCAGCCTGTTCCAGCGCCCAATGACCCTTTCCGTGAAAAACTTTCCTAATGTCCGGCCTCAAATGGATAGAAACCCTTGAGCTTGAATCACAGAATCGCTTGGTTGGAAAAGACCCTTGAGATCATCAAGCCCATTCATACCTGTCCACTACTAAACCAGATCCCTGAGCACTTCATCTACCTGTCTTTTGAACACCTCCAGGGATGGAGACTCTACCACCTCCCTGCACAGCCTCTGCCAGGGCTCCAGAACCTTTTTGCTGAAGAAATTTTTCATAATGTCCAATCTGAACCTCCCCGGAGGTTTATATGCAACTTGCAGCCAAGCTCACTTGCCTGTGACTGGGGCATCACACTAAGCAATGTCTTCTCCAGGACAAGAGAGGGCTGTAGAATGTACGCCTGAGGAGGAGAAGAACTAGAGAGAAGTTCAAAGAGCCACTGCCGGCAGAAGAGCAGAGCCATGCTGGATGATACGCTGCAAACACAGAGCCAGCAATACAAAGATCTCACTTTTATAACAGAACTGACTCCAGAAGATCAAGAGGAGAAAACGGTGGAAAGATTTTTATCATCTCATGGGCAAAAGTGTTCAAAACTGAATGGGACAGTGTTACAGGGAATAATGCCCAGAAGTAACAGATATAAATACACTACAGAGGCAGTGACTTCTGGGTCATCTTACACACGTGAAGAGCCACTGATTCAAGACAAGAATCACAGAATCACAGAATCACAGAATAACCAGGTTGGAAGAGACCCACCGGATCATTGAGTCCAACCATTCAGAAAGCATGACTGTGGCTCTCAGGAAAACAATATAATGGATAGCAAAATGTCTTCAAGTACCAAGGAAAATCTAAGTGAAACATCCAGGAAAATGAACAAAACGGTAGTACAAGTGTACTGGGTCCAGTGGAAGGAGCTGTGAATTAAGAGACAGGCTAACCAAGAACATAGCTCGTTAAAGGAAGAGAGGAAAATTCCCCAATTATATCCGATGCAAAAGACTGCAGAACAGAGTCACTTTAAAGCTTTTGGAGCCAGAGATACCCCTGGGCATCTCGCGGTGCTGTGTAAATGCCACGATTGTTGGTATCAGTCATTTTCAGTGCAGAAGACCCTGCAACTGCACAAGCAAGTCCAGTGCTTCTGATATGGATCAATCCGAAGGCACCGTGTGGGCTCCTGACTTACCCAAGACAACAGCTCTTCCTGTTTATGATGCTAAGAATAGCACCGAGCACCGACATCCTCCAGATAGCCAGGAGTGCACTGCAGTGAACTTTCAAAGTATTAACTAAATGGTTTGTTCAGAGTGCAAATTAGTTCTGTTATTATTAGTTCTATTATTATTTAAGATCAGTACTCATTGCATCAAAGAAACGTGGATTAGTCCCGTGCTATATCCAGGGCCAGCCTGGGTCCAGAAGCAGCCTTGTTACCTGTAGGTGGTGCAAAGCCCACACTAACAAATCCTCCTGGACCTTGTTAAAAGCATGCAGGCACATCTAAACCGACTTTGAAACGTGCTCACGGACTGGAGTGTTCTGAAGAGCATAGCAGAAGGTGCCAGTAGGTCATCCAACATGACTTCATTGGAGGCATTATATAGAATCATAGAATCACCAGGTTGGAAAAGACCCACTGGATCATCGAGTCCAACCATTCAACCCCCAAGTTTGGGGGAGCCCAGGATGGCAGCACAGAAGCACCCGTTTCATTTTGTGGAAGCGCAGTAGCATCAGCTCTGAGAGGATCACGATCAGATCTGGCTTGGCTCTTCATACAGTTTCAGAGTTGAGGTTCTCTGCATAATGCTCTCAGAATAAAGCAAGATGACAATACCACCACAATGCAGGGAAGCTTATACGGAAAAGTGCAGCTTCCTATGTCAAAAGCTGTTATCTCTGGGAAACTCTGATCCGAGAGAATTAGAAAACCTAAAGAAACATCCACACCAAGGGACGTAAAAAAAGTCTACCAGCGATAAGTGATCTTTCCATGCTCCCTGCAAACCTGGTGGCAGCTAGAACACTTGAGACACGCGATGCACCCAAAGGAAACACGGTGATGTTCCACACAGAGGCACAGACGGGCACTGGTGATGCCCAAGGGGGACCCGCAGCACTCGTAATCCTTCCAAATGAACTATCAGCCCGGAAAGCCTGCAGTTTGGCAGAGCGGTTAAACCTACTGAATGATGCTTCAGAAACAATAACGCAGCAGCGCTGCACAAGCTGCGACCAAGAGCATTTGCCGTTGGAGCCCTGACAGGTGGGGAAAAGGGACTTCTTGGTGAACCGAACAGTTCCTCTACGAAGAGGGTTGGATACAAGGCAGAAATCTGCACGTGCTGTACAGTGTGTGTGAGCACACAAGGAGAATCCATCGATTTGGGGCTTAATGGGCTCAGATGGTGCAGAAGAATGCAAACCCACAGAATCCTCAGTCTTTGTGAAGTGCTGTCGTCCTGCTGCAGTGGATCCAGCTCCCACCAGCCAGCAACTGACCCCGTTCCTCCTCCACGGCAGGAGCAGGGAGAGAACTGGAAGAGCAAAAGCGAGAGATGCTCGTGGGCTGAGATAAAGACAGTTTAAGAAGTGGGCAGCTGCTTGCTGGAAGCGTGTACTCTGCACATGTAAGGGATTCTTGGGAAGACAAACGCTGTAACCACGAACGTCTCCCCTCCCTCCTTCATTTCCTTGACTTTTTATTGCTGAACATGGCATCATCGGGTATGGAATATCTCCTCAGGTCACTCAGATCAGCTGGCTCAGCAGTGTCACCTCCCAGTCCCTTGCGAACCCCCGGAATCCTTGCAGAGTGGAGGGGAAACAGTGGGTGGAACCAAAAAGGCTCGGCATTCCACAAGTTCTGCACAGACAGAGCCAAAACACTGGTGTCTTATCAGCACTGGTGTAGTCACAAATGCAAAACTCAGCCCCACAGGGCTGCTATGAAATCACCCCTGTCCTAGCCAAGCCCAGAACAACCACAGCGTGAACAAACAGCTACTGCGAGGTCAAAGGTAACTAAGGAAAATCAACTGGTCTTCAGCAGGTGTGGATTCACCCTTGGAGCCCACAGACTTGGGGCAGCCTGGACTTCAGTTCTCTTGGGGAAAAATAAACTTATTTTCCAAACTGAAATAAGTCTCTTCAATAAACAGCCATTACACAATTTTCCAGCTCACATGAAAGCAAGTAAAAATATGGAGCTAAGTTTCAGACCTGGACTACGTGGCCACAGTTTCATAGCAGTCCATGGAATTACAGCTACTTAATACACATGTAATTTTCTTTTTCCATTTGGATGCAAAATGAAAAAAAAACCCAATATTTTATTGCTCTTGTTTGCTGTTAAATTAATAATGATATTCTAGTGAATTAGTTTTTCATAGAATCATGAAATGGGTTGGGTTGGAAGGGATCTCAAAGTCGATCCAATTCCAGCCCCCAGGGACACCTCCCACTGGATCAGGTTCCTCCAAGCCCCATCCAGCCTGGCCTTCAACCCCTCCAGGGACGGGGCAGCCACCCCTGCTCTGGGCAACCTGGGCCAGGGCCTCCCCGTGAAGAATTCGTGAAGAATCCCTTCCTAACGTCTAATCTAAATCTTCCCGTTCCAACAGTTTCATGTCCTTCTCATGCTGGAGATTCCACAACTGAACACAGGACTCCCTGTAGGGTCTCACAAAATAGAGGGGGAGAACCCCCTTCCCTCGACCTGTTTTCTGACCCCTGCAGCCCTTTCTGCTGATGCCTTTGCTGGACGTTTACTAAGCAAGGATTATTTTGTGGGCAAGACACTCTGCAAGCGGCAGAAGCCAAAACATGCAAGTGTAAATTGTTTCTGACGTACGCGCTGAACTGATTGTACTGACTTTTATTATTTTAGTGTCAGAAGCGTCTGGAGGCAGCTGTGATCTTTTTCTCTGCTCCGTTTATAGGCAGCCCAGAGCCCGGTTCATATGAGCTGGCGCGCGTCAGGTGTCAGCGACCCAGCCTGATGTAAACCAAATGTCTGTAGAAGTATTAAAAAAAAAATAAAAATAAAAGAACAAACCCAGCCATATTACAATTTCGACTTAGTCACGACATTGCAGAGAAAAAAAAAAAAAAAGACGAGGCTCCCCTCCTTCTCCCTCTCTGCTTCTGCCAACAAAGAACTGCTTGTTTCACTTATTTCCCAGAAACAGCATCAGCCTTCCAACAAGGTCAGCAAAAAATGCTGCTTTTCAGTTCTGTCGCATTTTGTTCCAAAAATCTGGAAAGTATTAAACCAAAAAGTTGTACTATCCCAGCGCACAGAGACTCCATTATTCAGATTTCTGGGCTGAAAATAGCTATGCAGAAATTTCTCAACATTTTCAACTGTTAAGTTCTTGTGATGTTCCCTTCTAACCAATCTTTCCTCTCTTCAGCGATTCAAGCTGGAAAGAAAAACCCAGACGAACAACATGCAGGTGCAGCATCAAAGCTGCGATTCAACCGTAAGTTATTTAAAAGAGCAGAGATTTACTCAGGACGCGTTTTTAACAATAAATCTGTACCAACAAATTACAGAGGGCGCTGCTTGACTGGAGAGGCGGCTTTAGTGCTAATGATCAAATCGTTGATGACCATTATTATTTAAAAAATTGATTAAATTACTATTATTTGTTTCACGCAGTCGTCAACTTTGGCATTGCAGTTGCTCTGAAGCTTTGAAAACACCACTCCACTCTCGCGCTGGCACATGTTTGGACTGCTGACCTTGAAGGGAAATGCTTCCACCAACAGGAACTTCTTTGTGTTCAAATTAAAAGCGACTACATTTTGAAGCAACACCCATCTCTCTCTTGAACACATCAGCCTCTATCATTTCAGAGTTACTGGTTGGCTGCTGGTTTAAAGGTGGGTGTCTTTTGAGACACCGGGATTTAATCTACCCGATCCTCAAGTTCATTCGTTTTTAGTCCCTGGATCCGTCTTAAAAACTGTCCTTATAACATAAATTAATTACTCAATTTGAAATCTACCCAATAAATTACTTCTTAAAGGTTTTATTTGTAAATAACACCCCCTCCCTGCCCCGTTCTTTTCCAGGGCTGTGTCATAATGTAAGTTTTGCAGCCTACTGTCGTAGATAAGCAACAGATGTGGGGATGAACACCCTGCAGGTGTTCCAAGGCCAGGTTGGTTGGGGCCTTGGGCAGCCTGGTCTAGTGGGGTATGTCCCTGCCGATGGCAGGGGAGTTGGAACTAGATGATCTTTTAAGGTCCCTTCCAACTCAAACTATTGTATGATTGTATGTATGTATGTATAAAACTGATTCCCACAGAACACGTAAGTCCCTTACAATTATTTCAGCTCTCCTATACGTATTATTTCTCTACCCAGAAGCAACAGCCAAAATTATCCCCGCTGACCGCAACCGAATTGTGTCCGCTTCTTTCAGGATATCCAGTAATTAAAAATGACCTGGAACGGGAAGCCTTTCCACTGTGCAGGTGGCATGAGGGCACGGGCGACGCTGAGGGAAAAACACATCCCTCTCGGAGTTATGTATTTGTAGTCAAATCTCCAGCCAAGGCAAACCAAGCCCTGCAAAATCCAGACCATTTCAGGAGTATTAGTTATCACTGACATACATCCCACCCGTTCTGAATCACTGCAGGAGCTCCTGCATTCTTATCTCCAGAGACTCATTTCGACACGGTAACCAAGACTGCAATTTATCACCCTCAAACAATAGTCGCTGCACCTCTTTTATCATAGCAGGATATGGAAACTTTGGTTCATGTGTTTATTGCTCTTAGACAGGATTATTGCATTGTTTTATTGGTTGGATTTCCTGGTTGATTTAAAAAAAAAAAAATAATTGAAAGCAGAGGTCAAGCGTCATAACCCCCAGTTGTATCCAGACCCAATTAAATTACTGTTAGCAATGCAGCTGAAAGCTGAACTTTTATAGATTCACAGATGAATTTCTATAGCTCAAACAGTTGTCAGCATAAGAAAATTCCCATGTTAAACTGCGTTCTGTAATACATGATGCCTTTCACCTTAGAGAACCAGTGTATGTAACAGTTAAATCTATCTCGGGTCACACCTGCTGGTAGATTTTGAGAAAGGTAAGGAGCTTTCTCTTCCTGGCTTGGCAAAACCAATAAAAACCAAATAGCTCTTCCCCTGGAATTCGACACTATAAGTTAATACGGTTGAACTCTCAAGATCAACAGGTACGTTGACTCTAAACAAATTAACATTGGGCTTTCCACTGTTTTGTGCCTGAACTGCTAGATGGATAAAACTGAGATAAATACGACCAGCTGCAACTACAGATGTGCCACGTTGGTTTATTCTTCTTATACTTCATATTTACACATGATCTGACCAGGTGAAAGCGCAGGTACCAAGTATGACCCAAAGCAGACATAGCACCTCCCTCCTCACTCTGCTAGAAACTGCCGCGTGCATTACGCATTCGGAGTCTCCATCACCTCGGGCTGACAACACCCGTTTTCTTTCTGGTGCCACTCTCCTGCCTGATGAAAGCAAGAGAATTGCACCAGGAGCTTCTAAGCCATCACAAAAGTCTCACCTCAATTATTTCGTGACGGATACAGCCTTAAATTTTGCAAGGCCCCAACCCTCAACCATGGGTGGAAGTCATCTAGCATCTTTCCTGACCTCAGAACAGGCGTCGTTACCTTTGCAAGGCCGTATAACATCCTTACGTATATTCTAGCAGCTGCCACGCCATTCGGTACGTCCTTCCCTGGAGGTGTTTAAGGGATGGGTGGACGAGGCGCTGAGGGACATGGGTTAGTGATTGATGGGAATGGTTGGACTCAATGATTTGGTGGGTCTCTTCCAACCTGGTGATTCTATGATTCTATGAATGAGCTCATGGTTTCCAATAAAACCCCTCTGAGGATGCTGCTAGCAGATAACTGACAGAAAACCAGCAGCACAGAGATAAATTAAAACAATCTACTCCACGTACAGACAGAGTTCAGGAACAATGGAAGCCTCAGGAATCATACGATTATAGAATGGTTTGGGTTGGAAGGGGCCTCAAAGCCCATCCAGTCCCACTCCTGCCCTGGGCAGGGACACCTCCCACTGGATCAGGGGCTCCAAACACCATCCAACCTGGCCTTGAACCCCTCCAGGGATGGACCAGTCACCTCTTCCGTGGGTAACCTTGGCCAGGATCTCATCACCCTCACAGTCACTTTTCCTCAACAGCCAGTTCACACGACTGCAGCTTTTAAAAGCCTTTCCACCCATCAACCCCATCTCTACACAAAGTCTGAGGAGTCACACAAGTTCTCTTGTGTACCAGAAGTGGAGAAGGCAAAGTAGTGGAACCAGGCATGCGCTTCCGTTACTGCTGATGCTGGACTGTCCACAGGGAAGAGAGAAGCAAATAGCCAAGCACTAGGGAGCACCGGGGACGTCCAACCTGGCTGCTCTTCGCTCAGTTTGGTTAGACCAAACACACACTTTAACCACAGCCTCTAGTTAAAAGAAATTGAAAGCCTCTCTCCATGCCCAAATAAACTCAAAAGGATTTTACAAGGTGGCAGGGTGCCCGAAGTCCTCAAACCACCAAACTCTGGGCACTGCTTAGCGCACAGCTCTGTCACTCACCCTAGACCTGGACTAACTCAACCTCGCAGGCTGCAACTGGTCTTTGCCGTAAGGCCGAAATTCTATAACTGACTGCACCGCAACCTATGTCCCTGTTGCCCAAGGGTCCTGCGAGGTGTTCTGAAACAGAGTTAAGGAACTCACACCCAGAAATTCCAGTTGATTTATACAGAAAACATTAATACTGTCAGAGCGTTACTCTTAAACTTGAAAAAACACTTAAATGAAGACCAGATTGTGTGCACGAACGGGATGAAGAGTACAATCACACAAGAAATCTCTTTAAAACAGTTTGAAGGAAGCAGGATGGAAGTAACAATAGTTTTGAGAGTCGCATAGTGTAAAATAGAGAAAGACTACAAAGCAAGCAGTATTTAATTAAAAATTGTTGTAAAGGAAACTTTTACAAGGATCTAATTTCATAGAATGGTTTGGGCTGGAAGAGATCTTAAAGCCCAGCCAGTCCCACTCCTGCTATGGGCAGGGACACCTCCCACTGGATCAGGGGCTCCAAGCCCCATCCAGCCTGGACTTGGACATCTCCAGGGATGGGGCAACCACAAATTCCCTAGGGAAAAGCTTAGCTAATATAGCTAAAAGATTCCTGTAAATGTTGTCCTTTCCTTAGTACACCCACCTACAAACTTGTCTTAGATGAACAATAAAGCCAAAACGTTTAGAAGAAACAGTCTGAACAAGTCCAAAGACACGCTAACCTGCAACAACATGTTTCCACGACAAATTTCCCTTTTTATTCATGAAATCTCACTGAATTCAGTGCTGGCGTGAAAATAAGTGCAGAACCCTGCCTAGCATGGGTTAGTTTTCTCACAAGTAAACAAGCTGCATCAGAAGAAATACCCTCAGACGCATTTGTTCCAGAGCATTTTAAAAGAAATGCTTTGTTAGTGAGAAAACTAAGTTATACTGAAACTCGAATGTGTAGCTCATACAAAGACAACAAACACCACCGTAAGGAGAAGGGTAGAAAAATACAGCATATTTTTTAAGGCACATCTACAAATTGCAGTCAACTCACACGGTATGTTTCTCTGCGTCTCATGCACAGGACGACTGGATATCACGCAGTCACACTGCGACACAGAATGTTTTTAAGTGCCTTTGCACACTCCTCAGCAAATATTGTGGAAAGGAGTTTATAGAGCAAAGCTACAAGTTGAACAGTCCATATTTTCCCTCTGTTCCTAAGAGGCACAGCAAGGAAAACGCATGTGTTAGTAATTTGAAAGCGCAGACTAGTACGCAGACCTGGAATACTTAAATCCTGTTCTTTTAAGTGGCACATCTTCAAAAGAAAAACTTCTTAATTCCTACAGCACCAAAAACACCAAAGCAAAGGGCAGACACATAGACTTCATTTGCTGAAATGTCACAGAATTATGGCCAGAAGTGTGGCTTAACTCGGGATCCAGTTTCCATTTCTCCTCTGATGTCTGTAAGATGCTGGCACAACCACTTCTGGCTTCAAGGTCTGACTGCCAGACCAACAAATTGCTCGCTTCGGCGTCTGAGCAGAACCAGGAAAGCAGGTTTAGCAGCACAAATGAGCCGAAAGGCCCTTCCTTTTGGCCAAGGTAATGTCAAAACAGAGACGTTCTACTTCAGTAATGGGATCTCTTAAAAACTCACGTGTATTTAAATTGTCATAGAACTGTTACATGAAGTGTATACACACACACAGAGTTTCTAGATTAAATCTTTAAAAATATATCTTTAAATAAAACAGGGTCACACTTTGCGTGTTCTAACAGGTGAATCGGAAAATCAGGAGCTGGGATGCTGAGTTTAATAGTGGTGGGCTCAGATTTGCTTGCACACAGTGTCACAACATGCCTTTGAAAGCACCAGAATGTTCAACAAAACATAGAATCAGAGACTCATAAAATGGGTTGGAAGGGACCTTAAAGCCCATCCCTGCCAAGAGCAGGGACACCTCCCGCTGGATCAGGGGCTCCAAGCCCCATCCAGCCTGGCCTTGAACCCCTCCAGGGATGGGGCAGCCACCCCTGCTCTGGGCAACCTGTTCCAGGGCTTCTCCACTCTCAGAGTGAAGAAATTCCCCCTTATGTCCAGTCTAGACCTGCCCTTCTCCAGTTTATTCCCATTGCCCCGCTATCTCTACTTTGTAAACAGTCCCTCCCCGCCTTTCTTATAGCCCCTTCAGGTACTGGAAGTGACAAAACATAGTGACAAATTATTTTCTTGATTAAATAAATACGGAAATTTTTACATGCTGTTTCTAGGAAATGCAGCCACTGATCCAAACCACTATGCCAAGAGCTGTCCTAAATACTTATCAAAAAAGTGGAACCTTATCCATAAACACGATGGTTACTGAATGAAATACTGTAATAAAATGAAAGTCTGTATTTGATGTGACAGATTCTGAGGTCTGTGGACATGCCGAAGCACCTTCAAGAAGAAATTCTTAATTTGGTGTATGTTTTTTTTTCTAATCTTTTGTATGTTGAGAAAGACCCTCCTCTCAAATTCAGTCTAGAAGTATTTCAGTACAGGATTTGGCTTTGACTCACTTCTACTGACAAGCTGGGGGAAAAAGCTTCTTGCTGTCACTGTCGTGATTTATGATCCCTCCTCTGTTTTTAATTAGAGAGACTGTAACAGATGTCAACATAGGCTGAGGAGTTGGTATGAACAAAAAACCCCTGTGTCCTATTCTTACCTCTGGGCCATTTCAGAGCCGCTATAAACAGCCTGACCTCAGCGCAGCTGTGGTTTGAGTAGCAAGTGCACAGCAATTGTCCATTTTCCCATGGAGGCTGCCAAACTGCAGCGCACCCGAACCTCTTGGATTTCACTGGGTTTCTTCTTCAGATACCTGCTCTCATGCTACAATTTCATAGAATCACCAGGTTGGAAGAGACTCACCAGATCATCGAGTCCAACCTTTCCCATCAATCACTAACCCATGGCCCTCAGCGCCTCACCCACCCATCCCTTAAACCCCTCCAGGGAAGGTGACTCAACCTCCTCCCTGGGCAGCCTCTGCCAGGGACCAATCACCCTTTCCATGAAAATTTTTTCCTAATGTCCAGCCTGAACCTCCCCTGGTGGAGCTTGAGGCCATTCCCTCTCATCCTGTGCCCTGTCACTTGGGAGAAGAGCCCAGCTCCCTCCTCTCCACAACCTCCTCTCAGGTAGTTGTAGAGAGCAATGAGGTCTCCTCTCAGCCTCCTCTTCTCCAGGCTGAACAACCCCAGCTCTCCCAGCCGCTCCTCGTAAGGCCTGTAATTTGCTACTATCCATGACATCACACACCGTAACCAACAGCTTCTACTGAAAGGAGGTTGGAGAGAGGTGGGAGCTGGGCTCTTCTCCCAAGGGGCAGGTGATAGGACAAGGGGGTTGACCTCAAGCTGCACCAGAGGAGGGGCACACTGGTCATTAAGGAAAAAATTTTTCACTGAAAGGGTTCTCGGGCACTGGCAGAGGCTGAGACACCATCCCTAGAGGGGTTTAAAAGATGGGTAGATGAGGTACTTAAGGATATGGTTTAGTGGCAGATCGGTACGGTTGGACTTGATCTCAGAGGTCTTTGCCAACCAGGTGATTCTATGGCTCTATGATTCTATGGCTCTATGATTCTATGGTTCTATGATTCTATGGTTCTATGACTCTATGGTTCTATGACTCTATGATTCTATGACTCTATGATTCTATGACTCTATGGTTCTATGACTCTATGGTTCTATGATTCTATGACTCTATGGTTCTATGACTCTATGGTTCTATGACTCTGTGGTTCTATGATTCTATGGTTCTATGGCTCTATGATTCTACGGTTCTATGACTCTATGGTTCTATGACTCTATGGTTCTATGACTCTATGATTCTATGGTTCTATGACTCTATGATTCTATGACTCTATGGTTCTATGACTCTATGATTCTATGACTCTATGATTCTATGACTCTATGGTTCTATGACTCTATGGTTCTATGACTCTATGGTTCTATGATTCTATGGTTCTATGACTCTATGGTTCTATGACTCTATGATTCTATGATTCTATGGTTCTATGACTCTATGGTTCTATGACTCTATGATTCTATGGTTCTATGACTCTATGATTCTATGACTCTATGGTTCTATGACTCTATGATTCTATGACTCTATGATTCTATGACTCTATGGTTCTATGACTCTATGGTTCTATGACTCTATGGTTCTATGATTCTATGGTTCTATGACTCTATGGTTCTATGACTCTATGGTTCTATGACTCTATGGTTCTATGACTCTATGGTTCTATGACTCTATGATTCTATGGTTCTATGACTCTATGATTCTATGATTCTATGGTTCTATGACTCTATGGTTCTACGACTCTATGGTTCTATGACTCTATGACTCTATGATTCTATGGCTCTATGATTCTATGGTTCTATGACTCTATGGTTCTATGGTTCTGTGGCTCTATGATTCTATGATTCTATGACTCTATGATTCTATGGTTCTATGATTCTATGATTCTATGGTTCTGTGGCTCTATGATTCTATGATTATATGACTCTATGGTTCTATGACTCTATGATTCTCTGATTCTCTGATTCTATGATTCTATTCAAGCAGGACACTTGTTGAGAGAAAGGCATGAGAACGAACTGAAGGCACCTCAGGGTTACCTAGGTGTTTATTATAAAATTATGACAAAAGTAAGCATCTATTGCTTTGCTGCTGGTGGCGACCACCGGCAGCCAAATGTTTACTGCTTTCTTGGTCTGTGAGAAGACAGCTGTGATGAACCACACTGCAAATGAAAAATCGTAAAACCATGAGGCTAGCTCTTCAAAAGAATCTGGTCTGTGTTTTCATGACTACGTATTTGACATAGTTTTGTGATCTTGAGCCTGTAAGCTGACCTATCTGATCCTCATTTTCTTTCATGGTAGAAAAGTTAAAGCTGCAGAAGTAAACCACCCGGGATTATTTGTAATTCTAAACTATACACAAAAATGTTTCCTTCCATTTACATATTTTCTTTAAAATTTTCAGTTTCCAGGGCGTAATTTTCACATTTGACATCAACAATTTATCGCAGAGGTGCTAAAATAAAACGCACGAGATGTTAGAGCTTCACCTCAAGCAGCACAAACTCAATTGCTGCCAACTCTGCGGAGGGAAAAATAAGGGAAGGAAGTGGAGAACGTACTGTTAGGCCTAATAGCAGAATCAGAGCTACCTTCGTAGAAGCAAAAATTACTCTGGCAAGCAAATCAGTTAAAGGGGCTGCCCTCCTTCTTGTGTATTTTCACCACGGAGACGACACCCACTAGGTACTCACCGAGATTTGGCTGAGACATGGCCATGGACCTCTGGGGCACTGGTGTGGAAGTAGCTGCAGGGTGGTGGCTCATGTGATTCAGCAGCGGGTTCATAGCCTTTCGAGGATCTTGCCATGTTGTAATCTTTTCGATGTGACTGAGAAAGAAAAGATAAAACACAGGCTTAACACAAACTATCTGAGTATATTATATACATGGTTAGGCATAATGTCATTAAAGTCCTATTTTCTTTTCTTACCCCACTTTTTTCCACCCTTCTCATCTCACCCTGATCCATTTGCAATGATCTAGCATCTTATCCTTCATTTTTCTTTTTGATGCGCAGCCCCTGCTATTCTAAATCTTTATGCACTACTGTTGAATAATTACTTTTTGGTGAATTCTCCTATGAAATTGCCTGCCAGGGTCTAAGAGGACGATGCCCTTCAATCCAAGCTTTAACGTTAGGTCAGCCCTCGGGCGGTCAGGCAGTCGGACCAGATGATCGTTGTCTGCCTCATCCAACTGAAATTTCTCTTCTGTTCTATTCTATTCTCTTCAGAAGCCCAAAGATAGCCAGTGTTGACTTACAAATATTTGTATTTTGTTCCTGCACCGCCTTCCTGATGAGTAAGGGGACAGCCACAGACTCGGCAAAGAACTTGGCTTTTTTTAGTCTTCAGTGGGCAACTTAGAACCATAGAATGCTCGGAGTTGGAAGGGACCTTTACAGGTCACCAAGTCTTCAAAGGGTTCTGAAATACCATGTTCAGGGATGCATTCAAGAAAGGAATCAAGAAATCCAAGAAACTCAGATTACCAAGAAACTCATAAAACTAAAGCTTGCAAACCACTCGAGCGCACACCAGCTCTTGCCGTGTTTCTTCCTCGTTACCATCTTTTTTGCATTCAACATTTAGTTACATGTAAATATTGAAAGGTATTTGGTTTTAAGTGAAAATATATTATAGCTAAATATCTCAATGCTGTTATTACTTTATGCAAAATGCAGCGTAAAGAAAAGAAAAAATATTCTGTTATTCTTTGCAAAACAGGTCAGAAAGTAATGAAAGCAGACGTTGAGCAAAATACAGAATTTGTCATTCAGGCGTTGATCCTGAAATGCTGAATTCACCAGGAGTTTTGCTACAGGTGCCAATGGAAAGCGGATCTTACTCTTTAATTTTTCACAGATTTACAGCATTGCAGATATTTAGGAGAGAGTACAGCAGCAGGAATGCTTGGTTGCAGCAGACAGCCTATTACAGTAACTATGAATCATTTTGTCTTGCACTTTTAATACCGGATCATTTGGTTTACTTTATTGATACTGTAAAAATCATAGATCGTGGGGGATTACGTAAGAGAAATCATTAAAATATTCTTCAGCAATACAGCTTATACAGTGCTGACAGGAAACTTCATCATCAGCTCAGAAAAAATCTTGTCCAAATAACAATTCTAAAAAAAACCTAATGGTACTATGTTAATATTATCCACAATATACTTCGAAAGCCAGAGAGTCAAGCAATAGTTACTCTTTTAGAAACACATTTGGTGTAACACTCCCTGTTGAAACACTTGGTTTCCGATCACCAAATTAGGATGAAATGAGCTGCAGGGCTGTAAAGGAGCTTTTTTCCTCACCGTGTGAGACATTTCTCCATCCCTTTTGCGTTTTTTTAAAGTCTGCCAGTATTAACCCCAGGCAGCCAGCACTAAGTCAGCACAAAACATTAAGAAACACAAAATCTAGAATCAATAAACCGGGCAGCATTCCCTAAGTTAATATCCTTCTAGGATGTGTTGTTATTACCTTGCAGGTTTTCTCCTTTTTTTTTTTTTGCATGAACTAAGAGCTGCCACTTGAGAACGTTCAGTCAAGTTTTAATAAATGTATAAAGCCTCTTCTCGCATAAAAGTTCTCATAAGGGAAGACAGAAATGTTCTGCAGGTTGCTATGCAAAGTAACCAGTCATGGAACTGAAGCTGAAAACCAAATCTGCTTTTGTTCAAAATCTCTTTTATCCTTTTAATAGGGGAAAAAAAAATTCTACTTTAATTACACAGGTGAGAAACAGGGCAACGGCGACCACTCAGCAATGCTTCTTAACGAGAGGAGAACTGAAAAACTGATCAGAAACTGTTCGTAAAGAATCCAACTGCCTTTAGAAGAGAACAAAACAAAGCAAACCACAGGAATTTTCTGTGTAAACATGATAACTTCCCAGCAGCCGTAGCCAGGATCCTCGAGTGGCCTCGCTTACCCTTCTGGGTGCCATCCTGGCAGGCTAGAAACATTTCCTCATTAAAAGCCACGCAGACAGAGTGTCTGGAACTGAACCCTCAAACATGGCATTGATGTTATGATGCAAGATCAAGTAATAGCTGGTTGTTGCTAGAATTTATTACTGTGACCACCAAACCGATTTGGTTTTAGCCAGTTATTAAAGAGAAGGCTGTTAAACATTAGACCATGCTTATTAAACAAGGCAGAAGAATTGAAAACTCAACAACTCCCTAAAATCAGCACCAAGATTCTAAAATAAAGGGCTTGGTGTGTCTTTCCCCACCACCCTGATTTCCAACTTTTGTGTAAATCCCCTCCTTTATTTCTATATAGGTATTTAAAAGGTTATATTAAATTTTTGCAGAAACAGATACCAGTTCATTCTACTTGGGGTTTTTTGGATTTACACCAGGACAATAGATTTTGGCCCAGTATCTTTTTACTTATACAGGAGAATGAAAGAAAAGGTAGCAGCACAGAAATCAGCCTTTTATAGATTCTTACAGCCTCCTGGGTATCAGAACTGACAAAATCCAAATCAGACCAGACACATCAGGCCAACAGGTAAAACATTAAACATTACAGGTGGGTTTCAAATACTAAAATGCAGAATACGGTCCTGAAATCCAGGCTGTCCATCGCTAAAATCAATTCCAAGGCAGTTACCAGCCCATGCCCACCAAGGGGCCCGGGGCTCCCGTCCACAGCCCCAGCACAAACGTTCAGCCACGCAGAGAATCACAGAATCATAGAATCACCAGGTTGGGAAAGACCCACTGGATCATCGAGTCCAACCATTTCCATCAATCACTAACTCATGGCCCTCGGCACCTCGTCCACCTGTCCCTTAAACCCCTCCAGGGAAGGGGACTCAACCCCCTCCCTGGGCAGCCTCTGACAGGGACCAATCACCCTTTCCATGAAAATTTTTTCCTAATGTCCAGCCTGAACCTCCCCTGGTGGAGCTTGAGGCCATTCCCTCTCGTCCTGTCCCCTGTCCCTTGGGAGAAGAGCCCAGCTCCCTCCTCTCCACAACCTCCTCTCAGGCAGTTGGAGAGAGCAATGAGGTCTCCCCTCAGCCTCCTCTTCTCCAGGCTGAACCCCCCCAGCTCTTTCAGCCGCTCCTCTTGTTCTCCAGCCCCTTCACCAGCTTCGTTGCTCTTCTCTGGACTCGCTCCAGAGCCTCAACGTCCTTCTTGTGGTGAGGGGCCCAGACCTGAGGGAGCTGCGCAGCCAGACCAGGCTCCATCACAGCTACTGGTCTAAGAACTTTGCTCCAGACTGTCCGCAGGACCGAGGGTCCTAAATCAGACCAGAGCTGTGAGTTGTTAATTGTCTGAGGACAACCATGTCCGTGCCGCTGCCGAGAGGGAAGTCCTGTGTCCCCAGCTAAGCACCCTCATCCCCTTTCTCGGGCTGACAGCAGGGATCCCGCGGTCAAAGCAAACCCTCATGGCCAATACTAACTCCTTATTCTTTTCTCCTTTGCCGATTCCCTTTTTGTTGGACTCTCACCCAACTGGGTGTATGGTTGCGTAACGAAAGGAGAGGGAATTCAGAGCCCGAGTGTGGAAGAGCAGCGTTTCTGATTGCAACACCACACCCTCTACCGCTGTTTATTTCGGCCTTGGAAAAACCCATCTGACTCAGGGGTGTGATGGGTCATTATAGCCAAGACCATTTATTCAGTTCTGAAATGTGAATCTGTACACAAGAAAGAAAAACACTATGGAGAGAACCCCTAAATATCCTTATCTGGGATTGTATCAATCCATCTGTTCCTTGTTTCATTATTTCCAGAACTACTAATCTCAGAAGGATTTTTTTTCTTGGCATACATCACAGAGCCTACAACAATGAGACAGAAAACAAGGCTTCAGGCAAAGGCAAATAACACTGGCTAGAAATCCTGCCCTCATTGCTAAACTGCACTACAGTAACACTTGCAGCTCTCCCAGCATCCAAGCTTCACACTGGGACTGGGCAAAACCAAAGTATTTAACTTCCAGGACCACTGAGGTGGTATCACCGAGTTTAGCCCCCTGGTCACAGTGTCCCTTAAGTCACTGACTTATGTACTAGTTTTATCCACTTTATATAACAGTGAAGTTGCACTATGGAGCAGAGAAAACTGCTACGTAGAAATGTAACGAACTTGTAAGACTTGGTTTTGTAAGACTCTTGGTTGAGGAATATTCAAACGCATGACAAAGCAGCCCCAAAATCCATCTTCAAATTCTCACTTGCAGGTTTTTCAGAAGCAACCTTTGCATTTCTTATTATAAATCCCAGTATCAGAGCAAACCGTTTCTCAACAAGGTCTTCATTCACAAATAAGCAGGGTAGGAAAGGAGAGACAATCATTTTCACTTCTATTTCACTTCTAATGGCCTCAAGCTCCACCAGGGGAGGTTCAGGCTGGACATTAGGAAAAAAATTTTCACAGAAAGGGTCATTGGTCCCTGGCAGAGGCTGCCCAGGGAGGGGGTTGAGTCCCCTTCCCTGGAGGAGTTTAAGGGACGGGTGGACGAGGTGCTAAGGGTCACGGGTTAGTGTTTGATAGGAATGGTTGGAGTCGATGATCCGGTGGGTCTCTTCCAACCTGGTTATTCTATGATTCCATGATCCCAGATCAAACTAATGGGGCTTCTTTCATAAGCAAACAAGTAGTTTTGAAAATAAGATTTTGAGGAGTACTTAGCTGAGGGCTAATACCGTTACCACTGAAACCAGAGAAAGTTAAATATTTACGTCTGAAATGAGATACATCCAGTATCGGTCAAACATGACACAGAATGTGCTATTGTGAACGCTGTGATTGCGATGCACGGGCTCGGTTAGTGGTAAATCAGATCCTAGTGGCAGCCCCTGATCAGACAATTAAAGCAAAGCTGCTCTCTAAACAACCCAGTATTTTACTGGGACTGTTTGGTTCTGTTCCACCTGTTGTACCTGCGGCGTTCGTTAAACCCTTCCTGTCCTGCTGTCTGCTTCCCACGTGCCCATGACCGTGTTCTTCAGGATCTGAGCTCCCGCCGCGTGCTGCATTTTGTAATTGCTGGGCTCTAATCCCCGACTTCCACTGCAGCCTTGCCAAGACAGCTCAGTTAGTTTAAATAGCGAGCAGCAGCATGAAGTACACTAATTTTCTTTCTGCTTGTACTAACTCCAACTACAAATGTATCTCAGTGGGTTCTATTTTCAGACTACGTTTTTTTCCCCTCGCGTTAGGAAATTCAGATCTATTCATCTAGAAAGGTTTAGGAGGAATTGAGGAGAAGAAACTATTCGAAATATATTGTTCTATGAGCATGCTCTCACCTGAAATAACATAAACTTAGAGTTTAGCTGCGTTGTTGTACTTGTACGGGGTCCGTTATCAGGGACCGGGAGAGCGAATTTTGGACTGAGCCACATCAAAGTAAGGCTGCTCCAGGGCAAGGGGGAAGCTGATGACTCAACAGCATCAACAGCCTCATGTTCTGACTCATTAACTGCTCCAAACGGGGCCACCGCTCACACTGCCCTGGAGAACATCCAGTCATCGCTTCCGGCTCCACCACCACCGCTCAACACGGGGAAATCTGTTCACATCTCTGCTACCAGAGCCAAGGCATTGCCCAACTTTTCTCTGTCCCTCGTAAACAAAAGAAAAAAAGGGACAAAAGGGAAGCTTGTCTGAAGTCAGAGTCCACTCACAGCGCTGTGACACTGCAGGATGCAGCAGATACACTTTTGTACAGATGGAAAGTTTTTTAAATTTAAGAAAGCTACCCTGGGGCCACGACATCCCAGCCTATTGTGTGAGCTTGCTCACAGTCCTGCAGCACAATTTCTGGTAAATAAAGCCAGAGCCAAGCCACACAGGGTTTCAGTAACCATTGCCCTGCAGGACCTAGCAGCAAAAGAGAAACTGTATGCAAGCTTTTAGAGCCTTAAAAGCTTACTTTAAACCATACCAGTAGAAAATGATCTATTGACACAAGCCACAGATGCTCCCAGTAACCCCAGGAGGAGCTCGCCCCTCCTGCCGCGCTCAGATGGGGTTTCATGCAGGGCTCCTTCTCACAGGGCAAGGCGGTTCTTCCCTGGAGTGACTGTGGCCCTCCAGCTCCTCCTGATGAAAACAAGCTTTATTATCGCAAGCCAGCTGGCCCAGGACTCTCGAGTGGCCAGGACCCACACGAGCAGCCTGGCTTCACCATGACCACCGGCGCAGAACGGCCCCAGCCCAAGCCTGAAGGCAAAGAGTGGAAATGAGCAAAGAAAAATTCACATTCGTTTTCATGGACGCCTTCACTTGTGCGGGGGCCAAACCCACAAGGGCACTAAGCATGAAAGGTTCAGTGGAGTTTATAGCCACGGCGTGTTTCACGGAACCCTGCAGGGGACCAACCAACCTCACAGTCACTTCTGCACCTTGCTCCTCCCCATCTTCTGCCACCTCCTCAGTCCAGCCAGTACAACTGGTTTAGGCTGCTCGAAGAAGCAAAGCCATCCAGATTTAAAATAGACCTAATCAAAATAATCATTAACATATTGCATCAGTTTAGTGCAACTTAAAGAGCGGTACAAAAGTTGGAGCGATTCATGAGTGCTGGAACTCCTCATACATTGTTTTGCGGGCCCTCGCGCTGGGCTAAGTGAAACATCGTGCTTCCCAGAGATAAAGCTTTCAGCAGAGACCTACACAGAACGTCCCCCCTGTGTGGGTGGTGAGGCTCTACAACAGCTACTTTTGGTCCTCTCATGGTTGTGCACTGTGATACCATTAGTCATGATGCAGTAATTGACAAAAATATTTTTAACATTCCCCAAAGACAACATTTATCACATCCTTCTCTTGCAACTTTATCACCTGTATCAACCGTATTAACAATTAACACTATCTACAGGACGAGTATTCTCCATTAGCCTGACATTTTCCAACATAGTCTTAAGAAAAGCTGATAGGTCTGGTTCTCTCCCAGGAACTCAAAGCAGAATGGTGCTACCTTCTTTCTTAAGACACTTTGGGAATGTACATTTATTTTTAGATGGTCCCATCTCCTCCAAGAAGATATGTGAGAAACAAGTTCTTGTAAGAAAACGTGATGCTGGTACCACACGAGAACCTAGCCAGGAGGAGTCAGAGTGTCCGGTTGGCTACAGGCACAGAGAGTTTGGCTGGCACTGGCCTATGGCACACGGCACGCTGGCAATCCTGGCAAAGGGGTAAGATTCTCCTTTCATCATGGGACAATACTTTGAAGGAGGAAAATCAGACAGTTGCAGTTTGTTCCCTGCTATTTAGCACAGGCAATCTGACTAACACATTGATGCTGCTTCGTATTTCCAAGCCTCTGGGACAGACTATGAGAGACTCTTGCTATTGCAGAGAAAAAAGAACACAGGTTTAAAGTCTTTTCTGTTTTTTTGTGGCTTTAAATCACAAACAATACATGAGGTGGCTTAAGGTCACGATTCAATCCTGACAGATTGTATTAAAAAATGAGGAGCAGGTAGCCTACACTTGGCTAAGAGAATATGCCCGTGTTTTCCCAGCCACGGCACTGCTGGAAGGAGCAGCCTACCAGGCATGGCACGCTCTTGCCTTTTCTTTTGTGTCAGCCCCAGGAGCCACATTTTCATAGAATCATAGAATCACCAGGTTGGAAGAGACCCACCAGATCACCAAGTCCAACCACTCTCATCAATCACTAACCCATGTCCCTCAGCACCTCGTCCACCCGTCCCTTAAACCCCTCCAGAGAAGGTGACTCAACCCCCTTCCTGGGCAGCCTCTGCCAGGGACCAATCACCCTTTCTGTGAAACATTTTTTCCTAATGTCCAGCCTAAACCTTCCCTAGTGGAGCTTGTGGCCGTTTCATAGGTTTTTGGTCTGACAAAGTTGTACAACTTCTCTCTCTGAAGGGGAAACCATTTGACCATTCTTGGGGTACTCTCCAAGCGCTCCCTGGCGCTCCCGATCCAGCCCCCGTCCCCAGCTGCCACGAAGCGCTCCGGGGCCATGGATAGCTGGGAAACAACTGGTGGGAGGCAGCCAGAACAGCTGTGACGTATTATTTTCTACCCAGCATTTTAATTATCTGCTGACATTACTCACTGTTACTCAGGAAAGCAAAGAGTTTGCCTCATTCAAAGCCCTAACTTCAGTAGAACTCTGCAAATGATCACACGCGCAGGGTATACGATATGCATTATCCAGCCTGGAGAAGAGAAGGCCCTCAAGAGACCTCATAGCGACCTTCCAGTACCTGAAAGGGGCTCCAGGAAAGCTGAGGAGGGACTGTTTACAAAGGTTTGGAGTGATAGGATGAAGGGCAATGGGGATAAACTGGAGAGGGGCAGATTTAGACTAGACACAAGGAGGAATTTCTTCACAATGAGGGTGGTGAGGCCCTGGAACAGGTTCCCAGAGCAGGGTGGCTGCCCCATCCCTGGAGGGGTTCAAGGCCAGGCTGGATGGGGCTTGGAGCCCCTGATCCAGTGGGAGGTGTCCCTGCCCGTGGCAGGGGTGGGACTGGATGCGCTTTGAGGTCCCATCCAACCCAAACGACACTATGATTCTCTGAAGAGAAGAGCCCTGTGAGACTGAAGAGCTTAAACCCGCATACTATGGATTGCATTTATACTGATTACTTCAACAGTGGGAAAGAAAAAGAATCCATCTTTCATTGCATCCCTAAAAGCACACAAGCACATACAAACACCACTCTCTCCCAATCACTTCTCCTTCCAGCACGCAGACATCGATAACTAACGTTCAATAGCTCAGCTGCTCATTCCCATAGCAGCTTCCAGTGACCGTCTGCACAATTTCAATCTGCAGGTTTCACTCATAACATTCACAACGCTTGCTTTTTCAGACGCCGATAATGTTTCATGAAAGTTTCATGAAGCTTTAACGAGGAGACACGATGTAATTATTAAACGGCTTGAACCACGGACTTTGTTCTCCTGCATGTTCATCATAATTTCTAATCTGGAAGCTGGAACATTAACAAAGTATTTGAATATTTATTATCCTATGCTAAGCACTAATTAAAATAACTTCTTCAGTGAAAAGAGTTGCTCTTTTCCCGAGTTCGTTTCAGCATTATTTGCCGCTGTGAAGAGGACTTTAAGAATGTCCTGCTAAGCTTCCCTGGAACTGACTGATTCCATTGTTAGTGTACGCTGGGGACTTAAAAAACATTAAACGAGTTATACAAATGGAAACAAAACACTCTTTGAGTTCTATTGACAACTTAACCTTTAGAATTTGGATGAAATCCCAATTCTTGAGAGAAAATAAAAAAAGGGCACTGAATGATACCATTCTACAGAACATTCTTATGGGATTTTTTAGATGTATACAATATATAACACATTGCTGCATTTGTTTACTGGATGAGTGCCCGTAGCGCTCATATTTAAAGGGACGTATTAAGGATTCTTGTAAAAGTATGTTTCTGTTACTTTGCAGGAAAATGTAATAATCTGAAGCCAAAATATTCCTTTGTGAGCGACACGTGACATTTTCAGATTCATGAAGCTACAGAAATTCGTTAAATGGGTTACAGGATGAAAAACAATTAACTGAGCCAGAGGGCTGTCATCAGGTTTCGGTGCGAGTGCCTCTCTTCACCAATGTCAGTGATCATATTTATGACCGATCAGGGTTTATATATATGAAATATAGAATGGTGCTGTCTTGTAACAAGAAAAGGAGAGGTAGCTCAATCTAATAAATATTCTTCCACCACCAAGCTGGCATTTCTAGACAATCTGTTATTATTTTAACATATTCCACATTCCAGTACAAATAAATAAATCAACAAACAAACAAAAAAAATCTCTCCAAATATGCAGAATCCCCTCATAGGGAAATAATCCAAACCTTCCCCAGGCAAGGACAGACAAACAACCTAGAACAAACAGGGCATAAAATTCCTATCTAGTTATAGAAAAATTCCCCTTTAAAGTTCTACCCTATTGCCGGAGCCGAGGAATGTAGAATCATAGAATAGTTTGGGTTGGAAGGGACCTCAAAGCCCATTCAGTTCCAACTCCCTGCCATGGGCAGGGACACCTCCCACTGGACCAAGCTGCTCCAAGCCCCATCCAACCTGTCCCTCCCCAGCTTTCCTGGAGCCCCTTTCAAGTACTGGAAGGTCGCGATAAGGTCTCCTTGGAGCCTTCTCTTCTCCAGGCTGAACAAGCCCAACTCTCTCAGCCTGTCCTCGTATGGGAGGTGCTCCAGCCCTCCCACCATCCTTGTAGCCTCCTGTGGACCTGTGCCACCAGCTCCATACCCTTATGTTGATATGGAAGTTTACATGTGTTTATCACCCCTTTGCTTTTAAATTTCAAGGTCAGCTTACTACATAAAGGTTTAATAAAGAAATGATTCCTTTTCCAGACAGCTCTGCTTATCCACTGCCTTCTGCTCACACCGCTGTTAACTCGTGTTTCTCATTCTCACCGGACAAACATACGATTAGGTTATAAATAACTTTGTCAGGACTTTCTTATAAAATTTTGACTCCCAGAATACTGGTTCCAGCTCTTCAGAACGTTTTAGCACGCAAACGTCAAGAGGCGTCCTATTTCTATTCCTTTTTCTCTTTGCAATTGGCTAACAGAGGAATGGAGCTTATGAGATGGAAGGCAGAAATAGAGCCCAAATAGGCTCTATTTCTGCCTTCCATCTCATAAGCCGGTTAGTTCCCATGGAAGAAAAGGCAGTACAAACAGCCACAGCAATCACCAGAGTTCACAAAGTTGGCCTTCAACAATCGCACACGACTGTGTATCCAGGAAATCCTGCCAGACAGTCACTGTTTGCAAATGCCTGGGAAACGTGATAGTTTGCCATGAAAAACAGATGAAAAGCAGGATCTGGTTAGAAGACCAAGTCTTTGCCCAAACAAAACCTTTCCAAAATAAAGAAACAACGTCTGGTAGCTGACAGCTGACCTCAGCAGAGGAAGGGTGACAGTTCTGCACTGGTGCTCTCTCGCCGTAACTTGAGAGTTTACCAGGATGAGAAATAAGATTTAGCTGAACTTAAGGAATGGTCGTCAATTCTGACACTGTGGCAATATTCTGATTGAATGCAGTCTATTTGAAAGGACTCGCACTGGTGAGACCGCTCCTCGAATCCCGGGGTCAGTTCTGGGCCCCTCACCACACGAAGGATGTTGAGGCTCTGGAGCGAGTGCAGAGAAGAGCAACGAAGCTGGTGAAGGGGCTGGAGAACAAGAGGAGCAGCTGAGAGAGCTGGGGGTGTTTAGCCTGGAGAAGAGGAGGCTGAGGGGAGACCTCATCGCTCTCTCCAACTACCTGAAGGGAGGTTGTGGAGAGGCTGGAGCTGGTCTCTTCTCCCAGGGGACAGGGGACAGGACGAGAGGGAATGGCCTCAAGCTCCACCAGGGGAGGTTCAGGCTGGATATTAGGAAAAAATGTTTCACAGAAAGGGTGACTGGTCCCTGTCAGAGGCTGCCCAGGGAGGGGGTTGAGTCCCCTTCCCTGGAGGGGTTTAAGGGACGGGTGGACGAGGCGCTGAGGGACACGGGTTAGTGATTGATGGGAACGGTTGGACTCAATGATCCGGTGGGTCTCTTCCAACCTAGTTATTTTATGATTCTATGATAAATCTGTCTTTTAAAAATTGAAGTACAAATGTGGACAAGTGAGACTGCCCTTAGGCTGAGAAAATGTACAAGAACATCAGATATTTACCGATGCGAGTGCCCCCACAGCGAGGCGCTCTGGCTGATGCAAAGTGCGAGGCCACACTGTTTTGAGGATCACTGGTACCAGCATGAGAAGTCGTGGGCATTCCGAAGGAAAATACTGTGCCGTATTTGAAAGGAATAATGCTGCGCATCATTAGCAGCATCATTAACTACTGCATGGATGTGGCTGCCCCATCCCTGGAGGGGTTCAAGGCCAGGTTGGATGGGTCCTTGGGCAGCCTGGTCCAGTGGGACGTCCCTGCTCATCACAAGAGGGTTGGAACTTGATGATCTTCAAGGTCCCTTCCAACTCAAACTACTCTGTCACTCTATGAACTACATTATTGGCAGTTTAGACACAGAACCTCAGCCTAATCATTTATTAAAGCAAACGAGAGTGATTGATCATTAATTAAAAAACATTAAGAAGGCAGTGTCATAGAATGTTATAAAATTCCATAATAAGCCATTTCAAATCTAATAATCATTAAAATCCAATAGGGACAAAGAATTTTAGATAAGCTGGTTACCAGGACGACAGCCTCCCTTTATTTCAATGTGACTTATTAAATAAATGAGGAATTATTTCACAGTAACACAGAATATCCCGAGTTGGAAGGGATCCACGAGATCATCTAATCCAACTCCTGACTCCATGCAGGGCTAGATAGTTCAACCAGGTACCTGACGGCAGCCCCAACACTTCTTGAACGATGGACTTGGGGCCGTGACCACTTCCTTGGGGATTTTGTCCCCGTGTTTAACCACTCTCTCCATGAAGAACTTTTTCCCAGTATCCAATCTGAACTCCTCCTGATGCAGCTTTAAGCTGTGACCCCATCACCAGCTCCTCCTCTCACTGCACAGACCTTTGGTGCTCCTCAGACATCATGCCCTCTACTCCTCTCACCACCTTTGTTGCTCTCCTTTACAATTTCACACTGTAAATAGTTTCGATAGACTGTATTTTACTGAGTTCAAAGCCTTAAAATCATTTATGGTCTTTAAAAAATAAAACAGAAGGCAAAGAATTTGTAATATCCAAATTAAATTATATAACAAATGAAAAGGAACCAAAAATAAACTACTAAGAGGCAAAAGAAACTTTGTGAGAATGCAAATTAAGATGAGCTGCAAGATGCTCTGCCATATTAATGATGATTTCGTGATGTTTTCTTGGCATACTGAGTTCATGAAGAGGAATAAAGCAGTTCTACTTAAAAATTTGGCTGGTAAAATTTAACCATATATTGGTACTTGCATAATTTATGTTACTGAAGGCAGTCACACTATTACCTGACTGAGAGGCAAGAGTAACCATCCCTTATTTTTGTTTCCAATTCAGGTTCTATGAGCCAAAACGAAATCACACTCTCTTCTTCTTAGGGTACGACTGAACTGATGCACATCAGATCTCGTGGGAGGCGTCCCTGCCCATGGCAGGGGGTTGGAATTGGATGATCTTTAAGGTCTTTTCCAACTCAAACTATTCTACGATTCTATGATCTCTGCCTCTGCATCACCGCTGAAGTCAGAGCGCGCTGACATTCCTGCCAGGGCAGGGAAGAAAACGGAGCCGTTTCCCTTCTCAAAACCAGCCTCTGCATTGGGGGTCACGTCAGAGCAAGCAGGGGGAGGTCACCTACCGTCTGGCTGCTTATCAGACCCTTATCTCCACAAGTCAAAACAGCAGCAGGAATGAAGGGCTAACGGAGCAGCAGCACTCTGCTCCAAACACGGAGGGAACCGAGCCACAGCTGAACCTCAGGACCTAGAGGGGCTCCCTGGAGGCTGCTGCCAACAGAACCACCAATAAGGAAGGAAAAATTACTTTCTACGCTTTGCTTTTAAGATCTGATGTCTCGCTCATCTGCTGGGCTCAACTGACTGTACACGCTCTACTTTTTCCTCTCTAAGGCCACGGTATCTCCTGCTACCAAGGATATTCCTGTGCTCTATTTCCACTGAAGTCACAGCCAGTATGTAAAGCCGATTCCTGTCAGACAGATTACCTCACAAAACACTATCTTATGCACATACAAATAAAATGAGATAAGCACAAAAAGAAACTTGAATGGCTGGGTATTTTTTTCTCCTGCGAATTAATTGCTTTCGCTGCCACAAACTCCTGATCCTGGCTAAGCGTGGAGCCATCAATCGCCTTTGGACCTTCCAGACCCTGAGACACGAAGGTAAATAAATGACCTAAGACAAATAACAACTTAATACTTCGGTATGATTATTGTTCCCTCCCCAAGCTTTTTCTACACACTTTCTAAACGCGTTAGACACCAACAGACAAAACCCAACAATATTCCACTCCAAGTTGTTTCTTACAGAGATCTTCCTCAAAAACAGACAAGTGCATGGTTTTCTACCAAAGCTGAACACCGGGAGAAAAACTCAAATCAGACTTTTCTTCGCATTCAATGTGAGATTCATATTCCATGTAACAGCTTCTGCCGGGAATTCCAGGATTTAATCAACATTCTGCATGTCACCCAGCGAGAGAGAGCGGCTTTGAAAGACTGGGCTGGAAAATAAAACGCTATTTTGTGCCTGTAAATTAGTTTTGGTCTCTACAATTAAATGTTATCTTAAATTAGGCATTTGAAGTGTACAGTTGACTGGCTGTGCCCACAAATCAGACAGCCAGATTATGAATTCCTTTTTTTTATTTTACTAGAGACAAACTTGGAACCTTGAAGCTACAGATTCGGTCATCGTTGCACAGGCAACCTCTCATAACTAGGAGAAAGAATTGATCACCAAAGTTTACAAGGCTACCCATCCCTGGAGGTGTTCAAGGCCAGGTTGGATGGGGCCTTGGGCAACTTGACCTAGTGGAACATGTCCCTGCGCATCACACGCTGGTTGGAACTGGATGATCTTTAGGGTCCCTTGCAACCCAAACTATTCTACGATTCTATCTGCAGCACATAAACGCTGACGAGAAGACAGCATTTCTATATTCAGAATAAGCTCAGTGCTGTGCAGAAAGGAAGGTACAAGAACACATGAGAAGGTGACAGAAAGCACCTGGGTGTTTATTAACTGCGAACTTTGCATCCTGTGTAGTAGATGAGTCAACAAGCCAGGGAAATAATATGGAAGAGGATAATTAAAGACAGCTTTGGCTGCCAAAATAAAGGTTGTAGAAAGAAAGAAAAACTGGACTTACTAAAGAAGCAGGAAGCTTCATAGAAAGAGAATTAGGTTAATGGGCCTGGTTACTATAAACATGAACGATGAAGACGGGGGGAATAAAAGATGGGTTGAGAAGTCAGAATTGTTCAGATACTAAGTTGCTTGCAAGGTGTACAAGAGTTTCAAGTCGCTGTGATCCTGCATGTCTGGCTTCTCTTTCTAAAGAATGAGGTACTAGTCATCTCATCTGTAAAAAAAAAAAAAGCTTAAAAGGCCAGCAAGCACCTCCAGAATGTAATGGAATGAAGATCAGCAAGAGTTATTCACCAGACCTCGCAGCGAGGAAAATTAAACCTCTGAGTGTCCTGCACGGCCATGACTGCAAAGCTCAGGAACTGCACTGGCTCACTTTTTCTGTCTGTGAGCAGCCATACAAACAATTTCTGATGAATACTCATACTTCTCTTTCCTTTTTCTCCAAAGCAAAAATCCCTCCTGATAGGGATCAGCTGTTTGCTCTTGGATGCCAAAAGTCGTGGACTTTAATCCAAAGCTCCAACTGATTTCAGTCAATATTTTACCGAGTGAGAGCCAAACCCACCAAGTCTTATTAACCCACTAAAACAAATCCTTAGTATTTTTATTAATGATATAATCTAGACATGGTTGTTCTACCAAACTCCTCTGTCTTGCTTCTGCTGAAGGTGATAAACCATCACTGACGTCAGGGAAAGTAAGCAGTGATCATCTGGAGCAAGATAACGCAGAGCATACCCTCAAAGACATTTTCTTCTTTATTCTGGACCCTCAAAGACATTTACTTCTTTATTCTGGACCTCTCAATAGCCAAAGGAACACCGAGAGTGCATTGCTGAATTATATAGTCTTAAAAGAATAGCTCTTACTTATTAACTTCCAAAAGAAGAGGGATTTCCTAAGGCTTTATTAACAGTTCTTTCACTAAAGAAAAGCTGCCAGTTAACAGTAATGTGACTGCTAACAATAAGATGAACAAGCAAGTTAAACAAACCCTGTAGCAATTAAATACTGCATTCGTCAGCAATCAAACAAAAACCTTCCGGGCTGAAAGTTTAGCGAGGTCTTCAAAATTCTCTTGTAAAGATGTACAGAAAGTATTGTAAAAATAAAAGCGGTGTCTCAACGGCGGCGATCTCATTCTCCCTCTTAAAGGAAAGCCTCTAAAGGCTTTTGTACTCATCTACATCGCTAGCACCACCCCTAACACTGCAAGAATTACAAAATACGACTTTTGTATTGCAGCAGAGAAGCATTTAATGAGGGCTGAGAACCAGCCCTCCTACACGTTAGCTAGAAATAAATAAACTATTGAAACGCTCTGTAAGTGAAGAGAAGCAGCAATTGTTTAAAGTGCGTAGATGTCTCTGAAAAGGGATCTCCTTCCACTAACTCCCATTTAGGGCATTTAAACTAAAATATTATTCATTGATAAATCTTTTTTTTACTGAGAGAAAGAAATTATTTGTACCTTAGCAGTTCCGTTTTTTACAAACCTGAAGAAAAAGATTCTGAAGATTTTTAGTAACGATGGCATAACTCAGCAGCAAGGAAAACCCGAGTTTCACATGCTCAAAATACAGGCTGCTGTGCTGAACCTGCTTTAATTCGAGGTTTTCACATGTGTAGGTGTTTCTTCTGTTTTGTTTGGATCTTTTTTTACAAGCTCATCTGAAATTGTTCTCCACGTGAGGCTCAGATAATACAAGGAAACCAGTAAAACTGTAACAGCCCCCTCAATATCTAACAGAGAGTTACTTTCAGTTTGCTTTCTGCCTTTATAAATTCAATTGTAAGTAATAGTATTCATTTCTTTTTCAGCCTGCCTTCTTTACTGCTTCCTGTTTTTCCTAGAAAAATGAATCAGACATTTGTTTCTTCAAGATAAAAAAGACCCCTGGCAATATTGTTCTAGCGGAGGCCATCCCGACAGAGAAAGGAAATGTTCATGAGACAATATCCTCAGCGACAGGCTTGCTGTTGGTAAAGCAAACCAGACAGCATCCGAAAACTACTCAAATAAATGTAAACCTGTCCCTGTATCTACGGGAAAAGCAGCACGAAATGGAAACCAACAGGACTCCTGTTTCTTCATTACGTCCCCATTTGGTTTATACGTAAGCTTAAGCTTATGTGTCATGTCCAGTTCTGAAATCCCCAACGTAAGAAGGAGATGGAGGTGTTGGAACAGAGGAGGCTACAAGGATGACGCGAGGGCTGGAGCACCTCCCGTACGAGGACAGGCTGAGAGAGTTGGGGTTGTTCAGCCTGGAGGAGAGAAGGCTCTGAGGGCACTTTAGAGCGACCTCCCAGTGCCTGAAGGGGCTACAGGAAAGCTGGGGAGGGACTGTTCACAAAGGCTTGTGGTGATAGGATGAGGGGAATGGGAATAAACTGGAGAGGGGCAGATTTAGACTGGACATAAGGAAGAATTTCTTCATGATGAGGGTGGTGAGGCTCTGGAACAGGTTTCCCAGGGAAGTTGTGGCTGCCCCATCCCTGGAGGGGTTCAAGGCCAGGCTGGATGGGGCTTGGAGCCCCTGATCCAGTGGGAGGTGTCCCTGCCCATGGCCGGGGTGGGACTGGATGGGCTTTGAGGTCCCTTCCAACCCAAACCATTCCATGATTCTATGCAAAGTCAAATTTTGAGACAAGAACTGTTGCAGCATGCAGAACTTATTTTTTATCATAACAAAATAGAATGCAGAGGAAAAAAAAAAAAAAGCCTACATTCCAGTCACTGCTGAAAAGCAGTTATCTAACAATATGCTGTGCTGGGGTGAGACAAATGGAGGCATCAGTGAACAAAATCTGCTTATTCATCATGTCAACAAGGTTATTTTAATGAACATCAAAAGCCAAGCACATCTGGCGAAAATCCTAGCTGCGAGCTCTCCATGCTGAGACCGTTATTGAACACATCAGTACCCCGATCCCCTTGCTTCAGCTGTTGGTAGGAAACAAAAATCATCACTTTTGCTACTAATAAGAGAAATTCCAAAGGGAAAAACCTTGGAAAGTAAACTTTTGCCCCACCTTGGCAAGGGTTAAGCATTTAAAACAGTTTTGTTGCTGATAGAAGTTACAGAGAGTTTGAAAGCTCTCAGATCAACAATGACAATCTAAAACTTTGAAGCCCATCTAGCGATTTGAGGAGCCTCTTTGGATAAATGAGGAATACTAGCAACATCAGATAATAAGAAATAAAAGCTAGAAATAATATTTGAACTGTTAAATTATTATACGAAATACTCTTATTTGTCCTACACAGTTAATGGGAGACAATTTTCCACACAATCTGTAAAATTAATAAACCAACTACACAGACTGAAGACATCAGAGACTGCAAAACATATCTCCTACATGCCAGTGATAAAATGCATCATAGGTGGCATCTCCCATGCTAGAGCACATCAGCAGTTAGGGAACCAGCAGGCTGGAATAGGGAACACAGATTCTCTAGGGGCTTTCCTGGCTTTCACCTCATCTTCTCTGCACTTGGACATGGACCAAAATGCAATCGCAGTCATAGAATCATAGAATAACCAGGTTGGAAGAGACCCACCGGATCATCAGTCACTTGCTACCAAGAGGCAAATAGTGTCACGAGCACAAAAGGGAACTCCAAGATCAAAATCCCACCACGGAGTCATTAGGGTCTCTCCATAGTTGTTCAGGATCTGCCCACGGCAGGTGGGTTGGAACTAGATGATCTTGAAGGTCCTTTCCAACCTGAACTATTCTATGATTGGTCCTGTGGTCTTTTCTGAGTAAGGACACAAGAACAAACCCATCAATTCTAAATTTAAAGTTCTGAGATTCTCTTTCCTCTTCAGGAAGACAAGAAATGGAATTGTTCCCATTGATCTTCCATGGAAAGGCAAACTCTCACAGACTCCAGGGCTCTAAGAATGACCTGCAGCATCCCAGCAGAGTCCTGACACGCACTCCATCCTCACCAGGAGCTCGAGCACCCGCGCAGCAACACACCGAGTCCTTTTTCTTTGCAACAATCAAAGTTAACGCTCACCAGTTTTTTTTTGGAAAGCATCTTTTCTGAGAGAAACGTTTCATCGTGCCAGGAAATTACCTAATTACATGTTGTGCAACCCTTTTTTTTAGATTGCAGCGGCGATAGAGACACTTTTAAAATCTATCAAAACAGCTAAGCCTCTGCCTTTCCATTACATCAGCTTGGTTTTTCTGCTGACTTATAAAATAAACACAGAAGAACAAGCTCAAGAGCACTTCTGAAACAACAAGAAATCCCTCTGAGGTCGTCTTTAAAGAAATAGTTTAAACCAGTATCCCAAGCACTGAAGCGAACTACTAAATCCAACCTTAAGTGTTTGTCCAATTCGGTGTAGCTGGGTGAGACACTGAAAAAAGTGACCTGTCACCTTGTGTCTCGGACTTCACCGAGATCCCTATTTTACCTTTCCAGATGTAAATTAAAAACAAGATAACCAGAACAATAACAAGCGATCCCAAGGGAGGAAAAACACAGCATTTTGGCAGGGTGACCTTTAGCTGAGGCTCCACCACAGCCAATCACATCCACAATCTTTGTACCAACCCTTCGCAGGGCTGGCAGAATAACTTCAAAACTGAGGGGTTTATATTCTTTACCTACTTTTGGAAAGGACTTAGAGCTAATAACATTAAAAATTAAATTAAATCTGCGTAAACAGAACATAATCAGTCATGTGAAATCATTAGCTCCAGAAATTTTCATAAATACATGCTTTTTCTTGTTTGTTTTAATTGGAATTACGCTCCTCTTTTCCCTCTTTTAATACAATGACTGATTCAACACTTTCCTGCTTTCAAGTCTGGCTGAATTTTACATGGATAATTTTTTTAATCCTGGGAACGTCACAGATCTCAAACCAGGATCATTCCCAGCTTTGACAAGACACCTTTTATGACATTCATATCTTTACTGACTACCCTCAGTGCTGAATCTTCAGCAAAACCTTGATTTCTCTTAAATGATCACTTACTGTTTCACTTTCAACAAGCTGCAAATTGCCTCGCTAGAAATCTCTTTCACTTAGTTATTCCATTTTACATTGTCCGCTCCCTGACTCTCCACCGCATCAAGTCTTTCAGTAGAAAATCAAAATGCCAAATATAAAAAAAGAATAACGAGGCACAACCCTCTGCCACCTCTAATAAAAATTAGCTTTGCCTGAAGTTATAATTTGCCATTCGGGTGATGTCAGGACTCGGAGACTGCGACGGCAGCATCCTGCAACTCAAGAAATCTTCGTTAAAGGAATGGCAATCAAACTGTTGTACTAGGAGCAAGGCTGTCAGGCCAGTTAGAAGAGCTGCAGATTGTTTATGTGCACATCGATTTAATATTTAGATGATAGAATGGTTTGGGTTGGAAGGGACCTCAAAGCCCATCCAGTCCCACCCCAGCCATGGGCAGGGACACCTCCCGCTGGATCAGGGGCTCCAAGCGTTTCTCATTAACTGCACATCCCATCAAATCCCCATTTTGGACACATGACTGTGCCATATGCGTTTGCAACAGTCTTTGTTCCTAACCTCTCAAGGCAAACGCAGTTATGTTTCTGTTTAAATATATACAGGAGGAGTAAAGTGACAAACATGATGAGTCAGAATCAAATGTGAAATGAAAAAAAAAAAAATCTTTTGAGACACTCAGTTCTGCTCTTGTAAGCTCAGAAATACTGACCTTTTACTACATTCCCCACGAAGCTGTACAGCGATGACCACAGGGTGCAGACTGTCCTCATGTACTGATGCAAATCCTGCTTTGTCCGAGCCCCCAGATATCCGATCTAGGTAAGTAGTGGCACTGCTAAGAGGCTACCGAGAAGCGTATCCACACCGTGCGTGGAACAGTTCTGTTCAACCTCCAAACCTCTTTGGGGTCTTGCTGTAGTTTCATAGAATCACAGGACAGTTTGGGTTGGAAGGGATCTTAGAATCACAGAATCACCAGATTGGAAGAGACCCACTGGATCATCCAGTCCAGCCATTCCTATCAAACACTAACCCGTGTCCCTCAGCGCCTCGTCCACCTTAAACCCCTCCAGGGAAGGTGCCTCAACCCCCTCCCTGGGCAGCCTGTTGAAGCTCATCTAGTTCCAGCCTCCCTGCAATGGGCGGGTTTCCCAAACCATAGTTAGATTTTGAGCTCCTGCTGCTGATAAAATAATCAAGAATCACCAACAACTTCACTAGGATTTTCTGATGGTTGAAGTCTGAGCTGCCCTATGGAAACACGAGCTTTGCGTCCCCTCAGAATAGTAACAGTGCGAAAGGATGCAAGCTTAGAGCGGAAGGAACAACGTCCACTGAGCAAAAGTTAGTCTTTATTTCTGTACAACATCTGCTTTGATGCGTGGGAAGTTTTCACGGACAGGAATGAGTGCTGATCAGTCCTTAATGGACGTGCCCGGCACTACTGGTACCACTGCAGATACTTCTGGGTTTTCTGCTTCAATCTTTGCCACGCTATTTCACACGAGCTACTAGAAAGTGGGAAACCATACTCCTCTAGTTTTACACACCCCAAACGAAGGCACAGAGAGATTACGTGATTTCCTAAGAACCACGCTCCGCAGCGCAACAGGAACTGCACTGCTGTTTCCATCAAGCCAGGTCAGCTTCCCAACGAATCGCCCTTCCTTCTCCTCTATAGTTGCTGCACTTAGTGGCTTCACAGGGAAGGTGAAGCCTAAGAAAACACATCTATCAGTATTTACAGAATTTGAGTCTGCTAGTGGCCTTTAAGAATCTCACGCAAACAGAGATGTCACAGTTAAAATACAGTTTTTGATTTTGGAAACGCAATATGCTTTAATACAGCCTTCAAATTTCATGACAGAAGACGGTTACTCCACTTTGCGATGCTTACACCACTGCCCACCAACCAGGAATTGAGAAATAAGAATCGTAGAATGACCAGGTTGGAAGAGACCCAGCGGATCATCGAGTCCAACCATTCCCATCAATCACTAACCCATGTCCCTCTGCACCTGATCCACCCATCCCTTAAACCCCTCCAGGGAAGGGGACTCAACCCCCTCCCTGGGCAGCCTCTGCCAGGGACCAATCACCCTTTCTGTGAAAAATTTTTTCCTAATGTTCAGCCTGAACCTCCCCTGGCGGAGCTTGAGGCCATTCCCTCTCGTCCTGTCCCCTGTCACTTGGGAGAAGAGCCCAGCTCCCTCCTCTCTACAACCAAACTTTTAATAAAAACAACATATCACAGATAGAAAAAGAAAAAAAAAAAGGATTATGGGGAAAATATCTTCATCAATAATACAGCCAGTAAGATCGAGGGCACTCTCAGCAAGTTTGCAGATGACACCAAGCTGAGCGGTGCAGTTGTCTCCCTAGTGAGATCTCATCTGGAGAATGTGTCCAGTTCTGGAATCCTCAACATAAGGAGGATATAGAACTGTTGGAACAGGTCCAGAGGAGGCTACAAGGATAATCAGAGGGCTGGGGCACCTTCCCTATGAGGCCAGGCTGAGAGAGTTGGGGTTGTTCAGCCTGGAGAAGAGAAGGCTCTGAGGAGACCTTATCGCGATCTTCCAATACCTGGAGGGGTACTCTGCTATGGTTTTGCTTATGCCCTCACTGCTGAGCTGCATGCTGTTAGCTGGGAGGAGGTGCAAGATAACCAGCTCCTCCTCAACACTGTAGTCATTTGGGTCAATGCTCAGTAATTATTTCAGGTTTAATATGTTCCTTTCAATTCTCTAAACGAGCCTGCATCTGTCTCTGCACTGTAGCTTCACTTGCACTTGCTTTCAAAATAGTCATAGGTAGAGAATACTGTGGTAGACTGCTCTCTTCCCACGTTCTACGCTCCCGAAGAGCTCAACCAGCAGTCGCAGGCGTTAGCATTCCTCCTAGGGCTGGACCGTGGCTTAATCACAGTAAAAAAGTTCCCAAATCTCAAAAAAGCCCATCTCCACCCCCACATCACACCCACCCCTCTCTCTTGAAAACGAGGGAGGAAAATGGCACAAGGCTGCGTGTTGAAATTCGGCTCACAGGACATTTCCGTTGGATTTAATTGCTTCCATACAATTTGTATCTGCTCCTCACGCTAGGCCCCAGAGCACTTAAATACGCGGTTACAAAGAAGCCCTTGTCCCCTAATAACCTCCTTAATCAAAGGGACGGAATGATGGGCAACACCAATTTTCAACTGCATCCAAAGCATCCGAGCAGGAAACAAGTCAAAGCCTCATCGCTGACTCTTCTAACACGACTGGAAGGAATGAAGAGCAAAAAGCTGGAAAGGGCAGACTTTACAGACTCCGTGCTGTCAATGCTGTTGCGACTTCAAATAATTAGGGAGCAAAGATGGTCAGGCAGATCTTCTTCCAGATGACAGAGACTGAAACCTCCTGCGAGATGGAAAGACGTTCACCAAGTGCCGTAGAAACCCAGTGAAAATGAAAAGCCCTCAGCACTTCTTAAGATCCCTTCTGCTGTGACTGAAGGTGGAATCTTTACATAAAGTCACATTAATTTTACAAAGGACACAGTTTTAAGTTCCGACTCAACGATTAGCGACGTCAGATAAGGGCAAAACCTTTTTCATACGCAAAAATATGAATTTTGGCTTGATCACCACAAAAAAAGGCAAATGGCTCTATGTCACTTCTCCTGAAATACAGGGTCGCGAGTGCGCTCGGTGAAAAGCAACTGAACTTCAAATATGACACAAAATGCAAATTTTAAGCCATGAAACAATTCACTGTCAGAGAAAAGAACTCATCACACCTTTTCACTATTACCAACTTCGTGACTCAGAGCAGTGAAACCCAGCCAAGCTTGCACTTTGTCCACAACAACCTGATCCCATTTATTGTCTGTCCACATTAACTGACCCTTATTTCTCAATTTTTTACTCCTCTGCTCTGAAAGAGGCACAAAGAAATTGAGTTACTACAGTGAAGCTTTTTTCCCCCCCCCGCGCAGACCTTGTATGTCTGGTTTTTGTTCAATTCACTGCTTCGAATGTCAGACTGAACATGAAAGTTAATCTATTAAACAGTTCAAATCAACAAAAGAAATAAAATAAATGAAACTCCATGTCGGTACCGTGGTACCAATACACTTGGGAGATAATCGCACAGAATTTTTTCAGGAAGCATGTATAACGCTGGTTAAACACACTTGCAAAAGAATCATAGAATAGTTTGCGTTAGAAGGGCTCTCAAAGATCCAGTTCCATCCACTGCAATTAATTAATATTAATTAATATTAGATATTTAGGTGGTTAAACTGAAGCGGGGCAGATTTAGACTAGACATAAGGAGGAATTTCTTCACAATGAGAGTGGGGAGGCCCTGGAACAGGTTGTCCAGAGAAGTGGTGGCTGCCCCATCCCTGGAGGGGTTCAAGGCCAGGTTGGATGGAGCTTGCAGCCCCTGATCCAGTGGGAGGTGTCTGGACCTGGATGATCTTTAAGGTCCTCTCCAACCCAAACTATTCTATGATTCTTCGCTGACACAAAACCCAGCAACAATGAAGCCTCCTGCTTCACACCTTCTTCTACAAGACCCGAAGAAAGCTACCCTGGTGTAAGGGAACCCTCCAGGACCCGCATCACATCCACGAGTAACGCTGGCATCACCGTGGATCAACATAGCGTCCTACAAGTTTACATTCTCCATGTTTTTAGCACGACTTAACAGAGGAACCGTCTCCTGCCTTGGCCACCTCCTCCCCCATTTCTCGTTGTGTAACCACATTCCTGAGGCAGAAAACCGTCTCTATTATGAACACCGGAGAGCACCAAGCACAACATCAATATGAAATAATAACAATCTCTACAGCACTAGCACAGATGGCTTTCAGGGAAAGGCTATATTTGGAAATCATTGGAGTACTTCAACTGTTTTTATTACTTATTTTGTCATTCTCAAGGGGAAAAAAGTAGTGTTCTCCCAATATTTACACGGTTTCTCTCCTCCCGGTGTCCTGCTAAGCAAGCTCATAACACACACTTGCCCATGTGTTAAATCAAGTGCTCCACGGACAGAAAGCAGCAGGAAAAATACTGAAAGTGTCCAGTAAATCAAATATCGAAACTAATCAGTCTTCCACCCCCCTGCCCCGGAGAAGGATTTACTGGCAAATACGTCCTGGTATGGCGAACGTTCACTGTAACAATTAAAACCCACAGGGTGATAAAGGGAACAGCGGCAAGAGCTCCACAGATCTGTTCAGTACAAACTCTCTGTTTGCTTTCTGGAATGAAATCAGAGTCTGGCCAAGAAGCACTGTACACACACTGAGAAAACACTAAAACCTTCGTCTTCACTTGAAATAAGAGGCTGCGCCACGTAAAAAAAAAATAAAAAATAAAACCCACAGCGGTGGCAAGTAATACTTGAAAAATTCTTGCAGAGAATATGTGTACACAGCTCCGCGTGCGGATCGATAGGAGACCGATAGCGCACAAGGGCCACACAAGGCAGGGCTCCTGTCTTTCCAGAGCCCCCCCCTTTTTTTTTTTTTTTATCAGAAAGAAATCACACTTGAATTTTTTTTCCACACACGCAGACACAGAGAAATGCTTTAGATAACAGCGCTGGAAGTGTGTTCCGAGCCGCTCCTCCAGCCCCCAGCGCTGTGCCCTGGTGTTTAATTACAGGGTGGAGTGGTCCCCCGGCTGCTTCTGTTTCTCCCAGTCATGGCCAGAAAATTCGTGCAGGAACGGACACGCAGGAGCGCGGCTGCTGCCAGTCGGAGCCGGCTCCGGGACAGGGGGGTCGCTCGCTGGTCAACGCAACCCCCATCACTCCTTTTGGTTAACAAGTCTTGAAAATATGTTTAAAGACAACAAACTGCACGCTAAACTTCAACAAATAAAGGCTCTAACAGAACCCGCTTTCGCTGCTTACTCTTAGATTGCTTCTCAAGTTTCTTTTGCTCATGCCTGCAAACAAATCTTTAGCGTCGAGCTGGAAGGAAATGGCAATTTTATTTTCATAGAATCGTAGAATAGTTTGGGTTGGAAGGGACCTCAAAGTCCATCCAGTCCCACCCCGTGTCGTGGGCAGGGACACCTCCCACTAGACTAGGTTGCTCCAAGCCCCATCCAACCTGGCCTTGAACCCCTCCAGGGATGGGGCAGCCACAATTTCCCTGGGCAACCTCTTCCAGCACCTCACCACTCTCATAGTGAAGAAATTCTTCTTTACGTCTAGTCTGAATCTGCCCCTCTCCAGTTTATCCCCATTGCCCCTCGTCCTGTCACCACAAGCCTTTGTGAACAGTCCCTCCCCAGCTTTCTTGTAGCCCCTTCAGGTACTGGAAGGTCTCTATAAGGTCTCCTTGGAGCCTTCTCTTCTCCAGGCTAAACAATCCCAACTCTCTCCACCTGTCCTCACAGCTGAGGTGCTCCAGGAGTATAGGAAAATGTAACCTTGCACGTCTGGCTTGAGCACAGAGGATTTTCAAGCCCACCATCTGACTTAAACCCTGTACGTTATTGCACGTAGTTTTAAATGCTGCTCTCCATAAACAACTTTAAACTTCCGCAGAAAGTTCTGTTTTCACCTGCAAAACATTACACCGCTTGTAAAATGTTTTCATGAGCGATCACTTTATAGCCCAAAGCACTCAGGTATAAAGAAATGCGTTACAGGTATAAAGAAATAAATTATTCTGATTCATTTTTATAGAAGTGAGAAAAGTTCCATTAGACAAAACTGGGGAAACAAGGCTATCTTAGGTAACAATACCTATAGGATAAAAACTTTACTTTATATAGAAAAGGGATGTTGTGAATCAGAATATTACTGTTGACAGGAGTTGGAAAAAAAATTAAAGACCCTTTGGGGTTTTATCTGTGCTTGGTTTTGGCCTCAACAACAGAAACGCATCAACTTGGAAAACTCTGTGCCTATTGCAGAAATGTGTGACAGGAAGGTGAAACCACAGGAGGTCACTTTGATATTGGTAAAAAACCAAGCAGCAAAGATGATGTTCCATGTTTAGCCAGAGGCATTTGAAAACGCCTGCTGGGCAAGCCCTGGCAGCAATGGATTCAAGATATTTATTTACGAATGAGCTGTTAGGGTGCTCCTGTCAGTCAGCGGCTGCTTCTCCCCCCCGATCTACTGAGAAAAACACATGCAAAGTGCAGAGCCATGAGGTCTTCTCCTTCAGGAGATAAACCAGATTAACAAAAAAACCTCCTGAATTCGGACCCTGGTACGTGTCCACCCGCACTATAAACTACAGGCGGTAACAGAGAATCACAGAATCACCAGGTTGGAAGAGACCCACCGGATCATCGGGTCCAACCGTTCCCATCAATCACTAACCCATGTTCCTCAGCATCTCGTCCACCCACCCCTTAAACCCCTCCAGGGACGGGGACTCAACCCCCTCCCTGGGCAGCCTCTGCCAGTGCCCAGTGACCCTTTCCATGAAGGATTTTTTCCTGATGTCCAGCCTGACCCTCCCCTGGTGGAGCTTGAGGCCATTCCCTCTCGTCCTGTCCCTGTCCCTTGGGAGAAGAGCCCAGCTCCCTCCTCTCCACAACCTCCTTAGCCTGCAGCAAGGCAGGAGGAAAGGAAACAGATTGTTGGGCTTTACTAGTAACTCCGAGCGTGACAAGCAGCAAAAACCTAAACCGAGCAGAGTAGTTTGAAGACCAGGCACTTGAGCAATCCTTCAGATTCTAAAGCCACAAGGCAAAGACGTCATTATAGGATCCTGTGAGCTGTGCGTGCATTCGTGTTTCTGAACACCACATAGAATCACCAGGTTGGAAAAGACCCACCGGATCATCGAGTCCAACCATTCCCATCAGTCACTAACCCATGTTCCTCAGCGCCTCGTCCACCCGTCCCTTAAACCCCTCCAGGGAAGGGGACTCAACCACATCTTTCTCCTTGCACACTGTCTATATGCCAGTTATTATGGCTAGATACACGCACACAGTTACTGCTCCAGTTACAGCTCCAGTTACTGCTTTTCCAACTGGGAAGGCTGCAGTCAGTGGTCTCCTGCCACCCTGGCAGTGTCCCCCGCTCCATATCCTGAGGCAGATGCTTCTGATTTCATCAATAAACATTTTGTCACTGTGTATTGACCGGGCTAATAAGCACAACTGAACCCGCAATGGATCTGGAGCAGAGATACAAAATCCATCCAAAGAGAGCCCCATGCCCTCCCCACGCATCGCAACCCCCTGCACGTTCCAGGCCTTTTAAACTGCTTTGAACCGAATTCCAAGTGCCATAAATAACACACCCCGGCCAGAAGGGAGAGGCCGTGGTGTTACCACGCTTCCTAAACCTGTCGCTAAGATAAGGACGCTATAAATACATGACACCCCGCTCCTCCCGCAGCCGGGCAGCCGAATCCCCCGGGATCCCCGCTCCAAGCAGCTGCCACGGGGTCTGCAGATGGGATGTGGGGTTCCCCCACCCATCACTTGTTTCACCTCCACAGAGGTGTTCAAGGTCAGGGTGGATGGGGCTTCAAGCAACCAGATCCCCCAGGGAACGAGATGGGCTTGAAGGACCCTTCCAACCCAAACCATTCCATGATTCTATGATTCTACAGACAGGTCACTGAAGGACCATTCCAATCCAAACCATTCCACGATTCTGTGATTCTACGGACAGGTCACTGAAGGACCCTTCCAACCCAAACCATTCCACGATTCTGTGATTCTACGGACACGACACAGACCGCGTCTTCTTCCCACACTCTGCAAAACTCCCTGGAGCAACTACTACCAAAGTCATTTTTGAAAAAAAAAAACAAACAAACCAATTGGTTTCTGAATCTCAGACGTGTGGCCAAGCACGAAAGACGCATGGAACCCGCAGCTTCCAGGGGGTTCTCCCCCAGCTCTGGAAGCGCCCCCCAGCCCACATCCCCTCGCTCGCCTGCCTCTCCTTCTGCTGGGGCTGGAAGGAGCTTCTGCCCTGGGGTTTTGCATCAACCTCGGACCTGGAGAGCCCTGGGGTGACCCCCATCTCACCCCAGGGACCCCCGGGACTGCTCCTGCCCCAGCCCCAGCACCCCCAGGGTCCCCCTCCTCCCCAGGAGCTGCCTCTTCACCTCTGTTCCTGTCCCCTCTCCTCGCTCCCCGCCACAGGCTCTGCACCCAGGGGCTCCCCCCTCTTCATCCCAGGTGCTGCCCCTTCACCTCGGTCTCCCACCACCCCCTCCCTTTTCCTCAGTGCACCCCGAGCTGCTCCCCCCGCCCCGGGACGGGATGAGGATAGGATGGAGTGTAATGGGATGGGGTGGAACGAGGGAAAAAGGGGGGAATGGAGTGCATCCACTGCACTTACCCTACACCCCACCTCGAGATCCCGCATGGGATGAACAGGAGTGTGCAGGGAAAGGCTGCACCCCCCGCCCCAGGACCCGGCCTGGGATGGGATGGGGATAGCGATAGGGATTGGATGGAATGGGATGAGGATGGAACTGCATCCACTGCACTTGCTCCGCATCCCTTGCCCCAGGACCCCACATGAGATGAGGATGGGAATAGGGATGGGAATGCATCCACTGCCCCAGGACCCCACATGGGATGGGGATAGGGATTGGATGGAATAGGATGGGATGAGGATGGAACTGCATCCACCGCACTTGCTCTGCACTCCTTGCCCCAGGACCCTACATGGGATGGGGATGGGAATAGGGATGGGAATACATTCACTGCCCCAGGCCCCTGCATGGGATGGGGATGGGAATAGGGATTGGATGGAATGGGATGAGGATGGAACTGCATCCACCGCTCTTGCTCCGCACCCCTTGCCCCAGGACCCCGCATGGGATGGGGGATGAGGATAGGGATGAGGATGCGACCGCATACACTGCCCCCGCATGGGATGGGGATGGGGACTGGATGGAATGGGATGAGGATGGAACTGCATCCACCGCTCTTGCTCCACACCCCTTGGCTCAGGATCCCGCATGGGATGGGAATAGGGATGAGGATGTGACTGCATCCACTGCCCCAGGACCCCACACGGGATGGGGATTGGATGGAATGGGATGAGGATGGAACTGCATCCACCGCTCTTGCTATGCACCCCTTGCCCCAGGACCCCGCATGGGATGGGGGATGAGGATAGGGATGAGGATAGGGACGAGGATAGGGACGAGGATAGGGACGAGGATAGGGACGAGGATAGGGACGAGGATAGGGACGAGGATAGGGACGAGGATAGGGACGAGGATAGGGACGAGGATAGGGACGAGGATAGGGACGAGGATAGGGACGAGGATAGGGACGAGGATAGGGACGAGGATAGGGACGAGGATAGGGACGAGGATAGGGACGAGGATAGGGACGAGGATAGGGACGAGGATAGGGACGAGGATAGGGACGAGGATAGGGACGAGGATAGGGACGAGGATAGGGACGAGGATAGGGACGAGGATAGGGACGAGGATGCGACTGCATCCAGCGCCCCCGCACGGGATGGGGACCGCCCCCCCCCCGCACTCGCTCCGCGCCCCCCGCCGCAGGAGCCCTGTCGGGATGGGACGGAGGGATTGGGGGGCCCCCCCGCACCCCCCCCGCACTCACTTGAGGAAGTAGCGCTGCCCGGTGTGCGTCAGCGCCATCTCCCAGCCGGGGGGCAGCGGCGGCTCGCTGCGCGGGTGCGCGGGGAGCGAGGCGGGCGAGGAGTGCGAGCGCACGTGCTGGGCGGCGGGGGCGCGCGGCGGGGGCGCGGCGGGGAGCGGCGGGGGCGCGCCCGAGTCCGTGCTCGACTGCCGCGAGTGCGACCCCGAGTCCGGCTCCTGGAAGAACGACTCCGGCAGGATCTTCTTCCGCCACGAGCTGGGCTTGGGGTTCATCACCGCGTTGAAAAGCGCCTCCAGCTCCGTGTCCAGGTCCTGCGTGACGTGGATCACCTGCTGCCCCGGCGGGGGAGCCGCTGGAGGGTTCATCGCGGCCCCTGGACGGCGGGGACGGGGCGGGAGGGGGGGGATCCCGGTCCCGGAGCGGCCTCCCTCTCCTCTCCTCTCGTCTCCAATTCGGGGCGGGGATCCCCTCCCAGTCCCGGAGCGGCGCCGCTCGCGGGGCGGAGATGCCCTCCCTCCCCTCTTCGGGGCGGAGATGCGCTCCCAGTCCCGCAGCAGCGCCGCTTATGGGGGTAGGATGCCCTCCCTCCTCTCTTCGGGGCGGAGATACCCTCCAAATCCTGGGCCAGGACCGCTTCGGGGCGGGGATGCCCTCCCTCTCCTCTTTGGGGTGAAGATGCCCTCCTAGTCCTGGACCAGAACCGCTTTGGGGCGAGGATGCGCTCCCAGTCTCGGAGCAGAACGGCTTATGGGGGTAGGATGCCCTCCCCTCCTCTCTTCGGGGCGGAGATGCCCTCCAAATCCTAGACCAGAACCACTTTAGGGCAGAGATGCCCTCCCAGTCCTGGACCAGAACCACTTTAGGGCAGAGATGCCCTCCCAGTCCTAGACCAGAATCACTATAGGGCAGAGATGCCCTCCTAGTCCTAGACCAGAACCACTATAGGGCAGAGATGCCCTCCCAGTCCTGGACCAGAACCACTATAGGGCAGAGATGCCCTCCTAGTCCTGGACCAGAACCACTATAGGGCAGAGATGCCCTCCCAGTCCTGGACCAGAACCACTATAGGGCAGAGATGCCCTCCCAGTCCTGGACCAGAACCACTATAGGGCAGAGATGCCCTCCCAGTCCTGGACCAGAACCACTATAGGGCAGAAATGCCCTCCTAGTCCTCGACCAGAACCACTATAGGGCAGAGATGCCCTCCCAGTCCTGGACCAGAACCACTTTAAGGCGGGGATGCCCTCCTAGTCCTGGACCAGAGCCACTATGGAGCGGAGATACCCTATCTCTCCTCTTTGGGGCAGAGATGCCCTCCTAGTACTGGACCAGAACCGCTTTGGGGTGGAGATGCGCTCCCAGTCCCAGAGCAGCGCCGCTTATGGGGCTAGGATGCCCTCCAAATCCTGGACCAGAACCACTGTAGGGCGGGGATGCCCCCCTAGTCCTGGACCAGAACTGCTTTGGGGAAGAGATGCCCCCCTAGTCCTGGACCATAACCACTTTGGGGGGGATGCTGTCCCAGTCCCAGAGCAGGACCGTTTTTTTAGGGGGGGGATCCCTTCCATCCCTCTCTGGGAGCACCTTTAGCCTCCAGCACACCTGCGGGGCAGGGGTCCCCAGTGGAGGGTTGGGCTGCTCATCCCCCCAAGCCCCAAACGCTGTTTCTGCAACACCCACCGAACATTTTGGTGCTCGGAGCCGCAGGAGGACACGGGCAGGGTTCCCCCGGGTGTCCCCGAGGTTTGACTTCATCTCCCACCCACCCCACTGTCTTGGCTTTCGTGCTAAGGAACCTTCATCACTTGATGCTACCAAGCTCCCCATGGCAGGGGAGTTGGAACTGGATGTAGAAGCCACATCTGTCATCAAAATACATTTCTGAGCTCTCTATAAAGTATCCATAATGCATGCTATCTTTTAAAAATCTTGTCATTTATATTCTTATCTTTTGGTGCACTCGGAACAATTTTTGAGTGCTGTGACCCAGAATTTGCCTAAATTCAGTAGCTGTGTCTATAAAGAAAGTTCACTTTCCACCTTCAGTGTCTGTTTTTACCATATATCACACATTGGCTAAACAAACACAGAACTTTTATTCTCGTATTTAGCCATTTTAGGAGTGCATTTTTTAATTTCATTTCTGCATTTTGGACAGCCCCAGGCCACGCTGAATGGTAAGAACCCATCCTCCTCAGTCACTGGAATCAACATTGGAAACGTCTTAGGTAAGTAAATCTGTTCTGAGCCTATTTCTTACTTTAACTAATTTTTTAAGAGAATCATAGAATCATAGAACAACCAGGTTGGACGAGACCCACGGGATCATCGAGTCCAACCATTCCCATCAATCACTAACCCACGGCCCTCAGCACCTCGTCCACCCGTCCCTTAAACCCCTCCAGGGAAGGGGACTCAACCCCCTCCCTGGGCAGCCTCTGCCAGGGACCAATCACCCTTTCTGTGAAAAATTTTTTCCTAATGTCCAGTCTAAATCTCCCCGGCGGAGCTTGAGGCCATTCCCTCTCATCCTGTCCCCTGGCCCTTGGGAGAAGAGCCCAAGAAGGGATGCAACGCACTGAACTTCATTTGGCTTCTCTAGCCTAGGACTGGGACCTGGCCCATGACCCACCTCTGTCCCTCAATCTGCGTTACAGTTAACATTAGTCACATAGACCTGAGGATTCAGAGTTTAAGTCTGTCCGTGAACTCCAGCTTAGGAGCAGGTAGATCTGTGGAACGCAGCTTCCTTTGCATTTCCTCGTTTCCTTTCTTCGACAAATATTCCCTGTCCTTTACGTTTCCTCCCATTTCCTGCTCACATTTCCACTGGCTGGGCAGATCTCCTCGAGTTTAGGGTGGCTTTTTTTTTTTTTTTTGCTACATCTGCTGTATTTCTGGTCAGGAAACCCAGTACTCCTGAGATTTGTTTATGTTTCCTTTCCCTAAGAGTTTTCCAAGCTATCTTTTGTCCCATTCTTCTCCTGCTTCCTTGCTGGGTCACTTGCCTGCGTTTTTAGTAGCTGTGCCCATTCCCACACCTGCTCCAGGGTTAGGCAGATATTACATATCATGAGGTTTTTTGGCAATTTCCTTGTTTAAAACCTTTAGACGTTAAATGATCGTGCGCGCGTTGCAGAGAAAACGGTTTGAACATCAGTAATTTTTCCTACAGCCTTCACAGGGGCTTTTTCCTTCCTCCAGGCCTCTGGATCCTGAAGACACACCCATCACCTATTGCATTCCTTTCCAGATGACAGGCAAGGCTCTGATCATAGAATCACAGAATCACCAGGTTGGAAAAGACCAGCCGGCTCATCGAGTCCAACCATTCCCATCAATCACTAACCCATGTCCCTCAGCGCCTCGTCCCCCCATCATCTCACTCACAGTGCCATCTCATCTACACTAATTAAGCCACTTCCCAAAGACAGCGTGGTATCACCTGAGTAAGTATCCACACGCACATCCCCTGTTCTAAACTCACACCCTATTTGTTACACCTGAACTCATCGTCCGCAGCCACCTGAGAGTGTTTCAGCTACAGTTTTTACTGAATAGTACAATTAGCAGCTGGTGCACCACTTGGTGTAGGCTAAAGCACCTTCCTCTACCAACATGAAAGTGATTAGAACTATAAGAACAAATCTCCATACTATTTGTTGTCATTATTAGTTGTTTAGAAAACAGTAACTTCCTTCTTTGTAAACAAAAATAAAATTCATAGACTAGTTTGAGTTAGAGGGGACAGAATCACTAGTTTGTAGCCTCCCCTAGACCTGTTCCAACAGCTCCAGATCCTTCTTACGTTGGGGATTCCAAAACTGGACAAACAATCCTCCAGATGAGGTCTCACAAGAGAGGAGTAGAGGGGCAGAATCACCTCTCTCACCCCGCTGGCCACGCGTGGTAATTCCTAAAACATGTTCTAAAATTCTCTTACACAATCACAGTAAACCCTGTGTGTTCAGGCTTGTAAATGCTGCCTGCTCATTATTCCATCTCCAGCACATCTACTGTTAATGTTTAAAACCTGCCACATCTCAAATAAATCAGAACCCAGAACCCTAGATGAAATGAGTGTTTTCTATTGCTACGAAGAATCCGATGGGTGAGTGACATTTCATATTTCAAGATAAACCCGCAGTAATCAAACCCCCAGAATTTATACTGATGTTGAAAATAAAACCAGCAAGAAGACTTAAAAAAAAAAAAAAGAGATTGTGCTGTAATATACCTGACCCTGACCACAAAGCCAAGCAGTGACAGGAGACTTCCTTCCCTTTCTTTAGAGAAGTGAGAAACAACAGAGCTTTACCGGGTTATTCCTAATCTTGGACTTCCTTTCCTACGCACAGGCTATTGTTAATAGCACAAAGCCCCAGGGTAGGAAACGGGCGTTCTTATAAAAACTGGAACAAAATCCCCATTCCTACCTTTGGGTCCGTACATGACTCATTAAAAACAGGTCTAAGCCATTTCACACTGAGTTGAAAGTATAATGGGAAGACAGAATCTTAGATCAGCGGGTTTGCTGTTCAATGAGGTTTGCAGGCCTTAAGTTCCCATAATGATTTTCATAGAATCAGGGAATGGTTTGGGTTGGAAGGGACCTCAAAGCCCATCCAGTCCCACACCCTGCCATGGGCAGGGACACCTCCCACTGGATCAGGAGCTCCAAGTCCCATCCAGCCTGGCCTTGAACCCCTCCAGGGATGGGGCAGCCACCCCTGCTCTGGGCAACCTGGACTAGGGTCTTCCCATCCTCACTGTGAAGACTTTCTTCCTAATGTCTCATCTAAATCTTACCCCTTCCAATTTAAAGCCATTGCCCCTCATCCTGTCACTCCAGGTCCTCGGAAAACATCCCTCCCCAGCTTCCCTGGAGCCCCTTTCAGCACTGGGAGCTGCTCTAAGGTCTCCCCGCAGCCTTCTCTTCTCCAGGCTGAGCAATCCCAGCTCTCTCAGCCTGTCCTCGCAGGGAAGGTGCTCCAGCCCTCTGATGATCTCCATGACCTCCTCTGGATCCATTCCAACAATTCCCTATCCTTTTTATCACTTCCAGGTGACGTCTCTCAGAGCAGAGGGGCAGGATCCCCTCCCTCCCTGCCGGTCCCATGGCTTTGGATGCAGCCCAGGACGCGGCTGGTTTCTGGGCTGCAAGCACACTTTGTTTCTCATCAATTTCATTTACATACATGTCTATCTAAACTAATTCCGTAGCTATTCAAATGAAAACAGTTTCCCCCATATAATTCAAGGAACATCTAATCGATTAGAAAGCCAGTTAAAAGGTGGAAAAGTATTTAGCACATTAAAACCTTGCAAGAACGAGTGGCAGGGACAAGCAGAAGTACAAGACAATAAAGCTTGTAGGAGCATCTTAAGTGCTTCACTTCAGAGCTGGGAAACCAATTAAAACTTGAGTCAGAAGCATAAACAACAGATTGTCCAAAATGTGCTTGGATCACACCGAGTTCATTCAACAGGATTTAAAAAACACAGGAGGAGGAAAAGCTTGAGTTCAATCAATGCTTAAAAGAGTATAAACATTTTACAACAGGAAATTACGCTCCTCAGTTTTAAGAGCTGGGTTATATTATATGCTTTGCTAAGTGGCTTCGCAAATCAATTAGCAGATTCACAAAATGATGTTTTACAGGGCTTGAAAACAGGAAGTGCTATTATTTTCAGTTTAAACTTGATCACAAGTTTAGAAAATACAAGGTGAAATACATTACAGGCTACATCTTAAGACTATGGACAATTCTTACAGGAACACTGAAAATGCCTGCATAGCTACACGCCTCCCCTGTGGGTTATTAAAACCCCAAGCTTTCTGCCCTCTGCTGTTTAGTCCAGGAAAAAAAAAAATAAACTGGGATACAAATCTGCTGTGACGCACATAGTGGCTGCTGAGAAGCTGCTTTCCCAGGCTCAGGACTTCTCCCCAGAACAAACTGAGACGTTCAAGTCAAAAGCAACACCCGTGGTGTAATGAATGTTTCTCCTTACCTTTCCTTCTTGGTTTTGTTCATGGATCATTGCCAGAGTTTGAGTTTCTCTAAATTTCACCCAGCTTCAAACTTTAACCTTGCCCATCCCTCAGTCCAGGTCATTTTTCATTAGAGGAAACACCACCATTCGGCGTCTTGGTTTTTACTTGAACGTTACTGTAATTAGCCTCAAAGAAAGGGAATACACCAGCTGCCTAATGATATTCTGTATTCACATCTCCTTTTGGCTGAGCTCTTTACTCGGGGAACCCTCCCCTTCTCCATCACCACTTCAAGACAAGACAGACATATATCAACTTCCAGCATTTACCAGCTCGACAGCAGCCAGTTAGGAGACTGAAAGGTAAATATGTTCAGATTCACAGTGCAGCACTGGGATGAGACATGAACAGCTTCTATGACTTGTACCTACGACTTCTGTCTTGCTGCTGTGAGTTTGAGCCTACGGCTACAGCAAGGAGAGATGGAATAAAGAGAAAACACCGGCCCGTGGCGGGGCTGTTTCTTGCATCTCAGCTGAAAACGTAGGCAAATTGTGTAAAAAACCAAATCAGAAATCCTATTTTATCATATTTAATTACAGCATACTGTAAGAAAATTCTGTGATTCCATGAAAGAAGTCACCACATGTGGATGGTAAACAGAACACGTGGTGGAGAAGAAAGGAAGTCTGTCCCCGCCATCACCACGCAACATAAAAGAATCGCAGAGTAACTAACTGTGTACAGTAGAAAACTGACCTTGTTTAAGTGTTGCAGATTAAAGCACGTCTTCCTCGCAGGTTTCATTTGAAACAGCGCCTCTCCAAGGTACACAAATTGAAACCAGTAAGAAAACGAAGCATTTGTGGATGTCAGAACCCAGTTAATACAGACGTTTATTGGGAAAGACAGTAAATACAGTTCTCTGTATGTTAAGGTTCTCTCTGTACATTAATGTTCTGCTTATTTGTCCTTTAAGGGCTTTATGATGCACCCCCACTAGTGACAGCAAAACATTAATTAGTGAAACTTATCTAGCCATACCACAAAAGCCACAAAATATTGCATTAGGACACAACTAAAAGTGACTTTTGACATAACCTTTGTCAGCCAGTTTCCTTACATAAGGAAGGAAATAAGCCTCGCTTATGTCGCAATACCTGGCCAGTCTTTTCCTTTGTAATCACTGTTCAAATAAGGGAACAAAACCCACGGCATCCCAAGATGCAGATCCGATTCCACAGAAATTAACACTATTCCCCACCTGCCTCCTGAACCCTGGTTTCTCCGTTGTGGTGTCTCGGATCACCCTGACATCCAGGATATCGGAATGCTAATGTGTATCTAAGCCAGCGGGCGATATCTGCTAACGGGCACTGCAGAGAGCAGGCAGCTGGCAGGAGGGGTTAGAGCTGGTTCTGTTAGTCCCACGAGGACTCCACATACAGGAGATGGATGGAAGGAACACTCCTGTGAAGCTCATTCCCATCAGTATGGAGTTTGTTCTTTTAAACGTTTCAAATCAGAAGTTAATGGCCTCAAGCTCCGCCAGGGGAGATTCAGGCTTGACATAAGGAAAAAATTCTTCACGGAAAGGGTCCTTAGGCGTTGGAACAGGCTGCCCAGGGAGGTGGTTGACTCACCTTCCCTGGAGGTGTTTAAGGTGAGGGCGGATGAGGTGCTTAGGGGCATGATTTAGGGATTGGTGGGAATGGTTGGACTCAACGATCCAGTGGGTCTCTTCCAACCTAGTGATTCTATGATTCTATGATTTAAACAAAGAGGAAAAAACTTACCCGACAAATATAAAAATAAGCATGTAGCTGACTATAATACTGAGCTAGCTCTGCTTCACGTAGGAAAGCTCGAAAAGTACAACTACGCTGATTCAGAGCTAAGGAAACTCTCAGCATAGCACACGTGATTTCTACATTTGCAAGTGAAGCAAACCCAGTCGCCACTCCTGTATCAGGCACATCTAACGTTAGCACCTATAGATGTTCAGCCTATAGTGACTGGCTCGAGATCCTGGCACAAGAAACACTTCATCTGATCGGGATGTTTATTTTTCCTCAAATATATTCTCAGCATTAGTTTGACGCACCGCTTACCGACAGCCACAAATCAACGCTATTTCATGTTGCGCACTATTCTCCTGCAGTGGTTTGTTTTCATTTCCCCCAGCGCTTGTTCCAGTTGCTGGATTAAGTGGAGCAGGGTGGAAGGGTCGGTTTGCAACACCTGGGCAGTCCGATCCTCGTTCTGATTAAGATGCAGCTTTATAGTCACCGCAGGCTTAATCTGTTGTCTCAAACTTCTGCTTGCAAGCTGCGTGAGGAAGCGTCGATGAAACAGGGGCAGGGAAACAATCAAAGAGAAGAGGGTTATCAGCTTTCACGTGCACCGTTCAGGGTGGCAGGACCTGCCTGGAGGACCTGAACATCCTTCCCATCCACACTAAAGACACACACAGTCTATTACTTCAGTTTCATCGCCAGGCCACACTAATCCCATCAATGCGTTCATAATATCAGGTGATAATTAAGACCAAATTTATTTAGTACCTGCTAACGTTTTAAAAACACCAACAGAATTATGAATTTGATTTTCATAAAGCAACAAATATACATGGTGTTCATCTTATAACGAGCAAGCTGTGGTGCAATAACATGATGTCAATTTTAAATACATAAAGAACTGCTGCCTCTGAAATAATATAAACTCATTTTTAGTCGTTGTTTATGGTGTTAAAAACATATGAAGTAAAACAAGTAGTGGAGGCATATTAGAAGTTACCTGAACATCCAACCTCCATTCCAGATTGTGATAGCTGGGAAGCTTTGGTGCCAGCTCGTTAAGGATGCTTCTAATCTCTTTCCTGTTATCAAGGTACAGCTGGAGCAACAGTTTGTTCAATTCATCTGAGAATCCCAAAACGTGGATGGAGTCTTGGAAGTCTATCTCAGAAATCTAGAAATAACAGCTTAGGCCTTAATACAGAGCTGTGCAACAATCGCTGTTTGCTAAGAAACAAATAAAACCATTAAGTAAACTTTACACGCGTGGTATGGTGCAGTTATTCTCTTGCAGGATGCGTGAGGACAAGGCTACAGCTAGAGCAAAACAAATCATCCCCGTTTAAAGTGATTTACACGTGCTGCTGCTGACTTGCATGAGAATCAGGAACAGGTTTAGATCCCTTCTTTAAAGAAAACCACTCAGCATCGTCGCATTTAAGCCTTCTTCTCAGAAAACAAACGGCCATACAAAAATTACCTGAGCTTTGTCACGAGGCAGTACATACTTCCATCAACAGCACATAATATTGATGCTCAAGTTATATATACACTGAAATGATGGGGATGCTTGCAGGTGTGAGCGCCAGGCACAGCTTTGAAGATTCTGGCTCCAGTAACTCAGAGTGGCCCTGAGAAGCCAATTCCACCTTTGTGTGGAACCGGAGAAGCATGGCTGATCATTGTGGAAGCAGTTATTTACCCAACAGAAAGCATTGTACAATACATCCTTACTGTGAACGTATTCTGCAATCAACCATATTGTACCATAAAACTCTAATTCACACACCGGTTGAGTTCCCTCGCTGCCAGGGAAGATCCTGCAACACCTCAGCCCCATCCTCACCTGCTCTATAGAACAACACCTGTTTGAGTTTGATTTGGAATTACTTGTCTCTGCATCCCCTCTCCACGTCCTCATTGTTCAAACACTCCACTACATCAGTAACACAGAGTTTTTTCCAATTAAAAGAGTAGTTATCCAATCAATATTCTGCTGGTATCTGCTCCCAGCCACCCAAACACCAAACTGCAGTAAGTGTTAATATGTGGTCAAGTTTTAGCTTCAGGCATCAAATACAAAGTCCTGACACCTGTGACAGTAAGAGAACAGCAGGAAAGACACCTTTTTTTTTTTTTTAAATTAAAAGAATGCATGCCATCAGAATTTTGAAATGTGTTTTGCCATTCTAACCTAGCTAGCAACCTTCCAGTACCTGGAGGGGCTACAAGAAAGTTGAGGAGGGACTGTTCACAAAGGCTTGTGGGGATGGGATGAGGGGCAATGGGGATAAACTGGAGAGGGGCAGATTCAGATTAGACATTAGGAGGAATTTCTTCCTGATGAGAGCGGTGAGGGACTAGATGAAGTTGTCCAGGGAGGTTGCAGCTGCCCCATCCCTGGAGATGTTCAAGGCCAGGTTGGATGGGGCTTGAGCAGCCTGATCCAGTGGGAGGTGTCCCTGCCCATGGCAGCAGGGTTGGAACTGGATGATCTTTAAGGACCTTTCCAACCCAAACTACTCTATGATTCCTCAGTGTTCTCTGAACTAGAAGTGTTTGTTCAGAACTCACGTCCTAAGCTCATCACACAAAAGCGTCCCTACCATCAGCTTGGAGCTCTCCGTGAGCAGATAGGTGAGACCTTCCACCGCACGCTGGACGCCATCGACACCGATGTTGAGTTTTCCTTTGGAGAAAGCACAGGGCACCTTTACCTCTTCACGAAGTAGCCGTATGTGATCCTGCAGCTCCACCCATAGCGAGTCCCAACCGTCGCCAAGGAGCAGGCTGAGCCCCCTCCAAAACATAATGATGGGATGGAGCAGTGATAGGATGAGTTCCCCCCCACGCCCCCAATATTCCCAGAGGATCCCTGGGAGAGTCAACACGGTTTGTGGGTGCAGGGAGGGGGAAGAGAGGGGAAAAAGGGAGAGCAGGAGGGGGAGTAAGGAAGAGCAAGATGGGGGTGAGTGGGATGCAAGGAGGGAGCAAAGGGAGGGACAACAAGAGGGAGGAAAGGAAGGGGGCACAAGGAGGGGGGGGGGTCAAAGGGGGACCAAGGAAAGGGGGGGGCAAGGGGGGACCAAGGAAAGGGGGGGGGGCAAGCGGAGGACCAAGAAAAGGGGGAGAGCCAAGGGAGAACCACGGAAAAAGGGGGGTTATAGGGAGACCAAGGAAAGGGGGGGGCAAGGGAAGGACCAAGGAAAGGGGGGGGAGAGTCAAGGGGGAACCAAGGAAAGGGGGGAGGTCACAGGGAAACCAAGGAAAGCAGGGGGGGAAGGGGGTTGTCACAGGGAGACCAAGGAAAGGGGGAGGCAAGGGGAGGACCAAGGAAATGGGGGGGCAAGGGGGCGCAAGGAAGAAGGAGCAAATGGGGGGGAGCAGGGAAAGTAGAGTCAAGAAGCGCAAAGAAATGAGGGGGCGAGGAAGGGTCCCTTAGCCCAGCCCGGGGGTCCCTTTGCGCAGATCCTCCCCCCCTCCTCCGTCCCCGGTCCCGTCACCAGCTCTTACTGGCGGCCGCCTCGCAGGCCCGCGGCGCCGCGCCCCGCCGCAGCAGCTCCACCGCCAGCCGCCCCAGCTCGGCCACGGCTGCAACGAGAGACGAACCATGGGAGGCGGGACAAGGAGGGACCTCCCACCCCCCAACCCCAACCCCGAGAGCCTTCCAGGGCCCCGGAGCGGTGCCGACCTGCGGTGCCCTGCGGCAGGTAGCCCAGGTGCGCCTTCTGCTCTGCCGACAGCACCAGCAGCATCACGGCCTCCGCCGCACCGGAACTGGAATCAGAACCGGAACCGGAAGCGGGCGCGCCCGGCGGGAGCGGGACCAAGGCGATGGGGGCGTGGCCACTGGGGAGAGGCGGGGCCATGGGTGAGGGGGCGTGGTCTGAGCGGGGCGGGGCCTATGCGGGACGTGGTTTGCTAAGGGCGCCCTGTCGCTGGCGTGGCCTGCTCGGAGGGGGCGTGGCCTATGTGTGGAACGCGACCGCGCGGTGGGGGCGTGGTCGAAGTGGGCGTGGCTAACGAGCGTGTTATGGGGCGTGGCCTACACATGACTGTCATTAACCGGGCGTGGTCTGTGTTGATAGGCGTGGCCTGTGAGAGGGCGTGGTTTGTGGCGAGTCCCGGCGCTACAGACCAGACCCCGCCTGAAGTGAAGGCTTCGCCCCCAAGGTTAAAGGCTGCGGCCCCTTCCTCGCCGTGGGGCAAAGACTCCTCTGCCAAGGTAAAGGCCGCGCCCCATACAGTCTGCGTAACGTTAAGGACCCGCCCCCTTCGCCTGGCCCCGCCCCCGTCCCTTCCCGGCGCGCTGAGCGGCAGCTCTGTCGGCCAATGGGCGGCCGCGGGCCTGCAGGGCTGGCGTCGCGGGGCGGGACTTCCGGCGTCGGGCGGGACTTCCGGTGTGGTCGCGGAGTGGAGCCGGAGCGCCATGGCGGCGGCCTGAGGCGCGGCCCTGCCTTCCCCGCCGGGCCGTGCGCCGGGCCCGCAGGTGAGCTCACCGCCCCGGGGTGGGGAGCGGCCGCCGCGAAGACCTCGAGCCTTTCTGTCGTGGGCTTCGCTGCGGTCGAGTCGCCGGGGCCCGCGGCTCCGTTGCGCAGCGTTTATTTTGCCTCCGGGCCTGCGAGCGGCGAGGCGGGGCCGGTGGGGCGGGAGGTGGAGGAGGGGCCAGGGAGGGAGAGAAGTGAGAAGGAGAAGAGGAGGTGAAAGGGAGAGGAAAAGGGAGAAGAAGAAGAAGCGTTGAAGGGGACGAGGAAAGGGGGAAAAGGAAAGAGGGATAGGGAGGGGAAAGGAAAGAGGAAAAGGGAAAGGAATGGAGGGAAAATAGGAAGGTAAGGGTGCTAAAGCTCTCTCCAAGCTGATGGAGGCCAAACGCCTGCTCCAGCGTTTCACAACACTGCCTGGTGCAGTTCCTCTGGGGCTGGATCAGCTTTGCAGTACCAGTTGTGCCTGGGCGGATGATGAGTAGGGTGGGGTCTGGAGCCTTACAGCCAAATTACTGGTGGCAAGGTGAAAACAACCTGAGAGGAGTAATTCCTGCGTCTCACTAGAGCCAGGCCCTGACCTTCCCACGTGTTCAGTGCCTTAGATGGAGGCTCAGGTTAGTGATGAAATGGTGCCAGCAGGACGCAACAAGTCAGAGGCACTGGGGCTTTTGGGAGACGTGTGTGAAAATGACTGATATTATCTGTGTAACTTCCTTTGATCCTCTACTTGTAGAATTTTGGAGGGTGAACTTCACTGTTTCTGTTTTGACATAGCAGCCCGAAATAATTAGAATGTTGTCACAGGAGAAAGTTTATATTTGTTTGTATGATTTTTATCATTGCTATAAGCAACATAATCCTGTTTGGCACTAAAATAGAATTTAAGTTTCTTTAGTACTCATATGCAACTTATTTTTTCACCCATGAGAAGGAAAGGAGCTGTTTTCTTAAGAGAGCTGAAGTATGAGTATAACCATACAGGCAGGGAATTGGTTTGTGTTGCATTTCTCTGTGAAATAAGTCAATTGAGAAGTAACCTTCTGAAAATTTGGTGGGTTTTATGTGCTTTGTGGAGTTCAGTTTGTGGATAGTAGCCAGAACCTCAGTATTCTGATCTGCTCTGTGTCCCAAGCTAAGTAATTTTGGTGTAGCATCTCTCCTAGGTGTGCTTATAAGGCTTGTTCACATTGGGAAGTATGAAACTGGTGTTTTGGCAAGGTTAAGGAATTGTATTTGGGAGAATGTTTCCCACTCAGGTTGCATATTCTGTGATCGGAGAGTCAGTGCGTTGGTGTTAAAAACAACGTATGTTCCATAGCCCTTTATTACTAACACAAACAACGCTCTTGATGTATTGAGAGGTCAGCGAAGGGTTCTTAGTGCCTGGGGCAGCAGGCAGATCTCTCTGTTTATTGATAGTTCTTGTGTCGAGCTTATTTTAGACATTCTTACCCTCAAATGAGAAGGGATTTTGCTCTCTTCTTCCTTCAGAAATGTAATCGTAAATGTATTTTCTGTTCGGCATACAGTGCTACTCCTGCCTTCTTACAGCACACCTCGAGTTTCCCGTCCTCAGTTCTGACCTGGTCATTCTTCTCAGGCCTGGGATAGTGGGATGTTGCTTCCCAGGCTTAGTTTGTTTGGCGAGTTTTAGGATGCAGAGTGGGAAGGGGAAAAAATTCTACTCTTCAGCATTATTTAAGGACAACTTTGTCTATAGCTACTGGAAAATCATGTGTAAAGTGCTGGAGATTAATGCAGAATCAAATTTAACTCCTTTGGTGTGGTTTCCAGTATAATGCTTCATTACATACACCTATATTTGTATGTGCTGCGAGTGACTTTGTTCAGTTAAGAGCACAGTCTAGAAAAGACCCATGGAATTTCAGGAACTGCAAGGCATTTTTGCTCACATTTGAGGCAGTAGTTCTTGGGCCCAGACGAGTCTCTACTTGTGTGCTCAGCGGAGGAGACTGTACTTTACGTGCCCGTTGTTTGCAAGCACACCTTAAATTCTGGTATTTTCTCACCTTGCTAAACAGTATTTTGATTCTTTCACTGTGTTGTAAGGCATGTGCTCAATTTACTGCACTGGTTGAATTACTGGGATAGCTTGAAATGTATGGTTGCTCCTGTCCTAGTAAAAAATATTGCCTTTTTTTCTGAATGTAAAAAAGTCTTTTTCAGTTTCATTGACATCCTTTTTGTTAGGGCAGGCTGAGGAGCAAGACTGGTAAATCTTGATTTAGAAATAAAAATTCGTGGATTTCATAATTCATTGTGAGTTTCTGTGACCGTAACTTCTGTTCCGCTAACCAGCTGAAAGTTTCACAAAGCAAAGCCAAGTCAGAATCATGAGAACTGGTTTTGAAAATGCCAGCTGTTCTTTCCTCCCACTAGTAATAGTGAATTTTAATTATCTTGACATTAATATCAGTTTAAATCAAATCTAACTCCATGATTTACTGAAATTCATGTTGAGAACCTCAAATGGTGGGGCAATGCTTTCTGCTTGCCGAGCCCACAAAGACAGGAGAGGAAGAGAGGAATTCTTAGGTGATCTGAAAGTTTCGAAGAGGCTGTAGCTGTCTGGGCTGTGAGTTCTTGAAGTCAACAAAGGTACAGTTTTCAGACTGAAATACCTGCAGTCAAATGAAACCAAACCCACAGGGAACCACTGAAATAAGCCTCAGTTCGGAGGGTTTCAACAATCATACAATTTGGATGAGTTGACTGAGTTTAATTGTTTACGAAGTACTTTTAATTCCTTCAGTAAAAGAAGTTAGAGGAGACCTAGGTGTTTCCATAATGGTAACATGAAACATCTACAGTCTTCCTCTGATCTCAGTTAGGTGTGAGTATTTATAAGAGGAGTAAGATATTTTCTGCTTCTGTGTTGTTAAGGGATTGCGTGCACACAGGTATGTTGTACCTAAGCCGGAGAGAAAACTGGGCTTCCGTGTAGACAGTTGATCATTGTCTGGTTTGAGACCGGGTGACAATTGTGGCAACAGTACAAAGAGTTATTGTCAGTCGTAACTTGTCAGTGGAGAGTGGGGGTCCTGGTCTTCCACATTAGGTTGTGGTTTTGTGGTGGAAGGCGTGAACAGTAAGAGCTAAGGGGGGTTCCTTCCTCCCCCCACTAAGTATCTGGCTGCTTCTTACTAACAGCAGCAACTGTGGGACTGTTCCTGGGGCCAGAGATTTTCTGGGAATTAGTAATGACCAGACTGTACGCTCCTCTTGCCTCTCCCAAATCAGTAAGTCAAGGGCTGTTGAGGGCTAAGTTACATTAATTCTGCATTGCTATTCCTTGCTCTAACGAGGTTTGTTGTTAAGACGTTACACTTGAAAGGCAAACAAACCAGAATTTGTTTAAATACTAAAACGTTACCCCGCTCATTTAGCAGTGTTGCTTGGAATCGTTTTGCTACATGAGAGACTACTCTGTCGCTCTTCTCCAGGGCTGTATCCAGCAGAGAAAGAGCCTGTTACCTGGGTGGTTCATGACACAGGACCCCACTGTGCCTCACCCCTCGGAGCTTGTCCCACCTGGCTTTGGCAGCAGGGCCAGATCCCAAGACCATGACACAGAAATGAAGGATGGTGGTGGTGCTCTCACATTCTGCAGGTGGAAGGCTGCTTTATAACGGTCTAGGTTATTCCGTGGTTAAATGCGTTCTTTTAAAATGGAAATTCAGAAAGCATCTCCCAGAGGTCAGTTTGCTTATAAAGGCTAGTGATATGCTTGTGTGGGCTAAGTGTACTTACATGCCTCTTCACAGAGTGTTGGTGCAGAGCGTGTTGGACTGGTACTTGGGTGAAGTTGTACATTGATGTTGAGTTCTATTTTAATAAAATAAAATTGGTAGAGCGTGAGATCTGGAGAAAAGAAAGGGAAAGGGTAAAACGAGGAAAGAGGCAGACAAACAAAACAGCAGTTTAATATTATATATATGTATATAAAATATAGGCGTGGCAGTTATCCTTGTTATATTTTGGGATAGTTATACAGGACAGAAGCCGCATTGTGCAATTGCATTTAGATTGTACTAGAAGCTGAAGGACCTGCATTGGGTTGAATGCCCATGGGTATGTGGTATTGAGCATTTCAGACTAAAGCTTTGTGGAGACGTCATTTCTTACTGCATTAAACAAAACGTTTGACCGATGTTGCAGATTTGTTCATATGTTTGTGGATTGTGAGACCATAAATTCAAGTAATAAGTGTGGAAGAAGTTGGCCTTTCTCAGACATGCTGTAAATTTTGTGTTCCCAAGGAACAATCTTTATCAGTTCTGAATCATGTTTGTTGTCTAGGTTGGGATTCTCATTGAACAAGAACAACAATTTGGAAGAGACAAATGGAAAGCAATCTGTAATATGTTGTAAAGGACCCTGAGAGTTTCTAAGCAGAGCAGTGCTGTGGATTATCCTCTAAACTGTCAGCTTTCCTCTTTGCTGGAAAGGATTAAAATATTCACAACTTAAACATTTTAACATTTTTGTTGCATTTGATGGGCCAAATTTTGTGGTTTCTAGAAATAAAAATTGTAAAATGGGTGGGGTTTTTATGTGAGAGATCATGGCAGGAAGTCTGCAACCATTGCAGTTAATGTTAAATTTGAGAGGGAGTTCAGAGTTCTGTTCATGAAAACATTTGGGTTTTGGGGTGGCTTTGCTTTTTTTTGGGGAAGCAGGTTGAGAGTAACGTGATACGATGGTTTTAGTGAAGGTGCAGGTATCACTGCTTACACGAGGAAATATTCAGATCCTTAGTTTGTGTTTTAGTATGTTAAAAAACATTTTTTTTTTTTTTGGCAGAGTAAAAATATCAAACTGTTTGGTTTCCTTCCTCGTAACCCTTTTCCTTTTTTTTTTTCTTTTTTTTGCTTCTATAAATTATAGATCAACAGTTAAAGAGCAGTTTCAATTGGGAAACATGCCACTACATTTCTAGATATGAGCTGTAGCATTGTGCTGCTGATTTTCATGAAGATTTATTAAACAAAGCAGAATTTACTTCCTTTTATTGCCATGATCTTGCAAAATGCATACAAGAATGCTTTGCAGAGTACTGTGTTCTTTAAAGGTCTCAAAAATGTACGCACTTTATGAGAGGCTGAATCTGCTCTCCAGACCAGCCGTCCCGTTTGAGCACTTGCAGCTCTCACTGAAACTGCCAGAACTAGTTTGTGTCTAGTTACCTGTTGGTAACACTGGTTTGTCCAGTTTATATTTAGAATAAATGCTTTTAGTAGAACAACTCCAGTACATGAGGAATTTTTGCTGATTTGGATTGAAGCTAGGAGAAGGGAAGATTAAATTTAGGGACATCTAAGGACAATTAATACCATGTGCATGTTCATTCCTGCACACTGCTTGTATTCTTGGGTGCAGCTCAAAGCTTTTTGAAGTGCTATTATTTTTAATGGAGACCTCATTGCTCTCTCCAACTACCTGAAAGGAGGTTGTAGAGAGGAGGATGCTGGCCTCTTCTCCCAAGTGACAGGGGACAGGACGAGAGGGAATGGCCTCAAGCTCCGCCAGGGGAGGTTCAGACTGGACATTAGGAAAAAAATTTTCACAGAAAGGGTGATTGGTCCCTGGCAGAGGCTGCCCAGGGAGGGGGTTGAGTCACCTTCTCTGGAGGGTTTTAAGGGACGGGTGTACGAGGTGCTGAGGGACATGGTTTAGTGTTTGATAGGAATGGTTGGACTCGATGATCCAGTGAGTCTCTTCCAACCTGGTGATTCTATGATTCTAAGGTTCTCGGGGATCTGGTTTGGTACAGATGGACATGATGATCTCAAAGGTCTTTTCCAACCAAATAATTCTATCATTCTCTTACAATTTTTGTGGTTTAGGCACACATTCCCATGGAGGTTGCTTGCTCTTAGTGAAAGGGACTTCTGTCTCTGAAATATCAATCAAAGATTGCTTGTTTCTCAGAAGTAAACGTAGGGGAACAGTTTGCGTACTTCTAAAGAAGACCCTGGCTGATAAGAACCCAGTAACATGACAGACGAAAATATCTGCTGTATGCCTTGACTCTGTTTGTTTTATTTCAGGCATTAAATAAACCATGCTGCTGTCAATAGGAATGCTGATGCTGTCTGCCACCCAGATATATACTATTTTGACGGTTCAGTTGTTTGCTTTCCTGAATCTTTTACCTGTGGAGGCGGATATTTTAGCAGTAAGTATGAGGCTGTTTTCCTACATAGATGAAATCTCTATAAATAAATTGCATCTGGCTTTAAACTGTTTTATTAATTAATCAGTTAGTGCAGTAAATGTTGTACTAAGTTGCTTGGAATGGAATTGCCTTGACTGTTTGGTAAAAATGCGAATTATACGTGTTGGGTGAGCTCAGAGATGATGTGAGCCCAAATACTATGACTGCAAGCACTCAATCCCCTCAGTGATTTTAAAAGTTCCAGTCTGACCAAATACCCTATAGGACGTTGTACCCTGTTAAAAGAATTACATCGTTAGTTGGTTTAGACAGCAATTTAAGCTTTGACGATGGATGCCACTTGGAAGATAACAGCGTATAAAGAAATCAAGCAAAATAATCTTTGACCATTGTGATCTGTGTGCTCGCTGGGGGCCTGGTCAGGACAGTTTTTGTAGATGTCACGCCTAGGCGTATTAAATCTCTGCTGTCATTAAGAAGAGTATTTTTGGAGTGGGTGGAATTTTAAATGCTCAGGCTAATAAACAGTATAATGAACATAGAGTCAGCTGTAAAAGCTGTGGCTGGGCTATTTATTACTAGGTTTATGTATTGTTTAGAGAGGAAGTTACGTGTGTCTAGGATTGAGTTTAAACCACTGATATAATTCAACCTAAGTACTCTAGTCTCTCTTCTCAGCTAGTTACAGCAATAGGCAGGAGAGCTCTCAATATCATATCAATTAATTTAGGAGAACAGAGTGATAAATCTTTGAAGCTAAAGGCTAAGTGGTAATGTGGAGTTGCTGAATATTGAATTGTTATTTGGATCTTTGAGTTGCAAGTATAGTATTACTACCTTTTGCAGATAAAAACTTTTAAGAAACAAATAATACAGCTAGATAGTTGCTTTATTGTGGAACTGACTTCACCATTCTGTTGTGACATTTTAAACTCCCGATTCTCCTGTAAACCTGTTTCCCCTCCTTCCTGTCTCATGAAGCCCATGCTTCCTTTTTTCATAATAAAATGCCGAGTTTTCATTCTTGGTACTTCCTCCCTTAGAAAAAGCCAACAAAACCCCCACTAGCCTCAAAAAAAAAAAAAGACATTTTGGAAATGTAGTTTAATTTCTTTTATTTACTCTTCCATGTGCAACATTCTTTTGTTCTTAGATCTGTAACTACCAAATATCTATTCCAAGAATATCTTTAAAGTAGGATCAGGACAGATGTGCTAGACACTAATTAAAACTCTGCTGTGAGAAGGAGCCAATGGAAAGCTTAAGGGATACTTGGAAGAAGAAGGAATGTTTGCATACTGTGTCACATGAAATCGAAGGCATACAGATAGCATCTAATCTTGAAAGATTTCATGGTTTAATGATTGCCTTTTTGCAGAGCAAAAATCCATTTGAAGTTTTGGGTTCACCAACGAAAGAAATTCTTCCTTTCCCTGCTTATTTAGGTGTATTTTTATGCTTTTGTGTTCTCCCATAGTTGTAGCATCAAGTGGAAGGATTATGTTTTTATAAACTACATGTATATGAAGTGTGATTGGTTATTTCTTAAATAAGGGGTGAAAGGAAGTGGGTTTGTGTACGACTGTTTGTGTAAACTGTGACTTGCTAAGGGATTCAAGGGAAAATTTATAGTACGCAAGCTCAGGAAGAACATTTTGAAGAAGGTAGATGAGCAAATAGGGTGGAGAAGGGCGGTGTTGTGGTGCAGGGTTGTGCTGTGTGGTATTGGAAGATCGGGAGGAAAGGCTTGGTGGAGCATGTTGGTTACAAAGAACAAAATTGTTTACATTGAGCTCCATCCCTACTTCTTTCCCCTCTGTTTTGTTGAAGTTGTTGGGAAGGAAGCTCTTTGAAATGTTGTTGTTTGAAGGAGTTAAATCAAGATTGTGGTTTTAAACTACAGTTTGAGTTCCGCTGTCGAAGTCTGGCTATTGGGAGATATTTTATCCATCTGAAGGGAGGGATCAGGTCCTTACTTGGCCCTCTTGTGTGACAACTGGATGAGACAATGAATGGGCAAGTAGTTGTGAGTCATTAAACCTGATTAAAACTTATTAACTGGTGTGTGTTCAAGGCAGTTCCTGTGTCACACCTTAGCAGGGACTTACGTCTTTTACTGAAAACATTTTCAGTGTATGTACAGTTTGCACTTTTTATTGTATGGATCCTCCATTAGGAAAAACAAGAACAGCAACACCCAAAAAAACCCCACACCCATAAAATCTAGTTCTGCAGATTTTTGCTCTTTTGGGTTGTTTGTGGTTTTTCTTTGGCCAATCTGATGTTATTTGAATGGTAGAAAGTAGAAGGAAAGATTTATTGCATGGATAATTGAACAAAAGCTCTATTACTTGCTTGTTTTGACAAATGGATAAGAAAAGAACGATATTGCCATGTGAGTGGAAGAAGCAATTTTGTGATTTCATGGACATGGTCATAAGAGTTCCTTTGTCTGGTAGATATTTAAATCTGAAAAATACACAATGTTGTTTCATTTCTATGTACGTTTGTTACCTATTTATCTCTTGTTGCAAATCTGAATTTTCTTTAAAATTTCTTTCTCTTAGTATAACCTCGAAAATGGAACCCAGACCTTTGATGATCTCCCTGCTAGGTTTGGCTACAGACTGCCAGCAGAAGGGCTGAAGGTAAAAAAAAAAAAGAATAAATATATATACATATATATCCTGAATTTTTATATATAGAGAGAGGGGACTGTATCTACTGAACACTTCTGGAAAATAAAAAAAGATAAAAGTTAAATGAACATAGTACTGAGGAAGAGTAAATACACAACTGAGTAATCCACTACTCAAGCAAAACGAATGTGCAAAGGGTCCAATACAAACTATTGCCTGTGAACAGGAGGTTCCTCTCCCAGGAAGGGAAAGTTGGTAATAGGAACTTTTATATGTGAGAGAGAGCTTGCTGAATATTTTTTAATAAATAAATAAAAAAACAGCTGAATAATGGGACCCGGTTTTTTACTTGTGTGAAGTTCAGGTTTCATTTCTTTTTTGTTGTTGTGGAAGTGGCTGCATGGAGCTGTTTTTGTGGCAGTGACTTTTTTGTCTGTCACTACGTATGCCGCATGAATCAGTATTTATGCCCGAAATACCTATGTTTTTATTCCATATAAGGACTCTGAGCTGTAAATATCTTTAGGCAGACTGCCTTCCAGGTTCTGATACAGGGGAGTTGCTCTCATTTACACACGAGCTGCTCCGTAATCCTTGTCTGTAGCCTCGGTGGCCCCAAACCCAGGTTCTTCAGCACCCTTGGGATTGCAATATTTGTGAATAAACATGACGCTGATTTGGAGGCATGAGGTTGGATTTAATCCCAAAGAGGAACAAACCGCTGTAGGAATGCCTGTAACTCTAAAAATTCCCATGCAAACAGAACTTCAAGAACACTTGTTTTCGTGCCCAGTGGGTTTTATCATGGGAGAAGTGGTGTTAAAGCTGTATCGTTGTTTACTGACTACATTGAGAAACAGAGGGCGATTAAGTGATTTGCCTCAGTAGTGAGCCAATTTAATACATCAAAAATAGATCTAAGGAGCTTTGATTGTAACCTTTTTAACCGTCGGGCAGCTCTGTGTCTCAGCTAAGGGAGATGTTATCATCTATGTAGAAATAATGAGATTTTGTTCTAAATATAATACTAAAACTTTGCATTAAGATTTTAATTACTTTTGGTTGAAGTAGGATGAAAATGTTATATATTTCACTGCTTATGATTAATAAATGTGCAACTTCTAGAACAGGATCTGTCAGGTTCTTTAACAACTGGTGCTGAAGCATAAGAATAGGTACTTTTTGCTTCTGTGTCCTAGTCTTAAAGTGGTCAGTCATTTGTGCCTGCATCCTAAGGAGAACAGCCCCACGATTAATGCTGTTTAAGAGCATGGTAGCATTAAGAAAAATCCTGTCCAGTTATATTTAGCCTTTGGTTTGTGTGTGTGCATTTCTTGAATGGTAATGTGGTTTTGTGTGATTTGTGCAGTTGGTTCCAGACACATCACTTGTGTTAAAAAAGAATAATTACTTGGCATGAAACTGCGTAACATAGGTAGCGTTTGGTGTGCGAATCAGAGGAACCTTACATACCTAAATTTGGCTGTCAGCAAATCAGCGTAGAATTTGCAGTGGATATTGCTTTTAATTGTTACGGACTGCGTTATGTTGTGCCTGTCACCACAGACTTGGCAAGGAAGAGAGTGCTGGTGTGGCTTCTCTGCCAAAAGGGATGTTTGCATTACAAAAAGCTATTTCTCAAATCAAAATTGCTTAAAACCTTTATGACTGCTACATACTTATGGATAAAATGTATAAAAAGTACATTTAGACTGACAATTTATATATAAATTACATGTATTTTATATAATCTGACAGTTTGTTTTTAAATATAAATACATATTATGTGTAATAATAATTACTTATATACAGGTGACGATATGTCTTTATAAAGCTGATGTTGAAAACAGAGTTTAAAGCTCTCAGGGGTTTGTCTAGAACTGCACAGACCTTGCAAAGGAAGCTGTTTTTCTGGAGAGCCGTATTTCAAATGGAGGGGAGACTACGCCTCCTCTAGGCATGTGGTCTCGGTTTTTCTGTATCTTGGTAATCCAAATCTGTAGTGGAGAGACTGACAGAGGGAATCTAATTAATATCAGTCTAATTAATAAAGCAGCTCCTTTTCAGGCGATCTAGAGCTTTGACTGAGGGCGCAAGCATATTCTGTTAGGGAAGGGGAGGCCTGCTCTCTTTAGGGCTAGAACAACGAGCATTGTGCAGTATGCTTGATGTTCTTCTGGCCTTTGTCTTGCATAAATTTCCGTTTCAGCAGTGTTCACGGAACACTTGCAGCAGCAGCGAAGAAAGTTTCAGGGTGCAGCTGAGCCTGAAGTCACGATGTCATGGGGAGGGGCTGGTGTCAGTGTGTTCAGTGTTCACGGGAGCAAGTTGCCTCTGAGAGAAGCTATAGAAGTTTTGAGGAGCTATTAAAGCCCGAGGTCGGGAGAGCATTCAGTGACAGAGTGCTAACGCAGTCACCTAAACCCACACCAAAGATTCCTTCAAGGTTGGCATTGCCAGAACTGCCTGCGTGAATGGTTTGGCTGTAGCAGATTTGATGTGCTGTAGTCTGTTTCTGTTCCTTTTTTAGGGATTCCTAATAAATTCAAAACCAGAGAATGCATGTGAACCGATAGCCCCTCCTCCACTGAGAGACAACTCATCCAGTGCTTTTATTGTGTTAATTCGAAGGCTTGAGTGCAACTTTGATGTCAAGGTAAGATTTTCTTTTTCAATTCTGTCCCCAAACTCTTTCAAGGTTTTAAAGAATTGACTAGTGCTTCAGAAAAACTTGTATATCTGGCAGCAGGGTGGTTACTGATGTGAAGGGAAGGGAGGATTTTATTGTCTATGGGCAGATAAAGTAGTGTTGTAATGTGATTTAGTTTAAGGTTACTTGTTTGGCTGTTGTGAGCCAGCTTATGTGGTGAATAAGAGTGACGGCTTTTGCGGTTTTATAATAGAAAGCATTCAGTAGCAACATTCAGGAGGCTGAGAGGAGACCTCATTGCTCTCTATAACTACTTGAGGGGACGTTGTGGAGAGGAGGGAGCTGAGCTCTTCTCCCAAGTGACAGGGGACAGGAGGAGAGGGAATGGCCTCAAGCTCTGCCAGGGGAGGTTCAGGCTGAACATTAGGAAAAAATGTTTCACAGAAAGGGTCATTGGTCCCTGGCAGAGGCTGCCCAGGGAGGGGGTTGAGTCCCCTTCCCTGGAGGGGTTTAAGGGACGGGTGGACGAGATGCCGAGGGCCGTGGGTTAGTGATTGATGGGAATGGTTGGACTCGATGATCCGATGGGTCTCTTCCAACCTGGTGATTCTATGATTTCTGTGAATATCAGCTTTTCTTGCTGGTTAGACTTTACTGCTGGGTATCACAGGTGACAGAGGGAATGGAGATAAAAATAGAAGCACCCAAAATCTGCAGGCCACTTTCCTCGTTTGTTTTTGTTTTCAATAATACAAAATCAGAATTATTTGTGTATGGCTGGAAAATTTTGTTTTCTTGAAATTGACTTTGCTATGTGTGGCAGGAAAGGATGATTTAAGGAAAACAGGGCTCTTCAATTTGTTGTTGACTTCATGAAGCAGAAGGAGATCCAGCAGTGTTTGCTGCTGTGTGGTATGTCTGGTTCTGTTGTGGTGTGGTTAAACATGTAGATTCCACCCAGGCTGTAGATCCAGCTGTAGAGGCAGCCGACAGCTCACGTAATCTGCCTGCACATTAGGCTCTGAAGTGACGCTACAAATCCTGTCACCATGGGTCTGTGTGGCTTCGTGGTAAAAGGAAGGTTGAATGCCTACTCATCTTTTTCATACTCTTTTTGCTGCCCCTAAGCTAACAGGACAGCGTTACTGCTGAAGGCAACGGTAAAGGATCAGGTCAGACTTTTTCTAGGGGAAAAGTTTTTAATCAGAAATTCAACAAATGCTTGTTTGCTGAAAACAACTTGTTGGCATTATGACTAAGCCTTCAGCTTTTTTACTCTGGTGCTAACCCAGAAAAACCACTTCTCTGTTCCCGGTCATGGAATTCCACATTCTGAAGAACACTGGAAAGCTGCTATCTTTGCTTTGTACAGCACGCAGGAAAGCTTCGTATTTCAAGCTTGACCTAGAGACCCTTTTTTTAGAACAATCAATGGAAATTCTCTGGCTCTACAACTGTTTGTCATCATGATTGATTGTCTCTTGAGAAGCTGGGGGCGTGGTGTTTATGTATGTATGTGTACAGAGGGGTGTGTGTAGATTGGGGTGGATGTGAGTGTATATAGGGATGTGTGTGTACGTACGTGCACATATACTTGGACCATAGGCTTTACTTGTGCTGACAGAACCCCAGTGTTTATCTGAGACAGAACTGACACGCAATGTGTTTGTAGTTTCCACGTTTCTGGTTTTGTACTTTTTCTGTGTGATTTCACAAGCTATCAAGTGGAAATTCCTGATTTACCAATATAATCTAGCACTTACATTTTCAATGATCGTTAAATATTGTTTTTATCTACTCATAGAAAATTTCTAATCCTGTTTTTAAGTTATGTACATACTGGAAACAGTATCGATGATTTTTCTGGAAAAATAACATAATTACTTGAGTGTAAGAATAAATCCATGATGTTATTTTGAAAGGTGTCACTTGTTTTATCAGTGCAAATGAAGTTGTACTAATAAATCCTGAAAGTTATAAATATTAGAAAGGAGTGGTAGGTTGCTGTGTTTTGAGACTGTAGACTTTCTGTAAAGGACTTTGTTTGGCTTCTAGGTATTAAATGCACAGAGAGCTGGATACAAGGCAGCTATAGTTCACAATGTTGATTCAGATGACCTCATAAGCATGGGATCCAACGACAGTAAGTACAGGTATCACTTCTTCTCTCCTGTTTGAAAGTCATTTCATCCACTAGAGTGGACAATATGAAAATCAGTATTAAGATCAACTCTCACTTAAAAAAAACTGTGACAAACAAAACCAACCAAAGAACAAAAAGAAACACCCCCCCCCCAAAAAAAACCCAAACAAGCAAACAAAAACAACAACAAAAAAACCTTAGAAAAAACCACCTCAACCAGAAATCCTCCTGCTGTTAACATTTTAGGATGAGAGATACTTGTATAAGAACACGTGTGTGTATACTGCGGTGTTATTTGTCACATTGAGCATGTATGTTCTTCAAGCGTTTTCCTTTAAATTTTAGTTCAAGTGTTCTTGGTTAAATGTTTAAATTTATGAGAGATTTATATGGCAGATGTGGAAAATAGCTGATGTCTTGTTAAGTAAAAACATAGGGAAAGTGTGAATTTGTTTTGGCACCTTGTTTTTTTTGTCCCGTTTTTGAGCTTGCTCAATATAGAACCCGAACGTGAATGAGAACAAAAAGTCTTTCCAAGTGGAAACACCATTGAGTGGAAACTAGGAAATGAACTTTCAGCAAACTAAATGGCAGCTGAGTAGCCTGGAAAGCTGTGTGAAAGTGGTTTTAATGAATTCCCAAGCCACAAGAATCTTATTTTCAGATTGCACTGCGAAATCAAAACGTAGGACAAGGTCACGGCAAGTGCAGGCTGGAGTAGCGTGAGGTGACATGAAGCCATTTGTGCTTTTGCCTTGGGGAGCCGAGGGTACTTTGATACTGACTGAACTCAAAATACTTTGACCCTTAAATATGAACCGTAAGTCAGAGGTGAAAATCAATATGAAGTGAAGCCCAGGACGTGGTTTTCTAAAATATAGGATTTATCTTTCATAATAATAATTCCTCATTTGTGATGCATGTTTTGAGCAGCTTATTGCCTTCACGAGTAAGCAGAGGAAGGGAGATAGTTCCATCCAGTTTCTGGGGACTGAAATAAAAATGTGGCATTGGTTCATTCTCTTCTTTCTTCCTTTTTATCTTCTAGCCTTAGCAGTTCCCAGTGTGTTCATTTACATTTAGGGTGAAAAGGAAGGAAGAAAGATTCATTGAAATTTACAGTACAGAATGAGTTGTATGAGTTGCCAGAAACTCTGGTAGTGGAGTTGTGTGATTTTATCAAGCGTCTGAGTGAACGTTCTGGTTAAACTTACTCTGATACCTTCTTTTGTCAAAATATTTTGGTTTTGTGCTCCCTCTAAGCATTTCATTAAGATTTTTGATTTCTGTACCTGCAATATAGTCCCTAGATGCTCAGTAAGAAATAATACCACTTCTTTTACGTTTTAAAGATGTAGAATGCATGTGCAGCACTGTGTATCACTATGTTAAAGTATGTCTTCACGTTGTGGTAGTCTCACAATGTCCAAGTCTTGTGCCTTAAGCTGTCTGCCTAATAATAGTTTTATTTTCCTGCCTTTTCTTATGCAGTTGAGATTTTAAAGAAGATTGACATTCCTTCTGTCTTTATTGGCGAGACATCAGCTAATTCTCTTAAAGAAGAATTTACTTACGAGAAGGGGTGAGTATGTCACATGCCGCTGTGTTATTCCTTGCTTTAAGTCATTACCTCTTTAATGTTTATGGATTTAAAATAAGATGTTGGGATGGCAGAGACTGTAGGTATTCTAGGAGAAGCTTTGTGCAATGAGAGCAATGGGCAGAAAGCATCATTAGTCTAATGCTCCTGGTTCTTCGGGTCTTTGTCTTTCACAGAATTAATCAGAACAAATAAATTGTGTCATTCTTAAGCAGATACCTTGCTGATGCAACTAACTGATAAGTAAAATATGACTCCGCATGTGTCGTGGTTATAGTACTGGTAGCACTCTTGTATATTGTAATTTCTTAAGTGTTTCTGACTGCGCATGCCAACGGAATAATAATGGAATTTTACTTCCTTGAGTATCAATAAATACTATTATTCAGATACCAGATTTCCAGCTTCCTATTAGGTTCTCCGGGAAGATGTTTGGTTGCCGGACTGTAATTTATTGACTCTCCAAAGGGTAAATGATGCACTTGCTTCATGATTTGGATCTGAACCTCCCTTATAACCTAAAGTGCTTTAGTAAACAAGAACGATTTCACACTATCCCTTGATAGTCATGTTACTTTTCTTATTCTGCTATGCAAGCAGAATAAGAAAGCTGTGCAGTGTTTACCTGGCTGCTTTAGATTTATTTCTGACTGAAGTCAGTAAGTAGTTTTAACTCCAGGAATACTGTCTTATCCTTTTATTTAATTTGCTTTACATTATGTGGGTATCAGCAGAATTTTTTGTGTTGTGCACAGGTAGGTACTCCTTTAGTGTCTCTAGCGATAACATTTTCTTTTATTCTTTTTCACTGTTTTATTCTTCAATTCATTGTTTCTTTTTCTTCCTACAGTGGCCATGTTGTGTTAGTCCCAGAGTTCAGTCTTCCTTTGGAGTACTACTTAATCCCCTTCCTAATAATAGTTGGGATCTGTCTTATTCTCATCGTCATATTTATGGTAAGTTCCCTCTTCTAATAAAGGCATTTTTCAAACAAATCGTCACAGAACTGTCACTGGACTTAAATGAAAGGATGCAGTAATGGAATTGTAGAACCATGGAATGGTTTGGGTTGGAAGCAACCTTAAAGCTCATCCAGTTCCAACCCCCTACTATGCACGGTGCCATCTCTAACTGGACCTCTTGTCCCTCCCCAGCTTTTCTGTAGCTCCTTTCAGATACTGGAAGGCTGCGGTAAGGTCTCCTAAGAGGAACTTTTTCCAGAGCACAGAGTGATAGGATGAGGGGCATGGCTTTAAATTGGAAGGGGGAAAGATTTAGATTAGACATTAGGAAGAAGCTCTTCACGATGAGGGTGGGGAGGCCCTGGGGTTGCCCAGAGAGGCTGTGGCTGCTCCATCCCTGTAGGTGTTCGAGGCCAGGTTGGAGCAGCCTGGTCCAGTGGGAGGTGTCTCTGCCCACTGTAGGGGGTTGGAACTAGATTATCTTTAGGGTCCCTTCCAACTCAAACCATTCTATGATTCTATTAAACAAAGCAGATGATCAACTAGAGGTGGTGTAAAATCCACCAGTGCTTTGCCTGACCTTCTAGTGATAACCCCAATTTGAGGACTTCGCAGTTAATCAGGTGAATGTGTTACCCTATGTTATCCTCAAGGTCCACAGTTTCAGATAAGGAGAGGTGTTATTTTTAAAGAGAGCGGTCAGCAGGGATAATATCCTGTGAACATTTGTTGTTTCCAGACCAGTAGTATTCCAACCTGACCTTCACTAACAATCTGCTTGTATGTTGAGAAATCACATGCAGCATTGGTTATCTAGGAACTGAAATGAAGAAGGCCATGAAAGGGACTGTGGTACCTTTTCAGAAATCATAAGTACTGGCTTTGCATCGCATCAAAATACGACGTGAAGCACCGACGCATAATCTTTCAGAAGAGATGCTGATTGGGGAATGAAGAGGAAGGCAGGCAGAATAGTTACAGGGCCTCCTGTTTAAAGAAAGATTTAGAAGGTTACCATGGAAGAGAAAGCTGGTGAAGGGGGACACACAGGAAAACTCTAATCGTGAGGAGTGTGAGCTTGACTGCTACCATGACCACCACTCTGGGAATTCAGAAATAAAAGACCAGTTTTGCTCTCAGGATATTTCTTCATATTTTGCTTCAGAGATTTTCACCAGTTTGGCTGCTTTTGGTTTTAGGTGTTAACAGAGTTGCAAAAATTCCTTGTGAGCTTCAGTGCTGTCACCTTCAGGCCAAGAACGGAACTGAATCACAGACCGCTTTGCACCAGTGACTTTAGCAAGGAACTGGAGTTGTGTAGCAATCACAAGGCTAATCCCACTGAAAGGCCACCTCTGCCTAGAGTTGCGTATGTTTCCTTCACTATGAAAACAGCAGTTTTCTGCATCCATTTGCTTTGGAGTTTGTTTTTAGCAAAACTTTTGGTACTTTCTTACAAGATGCTGGACAAAATGCCCACTGTAAAGCTAGATGTGTATTCAAAGCAGTGGGTAAGGAGCTGGCTAAAGGGACAAGGCTCAAAGAGTTGTAGTAAACGAGGTGACCTCTGGCTGGCAGCCAGGCATTCGTGGTGCTTGTCAGGGCTCAGCTTACACCCAGGTCTTTTCACTGCTTCTGTCGCCTGGACACAGGAGTTGAGTGCACACTAAGTTTGCCGACAATGCCAGATTAGGTGATATTGGTTCCCTTGAGCATAAGGAGGCCTTAATGGAGAGATCTTGATAGATTAGAGCATTGGATAATTAATTGGTGCAGTGAACTTGATCCTTGGGAGGCTCCAGGTTGGATTTGGTCTTCGTTAATTTGTGGATTTAGCCCTGCTTCTTTCAGAAAGTCTTGTTTTTAACTGATAAATGAATGTGAGGCTCCAGTTGTTACTGAATATCTGAACTATAGCAGGCAAAGTGCAATCCCTCCGTGCACTTGATTGTTTAGCTGTAAAAAGGGCCTGAATGAAGAGCTTGGATCCAGATAGGCTTAGAAAGTGAAGCCAGGCATGATGCAGAAGAATAAATAGATTTTATTTTGCTAAAACCAATTACAGCTTAAAATGGTCCTAATAACATTTGTCCATTATATGCATATATTCATACTTGATTGAAAATACTGTGTTGTGAAGTATATCAGTGCCTGCCAGGTTTTCCTGAGGTCAGATATATTAATGCTGTTTTGATATTGCTGCCCTCGGTATTTTCTCTTCCACAGCGTAGGTGGGTGTAGAGAACCTCTGCAAATGTCAAAACACTTGTTTGTGTCTGTTCTGTGGTTAAAGCTGGTTTTTGTTTGTTTGTAGTCGTATTTGATAGAGAATGTCCTATCCGCATGCTAGGGTTAGAAACAGCCACTGTTTTATAGAGTATGGACATAATATTTTTCCTCTTTCCTTTCCAAACCAAGCTTGTATATTTTCAGTTTCAAGTGCTGTGGTTGTTGAGAACATCCTTTTGGCTTGTTTGGCTTCATCCTTGTGCCCAGAAAAGGGAAGAGGTGGTTCATTTTCAGCTGAGTTTCCCTTTCCAGTCACATAGGGCAGAGACTCATAAATCAAAACTTTTATTGTTCTCCAGTTGTTTTAATTTACTGTTCCTGTTGTCTTTCCTGTGACTGTTTCCAGATCACAAAATTCGTGCAGGACAGACACCGAGCAAGAAGGAATCGACTCAGGAAGGATCAGCTTAAGAAACTTCCTGTGCATAAATTTAAGAAAGGCAAGTGGTTCGTTCTTTGTCCAACTCATTAGAACCTGTTGTTTTTAACATCAAAAACCCTCTAAACTGAGGAGATTTGTAGTTGCAGATAATTTTGAGTACTCTTGAGAGTTTGAAGTGAAAGCACACAAAAGCTTTGACTTGACCCTGTTCTCACCGAAACATAGTAGCTCTGATGTTTCTTTAAGGGAAGCAGAGCAGACAGCATGTGCAGGCTGTGGCTCAGACTTAAAATGTTGCTTAATATATCACAACATCAGTAGAGAAGTGCCACAAAACTTCCTTGTCTCGCTCTTGGTAACAGTGACCACAGCAGTCCCTCACTGTGAGGCATCATTTCTGTTACATGGAATTCCAGCTCTGGAACCCTCAGCTGAGGGAACACATGGACCTGTTGGAGCAGGGTCAGATTGGGCCACAAAAATTATCAGAGTTGGGGTCGTTGAGCCTGGAGAAGAGAAGACTGTGTGGATACCTTAGAGCAGCTTCTACTGCTGAAAATGGCTCCAAGAAAGCTGGGGATCAGAGTTTTTAGCAGGGCTTATGATAATAGGACAAGAGGGGAGATTGAAACTAGATAGAAGGAAGAAATTTTTTATGGTGGCCTAGGTTGCCCAGAGAGGTGGTGGATGTCCCATCCCAGGAAACATTCCCAGTCAGGTCAGATGAGGCTCTGTCAGACAACTCATGTGCCACTAGTATTTATCAGTTTCCAGAGTGATAATCACAGAATGGTTTGGGTTGAAGGAACCTTAAAGCCCATCCAGGTCAGCCCCCAAGCCATGGGCAGGGACACCTCCCACTGGATCAGGGGCTCCAAACCCATCCAACCTGGCCTTGAACGCCTCCAGGGGTGGGACAGCCACCCCTGCTCTGGGCAGCCCGGATCAGGGGCTCCTCACCCTCATGGTGAAGAATTTCTTCCTCATGTCTAATGTAAATCTCCTTGCCAATTTAAACCCATTCCCTCTAGTCCTGTCACTCCATGTCCTTGTAAAAAGCCCCTCTCCAGCTTCCCTTGGAGCCCCTCTCAGCACTGGAAGCTGCTCTAAGTCTCCCTGCAGCCTTCTCTTCTCCAGGCTGAACAACCCCAACTCTCTCAGCCTGTCCTCTGTTGCAAGGGATGAGAAGATAAGGTAGAAAAAGTATTTCATTGAAATAGCTTATTACTGCATAACACCTGTCAATAGAGAATGTATTTGGCGAGCTACAAAGACTGTGTTAGGGGATATTCCTGGATTCAAGGACAGAACCATTGACTGTTCTTTGCCCCTGAAAATTCAACCTGCATTATTAATGATGTTGCTCTCGCTTTGTGCAAAGCAGATGTTCGATTTGAGCAGATACAGAATATTTGTGCAATGTGAGTCAGTCTCATAAGGAGAAAGAAAAAAGTGTTTTCCTCTGCAGGGTTGACTGAACCTTGCTTTAACAACCCAGTGCTATGGATTTAAAATTAACTCTACAAAAATTTTCTTAAGCCAATAAAGCTAATATTAATTTTGTTCCCTGTGAAATCTGATCAAAACAAAAATACAAAGTAAATTATGTTGTAAAGAGAAATTCACAAGAGAAAAGTTGCTTCAAGAAAGTCAGTTAATGTCTTTTTGAGTTTGTGGTGTGCACCTGGACCACTGCCTCCTCACCCTCATTGTGAAGAATTTCCTCCTTATGTCTCATATAAATCTTCCCCCTTCCAATTTAAAGCCACTCCCTCTTGTCCTGTCACTCCAAGCCTTTGTGAACCATCCCTCCCCAGCTTTCTTGTAGCCCCTTCAGGTACTGGAAGGTCACATAAAGGTCTTCTTTGAGCCTTCTCTTCTCCAGGCTGAACAGCCCCAACTCTCAGCCTGTCCTCATATGGAAGGTGTCCCAGCCCTCAGATCATTCTTGTAGCCCTCCTGTGTACCTGTTCCAACAGTTCCATATTATTCTTATGTTGAGGATTCCAGAACGAGGTTTTCAGATTCTCTTTCCCCAAAACCTGAGTTTCATGTAACCCTTGAACTCTGTGGTGACCCTGGCAATGTGTTCCACCTTGCTGCTGAGTCTTTGGTGTTGTTTCTAGCTTTCTGCATCTCCCTAGGTGGGGGCAGGAGGGAAGGGCTGGATCCACGATTGGACTCAATCTTAAAGGTCTTCTCCAACCAAAACCATTCTGTGATTCTATGTAATCTGGACAGTGCTTTGGGAAGTAACACTGGAATTGCTGTGGAAAAAAAATCTGGATTTATGCTAAACTGTCTTGCGTCAGAGGTTGCTGTGTGTGAAACGTGTGTATTGAAAGGTGAACTGAGTCTGTATGGGATTCTGATTACGGCCACTAACTCCAGCTCTAGTACTCATCAGTCTGGTGCGCTAAATCTGACATCTCCCATATGAAAGCTTGGATGGTGTGCAGCAACAACATTTTAGTATAGCAGATAGTCCTGAAAAGACTTGATACAAGTCTCCTTGGGGAGGATTAAGGTGACACTGGGGGAATGGGAGTGAAGAATCGAGTTGTGAGGATGACTGATGAGGTAACACTGTGGGGCGGATGGGGCTCAGGTTAGATGGAATTCAGAAGGAACTGGAAGAGGCTGGGAGGACATGGAGAAAGTTACCCTGAAGGGCTCCAGAAACAGGATTCACCATCTCAACCATTCTTGCTTTTACTTTGAGGTGACAAGATCACAGGATCCTTCTTTCTCTTATGGGAATCTCTGCCTCCCTGCACACCTTTCCTATTTGTGTTTTGGTATGTGAGAGACCAAACCTTGTCTGCACGTTCTTTCTGTGGATCTACTTCTCCTTCCTTCTCTAGCGCCTCTGCTGTACGCTAGAACCTAGGTTCTTAGCTAGCCCTGCCGACAGTGAAAACGCCAACTGCTGAGCAGTGGGAGATGACAGAGCAGCTGTGAAGATGGGGAACAGGCAGTGGGCTAGGACTGCCATTCCGAATACTTAGCCCAGATACTCAGTGAGAGTGACACAGTCCTTTTGGGCCCCCCAGGGGATATGGGGGCTGTCTCTGGTGTGTCCATCCTCTGGGCAAGGTGGGGTTTGATGAATCTTCTCAGAGATGCTTTTGTGGGTGCCTTTATTTACCGTAAAGTGTGTAAGCTGGAGGCGGGCACCACAAGCTGACCAGATGACTGCCCTTATGGTAGGATGTACAAATACGCGTTGGATCATTTGACACTGTAACTACCCAGTCCCTCAACCAAACATGTGCTGGTCAGGTGATCGAAAAGCTCACAGTGCAGTCGGCTGGCGCATGTGCTTCCAGCCGTGTGACAGTGCCCCCTTCCCAGGGGGAGAGGCGAGCTGGATCATACCCATTTCTTTTCTGGTTTGCTGTTGTCTGGGCATCTACAGAATGCTTCATGGTCTGGAGAGTGGGCAGTGCTAGCAGGCACTTGTGAAGAAGCGATGTGGTACTGCACAGGGTTAAGCCTGGAAGGTTCAGTGTCCAAAATGCTTAACAGGAGAAGTCCCACCTGGAGACAGCGAGTAGCAGCATTGGATGTGTCCAAGTGGCAAGATGCATATGAAGGAGCATGTTACCCAGAGCAGGGGTGGCTGCCCCATCCCTGGAGGGGTTCAAGGCCAGGTTGGATGGGGCTTGGAGCCCCTGATCCAGTGGGAGGTGTCCCTGCTTATGGCAGGGGGGGACTGGATGGGCTTTGAGGTCCCTTCCAACCCAAATCGTTCCATGATTTTTAGTGAAACCTGTATTTGAAATCCTTATCTTACTTTTAATAAGAGTGATAGAATATTCTAGAGAGAAGTTTGCCCAGCTCAAAACACCTTTTATTAACCTGCAGGGGCAGTGAAGGCATTGTAGTCCTTATAAGGAGAGAAATTTAGCACGGTTAGCCCTGTCACGTCAGAGAACCTGGCCCTGGCCTGGATGGGGAATGTGTGAAGCTAACCAAGAGAACTCGTGTGGGTGTGTTTGAAAAGGTCTGGTGCAAATCTTTTAAAGTTAAACTAATTCTCAATTATGTGCTTTAGGAGATGAGTACGATGTGTGTGCCATCTGTCTGGATGAATACGAGGATGGAGACAAGCTCAGAATCCTTCCGTGTTCTCATGGTAAGCAGCTGTGGTTTAGGTTTAGTACTTGTATTGAAACAGCTCTCTAAATCAGTAGGTCTAAAAATCACAGTGAATATGTTTGGTAGTTGATTTATAACATTTACTTTTGCTAATATTCAGGAATCTATTTACAAATTGGGAAAAGTGCATGCTTTTTTTTTTATTCTTTAAAAGCGGAAGTGGACAGCATTCTTGTGTTGCTTTTTCCTCTGGATGTACACATGAAAGAAAATTCTGGCTTGCCACTGTCCCCTAAATGGCTGCTTTTAACAGGAAAACACATGCCAGAGTTACTTTTTCACTGAAAACTTGCACTTTCTCCGAGATAATTACACTGTAAAATGTAACTGAGCTATCAGTGACATAGAGATAGAGATGAAGGGCTGTAGTCTCTCCAAAGTCTGTCCTGTAGTCTGAAGCTGGAAGACTTGACCTGGAAGTCAGTGTTGCCAGTGCAAAACCAGTGGGATATTTGCCCCGTGACGAGTCGTGCGCTGTCTGAACAGCCTTTCTCAGGCACAACCCACTGCGGAAGGTACATCGAGCAGTCCCGTATGCGTCTGCCCACGAGACAAGGCTGCTCTTCACGTCATAGAATCACCAGGTTGGAAAAGATCTCTGGGATCATCAAGTCCAACCATTCCTATCTGCCCCTAAACCATGTCCCCGAGCATAGCACATACAAGTATAAGGAGTGTTTCAAGAGCTTATATCTAGAAATCTGGGAAAGGACTTGACCCAAGAGCATCTCTAAATTTAAACATTTTTTTTGATAGAAGCTGTGTAAGATCTACCAAAAAGATTGAATTCATCCTTCCTAGCTTGAGACCTGCTCTCCACCTCCCACTCTATTAACTGTGTCACAGCCGTTCTGGCTGGGTGCAGCTTTGTCCAGCTTTTTCTCATTAAATTCCTGCTCTGACCAGGCACCGCAACTGCAAATGCCGTGATTTAATAAAACAGCAGCTGCTTCTCTGGCCTTGTATCCACAGCGAGCACAGTAGATGACAGACTGAGCTTTGTAGATCCCTATTCATAAAAAGCAATTTCAAAAGAGCTGACAAAGGAGGAGTTCTCAGAAGGGCAGGAACAAATCCATAGCATCTGTCCCAGCCAGGGGCTGCAAAGTCAACTAGATCTGAGCACTAGTTTTAAAGGTTGCTGACAAATATTAAGCAAAATTAAAAACCCCACCAGACAAAAAGCCCCAGAACAGCACTATCAGTTCCTATGGAGAACATGTTGCTAACCTGCTGGAACAGATACTAAACCACAAAGATGATCTGAGGGCTGGAGCATCTCTGTGATGAGGAGGCCGAGAGAACTGGTGTTGTTCAGCCTGGAGAAGAGAAGGCTGCAGGGAGACTTTAGAGCAGTTTCCAGTGCTGAGAGGGGCTCCAGGAAAGCTGAGGAGGAGCATTTCACAGAGGCCTGGAGTGACAGGAAGAGGAGGAATGGCTTTAAAGTGGAAGGGGGAAGATTTAGATGAGGCATTGGGAAGAAACTGTTCACAATGAGGATGGGGAGGAGAGACCAACCCCTACCTCACTACAACCTCCTTTCCAGTAGCTGTAGAGAGTTATAAGGTCTCCCCTCAGTCTCCTTTTTTGATGGCCGAAACAGCCTTAGGAGAATCCAGACACCTTGATGTCTCTCCTGCATGGGGCCAGCTTCTTCTAAGGAAAACCGCCCTGCAGAAGCAAACGTAGACCCTGTCTTAGCAAAGCAGTTTTTATCTTAGGAATGCAGGTGAACCATCTCTGTCATCTTGTATCAGAAACGGCGTGACCAGCAGGTCCAGGGAGGTTCTTCTCCCTCTGGACTCAGCACTGGTGAGACTGCACCTCGAATCCTGGGGTCACTTCTGGGCCCCTCACCACAAGGAGGATGTTGAGGCTCTGGAGCGAGTCCAGAGAAGAGCAATGAAGCTGGTGAAGGGGCTGGAGAACAAGAGGAGCGGCTGAGAGAGCTGGGGGTGTTTATCCTGGAGAAGAGGAGGCTGAGGGGAGACCTCATTGCTCTCTACAACTACCTGAAGGGAGGTTGTGGAGAGGAGGGAGCTGGGCTCTTCTCCCAAGTGACAGGGGACAGGATGAGAGGGAATGGCCTCAAGCTCCACCAGGGGAGATTTAGGCTTGAGATTAGGAAGAAATTCTTCACGGAGAGGGTGGTTAGGCATTGGAACAGTCTGCCCAGGGAGGTGGTTGAGTCACTGTCCCTGGAGGTGTTTAAGGTGAGGGTAGATGAGGTACTTAGGAGCATGATTTAGGGATTGGTGGGAATGGTTGGACTCGATGATCCAGTGGGTCTCTTCCAACCTGGTTATTCTGTGATTCTGTGAATTTGTTAATGGACAGACAGTCTGCAGGCAACAAACTTGTAACTGGAATTCTCTGTATTAATTGAATTCTACAATTCTCCTGTAAACAAACACAAAGTAGATGGGTTCCTTGACCTTTTCACTTCTGATGACAACCTACTCGTGTTGTGTTTTCTAACAGCATATCACTGCAAGTGTGTGGACCCGTGGCTGACCAAAACAAAGAAGACGTGTCCTGTGTGTAAGCAGAAAGTGGTCCCTTCGCAGGGGGACTCTGACTCCGAAACAGACAGCAGTCAAGAGGAGAATGAAGTATCTGAAAATACTCCTTTGCTTAGACCGTTAGCCTCTGTTAGCACCCAGTCGTTTGGGGCTTTGTCAGAATCTCATTCCCACCAGAACATGACCGAGTCCTCGGAGTACGAGGAAGATGACAATGACAATATCGATAGCAGTGATGCAGAAAATGGAGCGAATGAAGAAAGCGTAGTGGTTCAGCTACAGCCCAGTGATGAAAGGGAGTACAGAGTGGCAAATACCGTTTGAGACTACTAACGATGGCTAGAGTATGAACAAGAGTTCTTAAGGTGATACTTTACAAACTTCTACGTAGGGAATATATTTTAATCTGTAATCCATTTGGTTTCTTTAGTAGGAGCAGCAGTTCATGTAGTAGTATTATGGTTAAATCATTACAGATAGATTTCTTTTTGATTCAGGTATTCAGTCACACGTTCTGTCTTCTCAAAACGAACAGTTTAACTGGACTTCACAATGCTAACAAGTAATGCTAATAGTTTATATCGATAGAAGTATCTCACGGGCTCGAAACGTGTCTTGTTGAATTGGGATCTATCTGGAAGTCATCTTTTTCCATTTTGTAGCTACAACTGGGTCATGCCCATAGCAGTATTTATTACACCTAGGGTTTGTGTTACCCCTTAAGCCAAACAGAAATGTATTTGCATGTTTGTATAGAGTTTTCCTAAAAACTGTCACCGCTACCGTATGAAAAACATAGAACGGATCGATGTTCTTTGCACTGTTGTGTCGAAAAAAAGCAGAAGAAACTCTGATCTCAAAGTAGTGATTCCAAATAATCCTTTGGAGTTTGGTACAGTAGCTTGAGTTTAAGCATTGACTCGATGGATAAGGAAACCTAGAATCTGTTTTAGTTCTGAGCAGTTCACAAGGTAAGGTCCACGGTAAACACGTTCATTATCCCTACTTGCTACTGCGATGCAGCCTGGTTTCCAGTGCCGATGCGGGAGGGAGAGGGGGTAACTTTGGGTAAGTATTCCATCGCTCCTCAACTCACGTACCTCTTAGCGAGGGCGTCTCCTGCTGCGTTAGCCACTCAACTGTGTACATAGAAAAATTGTTCTTTTCGAATACCTGATTTGAGAACAAGTGCTTAAAACTGTTGAACAGAACTCAGTGCTTACCAGTGTATGATGACAGAAGTCAGCGATATCTAATACCTCTGTAACTATGTAGAAAGTAAACACGTACATATAATCAAAACGCAGAGATCTTTTTTATATGGCCTTGAATAAGGAAAGCTTGAAAGAATGTTAATAAACATGTTTTCCACTTTAAGTATCAAAAGGGATTTATTGAACTTCTGCATTACTTATTCTTTCTCCTGCATTTATTACGGAGGTTAATATATTTTTAGAGATCCAGAATGTGGAACTGTGGATCCTGTAGTAAGTACTGACCAGTGTTGTGCGCTGTAGGACTCAGTACTGTGGCCTAGGACTGAGCTACAGGACCTGACGGGGCTCCAGGAAAGCTTTTTCCAAGGGTCTGGAATGATAGGACGAGGGGGAATGGCTTTAAATTTGAAGGGGGAAGATTGAGATTAGATATTGGGAAGAAACTCTTCATGGTGAGGGTGGGGAGGCCCAGGCTGCCCAGAGCAGTGGTGGCTGCCCCATCCCTAGAGGTGTTCGAGGCCAGGTTGGATGGGACTTGGAGCAGCCTGGGCCAGTGGGAGGTGTCCCTGCCCATGGTAGAGGGGTTGGAACTGGATGGGCTTTGAGGTCCCTTCTAACTCAAACCATTCCATGATTCTGTATTGATAATGTATTTATCAACACCCCAGGTCCTTCTCCTCCAGGCAGCTCTCAAGCCGCTCCTCTCCAAGCCTGATTTTTTTGCCTCTGTGAAGGCTGTTGCTCTGACTTCAGCCTCCAGCTGTCTTCAAGGATAGGATGCTGGTGCTCTATGAGATTTGTACTTGGTTGCTCTTTGAGAAAAGCTCTTTAATCAGCAGTTGTACGTGTCTGAAGGTTTGCTGGGACCTCTGGGGTGTCTCTGCAGAGGACAGCGCAGGTGCCATCGGCTGCTATCATAAAATTCTTCGTGTGACTTCATTATGTGAATCGCTTCGTACAAAGCACGCTCACTCCAAACCGTTCATTACTTAACGAGAACAAACTGCTTGGGAAAGGAGCCAGGAGAGTTGGGGAGTTGCACCTTGCCCTGGGAGGGGAAGGTGCGCTTCCATTTCTTGGGACTGAGGGGGAAGAACCCATTACAGGGCAGCCAGAGGGAAAGCGAGGGGTCTGACAAGTGATTTTCTTGACAGGTCTGTGACCCAGGAAGGGGGAAGGTTTAAATGCCAAACAACTCTCCTCCCCTGCCTTGATAGGAGGAGAGTTCGAGGGCCCGTGTTGGAACAAACAGCAGTACTGGGTACCTGTGTGCAAAATCACACCGTGACAATTAAAAATGGGCTGTCTGAAAACGCAGCGCTGTCAGCAGTTGGGAATAGCTGGATGTTTCCTCTACTGAATTCTAAAGAACACATTCATTACAAAAGTACAAACCTCTGAAAGGCCAAGTAACAGGGGCTGGTATAATTAAAATCCGCCTATGAATTATTATGGTGCAGAGAATAAGCACCCTGGCAATTGACATCATAAGGGTATTTCAGAGAAAATAATGGACTAAGTAGAAGGGCCTGGAAGCTGGCAGCAAAGACTTGTGAAGCCCTGATATTCTGCACATAAAGGTATCGTAGAATAGTTTGTGGTGGAAGGGACCTCCAAGCCCATCCAGTCCCACCCCTGCCATGGGCAGGGACACCTCCCACTGGATCAGGGGCTCCAAGCCCCATCCAGCCTGGCCTTGAACCCCTCCAAGTGGATTCTAACCAAGAGAAAGTTTACAGGTGCCCCATGGACAAACCCTGCAGCCACCTGTGCCAGAGCAGAGACTGAGCAGAAGGGAACGATGTGGTAAGAAATGAGGATTGGGGCTGAATGATACAGTACAGAAGGAATGGGATGAAAAATAGCTGGTGTGTGCCCCTAACGGCAATTCCTGTCCCTGGGATGTCATTACAGTGAATTAATTCCAACTGTGGGCTTAGGGAAAAGCTTTGGGGATGGATACAGGCACAAAAACTACCCTGCAGCTGGCCTGGGAGGGGGATGATGTGTTTAGGCTGAGTTCAGGCATAGAGCAGGACAGGGACCCACACGTCCAGTTTTCTGGGGGAAGCTGGGTTTGCTCCCTCTGCAGCAGCTGCTGCTCTGTGCGAGCTTGCAGGGCTGGAGGTTTTTCTGTCTGTGCTGATGAGCATCATAAGCGAGGAGATGCAGTCGGAGTTGCGCTGTGGGTAAGGGTTTCAGTCAGGCATGGAGCTCGTGAGAGGACAAAGGCGTGTTCACAGCCGTGCCCAAGCAGTGCATCCACGGTGCTCCCAGCACCCAGACCACAGCGAAGATCAGCTGCCTTCAGCTGGGACTCCTCTGTCTTCCCCCAGCCCAGGCTCCCACTGTTCACTGGCCTGTCTCACCCATTCTGAAGGGCCCCTTCCCAGCAGCCGTGTCACTCGGGCTCCAGAAGCACCAAAAGCTGGAGACTTTGGTGCTGTTCCTTCCCCAGTAAAGGGTGGAGTGTATTGTCTCCCTAAGGAATAGACCATGTGGCACACGTCTCCTCTAGCTTCTGTTCGGGGACTGTGTCTGGGGTGCGTGCAGGGCAGGGAACCCCCTCTTACTTCAGCAGTGTGAAGCGCAAGCAATCGCCTCCCGATTTAGGAGGATCTACCCCAAGGCTGCCTGGCCTTTGACTCACGTGCTGTGATCACAGAATCACAGAGTGAGTTGGAAGCAACCTCCAAGCCCATCCAGTCCCACCCCGGCCATGGGCAGAGACACCTCCCACTGGATCAGGAGCTCACAGCCCCATCCAACCTGGCCTTGAACCCCTCCAGGGATGGGGCAGCCACCCCTGCTCTGGGCAACCAGAGCCAAGGCCAAGGCCCCCCAGCTTCATAGTGAAGAATTTCTTCCTAATGCCTAATCTCAAGTCTTCCCCCTCGTCCCATCGCTCCAGACCCTTGTAAGAATCCCCTCCCCAGCTTTCCTGGAGCCCCTTTCGGCAGTGGAAGCTGCTCTAAGGTCTCCCTGCAGCCTTCTCCAGGCTGAACAACCCCAACTCTTTTAGCCTGTCCCACTTCTGCTGTCTCACCGCTCTCGCAGTCCAGCAGACACCAACGAAGGGTCTCAGAGGATTCCTAGAGGGGGAAAAAAGTTACCAACAGCCCTGAGTTTGTTTGGTTGGAATAAATTTATTTCATCTGTCTGTAAACAAGGTGTTTTTAATAGTTATGGCATTTTTTGAAATGCATATTAAATCAGATGAGTTAGACTGTATCCCAGATGTAACAAAGTGCAGGGAAAGAAATGGACAAATCAGCAACAAGAATTGTTTAAATCTGTACATTATCCACAAGGCCCAACAACAGAAGCAAGTACTAGAATGTCCCTAAAGCAGTGCCGTTCGAAAGAAACCCTCGCAGTTGGTTAAAATCCATCTCACAATAGCAACAGTTCATTTTTTTTTTTTTAAACAATAGTATGGCACAAAATACATATTAAAAAATTCATCACAAGACAGCCAAGTCAGTTATTCCAACCAATACCATCTCCCATTAATTCTCGTCCACAGAGCGCTGCGGTTCTCTGTGGGGGGACGCACGGGGTGGTGCCTCAACTGTGTGTGGTGACAGACATTGCGGGGGGCGCGGGGCCGAGCCCGCCCTGGTTTCTGCAGCGGGGGGAGCCAGGGCCAAATGACGACTCCGAATTGGAAAAGGCTTCACCGCGACAGCTTCGCGCTCAAACTGCCGACCCTCAGCCAAACGGCGGCTTCCGAGCAGCCGAGCTCTTTACCAGGAAGCGAGCTGGCAGAGAGCCTGGCAGCGGTCGGAGCTCCCGGTGTGGCTGAGGGCGGCAGTTCTCCGCAACGATGCTGTAGTTTTGTATTAAAAAGCAAAAACTAAGGGGAAAAAAAAAAATGCCCCTCCCGCGACCTCCCCCCAAGCTGCAAATTAAAATTGGTCCTATGAGACTGAAACCAGACAGACTCCAGCTGGTGGTGCTGGGACCCCAATGTCCGCGATTGGCAGCCTTTTGCAATTTAACTACAAGAAGAGGAGCTGGCAAAAAAAAAAAAGTGCCTGAGCTATTGCAAGGATGGAATGTGTGGGGATCCGCTCGGGATGGTGGCTGTGCGGTCACGGGAGGAAGCGCATCTGTACCCTTTCCTAGTTTTGTGATTGCACTTGTTAACGCAGTCCGAGCGTCACACGTGGTGAAGGAAAAAGAAAAGACTTAAGCCTACAGAGAAGTGCAACGACAAAACCAACGTCACGTTAATAGCTTTTGAGTGGCAAATTGGTTCAACAAACCAGGCACTATAAAAAAATGGGTGTAAGCCAACAAACGTGGGTTTAAAAAAAACAAAAAACGAGAGGGACAGAAGTCGAGATATGCATGCACTTTTTCCTCCCAACCGTGCTCTGTGAAAGGAAGACCAGCGAGCTGTGTAATCGCTCAAAGTGCTGAAGAGGCATTGATCAAATTAAGATTGTACAATCGGCACCTTGTTTTAGTATTTACGTTGTTTTTTTAGTTGTCAGTGTCACACTAATTGCTAAGACAAAGCAGAGCCTACACTTGGCGTGTTCCCCTCCCAAGCCTGTCACGGTATCATGCATATCGTCGTGGTGCAGCGATGGTGCAGGAACGGGGCTCGGTTACACACAGCGGTTAACACAGAACTGGGCGAGGGGGAACTGGAATTATGACGTGAGGGGAATGGGTAAATAAAAAACACAAACTACCACTACGGTCTGGTAGCACTGAACACAGCTGGGCGGTGGTGAAGAGCTGCTAGGTGGATGGGGAGAGGCTGCTTAGACGTCAGCCCGCCTCAGGTATAAAGCCAGTTCATATGCTTTCTTGTTGAGTGTCCCTCCGTGGACACCTTCCTTTCCCATGACTATAACCAATGCTGGAGTACACAAGGAAACAAAACAGAAATGAACAGAATTAAAGAGAAAAAAAAAAACAAAAAAACACCTTTCCCCACCGACAAAGGGATACAAAGGAGACACAGGTTCATACCCCATCACCCTGCATTGCTAGTAAAGTTTCCAGAATGTAAGGTTTAAAGCTCACCACCAGGAAAGTTTAATAGCAATCTTCCCCTAATACTTAACAGTCTGCCTAGCAACTAGAACCCAGAGTCTCTCAAGTATTTTGCCATTGAGTATGCCTTCTTATTCAATCCGCCTCCATGGACCCCTTCTTTGCCCATTACAAAGACCAAGACTGAAAGAGAAAAGAAAACAGTTTTAAAAAGAGCGTGTTAGACAAGGAAATAATGCAAGTTTTAGGCAGCGCAATAAACACACTCTAGTTCGAGATTTAGTATTAAATATTCAAGATTTAGCATTAAGCTAGTTTAACAGGAGTTTGGTGAAAATGCGGATGTAGGCAGGGCTGGGAGAAGGCCTGAGTTATCCTCTCCGATGCTACATAACTGGGTAGGTTCACTGCTAAGGAAACAGCCACTGCTGATCTCACACCAGGTCCCTCCATCGCAACCCAGCCAGGAAACCCAGGCTGCATCTTAAAAAAACATGGGAGAAAAAGAAGTGCTGCCAGGGACAAAGGCAGCAGCGTGTGTGGAGGAACCGTGACTCTGAAAAGCCAAAGAGGGAACTCTCTTACATTCCATTCGCAGTGGTCGCTGCTGGTGTGAGAACCAGGTAACTGCCTTGATATGAGCAGAAACCCCAGGGGTCAGACTTGGGCTAGGGCTTTTCATGCAGCAACACAGCTCTAAATCCTGCTTTTGACATAGGACAAAAAGCAGGGAAGGTGCTGACCCTCTCCGTTTCCACCATTCCAGTGAAGCGTCCCAGTGGCCTCATGAGGAACATCCCAAGGCTCCTCCTCAACCAGCACCCACCACATCCTGGCTGCCAGCAGATGTCCCCAGCAGGTATGGACGCAACACGCGCTCCGCTTCCAGGAGCAGCAATTGTTCCCCAAGCCAGGAATAGGGATGGGAAGCACTGCAGTCGGCCTGCCTACAGATGACCGTGCATCTCCACAGCGATCTGCTCACAAAGGCTCGAGCAGACACTTCTCATGGGCATTCTGCTGTTTGCAGCAGTCAGAACTCTTGATTGTTTCACTGCAGCACTGGGAACTTCCTTCCTGAAGCCATCCAGCTTCAGCCTACCGACACGTTTGGCTTCGGTTTTGGATTTATACTGATAAGCAAAAGTCTGCTGCCCACCAATTTGTTCCCTCGTCAAAAAATGCCAGGCCAGATGGGTTAAACTTTTAGAACACTACTCATAGCTGGTGTGGGGAGGCACATTTTTATATCCAAACTTAGTGCACTCCTCATGGTTGGCTTTGCCAGGACTTCCATGGGGAGCAAGGAGCAGGCACGCCAGCATAAAGCGGGTTTCTCACAAGCCCAAACTGGATGGGCCTTTCTGCAGACAGAGACCTCCCAGAGCCCAACGGCAGGAAGAGCGAGCGTAGAACTGGTTAACAGGCAAGCAGGAGTAGCTTGTGTAAGGAATTCACATCTTCGTGGAATAAACTTTCTGCTGAGAAGTTTATAAGGAACAAGCTGCTCTCGCTACCAATCATCAATAGAGCCCTGCCCTAGGCTTTGGACACCAAGGGATCCTACACTTGGTGTGCATACTCTGAGCCGCAGCCTGCTCCTTCCTGCTTCTCAGGGCTGTGGAACCCTTCCACAGCCGGCAATCATGGGTGGGAACAGGGACAAGCGTGATTCCAGGCAGATATCTCCTTAGCTCGTCAGACCACTGCCACCCACACCCTCACGGTGCCTCCGGAAATGAACCCTTTAATACAGGAGCCTGGTTTTCCTAATGACTGGAGTCTGTACTTAAGGTCACATTATTAAATTCCCTGATCTGGAAGTGTGGAAGCCCACGCTTACCTCGGCCAGCTCTGCCTACAGCAACGTTGTACGTCGGCTCCCCGCCTTGGCTCTTTGTCCTGATGTCCATCGTGCAGTCGCCATCGACGTACAGGCTATCTCTGATCACGGAGCACTTCTTTGCACCAAGGGTCAGACCATTGGTGAAGAAACCCTCCCGGTCTTTTCCTACAATCATATCTATTTCTACTGGCTGTCAAAGAAAGAAGCCCAGAGTTAGCACAGTAGGGTTTTATTGCTCAGTCCCTACGCAGAAAGCATCCTGCCTCATGCTGCGAGGCTCAGGCAGCAAGGTTCCCCTTGCTCCCACCAGGAAGGGCTCTGGAACACAGGGCTTTGTGTTCCAACTCTGCTGCTGCCCTGAAATCTCTCACAGCCCTGCAGGAACTCATCCTGGAGCCAGGATCCAGCCTGGGCAGCACCTCATGATGAGGCTGGCAGAGTACAGATATGTGTGGAGGCTGGGGGAGTGTGGACACATGGTGGGGTGTGGATGCGGGTGTGTGTGTGCAGGCCGGTGGCTGCACGCGGAGCACAGACACATGTGGAGGCTGGCGGGGTGTGGATGCATGTGTGTATGGAGGCTGGTGGATGCAGAGCACGTATGCAGGCGCATGCGGAGGCTGGTGGGGAGCAGCTGCATGTGGAATGGGGATGTATGTGCGTGTGAAAGCTGGCAGGGCACAGATGCGGGTGCGTGTGGAGGCTGGCAGACACATGTTGGAGCTGGTGGGTGCAGATGTATGTGGATGCTGGCAGGGCGGGGATGCAGGTGCACACAGGTGAAGGCTCCTGGATGCACGTGGAGGCTGGTGGGGCGCAGATGTGGTTCTGTGTGGAGGCTGGGGGAGCATGGATGTGGATGCCTACTAAGGCTGGTGAGGCCTAGACGCATGTACAGGCTCATCAAGCGTGGATGCGGGTATGAAGGATGCTGTACACGTGTAGAATCTGGCAGGGCACAGATGCGGATGGAGGCTGGAGGATGTGGGCACGTGGAGCTCAGGGGAGCACGGATGCATGTGGAGGCTGATGGAAGGTGGATGTGTGTATGGAGGATGCGGGCGCGTGGAGCTCGGGGAGCATGGATGCAGGTATGGAGACTGCTGGACACATGTGGAGTCTGGCGGGGTGCGGATGCGCATGAAGGCTGATGCAGCACGGATGCGGTTGGAGGCTGGTGGATGTGGAGGCCGGTGGGGTGTGGATGTGGGTGCGCGTGGAGGCTGGGTGAGCACAGATGCATATGGAGGCTGACGGACCATGGATGCGGGCATGGGGGCTGGCGGGGTGTGGGTAGAGGCTGCTGGACACATGTGGAGTCCGGCGCGGCGTGGATGTGGGTGGAGGCTGGAGGCTGCGGGCACGTGAAGCCCGGGGGAGCATGGATGCGAGTGGAGGCTGACGACGTGTGGATGCGTGTGTGGAGGCTGCTGGAGGCTGGGGAAGCTGGGATGCATGTGGTGGCTGATAGAGCGTGGATGCGGGTGGGGAGGCCGGGGAGGCGCAGTTGCGGGGCGGGGGGGGGGGGGGGGTGCTGTGCGGAGGCCGGGGAAGCAGGGATGCGGGCGGAGGCTGAACGGCCGCATGCGGAGGCTGATGGAGCGCGGATGCGGGGCGAGGCCGGGGGAGGCCGAGTAGCTGCGGGCACAGGCGGAGGCCGCGGGGCCCTGTGAGGCCGCGGCCCGGCCCCGCCGCAGCCCATGGCGCCCGCGCCGCCATCGCCGCCGCCCAGGGGGAGCGCGGGGCGGGGCCGCGCGGCCTCAAAGTGCAGCGTCACGGCGGGCCCGGCCGCACAATCACGGCGCGGGGCCCTGGGAGCGGGGCGGGCCGGGCCCGGGGCGGCGGGGCCGGGCGGGCGGCAGCGCCATCTTGGCGGGGACAAACATGGAGCCGGCGGCGCGGCGGGGAAGAGGGCGCGCGCGGGGCGGGGGGGGGGATATTCTCGAACGCCGCCTACGCCGACGGCGTAAGCTCGGCCGCAGCGCCGGGCCCGTCCGCGGGCGGCCGCTACGCCAGCCCCGCTGCGCACGCCCCGCGCGGCCGCTCCCGCCGCATCCCGCCTCGCATCCTTCCCCCAGCGCCGCCGCCACCCGCCGCCCTGAGCCCCGATTCGCCCCGTCCCGCCGCCCCGAGCCCCCCGCACCCGCCCCCGCCGCCGGGAGCGGCTTCCTTCCCCCTCCCCCCATCCCGCCGCAGACAAAAAACCCGCCGCTCGGCGTCCGCCAAGGTGCCCCCGCGCCGCCGCTCTCACCGTGATGCTCTGGAAGATGCCGCCGGCCGTGGCTGCCCACACGTACTTGGCGTCGCAGTAGCCGACAATGGCGGCCTCCTGGCAGCAGCCATCGCACATCAGGTTGTCCACGTAGCTCTGCCAGCCGGCCATGTTCTCGGGGGCGAGCGGCGGGGGCGGGCGGCGGGGCTGGGCGCGGCGGTCCCGTCCCTCTCGCTCTCTCTCTCGCCTCTCTCCCTCCTCTCGACGGCGGAGCGGAGCCGAGCGCTGCGGCGAGCGGCCCAGCCCAGCCCTGCCCTCCGCGCTGCCGGCGCCGAGGGGCGGGGGGGAGGCGGGGACCCGCCGGGAGACGCCCCCGACCGCACCGCCCCCCGCGCCGCCGCCCGCCCCGGGCCCGGGACCCTCCGCGGGAGCGGGGAGCGCGGGCTGCGCCGGCTCAGGCGCCCCCGGCACCCATCCGAGCTCTCCCTGCACCCATCCGAGCTCTCCCTGCACCGATCCGAGCTCTCCCTGCACCGGTTCGTGCTCTCCCTGCACCGATCCGAGCTCTCCCTGCACCGATCCGAGCTCTCCCTGCACCGGTTCGTGCTCTCCCTGCACCGGTTCGAGCTCTCCCTGCACCGATCCGAGCTCTCCCTGCACCGATCCGAACTCTCCCTGCACCGGTTCGAGCTCTTGCACCGATCCGAGCTCTTGCACCGATCCGAGCTCTCCCTGCACCGATCCGAGCTCTCCCTGCACCAGTTCGTGCTCTTGCACCGATCCGAGCTCTCCCTGCACCGGTTCGTGCTCTTGCACCGATCCGAGCTCTCCCTGCACCGATCCGAGCTCTCCCTGCACCGATCCGAGCTCTCCCTGCACCGATCCGAGCTCTCCCTGCACCGATCCGAGCTCTTGCACCGGTTCCTGCACCCTCTTCAAGAATTCGAGCTCTCCCTGCGCCGGTTCGAGCGCTCCTTGCTCCGGTTCGTACCCCCCTCCTTCCATCGGTTCGAGCCCTCCCCTCTCCGATTCGAACGCTCCCCACTCCGGTTTGTGCTCCCCCCGCTGCTCCGAGCCCCTATCCCGGTGCAGCCCGGGCTGTCTGGGGGGAGTACCGGCACCGTGCCCCTTCTCCCACCGTCCCGACACCAGGCAGCTCCGAACGGTGCTCCTGCACCCCGGGAATCCTGCTGTTCCCCATCACTGGATGCGCAGCCGTTGCTGCGGTAAACCGGCTGTTGTTCCAGACTCATCCCGTGGATGCTGAGCAGATCAGAGCCCATCCCGCTGAGCCATGCCAAGGTTCGGTCCAGGGGAAGATGGTTCTGGCTCGGCGGGAGCCGTTTGGTTCTGTTCTGGTACCTTTCGTGTCCGCTGTGGGCTCCTGTGGGATGTGCTAGTGGCGATGCTACTGGTCGTTGTTGGCCATGCTCATGGCCTCGTGGCCTGGATGAGCTTGACCCACATCCTGGCCGAGCTGGACCCACGGCCGCGATGAGCTGGACCCGTGTCTGTGGCCAGTGGTGAGCTGGGTCCGTGTCCTGGGCAAGGTGGACCCACATTCATGGAGAGCTGGACCCATGTCTCTGCCGAGCTGGACCAGTGTTCTCGGCGAACTGGGCTGGTGTCCACAGCAGGCTGGATCTGCGTCCTGGGTGAGCTGGACCAGTGTCTGTGGCCAGTGGGCCACATGTCCCTGGCGAGATGGGTGAGCTGGGTCTGTGTCCTGGGCAAGCTGGACCCACATCCATGGAGAGCAGGACCCATGTCCTCGGCAAGCTGGCCAGTGTCCTTGGTGAGCAGGACCCATGTCCTCGGCGAGCTGGCTGGTGTCCTTGGTGAGCAGGACCCATGTCCTCGGCGAGCTGGCTGGTGTCCTTGGTGAGCAGGACCCATGTCCTCAGCGAGCTGGCCAGTGTCCTTGGTGAGCAGGACCCATGTCCTCGGCGAGCTGAGTGATGTCCTTGGTGAGCAGGACCCATGTCCTCAGCGAGCTGGGTGATGTCCTTGGTGAGCAGGACCCATGTCCTCGGCGAGCTGGCCGGTGTCCTTGGTGAGCAGGACCCTTGTCGTCAGCGAGCTGGCTGGTGTCCTTGGTGAGCAGGACCCATGTCCTCAGCGAGCTGGGTGGTGTCCTTGGTGAGCAGGACTCATGACCTCGGCGAGCTGGCTGGTGTCCTTGGTGAGCAGGACCCATGTCCTCAGCGAGCTGGGTGGTGTCCTTGGTGAGCAGGACTCATGTCCTCGGCGAGCTGGGTGGTGTCCTTGGTGAGCAGGACCCATGTCCTCAGCGAGCTGGGTGGTGTCCTCGGTGAGCAGGACCCATGTCCTCGGCAAGCTGAGTGGTGTCCTTGGTGAGCAGGACCCATGTCCTCGGCAAGGTGGGTGGTGTCCTTGGTGAGCAGGACCCATGTCCTCGGCAAGGTGGGTGGTGTCCTTGGTGAGCAGGACCCATGTCCTCAGCGAGCTGAGTGGTGTCCTTGGTGAGCAGGACCCATGTCCTCGGCGAGCTGGGTGGTGTCCTCGGTGAGCAGGACCCATGTCCTCGGCGAGCTGAGTGGTGTCCTCGGTGAGCAGGACCCATGTCCTCAGCGAGCTGAGTGGTGTCCTCGGTGAGCAGGACCCATGTCCTCAGCGAGCTGAGTGGTGTCCTCGGTGAGCAGGACCCATGTCCTCGGCGAGCTGGCTGGTGTTTGTGGCAAGCCGGACTGAGCTCCCGTCAGCAGAGCAAGGCTGTTCCTGTGCTGTGCCGCTGGCGTCAGGTTGAGCTGGTGGGCACACCGTCCTACATACTAGCGCCTGTTCTATTTTATTTCTATGTGGTTTTGTAACTGGTCATTTTTGGTTTTTGCTTTTCCAGGTTTCACCAAGTTTGAATTGAAATAATGTAGTTTCCATGTTCCTTTGTAGGAGATCCAGGCCTGATCCCCTATCCCTGTATTTTGCTGCATTGGTGTTTGGCAGGGTCACCCCTTGGAGGACTTTCCCACCGCACGTTGCAGGCACATTGCTGTGTTTTCGGGCCATAGCTCAGTCTTGCTTAACTTTTGGTGGTGGGGGAAGTTTGAGCAGGGTAGTTTTGCCTTAGTTGGTATCTGTTGTGATTCCCTGGGCAACGGGATGTGAAGTGGCTGTCTGTGTAATCAGCTTTGAAGCTTTAGTTCAAGAAGTTAGACCTTAGATCTTAGCACGCCAAGGCGTGGAACACAATAATCAAATTGGCCTTTTCCTTAGGTTCTATCCCCCAGGAAGCATCTTCCCCCAGTGTTTGTAATGAATATCCCTACAGCACGCTTCAGGGTGTGCTGGGTCCTTTCAAAGCCTGGCTCAGTCGTGCGAGATCAAGTGGTGTTCAGACACTAACGGAGAGGGTGTAGATTACTAGACGCTTCCAAAAGAGTTGATTTGCATCCTTTAGCTTAAATCCACCAGTATTTTCTCTGTTTTATTTCCATGGTGCCTTGCCCCCTCTAAATTTGGACAGCACCAGAGCTTTGCTTTGTCCTTTTCCAGCCAGCCATGTCTTACGGTTGGACTCAATGATCTCAGAGTTCTTTTCCAGCCTGGCAATTCTGTGATTCTATTCTATAATCTCATGTATACCGGAAACGTCCTCGTGTCGTTGTATCATAAAGGCTTTAAATTTACCTTCAGCTTTTAAAAAGCTGAATCTTTTTATGAAGCTTGGCTTGCCTTCATCACCCCCTGTCTGCAGATTCTTTCCAGGGGAAGGAGAAAAACTCCTCTTCTGTCTGAAGTTGCTATTGAGGGTCCCTTCTCTTCTTAACACCCTTCTGTAGGAGACCCTGCTTTAACACTATTACTCGCACAGGATGCGATGCATCCCTTGTAAACGAATGAGGGGCTGCTGGGTTCATTATTTTTAGAGTTCAAACAAAATGTGTTGAACAACCCCAACTCTCTCAGCCTGTCCTCATACGGGAGGTGCTCCAGCCCTTGCATCATCCTTGTAGCCTCCTCTGGACCCATTCCAACAGCTCCATATCCTTCTTATGTTGGGAATTCCAGAACTGGACACAATACTCCAGGCGAGGTTTTGATGGTTTAAATAGGAAATGTTAATGGTTTAAACAGGAAATAGCTGCATGGAAGTCTAGGATCTCCTGAACAGAAATGGATGGAAGAGAGCGGAGGATTTACCACCTGCTCAGTAGCTCGGCTTTTAGTCGTGTTATTTGTGAAGTAACTCTAGCCATATATTTAGAAAGTGAAGTCTTAACTGGGTTACTGTTATTTAATGTTATGAGACTACCAGGTAGCTTCTATAATTTGTAGATTCAGCAGTCATTGGTGCTTTTTAAAAAATCATAATCCATAAATTCCATTTCCACCATGAGGTGCCCCATTGTGCTCTATGTTACACAATCATTACAATGCTATTTGTACAGACATTACTGCAACAGCACCTTGGAGGCTGTTTAAGAATATGAGGGTGTGCTCTGTGTGTTAAAGACTGTAAGAAAAAGCAGTTCCAGGTTGTTTTTTGGGTTCTTTTTTAATGAGTCTGAATTGGAATCTGAGACGTTTGTTAAATGAGGGATTTATAAATAAACAAAAATACTGTTCTTAAAATTGACAGATGTAGTGGGCTGTGTTAACATTGGTGCCTGGATGGATGTGTGAAACAGTGCAGTCTGAGCATAAGCTGGACATGTATGATAAGTAGTTGCTGAATCGTGATCGTAATGATCGTAATCATAAGAAGGAGATGGAGCTGTTGGAATGGGTCCAGAGGAGGCTACAAGGATGATCAGAGGGTTGGAGCACCTCCCATACAAGTACAAGCTGAGACAGTTGGGGTTGTTGAGCCTGGAGAAGAGAAGTCTCTGAGGAGACCTTGTAGCGACTTTCCAGTACCTGAAAGGGCTACAAGAAAGCTGGGGAAGGACTGTTTACAAAGGCTTGGAGTGAGAGGATGAGGGACAATGAAGATAAACTGGAGAGTAGCAGATTTAGGCTGGACAAAAGGAGGAATTTCTTCACGATGAGTGTGGGGAGGCCCTGGAACAGTTTTCCCAAGGAAGTGGTGGCTGCCCCATCCCTGGAGGGGTTCAAGGCCAGGTTGGATGGGCAGCCTGATCCAGTGGGAGGTGTCCCTGGCCTTGACAGGGGATTTGGAACTGTATGCTCATTAATGTCCCTTCAAGCCCAAACTGTTCTATGATTCTATGATTTTAATCTCTACATTCTGCCTTGTCGCTCTTCTTTCTGGATGGTATTTGCGCTCTGCAGCCACAGCCTGTTTTTTTATGAAGCTTGACTCAATTATTAGTTTTTCTTTGCTTCAGTTCAGAACTTCGTCTGAAATTTTTGTTGGACTACATCTAAGAAAAACAATCGTCTGAAAGAATTTTAAATTACTGACAGTGCTTAGCCAGACTGTACTATTTATAGCTTTGGGAGAAAGTTGGCTCCTTTTATATCAGTAACAGAGAGGTTGAAACTGGCCAAAAACTTGAGGGAGGGTGTTTATTTTGTCAGTAAAATAACTTGCGGTTTTCTCTCAGGCTTTGTACCCACCAGAACTGCCTCTGTGATTAAAATAGTTGGACAGCCAGAAGTGAGATTTTTTTTTACTGTGTCCCAGGTTCTTCCTGGTTTCAGCCCATTTGGAGACAACTTTAACCAGCATTTATGTGCAGACAGGATGGGCAGTTTGCCATCGACCAAACACACCTTGGCTTATTGGTGGAAATCCCACTTTATGGAACCAAAGCGCACTGGATGCATTGTATGGCTCCTGCGTTGCCACTCCTGATGCCTCCTTTAGGTGTTGGAAGGTCACTATAAGGTCTTCTCGGAGCCTTCTCCAGACTGAACAACCCCAACTCTCTCAGCCTGTCCTCGGACGGGAGGTGATAACTTGACACGGTGGAGGGAAGGTGGAGGTGTCTGCAATCCAGGCTCTTTTGTTTATTTTCTTTTCTTCGAGCTTGGTGGTGACTCATTCGATGTCGTTGGTAACTGATTATTTCAGTGAGTGAAAGGGTGCACAGAAGTTAATCTGGAAAGTGAAAACTAAGACTAAGAAATGTGGTATGGGAATTGGAGAAGCACAAAGGTAGGGGAAGAGAAGGCAGAAAGCTGGAAAGGGTCCAGAGGAGGCTACAAAGATGATCAGAGGGCTGGAGCAACTCCTGTACGAGGACAGGGTGTGAGAGTTTGGGTTGTTGAGCCTGGAGAAGAGAAGGCTCTAAGGAAGCCGTAGAGCGACCTTCCAGTACCTGAAGGGGCTACAAGAAAGCTGGGAAGGGTCTGTTCACAAAGGCTTGGAGTGATAGGACCGGGGACAATAGGGATAAGCTGGAGAGGGGCAGATTTAGGTCCCTTCTAACCCAAACTGTTCTATGATTCTATGAAAGCAGAGCAGAGCCAGCATGGGCTCACGACACAGTCACTGTTTTATAGATATTTGTGCAGCGTGGGTCAACAGGAGCAGCCTTATTGCTGCACGAAGTCTGCGCCTCTGATCTCTGAGCTGACTTCACTGAGAGATGATGTTGGGTGAAAAAGAACAAGTTAAGTCTTCCTGGGCTTATCTGGTTTTCTTCTTTTAAAGCTGATGGGTATAATTTTATGCATCTAACAGCCGGTCTGCATTTTTCTGCTGTGCTAGCATACGTTCGGAGCAAACCCCAGCCACGCTCCGTGGTGCCCTGGGGTAACAGCCGGACTCTCCCGCTGAGCACACGCCAGCTCAGCAGCATCTGCCTGGCAGGCTGCGTGCGGATGTGCTGCGGTCGGTCCCCAGCTTCTGGCTGCCCGGTCGAGTCCTGCTTGTTAAACTGCCAGGTCTTTATGTTTTTCCAGCTTTCACTTTCTTTAGGTGCTTCTTTTTGCACCGCTTTCTGCTGCTTGTTCAGTCTGCCGCGTGGTTTCGCCTGAGAACTCCGAAGCTTTGTTTGGTACGTTATTTCCTTCATTAAGCTTTCCCTCAGTGACAGTATCTGCAGATACATTTGTCTGGGTGATATTTCATCCTCTATTCACAAATTTTGCCGTTTGTGCTCGTTATATGTTAAAAGTCTGAAAGATCTTTGGATCACGGATACATAAATTTATCTGTCATATAATTTCTACCTGAAATATTTACTGTCTGCCAAAGCATTTAATTCTGTGTTTTCCCGGAGAAATTTTACCGTTCCAACCTTATCATGCTCTGTAAAATTAAAATCATAGAATCACAATATGGTTTGAGTTGGAAGGGACCTTAAAGATCATCCAGTTCTAACCTCCCTGCCATGGGCAGGGACACCTTCAACTAAATCAGGTTAAAATGTGGTTAAACTTAATCCACTCTTCAGGTATTTTCAGTAATTTTTTTTGGCACAAGGCAACTACTACTAAATGTGGCTACAGTAAATTCCTTTCCGGAACTGAAACAGCGATCTGATTTACACACTGCTTTAAGGAATGCAGCTGGTGTCGTAAAACATTTTCCACTGAAAGAAAAGAGAATGTGGCTGGGGGCTAGGACCCCCCCAAAATGGAATTTGAGTGCTTAAATTCAAAGTTTCAGTCTTGAAATAGTCCTGAAGCCTGGTTTGTTTCTGGCTACCCTGGAGGCAAGCAGACCCCGCTCAGAGCCTGGTGTGAGGTTCGTGGCTCTTGGAGTGTCTGTGGGGCAGCCCTGCAGCTCTGGAGGCAGAGGCAGCACGGGCAGACGGAGGCAGCTCTCCTCCCGCTTGGTTTCTTGGGGAGAAGGTCCTGGAGGCTGCTCTTCGGGAATGGCTCGCAAGCACCAGCATATTCCTTGCAAAATGAGGGGACATCTGGTTCTGCGGGGAGTCCAGGTGCCATTCCACGCGACACTTGGCAAGAAATGGGAAGCCTGGGTTCCAAATACCTTCTTTTCCTGAGAAGTTACGATTTTTCCACTTGTCTTGGGAGTGCCCTCGCTCCCAGCAAGTGGCCTTTGGGAGGAGCGTGCCACCATCCACCTGCACCTCAGCTCCATGGTTCCAAAAGGAAGAGCAGTAAGAAACGTTGCGGCGATGATGAGGGAGCACGGCTGAGGAGAGAGGTGCTGGGGCATGCAGGGCTTCACGGGTTGGCACTCCTCTTAGTGGTGCAGGTACGTATTTTGAGCACTTTGTCCCTCTCCACATCCTTCTGCCATGTTCTTTGTTTGGTCCAGGATACAGCAACTTCAAAATTAAGCCCTTGTAGACTCTAAGAGTAATTCCAACAGCCTTCTCGTCGTCTGTGACAGCTGTGAGGTGCTAGGCTTCCTGCTGCTTGCTTGTTTTGTGAGCATGTTTGCCATTTCTGGACTGCAGAACTTTCAGGAGCTTCCAAGACCCTGGCACTAGATGGAGCTTTAATCTACTTGCACTTAGAAGTCTATTAAGTTTAACCACAACTTAGAAATAAGGAAGAACAAATGAAGATATGCATGCCTGCTGCTACGTTTACAGTGCCCTTTTCCCCTTTTGTTAGCAGGGTGGTGTAAATTATAATTTAATTTAGATGTAAATGAAAATTACAGTATTGCCGCAGAGTCTCCTTGATCTGGCAGGTGCTTTATAATCACTAGCACCCTTTAACATACTCTCAGGCTCGTGGGAGAGGTTGCTGTAACATAAATGCTGAAAATGTGCTGCACATTTAAGGTGATACCTATGCCGTGCTGGATAACGGTGATGCTTTTTTCTCTTTCAGGGTGGGGTGGGGGTGACCAAGCCTTCTGTTTGCTCTGCTCGTTCGTTTGCATTTTCACTTCATACTCCCAAAGCCAACAATTCAGAATCATCTGTTATCAGTAATTTCATTTTTTGTTTTCTCCGTGTGTTACCCTTGAAAATGTTGAACAAATAGAAACAAATAAAAAACAGCTTTGAAACGGCAGTGTTTAATACTTCTCATTTAGTAGGCACCGTGTCTCACAGGCTGCACGGCATCTACCAGAAATCTAAGACTGCCTCTGCCTCCCATGGAAGTAGCTGGAAGTAGATTTAGTTTTGTTCTTGAGCGCCTGTGTTCTTATCAGCAGGAGACTGGTTGAGTGAAAACCACGGAATCATAAAATAGTTTGAGTCGGAAAGGACCTTAAAGATCATCCGGTTCCAACCCCCCTGTGATGAGCAGGGACACCTGCTTGCAGCCGTCAGGGTAACGAAGTCAAGCAAGGACGCCACAAACACGTTCGTACCTTGTTGACGTAAACCCAAAGTCATAGAGCAGCCTTGCACGGAGTGAGTCTGGAGCGGTGCGTGTTAGCATACTCTGGGAGGGAAGATCTGCATTCCTGGTAATTATTAGTTATTATCAAAATGAGATTCCTTCGATGTTTTATTTACCTGCTGTAGCAGATGCTTTTTGGGTTGGGTGTGTCTGACACCGGAGGAGAACGTGGTCTACAAGTGCTGCTTCAAACCCAGTTGTATGGAGTTGTTCCCTTTGTCGTGTGGGCAGCGTGGGAGTGCAAAGGGCAAACAGAGAGCGTTCTTGAGCCACCCAGGGCCTGAATCTGATTGTGCCTCATTCCTTATGACGAGATCACTTCTCATCTCTAAATGATTCCTGATTCAACAGCATTAGGACCATAGTAACTGTGGCAACCCAGACCATGGAAAGCAGCTTATGCCCTGCAGCTGAGGTCACTTCTGTGTATTAATGGGGTGGGTTTTTACCTCCCAGCTAAGCGATGTTAATTGGCCAAGAAAAGAAAGCAAAACAACTGTTCTTTGATTACGACAGCGCTTTTATGTTTGTGTTTTACCCTGACCTAATCTCAGTGATAGGAAATAAAACCAGAAGCTGGTAACTGAAGTGATGACATTGAAAACGAATTTTGCCATGAAAGCGATGAATATATTTTTTGTTGCTTCACTACAACATCTGACCTTGAATTTCAATCTTCTTACAGGCCTGTCTTTTCAGAGACGTTGCTTTGGAGGAGGGTGTGAATAGGATGAGCAGGGCGCATGGGAGTCCTCAGCAAGGCAGGGAATTGTTTGCAGTACGCGCTTAGGCACAACCTGCATTTTGTCATTGTGTTCTCTTCTCACCTTCTTTTTGATACATGAAGAAAGATTTTTTTTTTTTGCTTCTTTAAATGATTCTGCTATTTACCTTGGGAATGCCTGTGGTGCTCAGTCTGTGACGTTCGAGGAAAGCTTTTTGAAATCTCACACACAGACTTTGCAGGTTTATTCTATCATTTACCATTGCTCTGGGTCTTAGTCACCCTGCAGTCTTCCAGTGAAGCAGGACTTCAATTCCTATCATTAAAAAAACCCAATTGTTAATTTTAAAAAAGGAACATGTTCAACCATTTTGGTTCATCTTCATTTCTCTTCAGGGAGCAAATGAGGGCATGAGCTGAAATCTTTTGTCTCTATCCCAGTTGAATATTAAGAGGGGAGCAAGAAATAATTTTGTCACATTGCTCCTCTCTAAAAAAGCCAAAACCGCTTCATGAATAGGAGACGAATAAGCATTGAACAGGCACTAGGCTGCCCTGCAGCATAAAGACTGATGTGCTTCCCAGTGTATTCAGAAGATCTTTTTCTTTTCTAGGTCTTTGGAGACTGTAAGCTCAGAAAAACAGACATTTGTGAGTCTGGGCAGTTGGTAAGCAAGGATGTTTGAACTCTGGGTCCCTGAAGCGGCTGGATCCTTCTAAAAGCTATTGTGATAAGGAGGACGTTTGACTCCAAAGCGAGCCTGGTCCTCCAGCTTCCCGCTGCTCTTCTCTCTGTGGCAGTCGATTTTTCTCTCTTTCTTCCTGGGTCATGCTCCACTTGTGTTGAGCTGGTTTCCAGAAGGGCTGGTGTGTCCGTGTGCCAGGAGCACGGCGAGCCCTGCGTTGTGGGTACCTCCCAGCCTGACCTTTTGTACCGAGCCAGTGACCATTGCTGGGCAGGGTTGTGTCCACAAAGCTTTCTCCAGTTAGTAGCAGAACGTGGCTGCTTTTAACAGTTTACCAGCCAAACATAGGTGTGTTCTGCTAGCACACGGATCGTAGTAGTCATCCCATGCAGTTGTGGGAGGTCCCTTTGGGTTTCCTTGAGCTGGGTTGTTTAGGGGACGGGAGTCAGTGGGCTGTGCCTCTGCTTTCCTCTCCTCCCGCGACTTTTCTGGTGCCTCTTGCTGCTCCATGACATGCCTACTTTTGCCTGCTCCCACATCAATGTAATATCAGATTCAGGGCGGAGGCACAGGAGGGCAGCAGCTCTTTTATTCTTAAAAGGACATTTATAAAGATAAAGGGTTAAATACTGGTTGCTCAGGCATGTGTTTTCTCCTGGTATCAAACCAAACTTATTTAAATAATCACATTTTCCTCATATTTCCTTTACATAACGTTTTTCATAGACCACACGGCAGTATTAACTGCCTGCTATTGCAATGTATTCCTAATACACTGGAGCATCCGAGTCATCGGAAGTAACGCTGATGCTGAGTAGCTGTTGTGTTTCTACCTAGAACTCCATGTTGCTGCCATTACCTTATCTCAGCTGTAGAACGTTGGCTTTTTGGTTCTTGTTGCAGGTGAAAAATAGTGATTCGCCGAGCAGAATTATTTCACTTTACTACCAAAGAGCTACTTCTCCCTACGGAACTGCAGGCTACGTCAGGCAAGCGTGTGTCAGGATGCAGAGCTGCTGTAGTCCCGGCACCAAGCGCTATTACAGGCTCTGTGACACGCAGAGAAGATCCTTTGTCCTTTGGCGCATTAATGAGGAATTCCTTTCCACTTTCAGCGCTGGTAAAGGCAACTCTAACACTTGCTGTAGCAGCCGATCTGGCTAAGGGAGCAGTTGTTTTTGTGTGTTTCTTGGAGGCTAATGCTGTGCTGCTGCTAAACCTTTGCAGCTCTGTCATGTTAATGCCAAAAAAAAAAAGAGAGAGAGTATTTAATTTTCTTTAAAAAACAAACAGCCAGCCACGAACCTTGCTTTTTGTGGTCAGCTCCTCACAAATACCCTGGACTCCATCCAGTTTTCTTTCTATTCAATAATTTCAGCATAAGGCCGTTGTCAGGTTTGCTCTAAAATGGGTTTAGTCCAAACCTTTTGTTTGTTAGTAAAGAACAAGTTATAGACAGTAGATCTTTCTTTCCTTTTAATATGTATAAGCTCCTTTTAAAAGCTCTACCCAAAGAATATTCAGTTAATTACTCAAGGCATCTTGTTATTTGGAGCCAGAGCTTGTAAGGAAGCGAAGCTGCTGCTTTTGAGAAAGCACGAGCAGTTCTTTGTGACGGTGGCGTTCCCCTGTGGATAGCCCAGCCCAGCGCCGCCTGCTCTCCTGTCACCGAGACCCTCGCTCTCTGGTTCTCTCGCCCCTAGGAATGAAATTGAGGAGCAAAACAGGAGGGTTTCGGCCGCAGAGGTTGCCGGGGCAGGGGAGGTGAGCGGACTTTTCTGCTTTCTCATCTGGACAGTCCATTCCATGCCAGAGCGCAGCTGGACAGGGATGTGGAGCTGGTGCCAGCTGTAGCGGGACATTTTATACCTGATTTTTCCAAAGCGGTCATCAATATTTTCAGGTAAGTGCTTTACGCTGGTGGCAATTCAGACCTGTTTTCTGGCGTAGCTGCCAGCTGATGGTCAGCCTTTCTGCTTCTGGCAGAGCCTGCCTGCTCCCGAAAGGGCTGGCAAACAGCTTTCCTGTCCCTCTTCCTCCCAGCCCGAGGGACTTGGCAGTCACATCGTGCACCTTGAGGGGCTGGCTCTCGGCATCGAGCTTCCCCGTGCCCTTCCTGAGGGTGCTCCAGGAGGGGCTGGGGAAGCCTGAGCCTCGTCAGCAGATAGAAAGGACTGAACGCAGGGATGTCAAGGCTCGGAGGGCTTCGGCCCTTCTCTTAGTCCTGTTCCCGCTCCTCTGCTACAAGCTGGGAACTAGCATGCTGCAGGAGCACCATAACAGCTTCTCGGCCATCATCCCTTCTCATCCCCCCCTCGCCCCCTGGCACTGGGCATGGGGAGCAGGACAGGGCTTTCCTTCTTGCATGAAGCCCACAGACAGGCTCCCTGCTGCTGGCTGCTCTGCTGCTGCCCCAGGCTGGCTCTGCTGGGTGCCGGCGTCAGGTGTTGCCGTGCCCCACAGCCACGCGGGGGACCGGCTCGCGTGGCTCACGTGCTGCGGGCACACGAGGTGGGAACTGCTCTTCCTCATGTGCCGCATTAGTATACGATGCAGAGGCTTAATGTTAATCCCCCTGGAGAGCTGCCGTAAGAGCTGCCTGTTGGGACCGTGGGGCAGCAATTAGGCCCAGGTGATTAACGAGGGAGCATTGTGGCTCTGCTCTGGCACCTAGGGAGCACGTGTTCTCTTGTGGAGCCAGCTCTGTGCCTGATCCTGGGCTTGGGTGGAAGCAGGAGACAGAAGACTGTCTTTCAGGGTTGCTGGTTTCCACGCGTGGCCCGAGCAGGTCATGGGTTGGTAACCGGGGCAGGAGTCCAGGGTGCTGGAGGAGCCACCGCTGTAAGGTGGGATGGGAGCCTGCTTGTCCTGCTGCTGGCAGCCACAGCCCCGTCCCTCCTCTCGGGGAGCCTCCTGCCCCGTAAATGCACACGGCAGAGCCACAGCATCCGTGCCCACAGCCAAGTCCTGCTGGCGGTTGCGCTGTCGGAGTGCGGGAGCTGCTCCACAGCAGCTCCTCCAGTTCAGCCTGGAGAAGAGGAGGCTGAGGGGAGACCTCATTGCTCTCTCCAACTACCTGAAGGGAGGTTGTGGAGAGGAGGGAGCTGGGCTCTTCTCCCAAGGGACAGGGGACAGGACGAGAGGGAATGGCCTCAAGCTCCGCCAGGGGAGGTTCAGGCTGAACATTAGGAAAAAAATTTTCACAGAAAGGGTCATTGATCCCTGGCAGAGGCTGCCCAGGGAGCGGGTTGAGTCCCCTTCCCTGAAGGGGTTTAAGGGATGGGTGGATGAGGTGCTGGGTTGGTGATTGATGGGAATGGTTGGACTCGATGATCCGGTGGGTCTCTTCCAACCTGGTGATTCTGTGATTCTATGAAAGAAGGAAGCATCCAACAGCAGAGACGGTTGCCTCTCTGTACGTAGCAAACCAAGTGACCTAATTCCGGCAGCGGCGGCTCTTCGGAGGCGTCCCTCGGCAGGCTCCGTGGCAGGCTGGGCTGGAGCTGACTCATCACTTCCAGTGTGGCAGAGATTGGAGCTTTCAGGCCCTAAGGATTTCACTGTTTCTTCATTAATTTTAAATTGATTAAAATGAATTTTTAAAATACCAGGAGAGACTTGCCTAAAGAAATGGTTACTAAAAAAAAAAAAAAAATGAAGGAAATAGTTGGTCTGTGGGAGTTAACTGTGTGCTTAATAATGTCTAGCTCATTCAGCTGCAAGCACCCATTGCACCTTGGAGGAGTCTTATGCTGGCTGTACTGTCCTGGTAGATTAGCAAAGACAGGATAAATCAGTCATTATTATAAAAATGCGACAGTTACAAACTGTCCTTGCTCGTACACGGTGCAGACCTTGCCCACGGCAGGATGGTATGACAGGCTTCTCCTCTCAGCCACAAGGCTTTGTCCTGAAGTCAAGAACTCCTAGAGAGGTGGGTGCAGGAGCATCTTGTACTCTCCCAGCATGGCCCAGCGCCCGATGAATCTCCTCATATGGTCCAGAGACTCCCTGGGCAGCCTGTGGTGTGTCTTATACCAGAACAGGCTGTCGGGTGCTCTTCTCGTCCTCTACGTCAGGGCACCATAGGGAGTGTAGGCAGTGACAGATGGGTGGAGGATCGTTTTTCCCGCTGTCAGAGGGCAGTTATGAACGAGCTTTTCCCCCGGGCATTCTCACTTGTTGTTCCTGCCCTGTTCTGAAGCAAGAAAATTCCTGTCCCTTACAGTTTCTGTCTCCTCCAATGTAAGTGCATAGGTCAAGGTTATGCAGATCTTTAGCTCTTTTCCCTTCTGCCTCTCCCCTTTCATAGTGATGAGGAGGTGGGTGCAGTGTGCCAGCCAGCCAGCAGCACGGGGACGCTGGAGCACCCACCTGAGCCAGCACCAACGAGGAGCCTTCCATGCCCTGCTGGACTCCAGAGGTGTAGGAACCTCCTCCTTGGAGGCTGCAGAAGCAGGTACGGAGCCCTCTCCACACAGAGAATTCTCCCTGAAGGTTCATCATAAAATCAAAGAACGGTTTGGGTTGGAAGGGACTTTAAATCCCATCCAGTTCCACCCCTTGCCTTGGGCAGGAACATCTCCCACTGGCCCAGGCTGCTCCGAGCCCCATCCAACCTGGCCTTGGAACCCCTCCAGGGATGGGGCAGCCACCACTTCCCTTTGCAGCCTGTTCCAGGGCCTCCCCACACTCACGGCGAAGAAATTCCTCCTTATACCTAGTCTAAATCTGCCCCTCTCCAGTTTATACCCATTGCCCCTTGTCCTATCACTATAGGCCTTTATAAAAAGTCCCTCTCTAGCTTTCTTGTATTCATCATCCTGGGTCTTCTATCCCTCATCATCCCATGCTTTGGAGAAGGAAGGTGGGCAACGACACTCACCTCCGTGGTTGCTGCACTGGAAGGAAGCAGGGCAGGATCTGGCCCTAACTTGTCAGTTGGGATTGTTCTCCACTCCAATGAAGGTCAAGGGCTAGCTCAGATAGTGTCTACAGTGGATTAATTGAGAAAACTTGGTCCTGTAAATAAGTACCAACAAATTATAAAGAAAAAAAAAAGGCAGATGGAAAGCTGTGGTGCTTCAGAGAAGACGGAGCAGGAAGCTGAGAGGAGTGAAGGAGCAGAATACAGAATTCACCTGGCGCTAATGAAGCAGCAGGCTCTGTCAGCCCCTTTTATGTCTATCTAAAAAAAACCAAGCTGCTCTTTCAGTGAAACTAAAGAATGGAAATAAAAAAAACACGCAGAAAACCTTTGGAAAAACAACTTGACACTTGCTGTTGCTTGAAGTAACGGAGCAAACAGAGTTCTAAGAAGTCGCATGAAAGCATTTTGGTCTGCTTTAAAGATCCCTCTAAAAGATACAGTGATGTAATTCATATGCTGTTCGCCTGTCTGTCTCTTCTCATCTCTAGGTCTGAAAAGCTGAACTGCTCTAAATTCAGATGCCAAAGTAGAACCTCTTTTCCCTGACTGTGCCCTGTGCTCAGCTGTTGGTCGTGCCTGCAGAGCTGTAAAGCAGATGCTGCTGTGGAAGAACCTGGCTGATGAGAAACAGAATTCTTCTTCACCTGCTTGAGCATCAAGTGGTGTCAACTGGGATGGCTGGAGAAGCCCATCTCCATCTCTTTTCTCCGGTATCAGGTAGGATGGGTTGTTTCTTAGGCTTTGATGTCCCAGCCTGTCCTCACAGCAGAGGTTCTCCTCCTTGGATCATGCTTGCAGTCTCCTCTGGACCCGTTCCAACAGCTCCATCTCCTTCTTATGTTGAGGATTCCAGAACTGGACACAGGCCTCCAGATGAGGTCTCGCAAGAGAGGAATAGAGGAGCAGAAGCACTTCCCTCCCTAAAGCCATATTAGAATGGTTTTAAAATATATGTAGCCTTAACTGGAGGGTTAAAGTGGTTTAGATTTGCTTGTTCTTCATGAAGTTAAAAGTAGTGTCACCTAAGAGCTGATCCTAAAGAAGAACGTGAAATCGGTGTGACTATTCACAGAAAGAAGCTTCTGGCAATGTGAAATTCCTTCAGTCTCTATAGGGCCAGGCTTTAGCCAACAGATGTTAAAGAACACGCTTCAGTGTTTTTAGGGCAATATTCTTGCAAAGTTTATCTTATTCCTATTTCCTTCTAGTTAAAAGATACCTGACAAGACTGCCTTCTCTGTCTCATGAGTTACTGCAGAGTCTGTTCAAGCTCTGCTGCTGCTAGAGATGAGCACGGGTGTAAAGGTCAGAGAATTGCTGCCTGAAACATGACTTTGACAAAACATGCTGTTGGATTCGCAAGGCAAACAGGCTTGAAAATAGAGAAAAAAATATTTTTCCACGTTTTTTCAAGCTTTATCACTCAGCTGTGCTTTTTGTAGTAGTAGTAGTAGACACAACATTTGCAGAAAGCAATGTGACAGATCTATTCAGCTGGCAATACCAAGTTTCTCTGTACTGTTACCACATCTTGCCAACAATTCTTATCCTGTGGCAAAGTTGTTTGTAGTTACCTAACAAGACAAACGGCTGTCTTCATTATGCACTTCTATTTTTTTTGAGCCGGAGATAAGACATGCCCAGCTATGTCAGGAATTAAAACAACCCAACGCGTCCATTCTTGTTTGGTGAAAATCTGCGCCGTATTTTCAGAGCTAAGCAATTATATTCTCTGCATTGTCGCAGGTTTAGTGGTAATAGCTGTCAAGCATCAAAAAACCCACAACAAAACAAATAACAAAAAAAAAATAAATAAACAGGCGAGGATATTATTCCTAGCAAGTGCCGTTCCTTACTCCCTGTTTCGCTTCTTTTAGCTCCAGTCTAACGATGCTGCTTCTGAAACAAGAATGATTCACCCCCTCCAGCTATACCAGCAGCCTGCCTCCTAGGGTTTCATTTTCCAGCCCCCAGTTCACTTTCTTACAGTGGCTTTTTAGGAAACCTTCATAATCCGTGCTTTCTTGTAATCCCAGCATGGCCTCGTGAAAGCAAGGACTTGGCTGGATGAACAGAACCCAAGGAGTTTTGCCCCTTGGAATTCAGCATATGTGAATAGGTCACATCAAGTAATTGAGCTACATTTTCTTTCTCCCTGAGACTTCTCTGGAGGAGCTGCCGTTGCCTTGCTGGGAGACCGAAGCGATGAGGTACAGACGTGTGGGTGCCTTGCGCTCCTGCACGCCTCGCAGCAGAGGTGGGTGGAAGGGCTGAGGACAGGAGACAGGAGGGTCAGAAGCTCCTCATTCGCCTCCTGGAAGACCTGCCAGCCCTTTCGTTGAGTCATACAGCTCTGGCTGGGCTCCGCACAGCCGAGGGGAGACTTGCCCCACCACGCTGCCACCCAGGAGGTGAATACTGTGGCTACCAAGAGCACAGCCTCCATTCGCCTTCTGAGGGGACGAGGGGCCAGGCTGTAAAGCTTCACCACAAAATCATACCTGGCATTTACACAAGCATCCCTTTGGGAGAGGCCGTGCTGTGCTGTGAACCGTTCCTGACCTCCAGCCTCCCCCTTCGGCAGGTCAACACAACAGACGGGTTTTCTAGAAATTGTGTGACGGCGTAAACCCTGCCAGGTGGATAGTTGCTCTCTGAATTAACTCCACAGGGGAAGAGCACTTGGTGGAGGTGGGCAAGGGTGATGGCGACGTGATGCTCAGAGAGTAACGCAAAGAAGATGACTTTGTCCCATCGTGAATGCAACTAGAGGGTGGCCTTTGCTTGCGATAAAAAGCTATCAACAGCTGAGTGGATCAACTGGTGGCGTAAATGTTACCCAGACTGGCATGGGGGGGAATACATGGCTCAGGGTAAAACATCTAAGCAACTGGCATTCCAAAGAGAGCAACAAGAGCAACGAGCGAGTCCAGAGAAGAGCAACAAAGCTGCTGAAGGGGCTGGAGAACAAATCTTATGGGGAGCGACTGAGAGAGCTGGGGTTGTTTAGCCTGGAGAAGAGGAGACTGAGGGGAGACCTTATTATTCTCTACAACTACCTGAAGGGAGGTTGTGGAGAGGAGGGTGCTGGCCTCTTCTCCCAAGGGACAGGGGACAGGACGAGAGGGAATGGCCTCAAGCTCCACCAGGGGAGATTTAGGCTTGAGATTAGGAAAAAATTCTTCACGGAGAGGGTGGTTAGGCATTGGAACAGTCTGCCCAGGGAGGTGGTTGAGTCGCCGTCCCTGGAGGTGTTTAAGGTGAGGGTGGATGAGGTGCTTAGGAGCATGATTTAGGGATTGGTGGGAATGGTTGGACTCGACGATCCAGTGGGTCTCTTCCAACCTGATTATTCTATGATTCTGTGTGATTCTGTGAGCCTGAGCTGGCATCAGCCCTCACGTTCCCTCCTGGTGATGGGGGGTGCCCAGTGTCATGGTGGTGAGTGTGCTGTGGAGACTGGTAATGGGAATCACATTGGTATGGTACTGCAATTGCTATCTCAGATACGTATTATCTTTTTCAGTATGTTTTGTATCGCCTCGTTAAGTCAGAAATGCTGGATGTGAAAGCAGCAGGAGCGCCCAGGCACCAGCAGGGCTGGTGGCTTGTGGCTTTAGGTTGCCTCACGCTGCGTGGTGCCAGCACGTCACAGCTCCACAAGCTTTGTCACTGAGCCTATTCAGACTGGAACACAGTTCACATGGAGCTGGTCTAGATCATTTTTAGAGCGAAACCTTTATTTCACACACATCCATCCAGATAAACCAGACTCCGTGTTGTCCAATCAGTGAGAGACCCTTTGTGATTTAATCTTGCTGATTTAATCTAAAGGGGGCTACAAGAAAGCTGGGCAGGGACTGTTCACAAAGGCTTGTAGTGACAGGGCAAAGGGCAATGGTATAAAGTGGAGAGGGGCTGATTTAGACTAGACATAACGAGGAATTTCTTCACTATGAGGGTGATGAGGCACTGGAACACGTTTCCCAGGGACGCTGTGTCTGTCCCATCCCTGGAGGGGTTCAAGGCCAGGTTGGATAGGGCTCGGAGCCCCTGATCCCGCGGGAGGTGTCCCTGCCCATGGCAGGTGGTTGGAACTAGATTATCTTTAAGATCCCTTCCAACCCAAACTATTCGATGATTCTGATATGCTAGTGGCCTGTGGTTTGTGGTCCTCGCTTGCGTCCCATGTCTGTTCAGTCCTGGGTCAGTAAAAATGACTCGTGTCTACAAATCTGGGCACCCAGGCTTCGCCGCTCCTCCTGACCTCCAGCGTGCGGTGCCAGCGCTGCTCACTCGCAGATCAGCATCTCTTTGTGCTGGTACGAGAGATGCAGGGAGACACCAGCACTGACCGTACGGATGGAATCATAATTCATTACAGGACTGTCCTTGGTGCCCTCCTGTTGGGGAGAAAACCGCAACAGTCCTTTGTGCAAACCACTCCACACGAACTTAGGCAGGACTTTGTTAATCCGAGTTGGGAGACACAGAGTCCTTTGCTGGCAGTTGGTTTCTCATGTGTGTTGTTGTATGTTGTGCAAAGGCAGAAGGTAATTGAAATAATCACTTTTTTATCTCTTTTTTTTTTTTTTCCTTCTAATTTGTTCCTTAGGGGTTTGTTAGAAGGAAACCTAGGCAGTGAGGAAAGTAAGGAAACCACACCAGGAGCAACACCCACCTGCAGGCAGCAAATGCCTGCACCCACCTGAATTCAATTGATGCAAAGAAGCTGAGTTTAAAATGCACTAGAGAACAAAGCAGGGCCAGCTGGAGTGTTTCGTGTAAGAGAAAGGAAAAGCCTGGGGAGGTGGCAGGCAGAAACCCTGAGCTGTGACGTATTCCTCTTGGCTGTGAGTTGTGTATCTGGAACAATGGGAATGTCTTGGTTTGGCCCTTTGACCTCTTCCAGTTAATGCTTTTTTTTTTTTTTTTTTTTTTTTTTTTATGTAGTATCCAAAATTTTGGAGGGATTTATTTATTTGTATACATTAAAAAGTTGAGTAAGAATTAATTCTAAAAGGCTCTGGAAACATTGTGCTTCTGTCTCTGAGCACAAAGGGTAGTAATAGAAAAAACAGGACATCTTGTTGGGGTTACTGTGAGCTAAATGACTTGGGGCTGTGTATGTTGTGTCGATGTTTCCAGAGAAGCTGTTGTTGGTGAGCGGTGGTGCCGCACATCTTTGGGCTGTGCTCCCTGTGGATTGCGGGGAGGGAAGTGCTCTCCTGCCTACAGCATCTCCCTGCTGTGCTGGAGGAGCCAGAGGCAACTGTGAGGACTTCTAGCGGGAGCTCGTAGCTGCTGGCCACTGCTGCCAACAGGGCTGGAGCACCTCTGCTGTGAGGACAGGCTCAGAGAGTTGGGGTCGTTCAGCCTGGAGAAGAGAGAAGGCTCCAAGGAGACCTTAAAGCAACCTTCTAGTACCTGAAGGGGCTACGGGAAAGCTGGAGAGGCACTGTTCACAAAGGCTCGGAGTGATAGGGTGAGGGGCAATGGGGATAAACTGGAGAAGGGCAGATTTAGACCAGGCATCAGGAGGAATTTCTTCCTGATGAGAGTGGTGAGGGACTGGAAGAGGTTGCCCAGGGAAGCTGTGACTGCTCTGTCCCTGGAGGGGTTCAAGGCCAGGTTGGATGGGGCTTGGAGCAGCCTGATCCTGCGGGAGGTGTCCCAGCCCCTAGCAGGGGGTTGGAACTAGATGACCTTTTAGGTCCTTTCCGACCCAAACCATTCTATGATTGTATGTGCCACAGTGCAATTGCTGTTTCATCCCATCTTCGCCTTGTCCTCCCACGCTGCAGCTTGTGCTCTGTGTGTGTTGGGGGGCAGCTGGGGGGCCCAACTGCGGCGCCGCATGGAGTGTGACCTGCCACGCTGCCCCTGCCTTGCAGCTCCCTGCTCAGTCCCTTCTGGCTTTCCCACAGTCTGGTGAGGGCAGCTGGTCCTCACGGATCCATCGAGCGCCTTGTAGATTAGGCTTTTTCACAGGCTTCTCAAGTTGGTAGGTTTCCAGTATTTCCTTTACCAAGCACTAACAAAAAAAGCTTCTTGAAATCAAGCGAGAATGCATTTAGTTCAGTACTTACCTTGCAGTCTCAATCTCATCATGCCTCTAATTTTAATGTAGGCTGAGTCATTTTTCAACCTACTGCTTTAAAATCAGGCTGTGAAGCTTGGTCTTGTTCTGGTATGTTTGGGAAGTAGAGCAATTTTTCTCACTCTTAGTCAGATCTGCCCTGCCAAGCTTCTATCACTCGGTGCTCTTAGATATAAAAATAACATATAGCTGGGGATGATTTGCAGAGTTCGTTTTATTACTGTAAGCAAAATTGAAACATGAAGGATGGCAGCTTACATTATGCAGATTGATTTGTAAATTAAATGTAAGTATTGGTCCTAATGAAAAACTTATCCTTGTTTTGATGTAATTTCTTGGGCAAGAGTTTGTGTGGCCTGAGCAGTCCAGTAGTTGTGCAGCACTTGCTTCTTCTGTTTTCTTTTTCTGTGTCCTCTCAATTCCTTCTTCTGTTTCCTGCCTGTCAAACCCCTCTCTAACGGTGCAGTTGTTGATGCTTTTATGCGTTTACTGTGTTGTTCCCTATTATTGTCCTTGAAAAGAGCCAGTTTGGGTTTTGCACATCCAAAAGCTTCGGTCTGAGCAGGCGTTTGGTGTGGAAGGTGCAGGTGGAACAGTTGTGGTCTGATAATGCTATAAACTGCTGAGCACAGTCGTGGCGTGAAACCTGAACTGTAGGTAGAGCTGTTCCAGATGTTGTATGTGCAAGAACGTGCCCCTGTGCTTACAGGGAGAGAGAACAGGAGAGACAAGGGGAATACGTGGTTGCAATGCATCTAAAAGATTTCGGAAGAAAACCTAGGCTGAGGGGAGACCTCATTATTCTCTCCAACTCCCTGAAGGGAGGTTGTGGAGAGGAGGGAGCTGGCCTCTTCTCCCAAGTGACAGGGGACAGGATGAGAGGGAATGGCCTCAAGCTCCGCCAGGGGAGATTTAGGCTTGAGATTAGGAAAAAATTCTTCACTGAGAGGGTGGTTAGGCATTGGAACGGTCTGCCCAGGGAGGTGGTTGAGTCGCCGTCCCTGGAGGTGTTTAAGGTGAGGGTGGATGAGGTGCTTAGGGGCATGATTTAGGGATTGGTGGGAATGGTTGGACTCGATGATCTGGTGGGTCTCTTCCAACCTGGTTATTCTGCGATCCTGTGTGAACGTGGCCAAGCTAAAAAAAATATGGAAAATGGGGCAAATCCAAGCGTGCAGGATTGAGCAAGCTTGGCCTGCTTATATATAAAATCTGGTTGGGAATCTGGGCTGCTTTAATTTTGCATTTACAGATTGGTTTCCTCACACAAATCTGACTGTAAAGCAGTCAGATTTTTATGTTTATTTTTTTAAACTTATTTATGTTTGCTTTGAGTTCATTTGAACCTGCGTCTCAGCAGCGCCTTGGGTCTCCACACAACATACGTTGTACGGCAGTGAATACGCACGTTATACCAATGTTTATGCATAACGAGAGGGCGAAACAACTCTATAAAGTCACAGCGCTGCTGTTGTACCTCAAAACAGGTGCTGTTCTGCTTTGCTGTTGCTGCTGCCCTGCTGGAGGGAGGTGGGTGGAAGCAGTAAGATGAACCCTGGGGCTCAGATGAGTGGTTGTAACCTTCCTCCCAGGCTTGCACAAATTTAACCTGTGACTTTCAAGTATGAATTTTAGCCTGTAATATGAAATGAAGCCTTATGAAGACTTGCTCTATCTCTATGGTCAAACGGGCATTAAAGAGCTCTGCTTGCTTTCAAGCATGAGTCACTTCAGCCACCTAAGAAACCTCTGGTTTGCTAGGCTGGTCTTGGCAAGACTTGGGATAGTCTTAGCTCACAGAGACAGGCTAGTAATTCTTAGTCACGTGAGCAGAAACAACATATCTTCTAGATAAAGAAAGATAACTTGTTTTCAGTTGGCTTTATCTGTTTATTTTCTACCTCTGCATAGTTTCGCACCAAATTTACTGGTCTGCTAGGTCTCGCAATGGCAAAGAAATTCAATACATTATTCAACAGGTTGTTTTGTTTTCTACTGAAGTTGCTTTCCGTTATCTGCTTAACAAATGCTAAAAGTATTATGTATAATTTGTGTTTTCAACGTTTATGTTGGCATATAAGCAGCAACAAATTAAGATGATGGTAGCAGGCCTTTTATTTATTTATAGGAAGCCGTAGCAGGATTGATGTTTGTGGTGAAAAGGGACATCAGACAATGGACAAATGCAAACAGGCTGGGGAGAAGATGTTTGTGTATCTCATTGCTGGCTGGGAGCTAGGCAGGATGATCTGTCCCCTCTCGCCATAGCTGGATCATCTGGCCGTGCCTTTCGGTTGTTCACGAGCAGGTGTTGGCCGCTGAAACAGCCCAGGGCTCGTTGCCAGTCCCCTAAAAGCTGCCACCTGCACAAGCTCATTTTCTATTTGTGGCCACTGGTTTATTTGCTGTTTTTAAAGAACCTTGCAGAAATGGATCTCCAACCAGCTAAGCAGGCGCAAGCTTGCGTGTTAATTTAATATTGTTCCCTAGTGACTACTGCCCCGTTGCATCCCATATTGTGCATGGGGTGTTCCACCTCTCTTGCAAAACCAGAGGTGATGGAGGTGACTGGGCACTGCTGGTGGAGTCCTCAGTTGGTTACAGAAAGCTTTGCAGTCTTTCTGCATCCGGAGGGATCGAAGCAGGGGCCAAGTCCAAGTAGAGGAGCTCCAGTTCAGCAGAGAATGTGGCTTGAGCTCTTGCTTCAAACAAGATATTGCTTGCCCTTCTCTTACTGTATGAAACCAAGGCGCGGATCTTTAGAGTCAGAACGTTTGTGCTCAGTGTATCGAATTAAATGATGAGAAAGTGACTACCTACGGTGATGCATTCCTGTTACGCTGTGGAATGCATGAAGACAAGCCTCTGTGCTATGAATAATCGCCAGGTGAGCGGAGCCTGCAGTAACGTGGTGACGTGTCCCATGTGTCAGTGAATTGGCTGCTGGTACGTGTTACCAGTTATTTATCCTGGGGGGCCACTGCAGCCTCCAAGCCCAATGCTGTTTTACTTACAAGACTGGTGAAATATTTCTGTGCTCTTGCTGCGATTCCAGCCGCGGGTGCGGCAGAGACTTGTTTCACTGTCAGTGCTGTCGAAGGCCGGGCTTAAATCACAGGTAAATGTGGTCTGAGGCAGAGATTCCGGGTCACTTAGGTGTTCCATCTGGCAGCATGCACTAGACCTCAACTCTTTCTTTAATCCTATACATACTATGGCACAACCTGCTTGTTCCAGGTAGGATCATAATGTCTATGCTCAGCTGATCAGAGAGAAGAGGAGGACAAACTATTGAACAACATCTTTTCCTGCTCCTATGAGGAAAGGCTGTGAGAGTTTGTTTCAGTCTGGAGAAGTCTCTCTGAGGAGACCTTAGGTTGGCCTTTCAGCACTTAAAGGAGGCCTGTAAGAAAGATGAGGACAGATAGGACAAGGAATAATGGCTTTAAGCTAAAAGAGAGGAGATTTAGTCTAAATATAAGGAAAAGAATTTTATGGTGATGGTGGTGAAGCACTGGCGCGCTGAAGTGATTGATGCTCCATCCCTGGAAATGTTACTAGTCAGGTCCGATGGTGCTGTGAGCAACCTAGTTGAGGTGAAGCTGTCCCTGCTCACTGCAGAGGGGTCGGAGACTGGTCTTTAATGGTCCCTTCCAACCCAAACCACTCTGCAATTCTATAGTCTAGCTCCAGTGAGAATTTTTGAGAATTCTAAGCAGTCTCTGAGGAGTTCATAGACTGGATTGAATTGTGTCTTCATTGACCGTAGGTTATAAATTGGGAAAATGTGAATTTCCAGCTTTCAGAGGGTTGTGGCTTTCACTTTTTCAATCAGCCTTACTACCTTTGATATAATGGAAGGTAGCTACGCAACTGAAGTAGGATTTTGAAAAAGATGTATTGTTCTTCTGAGCCTTTACAAACCCATTTCAAAGCCTTTCACGTGCTCCAGGTAGAACAAATTGTGGAACGTGGAGGTTTGGGGCTATGGAAGAACAGGAGATTAGGGCAGTAGGTGTCTCTTAAATCATTGGAATATTAGGTTATATAGGTTACGGGTGGATGAGGTGCTGAAGGGCATGGTTTAGTATTTGATAGGAATGGTTGGACTCGATGATCCGGTGGGTCTTTTCTAACCTGGTGATTCTATGATAGTAAGTCAGGTCCTCTCTCAAAATTCTGCTTCTGGCTTCAGTGAAGAGACTGGAATCCAGAAGGACAGAAGCTGGCTCAGCTGTGCTGGGGCCGTGTTGCCTTGTGAAGCGTGGATTTGGAAAGCAGCAGGAAGGTTTAGAAGGACTAGAGGAACGGGGCACACAGAACCTTCTGGAGAAGCAGTGGAGGACTTCAAGTCGGATGTAGGTAAAGTAATTGCCCTGAGTTTAGCCTAATTGGGTTAATTGTGTGATTGATTCATCAGAAGGTGTCAACTACAGGGTGTTTGGCGACTGAGCAAGGAGCGAAGCGAGATCTGTGGCTGTTGCAGAGCACAGAGAGGGAGAGAGTCAATGGCTTTGTGTCCCTATGGGGTTAATGTGATAAATGCAGAGCAAACGAGGGATTATTGGCATTGAAAAGCAGCTGATCTGGTCACTTAGTGCCATTTTGTGTCCTTGCCTTCAGGAAGGGCTTCTTTTCCTGTCTGTAAAATGGGAGTGACAGTCCCTGTCCAGAAGCCTCGCTGTACCGTGTGTTATCAGTCACAGAGCTGCTGTCGCTGTCTGAAGTGATTTGTCACTATTCCTTTCTTGGGAATCGCAGTATTTCCATTTGGCAACGCTACAGCTAACCTAGAAGTAAAGGAGAGAAAACAGCAAGTGGGAGATTGCGTGGTGCGCAGAAAGAGGAGACGGCTTGTCCCAATAAACCACGAGGTGGCCTGTTGAGGTGGAGCTGTGAGATCTGCAGGATGCAATTTAGGATCTGCTTGAGCTTTGAAGTTGTACATAGGAATCGGACAGCGGTCGCGTTTGCTGCTGCAGGTATTGTGGGAAAGGGCTTTGGCGCAGACTTAAGCATCTGATGACACCGAGTTCATGCATGTGGTCAAAAGACAACCCCACCCCAAACACAGCAGATAAGACTCTTGTTTCTCCTTGTGGAGACTCCCATTTATTGCAGTGGAGGCTGAGGCTTGCATTCCAGAGGAGCAGCCCTGCAGAGCCTGCTGGGGGGGATGCTGACTCAGAGCCTTTTCCTGGGCTCAGGGCTGCCTCCCTGCCCTCCCTACCCCAGCTGTGGAATGTTCTTGTGGTATCTTTGCTGCTTTGAAGTCTCAGGAGAGGAAATGTGACTGTTTCTGATGCTTGTGGTGTATGCAGCCTTTCTCTCTGAACTTTCTCCTTCTTCCACAGACTATCCAGTAGTCCTCGAACAGTTCTGTGCAACCTCTAGTTTTACAGAGGTCTTGAACCTGTTTCCTGCCATTTCCCGTGTTCTTTTGTGCTCCGATTCTGTTTTACATTACCAATTTGTCTTCTAATCATTTCTTCTCCTGTCTGCCTTCTCCACCTTCCAGTCTCAGGCTCTGGCATGTGGGTGGCCAGTGGCCAGCGGAGCACGTGGTGTGTCTAGCAGCGAGGAGCGGATGTTTCTCACCTGAGTCAGCCCCGGGGGCGGCTGCAGCAGATAAAAGAATTTCCACAATTGGTCTGTGGTGTAGTCTGACACTGAGTTATGGATGTTTTGGGATAAGCTGTGCTCGTTGCAGCCTTCTGTTACGGGGGAATGAAATTCTATCGCAGCGCAGCAGGAGAACTAATGGTTCCCTGAGGTCGCGCTGTGCTGGATTTTGGCTTTGGGCAGCGGCCAAAGTTATGCTGTGCTACTGGGAGAGACTGGGAGCAAGTAGGTGCCGATTGCTGGTGTTTCACTGGGATGGAACAGGCTCTGCTGGTTTTGGTGAGCTGACCCTAAGTGGACACCAGGTGCCCACACCACTTGTCACTCCCCTCCTCAGCTGGACAGAAAATATATTGAAAGGCTTGTGGGTCAAGGTAAGGATGGAGATATCACTCACCAGGGGAAATAAATTAATTACCAATCAAATCAGAGTAAGATAATGAGAAAATAAAGGCTAAATCTTAAAACACCTCCACACTTCCCATCTTCCCAGGCTTCACAGAAATTCTTCACCTTCTGCCCTGCAGTGGCACGGGGAGACAGAAATGGGGATTGTGGTCAGTTTATCACGTGTTCTCTGCCGATCCTTCCTCCTCGAGGGAGGACTTCTCACACTTTTCCCCTGCTCGAGTGTCAGGTCCCTCCCATGGGGGGACAGTCCTCTGTGAGCTTCTCCAGTGTGAGCCCTTCCCGTGGGCTGCACTTCTTCACACGTTGCTCCAGCACGGGTTGCTTCCATGGGGTGCAGCCATTCAGGAACTTGGGGTCACAAGTCCTGCCAACAGATGTGCTTTAGTGTGGGTTTCTCTTTCCATGGGTCCCATCAGGAACCTGCTCCCACATGGGCTCTCTGTGGGGTCACAGCATCCTTCAGATGCATCCACCTGATCTGGCATGGGGTCCTCCATGGGCTACAGGAGCACAGCTTGTGTCACCATAGTCTGCTGCAGGGCAATCTCTGCTCTGGCACCTGGAGCACTTCTTCCTTCTTCACTATTTTAGTGCCTGCAGGGTTGTTTCATGTTCTCACTCCTTTCTTTGGCTGCAGTTGCCCAGTTTGGGTTTTTTTTCCCCCCTTTTACCACAAGAAGGATGTTGAGGCTCTGGAGTGAGTGTGGAGAAGAGCAACGAAGCTGGTGAAGGGGCTGGAGAACAGGCCTTATGAGGAGCGGCTGAGAGAGCTGGGGGTGTTTAGCCTGGAGAAGAGGAGGCTGAGGGGAGACCTCATTGCTCTCTACAACTACCTGAAAGGAGGTTGTGGAAAGGAGGGAGCTGGGCTCTTCTCCCAAGGGACAGGGGACAGGACGAGAGGGAATGGCCTCAAGCTCTGCCAGGGGAGGCTTAGGCTGAACATTAGGAAAAAAATTTTCACAGAAAGGGTCATTGGTCCTTGGCAGAGGCTGCCCAGGGAGGAGGTTGAGTCCCCTTCCCTGGAGAGGTTTAAGGGACGGGTGGACGAGGTGCTGAGGGACATGGGTTAGTGTTTGATAGGAATGGTTGGACTTGATGGTCCGATGGGTCTTCTCCAACCTGGCGATTCTATGATTCTATGCCAGAGGTGCTGCCACTGTCGCTGATGGGCTCAGCCTTGGCCAGTGGTGGGTCTGTCTTAGAGCTGACTGGCATGGGTTCTGCTGGACACAGGGGAAACTTCTGGCATCTTCTCACAGAAGCCACCCCTGCTACCCAAACCTCACCACGGAAACCCAGTACACCCATACCAGTCCCCTCTGCTCCCAACCTGTGCCGAGGAAACCTCTGCAGTTGCCTGCTGAAGGCTTGTGTGACCTAGAGGCCTTTCAGATGTCAAGATCCATCTGGTGCTTCCTTCCGGAGGCTGTTGCACGTCTATAGCGCAGATCGCCGCGGGGCGATGCAGGGCGTGCCGGATTGAATGACGTGCCGTCTGGCACGGCCGAGCGAGTTTCAGTGAAACTGCTGTTGATGAGACACTTCAGCTGCCGTCATCCCGCGCCGCGGGCTGGCTGATGGGGCTCTTGGCAAAGGCTTCGTCAGCACCAGCGCGCTCCCTCAGCCGCTGCCTGGGGCTTGGCCTCGCACCAGTTGGGAGTGGGAATCTCTCTCCACTGCTGAGAGGTCACTGTTACCAGGCGGAGCATCTTGTAAAAAATCACTGGCACGCATCCCCAGATCCAGCGAGTTGGGCTGTCTGGAACTGGGAGGGTATTTTATAACCGTTTCTACATCAAGCAGTGTTGCGGTGTCCTACCTGCCTTGCATGGGTCTAGTCAGGTGTATCGGAGGCATCTACTTCCACAGCATCCAGATGCCTCACAAGTGCTTGATTATAGAAACATCTCCCTCATCAAACACCCAGAGGGACAAAATAATTGTAAGGGGATGCTGTTCTTTTTTTAATGCTTCATTTCTCTTTTATTACTCAGGTTAGAGGCTTTGTTCCAAGCGCAACCCAAGCTGCCTTTGAAATAAAAAATGTGACTGCACCCGGATGCACCACGTTCTTTCCTTCTTTTTTTTTCAGATAGTCTCACTCTTTCTCCCTTTCTTCTTGAAGCGAGCAGCCTCTGGGGTGTTTTGCAGCACTGCTGATGTTTAACGCAGGGAGCCTGAGAAAAACCGATGCATGCAGCAATTAAGTCACTTTGACAAGGTCACGCGGTGAATCGCTGGCAACGCCAAGAATAGCGCCCCGAGTCTCTTGGCTCTCTCTAGCCCACCCCGAACGCTCCAGCCTGCCTTTTTCCTGGTGAGCATGATCTGATTCATAATGCAGCAGTTCTGCTGTAAGCCTGGCTACTCCTGTGAGCCGTCGCTGCTGCCGCAGAGAGAAGCAGTCGGGCTGAGGCAGCGGCAGGGATTGCACACGTACTGTGGCAAAATGTCTAAACCCCAGAAGTGGTATTTAGCAGCTTATCTTATCTACAGACAAGCTCATAAAATGTACTGACTGGTTAAAAATAGGGTTTTAAAGTTCTTGGCAAACATCTCGAACTTTATATTCTTTGGGGGGTTTTTCTGCTGCGGCACAAAAATACCTTTCGATGGTTCTGATTCATATTGGCTTTTTGTGGAAAAGTACCGAATTATTGATGGGTGGTTTTGGCTTTTAATTGTCCTCTGGAGTGCTAAACCTAATCCTGCTCTTTGCTTGCAGCGTGTTTAGGCTATGTTTAGGCACATGCAAATGTAAGTGGTTATTCAGCGCCTTTGGTGCTCCGAACAGAATGTACCGAGCTCCTGGGGCTGGTTACAAAGCCTCAGCCTCCAGCGCTAACAAAGCCTGTGCAGTCAATAGCTAAAACACGAGAACTACCTGGGCTTGACAGGCAGTTCAGAGGATCTGGGAAGGTTATGGATCCTTAACTTGAACTCAGGTTTTGTCCTGTGGATTGGGTGAATGAAATAAGGGGATTCCTGCCTTGTGTACTGGCTGCTCACAAGAGGCTGACCGTGTGGGGTGTGCGTGTGCCGCCTGGGATGCTGCGGCCGAGTTGGTTTGACGTTGTGGATCCTTTTGCAGTGTGTAGTTTACCAATGAAGTTCTTGTCTGGCTGTATCACCGCTCAGCTCAGCGTGTTCCTGAATTAAAATGGAGGCTTTCCTTCTCCGAACACCATCGTTGGAAGCGAAGCGAAACGGTCCAGAGCCACTGCCTGCTGCGTGGCCGTTGGCAGCAGCTCAGGATTTTTACAGTTGTTTGCCTTGTTACTCAACCTATTTTAAGCTCTGATGGAGTGAGGATGGCATTTGATCACGGTCCTGGGCACAACTGTTTGGCGTTCGTAACCGATGTTTTAAACCAGAGGCCTTTTCCTTATATGTTTGTGTCTTCAGATAACTTTAGACTTGTGGCTTCAGACTTGCGCGCTCTTCTGCTGGCCCTTGCTGTTGCCTCTTATGAAAGAGGCCAGGCTTGGACTCAGATGGGTGGTGTTTACACAGGTGAGAACCACTCAAAGGAGGGAGTGTTGTGGTGATTTGGGGTAACAGACACTGAACGAAGCGCTTCCTAGCCTCCCTCCTTGGAGTTCTCTTGATGGGAGTTAAAGATGTCTTTGAAATCTTATAGTTTTCTGGGATTTTCTTTATAATCTCCACACGTCTGCCAGCATCTTCTGGTCTTGGGTTTATTAGGTAGGTGGCACACGATGTAGACTTCAATATCTAGCGCTAAAGGGTACATCTCTTCCATCATGGAACAGCCCAGCTGCTAACGCTGGTTCCCTGATCATCTAGCTCTAGTGTGCTACCTGACCGGCCTCTGCCTACCATGTAAAATACTCCTAAAACTGGTGCTCAGTGTTTTACCCACAGGACTGAGACTCCTGGGAGCAGCTTGTCCTGCAAGTTCGATCCCACAGCTTCTTCGTGGGTCAGGTGCTTTTATGGTTAGCATTGAAGCTTAGTCTTCTGTCATTCGTCTTAATACTGCGCAGAGCAAGGCAGAAGGCTTGTTTCTTCTTGCAAGTGAATGTAGCCAGGAGATGAATGTTTGCCATCTGGAAAGAAAAGCAGAACTGGCAGTAACATGAAGTCAGGGCTGGAGGAAAGAGAAAGGAAGCGCTCAGCTGAGAGAGGGCCAGGGAACAGCGAGGAGGAGAGAGGCAGGTAGCGAGAGGTCTGTTGGGGTTGTCTTTTGTGTCCTTCTGCACTAATCCAAGAAACTTGGGGAAGTAAATCACCAAAGCTGCTGCTTTATTCTTGTCCCTCAGCTAGTTCTTTGGGTGATGAGGAAAACCGTGGGACCTCTGAGCTGCTTTGTTCCAGAAGAGTTTTTCCAGGCCCACGTGTATAACTAATACCCATAAAAGTAACGTGCGTTTACTGTGATCTGAAATTAGTTTTCTACCTGCGTGTTCTCCTGCTTTTGTGTTTTGATGGCTAAGTTTTTATCAAATATTTGCTTTTTGGTTTTATTTATCCTTTAGCACGAGATATAAAAGCCTTTACGTAGCGTGCTACCTACTCAATAAACCCAAGAGCAGAACCAAGACCAGAAGACACAGACATGCACCAACTTTGGGGTAATTGTGCACCACATTCATATACGCAAATATCTGATACTTGTGACAGCCTGGGACCAGGACTGGAGACCTCACTCGAACCTCTGAAATCAGGAGCCTGGTTATGGAACTGCTGGGTTATTGTGCAAGCCGGTGCTTGATGTGGGAGGAAAAAAAAAAAAAAAATCACAGTCTGCATGAAGTAAAATTACAGCTGCTGAAACCTCCATGCTGGAAATAATGTAGGTTAGAAAGAAATCCGGAACAGCTGCTGTGTTACAGTAAACTTAGAGTTTGTGCTGCTGGGGCCAAAGGCACAGCGTGTTGCTGCAAATGCTGTTTCTCCCTGGGAAACCTTCGCGTGCAGTGAAGAGGCAGGCGATAACATTGCAGCCAAACACAGGTACCTGCTACCCCAAAGCCGTGTATGCAGCCACTAAATATGATGCTGTTGGATCCAGCTTTTAATGAGAAATACAAAGAATTTAATCATTAAAAAATATCTAGCTAATTCATTGTCTAAATTAAAAGTACGGCCACCTGAACCGAAAACTAACACAAAAAAAAGCAAGTTCAAGCCATTTGTGGAAGAGAAATGACCTTTGCTGCCACCTCCTTCTTAGTATTCCCAATAGCATCCAGGACTGAGCATGCATCCAGGGGAAAAATTGCATATTTCAGTCCTTAACAAGAACTTTTGAAGCTGGAGCATGAACTGCTGAGGTGTGAGGAGACAGGCAGGCCCCTGACTGTGCTCGCGCTGCTTGATCCTGCTGGCTACGGGGGTGACAATGAGCAGCGTGGCTGGAGGGAGAGCTCTCCGGAGAAGTGCGTGCGTGGGTCGGGATGCTGATGACATGAATTCTGTCTCGAAGCCGTCTATCCCCTTCTGGCCTTGCCCAGGAAGGCAAGGAGCAGCACCAGAGCCCGCTGGGTTGCTGCAGACGTCACCAGTGGCCTTCCCTGGAGATGGTCTGGTGCTGCTGGGGACAGGGCTCAGTCGGGGGTGGTGGCAGGGAGCTGCTGCACCAAGGGTCCCTCTGTGACCATACAGAGCAGGCACTGGGCAAGGGGCTGCAGGCAGCACTGGAGAATCTACTTGCCTCCTTCATGAGCCGATGGTGCATCAGGGCAGGATGGGTGCTAACCACCTTGGAGCAAAATGTGGAGGGACTTTGCAGCTCAGAGCCATTCAAAACAAGGATAATGGCATATCCCATCCTGGTTTTACTAAATCTGACGTATCTTTTTCTCCCCCATGGTTCTTACCCTGACACGTTCCTCATTGTTATCTCTTCTGTTGTTTTTAGGATTATGAATCTTTCTGCAGCAACATTTGAAACAGCCAGATTCCACCTTGGATCGAAATCCCTAGGATTCACTTGTGATTTCTTCTTTAAGGTATTCCTGATTAACGTTATGAAGTCAAACTTTTCTTTTAGGTGCTTGAAATGCCCCAGGAATTTTCTAATGCAGGTGCCTTTCAAAATGTTGCTGCGCTTTAGTGCCCTTTGCATGAAATTTCTATAACAACCTGTGTCCTGTGAAAACAAGTTTTCACGAGGCTTTGAATGTGTTTCCCAGTCCTTCTGGGAGCATCCCTGATCCAGCCTCTGGTTTGGTGTGAAAGCATGAGAAGCTGAAATAGAAACAAATTGTTTTCTGCATCTTGCCTCTATTTTTCCTCTTAAAAAAAGCAAAAGAGTAATTGAAAAATGGTGGCTTACGCCGGTGCTGTGTGTGGACTTGAGAGAGCTGGTTACCCTTTGTCTTTCTTGCCCCTTTGCTCTGCTGTTAATGGATTTGGGTGGCAAAGGGAAGAGTTTTGTTCCACCGATGGCTCCTCTCGGCGTTGTCGTGGGCAGCTGCTGCTGGCCCCTGAGCTGCTGGCCCCTGAGCTGCTGGCCCCTGAGCTGCTGGCCCCTGAGCTGCTGGCCCCTGAGCTGCTGGCCCCTGAGCTGCTGGCCCCTGAGCTGCTGGCCCCTGAGCTGCTGGCCCCTGAGCTGCTGGCCCCTGAGCTGCTGGCCCCGGACAGGCTGCCTGTCCTGGAGGTGCTGCAGCAGCTGACTGCTGGGTGACCAGCTTGCTTTACTTAGAAGATTGGTACATCCCCAGGCTGTAACACGAGATACAGCGAGCAGCTGAACGCTTTGGAGCGCACAGAGAACAAGGCAGAGGATGGATTTTATCGCATTTTAAGCTCTTCCCATACAAAGCGAAAGGAATACTGTGGTTTTCCTTATTTGTGTGGCCCTGAGGCAGGGCACTGCGATTTGCAAAGAATGGTTGAAGCAGGCAATGTTTGTGCTGGTACAGGGATCGAGATGTTTCCTGTCATGGAAAAGATGAACAAGCCAATTCCACATCACCTTTCTTTTCTGAGACATGCGAGTACTGTCAGCATTGCTGCTATTTTAATTTATGAGCTGCTGCTCTGTGCAGTATCAACACCACGGCTATGTGTGATCAAGTGTTGCCTTCACAGGAGGGGCATGAAGGGAGTAAGAGGGCATAAGCTCTCCTAATACTCCCTCTTCCCGGCTCCTGCTCTTTGACTCATGCTGTACCATGCACTGCTTGAGCCAAAGCAGGAGAGCACAGACCGCAGGTGGCAGCAGAAGATGAGGGTCTAAAGGGACCAAAGGGGTGGGAAGTGCAGGAGCAGTCGGTAGAGGAGGCCAGGGCACCATCCTTGGTGTAAAAAAAAAAAAAAAAAAAAAAAAATCTTTCTGTGGTTGCAGAGCAGGCCTGCCTGTCCTTTTTGGCTAGCAGCAAGCCTGGCTGCAGTAGCCTGTATGTGGAGCAAGGAGAGAAAGCCATCCCTTCCTCCTCACAGCTGGAAGAACCTGGTCAGCCCTGAAGAAGCCCATCCCAGGTGTGTCTCCTGTAGTCAGTGCCGTGGAGTCAAGCCTCCTGCTCTGCCCAGTGTGAAGGGACATAAGCAAAAGACTTGAATAAACTAGCCTGGTGCAGCTCTGATTTTTGAAGCTCTTATTCCCCACCAGTGATGATATAAAAACCTTATTCTGCTGATGGATGGCACCATACCAATAGACAAAGTGTCTATAAGGATGGAATTGTCAGCTAAATTCTGTTTTGGAGGCCTTGTGCGTGTGGAAGACGGCAGCTATATTTGCTGGGAAGAGTTAGAAGACACAGGATGGTAAGATAGTCTCCTGGCTTCTGATCCGAACAGCTCTGACCAGGAAGCACTGAAATGTTAAGTCGAAGAGCTTGCAGGCTCTTTTTGAGGTCAGTTTTTGTTGCTCCAGTTGCAGGCAAAGAGGACCAGGTTTTTCTAGAGCACGTTGGGTGCGTTTGCCATTGTTGACAGGCAATGAGTATCAGACTTGACAGAAAAGCAGCTTGTGTGTGTGCACCAGGTGCTTCGTGCACAAACTCGGTGAACGAGATGCTGATAGCTGCTCTTTCTTGAACCGATGATGGGCCCTTAACATCAGCAGAGTTGCTGTCTCCACTCAGTTTTCCCCTGATTTGCCAGCTGGCTCAGTAGTGATGTAGCCAAGAGCTTCTAGAGCTTGGTACCTCTGAAAGTCTTCTGAAGTACAGATACTCTAGGATGAGAAGTAGTGATTCAGTAGTGAAGCTGGTAGAGCCCGCCTGTACTGTGTATTAGAGCTTGTTCCTCAGTGTGTGCGTGCACTCATGCATATCTCCTCTTCAGCACTTTATCTCCCTCTTCTCTTTAGCGCTTTATCTCACTTCTGCTCTTTAGTGCCCATTATCTCTTGTCAGCTATCCGCATTACAGAGTGTAGGACACTGTTTAGGAGGAGTGCTGTGAATCAACCTTGCCTCTCATCTCCAGGAGAGCTACGCCCGTGCGTGTGATGCGTGTTTCACCGAGTGCTTCCCCTCATCGGGCAGTATGATCTATACAGGATCTCACGCATCACGTACTTTGGCCTTTCCTTCTCTGCTTGGGTTGTTCTTTGTAGACAGCTGAGGCGACGTAACCTGGCTGTGGTCTGTCTGCAGTTCCTGCTCTGCTTTCCTCCGTCATTCATTAACGGGTGAATGCCTTATGTGAGCACTGTTGATTAGCTTCATAACCACCCGTCTGTAAATCATTTTCCATCTCTAGTTGTGACTAATATCTGCATGCTTTGTTCGTGACCCCAGCTCTCCTCCTGTTTCTCAGCAGCCTGGCTCTAACGCGCGCAAGGAAATATTGCGGGGATCAGGCTGGAGTGAGCACGGAAGAGGCTGTTCTTGGGTGGTTTTACGCTCTTCACAGGTACCTGGAACAGGTCCAGAGGAGGCTACAAAGATGATCAGAGGGCTGGAGCACCTCCTGTATGAGGCCAGGCTGAGAGCTGGGGTGGCTCAGCCTGGAAAAGAGAAGGCTGCGGGGACACCTTATAGTGGCTTTCCAGTACCTGAAGGGGCTACAAGAAAGCTGGGGAGGGACAGTTTGCAAAGGCTTGGAGTGATAGGACAAGAGGGGCAGATTTTAGACTGGATATAAGGAGGAATCTCTTCACAATGAGGGTGGTGAGGCCCTGGCACAGGTTGTCCAGGGCAGCGGTGGCTGCTCCATCCCCGGAGGGGTTCAAGGCCAGGTTGGATGGGGCTTAGGCAGCCTGATCCAGTGGGAAGTGTCCCTGCCCATGGTGCAGGGGTGTTTCAACAAGATGATCTTTAAGATCCCTTCCAACCCAAGCTATTCAATGATTCTGAGTAACCAGAGCAAGTGGCTGGCGTCCAAAACGGGCAAATGCAAGTGTGTGACCAATGAAGCAGTTGTCTGATTTTGGTGAACGGTAAAGCAATACTCATCCAGGCAGTGTGCTGGTGAGGGACCCTCCTCTGCGGCTGTGAGAAACTCGCCTGCCAAAGTGGACACCCCACTCTGATTTCTTTGTCCCCCGTGCAGCATTATTGCTTGTGGGCCGCTGCCCTTGGCCTGCGGTGGCAAAAGATGAATAGCTGGCAGCAAGGTAGCGAGCATGCGCTGCTTAAAAACATACATTGCCTGATGGCTGGGTTCCCAGTGCCCAGATGTATGGCTTGCTCTAGGACGCTGGGACCTCCCTCTCTGCTGCGGTAGACACTTCTATTATTAGCTCAGTGGCAGCTTTCCATATGCCAACACTCGTGACTGCAGGACTGTTTAATTTTCACTTCTCTGAAGTATTTAATTTGTCAGCTGGTGGCTTCTAGTCATTAAAGACAAAACCTTAAAGTCCTTCCCTAGATTTTTGCTTTCTTAGGGCTGAACCATGAGGAATCATGAGGCAAGATAAAGTCAGGCAGTCGGTCACTCCTTGGCTGATCAACAGAAACTACCTCCCTGTCTTCAGAGATGGGTGCCTAGTCTCTCTTCTTCTCTTCAGAGAAAGGAAAAATCAGTTCTGCTAGAAGTGCTGCCTGCTTGAGTTTCAGTGCCTGCCCATGAAGACGTGGTGTGCGGTTGCCAGTGCCGGTCTGCAGGTGCTGGCACTTCTCTGGTGGCTGAGGATAGCTGCTGCTGTGAGATAATTACCCCGCGATTCACTGCTGGGGGCCTCTCTTTAATTATTGACTGCCAGAATAGATGTATATTGAATTACCTTACTGGCAAATATCATCTCCAGCATCTCCTGTAACTACGATATTCTCAGTTTTCTTCTTGCATAACATAAAATTGTCTTCAAAGAGTCTAAAAAAAAAAAAAAAAGTCAAAATATGTTTTTACATATTGCTTCTGTAGCAGAACGTGTTTTTAAGAGTGGCGAGTTGTACGCTGGCTTTGAAGGTAGCCTTCCTTGGAATTTGGTGGCACGTGGAGGCTCTCGTTTGAAGCCGAGCCAGCACTTGGATGCACAGCAGGACGAAGCAGGATGCTCAGGCTGCATTGTCAAAACCAGCTGGCCAAAAAGAGAGACGGAGCAGCCTAATTGTACTTCTCTGAAGTGCTGGATCTGTCAACTGTTGCAGGAGTTGTGGGGCTGAGGAACCGCAGCCCGTACTTCTGGTCCTCGGTGTGCTCCCTGCGTCCCTGAGTTGCTTTGGTAGCCCCTGAGGATGGGAAAGAGAGGGAAAATGAACATATGCATTTGTAGCTGTTCCTAGCTTGCAGACACACTAGTAATCGCCACTGTTCCCCCTCATCCCTCCTCCTTTGTCCCACTGTTCAGGCAGCAGATCTGCAAGCAGTGATTGAGAAACTAGCCACAGATCCCTTGACCTTTGGCTCCTGAAGAATCTGCTGGATGACGTGGATGATCTTCAGCACTCACAGATGCCACACAGCTCTCCTGTTTGTTCTCTCCGAGCAGGGCAAGCAAAATTTGCTGCTCTTTCTGTTGCAAGAGGAATAAGGTATGTTTTCATCCTTCCCGAACCGCGCAGGATTCCGCGTAATCCGGGTGATGCTTCACAAAAGAAAGGGAGATGATGACACAGCGAGTCACCGGGAGGAAAGACAGAGCTGTGGTCGACCAAACACTGTTGTCACTTATGGGTTTTTGGGAAGCTGTGGTGCTGCTGAGCACACATCCCTCCAGGTCCCCCCCATCTCCAGCCTCCCCAGGCGTGGGGCACTGCAGACCTTGGAGGCTCCTGAAGCGGTGGGAGCGGAGCTCCATCTACTGTTGGACGAGGAGAAGGCAAAAATGGCTGGAATGGTCTTCTTCTTGTCCTGGAAAGCTGCTGGATACCATGCATTTCTCTTTTTATACGCACACTCTTCTTCCCAGCCCCTCTCCATGCGCCTCGAAGAGCCCTGGCTTTAAATTCCAGCTCCCTGCCTTGGATGCTCTGCAGGGTTCTTGATGGGCTCAGCCCCTCCTTACCCATCCCTGAGCAGGCGAGGCAGACAAAGGATTTGAGAGCAGCAGCATGGGAGCTCAGGGGCTTCCAGAAGCCCCTGAGCTCCCATGCTGCTGCTCTCAAATCCTTTGTCTGCCTCGCCTGCTCAGGATTTCTAGTCCATCTCCCTGCCCAGGAGCAGGTTCCTTCTCCAAAACGTGTCGAACGCGGAGAGGAGGAGGGTGGTGAGACACGGGCATGGGGTGCCCGGGAGAGAAACCTGAGGAGGGACTTTTTCCAAGGGCATGGAACGATAGGATGAGGGGGGAAGATTGAGATTAGATATTGGAGGGGAAAAAAAAAAAAAAAAAAAATCTTTGTGATGAGGGTGGAGAGGACCTGGTCCAGGTTGCCCAAAGCAGGGGTGGCTGCCTCATCCCTGGAGGGGTTCAAGGCCAGTTTGGATGGGGATTGGAGCCCCTGATCCAGAGGGAGGTATCCCTGCCTATGGCAGAGGTGAAACTGGATGGGCTTTGCGATCTCTTCCAACCCAAACCATCCCATGATTTCTAAGAGGACCGTAAGCAATGCTCACACTGGAGCTGCAGAAGCAGGAAAAAGCTCTAGGTAGTGCTCAGTTCTGCAGGTTTTTGCTTGATTTGACACTGTGCTCTTTCTGAACTTACTGTTTCTTAGAGAGCTGGAGAAGTATTTATTCTGTAAGTATTTATTCTGTAAGTATTCATAGGTGTTTGACGATAGAGCCCTGTGCCAAACCCAGATCCCTCTTCTACCAGAATTGGGAATGCAACAAGGGATGTGAGCCCTGAACTGAGGTCTGGATGTGAATTCTGAAAGTAAATTCTGTCCCCAGTTCTTTCAGTTAAAAATCTTACTCTCCATCCTTCAAATAATTCTTTTAGTGGTGGTCGCGCGTGCTTAAAACTGAGGATTTGTCACTGACTTTTATAAAAGCTGAGTTAAGACCCACTGTTCAAGTGCTGGTTGTGCCAGCCTAATTTTTCTCTGCAAAGGATTTGCTGGTAGTGAAAATACATTGTTATTCTGTGCTTGCAGGGAACATCAGATTCTTGGAGATCCACAAAAAGCTTTACTGCTGGTTGCTCTGTGCTGATGTCAGGAAGAGTTTGGGCTTATGTTACTTGGCTGAGAGATCTCAGCTTGACTTATGGGAGCAGATGTTTCAGATTTGAGTTCTGCCTGGCAGGAGATAGAGAACAGTCTAGATCTCAGCATTTTCCATCTTTCATAGTATTGACACAACCTCACATCTCCTAGTACGCTCCCAGATACCGCATCTTCTGCAAATCTCTGTACACCCTTCAGGGAAACCTGGATTTGTCTGTACCATGAGACTGAAAAGCAAAATTCTTGAAAGGAAAAGGGAAGGTTAACTTTTATCCAGCCTAGGGCTTCTCCTGTGGTACTGTACTGGAAGTGAGTAGAGGGTGTTGAGTGTCTCAGAAGTCACAGAGGGCAAGACCTGAACGTCCTGGGTGAAGGATTTAGAGCATGAACCTTGTGAGAGGGAGCTGGGGTTGTTTAGTCTGGAGAAAAGGAGATTGAGGGGGGACCTTATTGCTCCTAATACTACTTAAAAGGAGGTTGTAGTGAGGTGGGGGTGGCCCCTTTCCTTCTCTCTGTGCTACGCTTGGGTGCAAGCAGAGATCCAGTATCCCTGCTTGGCTGGCCCTGCCTGCCTGTTGAGCACCTACAGCATGGGGCAGGTGCCTTTGTCAGAGGTGGATGCTGCTGGTCCTCGGAGCTTGCGCAGCAAAATATAACTTTGCAAGTCTTCCTGATAAATGTGTTACTAGCATTGGGTTTTCCTTTGTGAAATGGCCCGCAGCTGTCCGAGCGCATTACACGCAGTCATTACATTAATTACTTTGTACTTCCTTATCAATAATCTGTCATTTCATAGCTTTGCACCTGTTTGCTCAAATGCCTTTTACTTGTTAGCATTTTAATGTATGGAGCTACAGCTATCTCCGTGGAAGTCTAACAAACAATTAAAGCCCCCCAATAACACACTCTAAGTCATCTTCTGCTTTCCACATCCTGGTGTGTGTTATGCAGCCAAGCACTTCTCAACATAGCAATTCGTATGTATGCAGCAAGAGGAATGACAAAGGAAATCTAAAATACTGCTTGAGACACAGCTGTCGACAATTAAAGCGTGCGAGGCTTTGCTAGCAGAGGTTAAGAAGCCCATGGAAATCCGAAACAGCTTTCAAAAGAAAGCACTACGCGCCAGAAACCGAGGAATAGATTGCAGATGGCAAGTGTGTGTCTCCACAGACTGGCAGGGAACAATTTAGTTTGACGAATACCTGTGATCTACCATGGAGTTGTGCAGAAGATGAACTGTCTGGCTGCAGAGTGGCAGTGCACAAAAATAATTAAGATTAAGCATGCCTGGTACTGATTTTTATGGAAGAATTCACCAGTGTGTTGAATGGCTGGATCCTACAGAGTGCTGGGAGATGGAGACCCCTCCACTCCTGCAAACAGTGCTTTTTCAAGTTTTATACCACGTGTGTCATCTGTAAACTCTCGGGACCTGTTTAAAGAATGAAGAAGATAGAGCCGTGTTCACCCATGAACTGGGGCACGGCAGTGGAATTCTCTGTTAGAGTCTGAAGACCAAGGAGAGGTGGTCCTGGAGAGACATCTCAAAGCCTCCCAACCCTCAGGGTTGTCTGCGTGGAGCTGGAAGAGAGAAAGTCTGTAGTGAGCAGCCAGTGCAGAGATGAGGTGTTGGAGTGCTCCGGCAGGTCTGGTCCCTGCGTGCTGGTGAGCTGAGTGGGGTGGCAGCGCCTGTTTCCTGGGGGCTGCAGAAACAGCCTGGCCAGCTGTGTGGTTTGGACAGAAACACTCTCCCAGTGCCTGAGGTGTTGCCAGTGACCCCTGCAGCGGAGCTGCTGGCTGAACACAGCCATGAAGGGTGTCTCTGAAGTTGTGAAAACCTAGGGGCTAGTGGATGCAGAGGAATTTAAGGAGGAATTTCTTCGCTATGAGGGTGATGAGGCACTGGAACAGGTTGCCCAGGGCAGTGGTGGCTGCCTCATCATCCCTGGAGGGGTTCAGGGCCAGGTTGGATGGGGCCTCAAGGTCTCTTCCCACCCAAACTATTCTATGATTCTATGAAATGAAGCTGAGCGGCTGCAAGTGTTCCCTGGAGCTGTAGTTGGTGCGATAGAGCTGCCCCCATCCTTGCCTTGGATAGGAGCACTCTCAGCAACAAAAGAAGACAGAAGGTATTAATTGATCATAGGCCCTCATTTACATTGCAGCAAGGTCAGGCTCTAGGCACCATGCGGTCCCTGGAAATTTGCTTCTGCTGCAGCAACGTTTTTAGCTCAATCTCTGAGCTTCCCAGGGCTTTCAGACTGTGCAGCCTGGAGAGCAACTTGCCCTTTCCTTGGCCACCCATTCCTCTCGCAAAGCATCTGCTGGATTCTCTGAAATTAATAATTTACTTGGCTCTCTAGCCTTGCAGACTACATTTTGCACAGGGTAATTGGTGACAGAGGTTGAATAAGGCTGGAAGTTTCCTTGGTCCCGAGATACGACTGGACTGAACCGTGTTGCGGTGCATGGGGAGAGCAGGAGGTCAGCAGGAGGGGAGGATGCAGCAAGCAGATCTGCAGCTGCAGCTGAAATAGCTGAGCTGTGATGTTTTCTCTTGACAGAAGTGGTAAGAAAGGCCACAGACGCTTCCTTTCTGTGAGTCAGAAACTCGCAAATCTTATTTGATTCACACTTTCTAAGTAAAATTAGCCTGTGCCTCGCTGTTGCCAAACCTTTTCAAAGCAAAGATATTTGTACAAAGGAATTCGGCAACAGAAATGGAATTCACTCGTGAATCAGATTACTGTTATTTCTGGCTGGAAGCAGCACCAGAAATACTTGCAGGGATTTCCACTTTGCCTTTGGGAAGATGTTGTGCCTATTGCTGATAGAAGAGGAACTATTGAGGGAGGGTGATTTGTATACATTGAGAGGAAGGGAGATGAGCCTGCAAGGAGCTTGAAGTGGATGATCCCTAAGGTCCCTTCCAACCCAAACTATTCTATGATTTCTGTTCCTGGCAAACTGATAATCTTAAAGCAAAAAAAAGTATAAAAAAGGTTTTGCTTAAGAAAAAAAGTTAGGCATGGTCCATGGGAAATGTGGTGGTTGTTTTACTTTACCCCAAAACAATGCACTTGATATATCAAGTCTTATAAAACAGTGACATGTTTTTCTAGCCATCTTGGCTTTGTTTCTTCACTCTGCTGGATGGACTGTGCACAAATTAGCGTATCTCTGAGGAGTGAATTTTTTGGCTCTTTGGGAATGCAGAGCCTGGGAACATTTCGTGTCTGCAGTAAGTGTAGGAAGAAGGGTCGAGGAGAGCTGACTGACCAGCTGCAATGAGCTGGTTGCACAGGCAGGTCCTAAGCACAGCTGATATGGAGAACAGGTCTTGTACTGTGCTCGTTCCTTCTACAGAGGTCACGGTGGAATGGGAGGATTCTTATAAAGAGCCATGGGCAACATTTGGACTACAGGATAAAACTAAAATCACCTGTCAGACCAAAAGCGAGCCAGATGCTGAGGAAAGAATGGAAGGAGGACTGATTTGGAAGGTCAACGTGATCTGCAATCAGAGGATTCAGGTGTGAGCGGAGGTAGGAGCACCCTGTGGCTTTTTCAAAATGTACCACTGTGAGGAGACCTGTTTATGCATCAGAAACTCCAAATGTTGTACAGAGCAATGAACTAAAATGAAACGTTATGGTCTAGCACAAATTGCAGGTGAGTACCCACAGGCAGGAGAGCGGACAGAGAGCCTGCAAGAGCCCCTGTGTTGCCATAGACCTCGCAGCAGGTCTTCAACACATTTTCTCTCTCCGAGATAGGAACGGAACAATTGCTTTCTTCTTCAGTGCTGTGACTTTGCAGCTGTAGCGGCAATATGTTTAGAGCTACAGCTCTTGTTCTGGACTCCATTTGAGTGACTGCAGAGCTCAATTAAGCCTCTAATTTTAGTTTCTCGCTAATGCTATTGTCAGCTCTTTCTGTGAAGCAGGTGATGCAGTTTTAGCCATTGCCCCACAGCTGCTTCAAATGAATTATCTAGTTCCTATAACCTGACACCCAGCAGGAGTATGAGGACAGCAGCTGGAAATGCTTTAAAAGGCTCTGGGTTTTTTTACTCTGGTTTTTTTTTTTCTTTTTTTACTGCCACCCCATGGTCACCCTGCTGCTGCCCCACCGTGACCCACACAGGCACCAGTGCTGGTCAGGCATGACCTAGCCACAGCTGTCCCCTCATTTTGCACAAGACGAAGGTTTGCTTAACATAATTAGAGCTTGTTAACTTGCACATCTGAGACAAGGAGCCTGCTCATTTCTGTATATTAGAGCCCTGTACTGCTCTGGCACTGCGTGGCCTCTGGGATGCGTGGGGCTGGAGGGTGTCAGAGCGCCTGTGCTAGCCTTTATGGATCTTAAACTAGCATAAAAGTAGTGCCCTGGGGGGTAACCTGGGCCCTCTAGGGGGTAGTTGGGTTTTAGAGCACAATGGGGAGGTTTATTCTTGTCTGGAGGATACTGAACACGTAGGTGGGAGCACATGGGAGATAAGTGCCCAGCATCCTTGCCAGGAGAGCTCAGCGTTTCCATCTATCAGAGCTGGGGCATGGGAAAAACCTCCATAAAACGTAGAGGTTTATTTAAACATATTTAGTGTTAACAAGCTACAGCATGGGTGTTCCAGCTTCAAAGATTGATTGTACTGAAATTCTGCTGATGTAGAGTGCCTGAGCTTTATTTGCAGAGAGATGTTATTCTCCAGTGAACTTGCAGGTAGGAACACAGCGTCAACTTTTATACTGGTTTTGGCTTTCCCATTAAACTTTTGGCTGTCTTGGAGGATACACACGTGGGCCAGAAGATGACAAGGATGCCGTAACAGGTTTTTATCAAAGAAAACAAAACTTTCTGAAGGTGCTAAAGTCTCTACTGGCTTGTGCTGTTTCTGAGCTACGTCAGAGACAGTGGTCACATGCAAGTCCTTACGGCTCCTTTTGGAGGTCTGAAGGCTTTGATTTCCAGGAGAAAAGCCTATCTGAGTGTTATTTGTACTGGTCTGAATTTCAAACAAAATTGCTGCTAGGAACAGGCAGCAGGCTGTGTGTGACAGCTCGGCTTGTAGCACGGCCCTGTCAAGGGATGGATAATCCCCCATCCTTAAATAGACTTTCTATTTATGCTGGCAGTGTAGAGACTTCTTGGGATTTTACCAGTTATCCCAGCCATAACACTTCAAAAGTGCCTCTGAGGAAACATCTATGCAAATCCCTTTCTATTTCAAAACTTCAGCTCAATAACATGAGGGGGGCAGCACGCTGCAGCCTGGGGGGGGGCTCATAGGAGGAAAATGTTCAAAAGGAAAACGTTTGGAGAGTATTTTTTTTACTGCCATACAGACCTGGAAATTGCATCAAGTGAGGGGGTGCACCAAATGTTCTTGCAGTTGAGTTTTCTCTGGTTAACTTATTTTTCAAGGTACCAGACCAAAACTGTTCCTAGCGTTTCTCTGAGTTTGAACTGACAGTTCAGTTGTCAACGAGCGGTAAATGCTTTGACAAAACCCATCACCTTGTTTGCATTTAAGCGGGCTGGGTGTCAAGATTTATGTGTGGGGAGCTGACAGCCCGGGGCTGAGCTCCTCTGCTCGTGGAGCTGCTGCTGGCGTCGGGTGCCCTGCTCGGGACAGGAGGAGTGCCAAAAGCTGTAGCCTCAGAGCATAAACCGATGAGCCCATCCAAGGGGAGGATTTTCCATCTGCTAGGCAATGGTGTGCTGTACCCTGCAGCCTCGCTTGCTGAAATACTGCGCGTTGGGAGCGACCTGGTGGGATGGGTCACCATCCATTGCTGGCTCTGTCTGTTTAACAGGATTTTTTTTCTCCTAACACAGCTGCGCTGTGAACTTGGTGCGTGCCGGTAGGGTGCTGAGAGGGCGGCTCACTCGCTGTAGGCAAGCGGATGAATTTTCTTGCGTGGCTGGGATCCGTAGGGCTCCTAATCTCCTTTGTTGGGTGTAGATAGCAGCGTATTGTAACAGAAGGCCTCGTGCATCCCGGGGCTTCCTCCTCTCCCACTGCAGTCAGGAGTGTCCGTCCCACCAGTCGGGTCATCCCACCAGCTGGGTAGCCTTAAGTGCTCTCTGACAGGGCTTGCGAAGGTTCACAAGGCTCTGCACTAATGTTGTTGTATTTGCACATTCCTCAGGTTTGGCCTCAAGTTCTCCTGGTTCTGGCGCTTCTGCCCAAACCTGCAGGAGAGCCACATCTGTGCAAACACCAGCAACAGCATCAGGTTTCCTCCTCTTCTTCACGGCTCCCTGCGGAAAGCAGCTAATGGTGGTAGTAGAATTGGATGTTTTGTGAGTTTACGGGAGGAAAGACCTAGTATTTTCCTCCCTACGTTCTGTAACTGTGTGCCGGCCACTGTTTAGATTTTCTCTTGTTTGTGTCCTAAAGAAGTTACCTTGAAATGAAACAACAGATGAATGAAATCCAGTGTCTGTCTGGTGAGACATTTATATAGTTTCCCTTTGTTTTCATCTCAAAAGCAATCTTTTTTTCTCCACACAAGAGTCAGGAATGTATTTTTTTATTCAGGTGAAACGTTTTGATGTTCCCAGACTCAATAGCGTTCAGTTTGTTGAACCTGCTTCAAAGTCAGTTTCCACTCAGTCTTTTCCCCATTAAGCTGCATTTTCCAGCTAATACTGAAGGAACATCTAAGTTCTCCCCAAGTGTCGGTGTCTCCCAGTGTGCGCAGAGCAGATTGGCCATTGAGACATCTTCATTGCTTTAGGGGAAACGTGATCTTCCTGGAGGCTCTGCAGCTCCAATGCAATACGTGAGGTGGGTGTTGATCTCTTCTGCTTAGTGACAGGTGACGGGACAAGAGGGAATGGCCTCAAACCGCATCAAGGGAAGTTTAGATAGGACGTGACTAAAAATTTCTTCACAGAAAGGGATATCAGGCCCTGGCAGAGGCTGCCCAGGGAGGTGATGGAGTCCCCATCCTGGAGGTGTTGAAGAGACAGGTAGATGAGATGCTTGGGAACATGATTCAGTAGTAGACAGGTGGGGTTGGAGTCGATGTTCTCTAAGGTCTGTTCCAACCAAATGATTCTATGATTCTATGAAATTTTAAAAAACATACAATGAAATAAGTTGCTTCCATTTTCTCAGCAAAAGATGAGCATTTTCACTAAAAAATATTGATATTTTTCTACCACGTTTTGTACAAGTTGTTGAGGATGCTGGATTGCCCAGTAACTGCAGGATAAACTGCTAGAGACGGTACCAGAAAGTTGCAGAGGGGGCTTCCTTGGGTTTTGGCATCTGAATGCAGGTATGTGGCTTCTGGTTCTCTTATGCTGGCTGGTGCAATCACCACAGGCCTGGTTGGAGTTAATTCAATTAAATGGGAAGCTTGCCAGGGACTGCGGTTATCTTGGTTCAGTCATTAGCACAAAGCCAGTGTAAGGATTAGCTGTTGTTTGCTGTCTCAGGTGTTAGTGGTGATACCAGCCAACAAGTTAAGGTTTTGTCTGAAGCAGTGCATTCTGGAAGAGACACCACCTATTGATATTTATCAATTTTTTTAAAATGCAAGTATTCCTCACTGGAATAATTTTATTTTGTTTCTCTATTTGAATAGTTTAATGTGTTTTGTATCATCTCTCATCTTGCTTGGCAACCTGCACTTGCGTGTTCAGGGCTTTTGCAAACCTCCAAGACAGCTTTGCTGATGTTCCTGACTGACGTTTCCCTTTCCCCCCTACGAGGTTGGCTTTGGCCGATGCCCGGGAGGGTGGGCAGCATCTATGGGGGGTAGAGATGGAGTTGCCGGGCTGAGTCGCTGGTCTTGAGAACCATAGTAGAATCACTGGATTGGAAAAGACCTTTGCAATCATCATGTCCAACTGTACCTGTCCATTACTAAACCAGATCTCCAAGCACCTCACCTACCTGTCTTTTAAACCCCTCCAGGGACGGAGACGCCATCAGCTCCCTGCGCATCCTCTACCAGGGCTTCAGAACCCTTTTGGTGAAGAAATTGTTCCTGATGTCCAATCTAAACCTGCCCTGGTGCAACTTGAGGCCATTTCGTCTTGTCCTCCCACCTGTCGCTTGGGAGAAGAGACCAACACCAACCTCGCCACAACCTCCTTTCAGGCAGTTGTAGACAGCGATGAGGTCTCCCTGACCTTCATGTGGACTTTGGGGGGTGAGGAGGAGTTGGGGGGGGTCTTGCTTTGACAAATAAAGAAGAACAGATTTGATTGCTGCAGGGGAAACTTGGGGTTTGGCAGTTTTGTATTCTGGATGAGAAGTTCTGGGCCTGGAATCCATGCAGTTACCAAGGGATTAATGGGAGAAGTAACGTCCTTGAGGGTTTATGGGGCGGTGATTCCAGCTGGGCTGCAAATGGGGGTTTGGGAAGTGCTTCAGGAGCAGGCCAGCCATCTCCACAGCTGTGGCAGTTTCTAATCCTGCTGGATATCATAGAGTCATAGAATCACCAGGTTGGAAAAGACCCATCGGATCATCGAGTCCGACCATTGCAAGGTGCAGATCATGAACTCCGATCATGAAATCACTCCCAGTTTAAACTGGCACAGAAGAGAGCGAAATCAGGTAGGGAACTATGTGGGTTGCTACTAGTATCGCCACATAAAGTCTGTCTGAGTCAGAGTCCTGGGTCTTTTTGCTGGTGAAGTCCGTCAGGAGCCAGAGAAGCTGTGACTCCTGTGTGCTAAAGCTTGGTCTGTGCTTGGCTTGGCCCGCGGTGGGTGAGAACAGCCAGGGGTGGCTCCGCATCAAACCCGCAACCTGGGTTTCTTAATAGGTTAGTTCTTTTGTGGACTGGTCCTTAAAAAGCAGTACTCGGTGCAACAGGCTCTGCAGTTAGGCTGCGAGTTCATCATTAGCAATCATAACCACGTTGCGTTCTGAATGTCGTGAAAGGCACTTTGCTTTAGGGAGTCATTTTAAACTGGTTTTGAGTGGCCTTAAGAATTTCTGAGCTTTTAAACTGAATTCTTGTGATTGAATATTTATTGTTGAACTCAGCATGAAATATAGAACAAAGCCTAAATCCAGGGATGCTCTTGACTTTAGCAGTAAACACTGACAGCGTTTTTAATATATACCGTATTTAAGTGGTGAATGTTTACAATTCTTCTTGCGTTTTGTCTTCAGCTATTTCTCTCTCTGCTGTGGTTAGAATCCTAGATTGGAATGTGCAGCGTGCAGAGATCTAAGGCTCATGAGAAGTCAGCTTAGAGCTCACACCTGCTTCATAGAGAAGTACAGGTATTTTCTGGCAGCGCCTTAGAGTTTTTTCTCTTTTTCCCCTTGAACTTGCCCAGAGCAGGAGTGGCTGCCCCATCCCTGGAGGGTTCAAGGCCAGGTTGGATGGGGCTTGGAGCCCCTGATCCAGCGGGAGGTGTCCCTGCCCATGGCAGGGGTGGCACTGGACGGGCTTTGAGGTCCCTTCCAACCCATGCTATTCTATGATAAGTCAGAATTTATGTTCAGTGGTGCTGGGAATATGGGTCAGCACAGGGTCTGTGTGGTGCTGAGTGACAGCCGAAGGCTACGGGCCGTGACCTCGGTGTCCAGCCTGCTAGTGCGGCTCCAGTTTCCAGGGCACAGTTGTTAATTTCTTGTATACCCTGGAGGATTATCGAGAAATATAATATACGGGACTTGGGCAAATCCAAAAATCCACAAAATGCCTTTTGTACTGTTTGACAAAGTCACATAAATGTTTCTTTCATGCAAAATACCCTCGGTGTTTTGCTGATTCCAAAGAGAAATGCATTCAAAGTGGTAACTGCAGTAACTTGTAAATAGAATTATGGCTGCTTGCTGAAAGGAAAAAAAAAAACACACTGTAATGGTATAAGGGCAGAGCTGGTACAAAAAATAGTCTTCATTAGAGTCAAAATGAGACAGATGTGAAACATTATGCTAGTATTTCCTCAAGGGTAGCACTTAAGTGGTTCTTTGCTGCCAGAAATGGATCACAGAAGGTTTCTATCAAAGTAACATTAGCCAAAGTTATTTGTGTAAGTGGAGATAACCATCTCGTCTTGGAATTTCACAGATAGGCTTATCAGAGATGAGAAATATGGCACAGAAGTAATGAGAGCTTTCAAAAGATGCTCTTTGTCCCCAGACCTTTCTGCGGAGAACATCGTGTCCTGAGGGGACGCTGAAACAAAAATTGTCTTTAAGTGAAAAAGCAGCTCCGTTGAGGTTACGGTGGTGGAGAAGGTGCGTGGCTCGCTGCAGCATCCCTCGTGACCAGCATGTTGCGATGGGTGAGGAACTAACATCCAAAGGCTCCAGGTTTCACTGTGCAGGAGGACGTGAAGGCACTTTCCAGCTGGTGCCGATGTGGTGCCTGGTCCTTCTGCGTTGGAGCCGGTCAGTGTGAGTGGCCTTTGAACAAGCAGCTTGGGGTACAGCTGCTGCCCTGAGGCTGCTGGAACACACGCTTGGTCCTTGTGCAGGAACCAGGGGAAGATGCTGGTGTCCCTGGGGGAGCTCCTGGGGAGGGTCCCATCCGCAGGGGGAGGGAGGCAGCTGTGGGGTCACTAAGGGCTGGGAGCGTGGGAGCCATGGAGCAGTGAGGTGACCGGAGCCTCTCTGCCCTCTCTCCTGACCTGGGATCATGGATTCTGCGGATCCTTGGGGACGCCGTGTAGGAGGAGGCGCTCTCAGGCTTTCCTCTGTGCCTGAGGCAGGCAACCAAAGCAATGTCTGGGGGAATTCAGGGATCCACCTTCCCAGGAGTGAAAGGAAGTTACGGACAATGTCTCTTTTCCTCCAGCTCGCGCTCTGAGGAAATGTCAGAGAGAGATGGGGTAAATGAATCATGCTGCGCTACGTGAGGCCCATTGTCAGGTGAACACTAGCCATAAAAATTTTTGTGTAGAGAACTGGGCAAAGCTGAACAGGTTTAAATGAAGAGATGTTTTGCAAATTGATTTCACTAAGCTGGGTCAAAATCCCCATTAAATCTTGCCCTGAGTGAATATGGAGCTGTCTTGGGAATATTATGCTCTCTGAGAATGACTTTAAGCTAAAATCATGACCTGATCTGAGAATGTCATGTGCTCAGCTTTATGCCAGTGGAACAGTTTGTTTTAGTTTAAGAACCAGCAATTGGTACAACTTGTGGCCAAAGGCTCTGATCTGTCTGTCTGTGGGCAGAGATGTTATGGTTTGATTAACGAAGTCTGGCGATTTCCATCATTGAATCTGAGATACAAAAAAAAGCCACCAAAGAACTCTCCAGAACAGTGACCTCTCCCTGAGGTTGTGTTCCAAAGAAATGCTGTTGGCATGTCTGTCACAAAGGGTTCTGGCGCTTTCTAACTATGTTGTTTTGGTTTTAATACTGTCCTGTGACATCCAAGTGGTTTAAACTGAAAGTAGCTGGGAGTAAAAACCTCTGCTTTCATTTCTGAACAAGAAATCAATGGGCAAGAAGGTGGGACTAGGTTTCAGAGGAATGAGAAGGCCCTTGGAGACTGTTGTAGAGGTAAAGAAGGAGTCACAACATCTTGGAGATACCACGGGAGAAGCCAGAGGGTGCCCATAACTTTCCACAACTTGATGTGTTTGCAATTTGTTCCAACTCGAGGCTCTGAGGAGACCTGCCGCATGTCTGCAAGGAGTCTGGGGAGGGGAGGAATTGCATCAGGTATTCAGAGTGCACGGTGAGGGAACTCTAGCAGTGAAGAAGTTAAGAGAAGATGGAGTTTAGTAGCTCTCTGTTTCCTTTTAGCAGACGTGTATCCTTAGGCTAAGGCATCAAAAGCTTTCCAGCCCTTACCTGGCTTCAGAGACCGATTGGAGTGTTTCCATAACCACCATTCTCAGAAACCTCATGCTCTGAAATTATTGGTACCTAATAATGAAATTGTTTCTTTTTACATTTTAATGCAAAAGAATATGCTTTTTGTGCATTAAAACAAATATATAAGAAATGCTAGACAGTAAGAACGAATCCATGAGGCTGTTGGGCTTCAACATACAAATGCTTTGAGTTTTCTTTTAATTTCTATTCCAAGTCTTCCCTGAATTTGATAGAACTTTTCCATAGAAGGGCTTTGTTTCCATCTGTGGTGCCTGGCTGTCCCCAGGAGCACGGTGCAGGGGATGGGATGGGTGGAAGACTGTCAGACTGAGCTGGTCATGGGAGCAAATCCTTTTCTAAAAGGAGAGGTGTCAGATTGTTCAGCCAGCTGGAGTAATCCCGGTGGCAGGAGAGTGATTTAATTCAATAAGCAGAATTGAAAAACACTGCAGTTCTTTATTTAACAGCCAGGTTCTATAAAATTAGCTCCAGCTCTGAAATAATTTCTCTCTCCACCCTCCCTGTACAACCCTTCTTCCACCCTGTGTGTCCTTGCCTCTCCTCATTGCTGTGTTTTGGCTGATGCCGTTCAGCGCTGGAGTCTTTCCGCATGTCCCCTGCGGTGCGCTGCTCAGCCTAGAGCCAAGCAGAGGCACCTGTGCTCTCAATTTAAGCTCAGGGAGTTGAGGCAGTGGGAAAGGATGCAGGCATCTCGGTGCCTGGTCCTTCTGTCCCACTGTGCAGGAATTCACTTTGCTCTGAAGGGAGTGCCAGGTGTCTAAAATAAATCCTCAGCAGGAATGTGCTCCTTGCACAGGCAGATGATAGAGGTCCATCCAAAGCTATCTATAGATGCAACCGCAGGATGGGCCAGAAAGGGAAGACCCACGTCCCTCTGGTGCTGGGAAGGAAGGGCTTTCAGCCACAGCTCTGCTGGGTCTTACACAAGGGAGCTTCTCTAAAGGATTGGGTTCAGTTACCACAAACAAGGAGCTTCAACCTGTTGTTGCCATCACGCTACGAGCACCAACAACCGGCAAACCTAGGGGAGCTTAAAAATATGCAGGACCTGCAGAGACCTTTGCAAGGAAAGAGAAACTCTCTGTGCTGTAGTCCGAAGCCTGCCATATGCTGCTCCTTGCTCCCAGAAAAATGCATTGTTCTGGTTTTGTGGTTTTTTGTTTGTTTGTTTGTTTTCTGATCTCTTCTTTTCTTATCTATTAAGATGGATAAGACTCGAAGTTTCCTACCTGCTGCTGCTGGCAGTTTCTTGTTGGGGTAAGGTGGCTCCACACTGCTCAGAGATGTTCCTCAACCTTTTTTCTTTCTTTCCAGAGTGCTGTTCGTGCGCTGACCAGCTTCAAGGTTGTGCATTTCACAACATCAGCAGCTGTGGAGCTCTTTACCAAAAGGTATTTCTTCCCTCCTCCTTGCCTATTCTCTTCTTCATGCTTTTCCTGCTTTGAGAAAAGCATCACTGTTGGATTTCTCTCTAGTAGGGAATATCAATTTGATCTCTATATCTTGAATCCATGCAGAGCTTTTTCCAAAGCGTGGAAAGGGCTCTGAGAGTGCGGATCACAGCTGGCAGAGCCTGGATCTCCTGGGCATTTCCCCTCTACAGCGCTGTGCTGCTTCTCCTTTCCTGCAGCGTGTGTCCAGCAGCAACACATGGGAAGGACAGGGATGGTCAGGAGAGATCCTGTATGAAATATCATTCCATACCAGAGGTTCCCTGAGCGGCAGGCAGCCCCCCCAGAGGCAGCAGCTGCCTGCTCCTGGTCTTCAGTGCACACCTGCCCACAAGATGCTGTTTGAGGAGCATCCTAAGGACAGCACCGGGGAAGGTGGGGAACAACACAGGCCTCTGGGAGGGAAGGTGGCTCCGGGATTGCTCTCTCAGTTGTTTTTCCTCTGAATTCACCTCTTTTTCTTGCTCTTCCCACTCTAGGGGAAAGCAGAAAGGGACCAGAACAAACAGAAGAAAATCTGTGTCGGAGCTCCTGGCACTACCTGCGCTCTCAGGGATGGCAGGGGAGAGCAGCATACACATCACCACTGCATTTGAGTTTCCAGACTGGGAAAGATGGAGGAAAAGAAAAATGTTCTACTGGGATGGGCTTCCTTCTGAGAAGAACTGGAGGAAACAAATTGAGTGGTCAGGCCTAGGGCAGGAGTGGCCCAGCAGCAGCATGCAGGGTGAGAGCAAAGCACCCCATGAGCTGTGGCAGCCTTGATCCTTTCTCTGAGTGTGCTGGAGCTCTGCTCCATCCTTTCAGGGAGGAGGCAGGCACAGTCCTAGCAGAAGGAAAGCACCTCGAGTTGGTCCTGGGGTTCTTCCTTCACAGAAAGGGTTCTCTGGTTCTGTCAGAGGCTGCCCAGGGAGGTGGTGGAGACCCCATCCCTGGAGGGGTTTAACAGACAGGTGGATGAGGTGCTCAGGGATCTGGATTAGTGGTGGGCAGGGATGGTTGGACTCGATCTCAAAGGTCTTTTCCAACCTAGTGATTCTATGACTTTTGTTCAGATTGATTAGTAATGCAAACCAGTGCTCCTGATGGCCATATTAATGGAAAATGCCAATTAACGTCACTGGTTTAGCCCATGTTTCAAATCACGTAGAGATCAGATGTTCAGAAATAACCCTGGCTTGCGATGTGAAGCATATGACTGTCTTATTTATGTGGTGCCAAGTTTTACCACCCTTTTTCCTAAGAGAGCCATTTTCCTGTCTGAATGTTGACTGTGAGTACGGGCCTGGCTGGCGGAGGGCGAAGGTACTCGGCAAATATTGCTCCTGTCTCAGTCTGGCAACACTGCTCTCATGATTTGTGTCTGTCAGAAAGCAAAGGATCTGTGTACATTTCAAATGTGCCTTTGTAGTCTTAAACAAGCAGAGCTGCGACTGAAATTTGAGGGAAAATTGCACTACTACCATCGTTTGATTCATCCTTTGCTTTCCAGTTCAGGTCTGCTGTTTTCTGGTTGGAGTTTTTTTTTTATAGCCCATGTAATAGGAAAACCCACACGTGAAGAAAGGAAGAAAGAAGTAAGTGTAAAACAAACTCCAGGTGTGGCGGTGATTTCTTCTGGGGAGAGGGCAGCCTGTCTTCTTCAAGTGTCCAGACCTGCTGCAGAATGTGAAGTAAAAATAGAAAGTAGAGTGCTAAAACAAAGAGGGAGTAAAGATTACCATGAGGGACTTGGTGGACTAAATATAGACAGTTCTGCCCCTCTCCCAGTGACTTAGAGTAACGGAGAATATTCTGCAGCCAGCACAATTTGACCAATACCCAAAGTATAACACAGGGATCTGACAGTAGGAATTGCAGCTAGAAAATGTGGCATTCTCTTTGGCACAGCTGTCGCATTATACTAAGCCTGTTACTTCCCTTTAATCCTAATTAATACTCTCCCTTTCCTTTCTGAGCTAGGTTCTCTGGGCAGTAGCAATTCTGGGGGGTCTGCTGCTGCTCTGCCTGCAAGAGCCCTCCGTCTTCATGGAATCCCTAGGTTGGAAAAGACCTTTGAGATCATTGAGTCCAACCGTCCCTGTCCACTACTGAACCAGATCCCTGAGCACCTTGCCTACCTGTCTTTTAAACCTCCAGAGATGAGGACTCCACCACCTCCCTGGGCAGCCTCTGCCAGGGCCCCAGAACCCTTTCTGTTAAGAAATTGTTCCTGATGTCCAATCTGAACCTGCCCTGGATCAGCTTGAGACTATTTTCTCTCATCCTATCACCTGTCACTTGGGAGAAGGGGCCAGCACCCACCTCACCACAACGTCCTTTCAGGCAGTTGTAGAGAGCAATAATGTCTCCCCTCAGGTTCCTCTTCTTCAGCCACTCCTCTTAAGACTTGTTCTCCAGCTCTTTCCCCAGCTCCGTTCCCTTCTCTGGACACGCTTCAGCCCCTCAGTGTCTTCTTGGAGTGAGGGGCCCGAAACCGAACCCAGGATTCAAGCTGTGGTACATTGGAGGAGAACCTTTCCTCAGGAGAACCGCTGGGTGAGCAGGAGGACTCGTCTCCACTTCAGCTGTTGGCCAAGGAGCAGCAATCTGTCGGCTGAATACCAAACCTCCCAAACTAGGATTTTTCTGCTCAAGAGTTCTAAAAGAATGTGAAAGCAGCACTGCTCGGCTAACCCCAGTGTGGATCTCCCTGGGTAAGGCAGCGCTGATGGCTGAGAAGTGGAAGCCAGCAGAGGTAGCTAAGCTTTTTAAAAGGCTTCAGAGATAATCCACCCATCTGGTTAATGTCAGGCTTTTTTACCCACCAACCTCTTGTGTAATTATTATTTCTGTTTCTTTATGGCCTGCAAAATGTTGAGAGTAGCGAACACTTTCTACAACACTGGAAATGTTTTTGAGGTCAGATGCCTCTGCTGGAAATCTTTGCAATAGTCTGAAAGAATGTGGCTACAGTGATACTGTCAGCCCAGAGCACTTTGCTGCTGATAATGACGGCTCTCAGAGACCCTGCTGGATGAACCTCAGACAAATTTTGTGTCCTTATGTCTTCGACAGCATCTAAAGCAGCCCGAGGCAGTCTGTGTTCTCCAGAATTGCTTGGTACAGAGGAGTCGCTTGCATCATCTTTATTTCTGCAGCGTTCTCCCAGTGGAGATGCAGATCATTGTGCAATAATGACTGATCGCAAAAGTGACTTTTTGTGGAAGCTCCAGAGATAATCAACAGATCTCAATAGTCCAGGGCCACAGGGAAGAGGAGGAAGGAGCAGGGCACTGCTATGCTTTATCTTCGTTAGCTTTTACTTAACACATGCCCCAGAGGACATCCTTGAGCTTTTCCAGTCGTTCTGCCTCTGACAGCTACTCCAAAAGCAACGAGTATGTCTAGTGGGTATCTGAATGCCTTGCAAACCAATGTGTTCTGTCTTCTGCTCAGATCTGGAGCAACTGTAGTGAACAAATGCTGACTTCCTAGATTTGATGCTGTGCGTAGTTGATGGCTCCTGCACCCAGTGCAGGCGATAAAGGTGCCTTAATGACTGCAGCCAGAAAAAGCAGCGGCAGTAGATTTGGGTGACAGCGAGTAACTTGTCCAGCGCTGGCCACATAGATTCACAGCCAGCACTAGTCATCTGGCGTACAGAGAAAGCCTCTTGGAGCTTCCTAAGAGCTTTTGGTGCTCCTTGCTCTTCAGAAGACCTCAGTTTAGTTCTCGGGTGCTAGCATGTTGCCACTGAAGAGCAGATTTCTTCCAGCCTTGTGAACCTGCTTGTTCATTTTCTCTTTCTAAGCCAACAATACCTCTCACCTTTCTGTGCTCTGCCCTTGCTGTACTCATGAGGGACTTTTTCCCAACATGCAGTTAAATCCCTTTGTTCCCTGGAAACACACGCCTGCAGGGGCTTCATCACTCTGATCACTATTAAATCTTGCTGGACACTGCATTCCTTTAGGATCAAGCTATAGAAGGGCTTTTGTGTGAGCTCTCAATGAGACAAACAGCCCTGACAGCCCCAAGAGCCTATCATCGTTTGTCCTAATCCAGATACTCGGTTATGTGCAGGAAAGGAATCCTCTGCGTAACCTTTGTAGTCTCTGGAGCGATGATTTGGGATTGGGAACTCGCTGCATTGTCATTTATTAGCATTGCATTCCTAAAGGGAAACCAGGGCCTTGTTGCGCTAGGTTTTGCAATTTAAAAAAAAGCCTTTAGGGTTCACTGCTTACGTGGTATTGTTCTGTTCTCAATTACAAGTTGTTTTTCAGAAAATAAGTCCACTTTATTAAATTAAAATAACTCATAAAGTAGAAATTTTGTCTATCAAAGTCCCCCTGTGTTTCCATTCTTGCTTTAAAGCAATTTATTTACTGCTGTAGGTGAAATTGTACATTATAAAGAAGAATGTTAAGTTCCTTGAATTTTGTTTGATGTTCTTTCACTAGTTTTGTATGAAAGCTGGGATTATGAGACCGTCTTGTAGTGGTGACACTTGTCAGAATCACTGAATGGTTTGAGTTGGAAGGGACCTTAAAGATCATCCAGTTCCAACCCCCCTGCCACGGGCAGGGACACCTCCCACTGCGTCAGGCTGCCCAAAGCCCCATCCAACCTGGCCTTGAACCCCTCCAGGGATGGGGCAGCCACAACTTCCCTGGGAAAACTGTTCCAGCACCTCTCCACTCTCATGGTGAAGAAATTCCTCCTTATGTCTAGTCTAAATCACATCATCCCCCATGCTCTATTGAAACCACAGTTTGCCCCGACCCAGCTGTAGGACCTTAGCCTTGTTGAACCTCATGAGGTTCTCCCAGCCCCACTTCTCCAGCCTGTCCGGGTCCCTCTGGATTCCATCCCATCCTTCCACTGTGGCAACTGCATCACTCAGCTTGGCGTCACCTGCAAACTTGCTGAGGGTGCACTTGATCTCGCTGGCTGTATCAATGATGAAGATTGCTGGTTGATTTCCATCAGTGTTTTAGTTTCTCGTATATGATCACAAAGTGTATTGGTTTATTGGCAGTAATAATGGAATTTACAGTGCCTGGAAGGGAAAGCTGCAGTGTGAGCTCACCTGTGACGCTCGATGGAGGAGAAATCCCACAGAAAGCAGCTGCAGATGATCAAGTTCACAAGCACTCCTGTCCGTCCGTCTGTATCAGAGGTGATTTTTCGATTTTCATATCACGTTGCAAATGTAAAGTAAATCTCTTTTTGCAAAAGCCTGGAAGTGACTTAGAAGTGGAAGAATCTGCTGAGGAGTGTGTCTGAAAATCTCAGCGCTGCTCAGGGCAGGTTGAGCAGCGCTGATTTCACACGCACAGGTGTCTCGGGAAGATGGGTGGCTTGGAAAGAAACAGAGGGAAATCATGCAGGGAGCCCGAGCAGGTGGATTCGTGGGGCCAGCAAGTCAGCGACTTTACAAAACCACCTTTTGAGGTTTCAGTGGGCTTTCATTTAACAAAGAAAATAGCTGGAAAAAATTACACGGAATTATTTGACCTTCAAAAAGGCCTGTAAGGCACAATTACCTGATGTTCACTGAACTGGTTGGTGTGGCTCCCACTCTAAATGATTTTCTAGGTTCACTCATGTGTGAAAAGGGGGCTGATTATGTGGGGGAGGGCAGATGACAAAGGAAGCTTCAGTGGGGAGAGAAATACACCTGGGAATTTTACTGGTTATGTTTGCTTCCAGGGAAGGAAAAGGGGAAATAAATGGAGCCAACTTGAAGTAGCTTTGTAGCTTTGAACTTCAAAAGAAGGTAACTTAGGGGAGATCTGAGGAATTGACAGCACTGGGCATGAGCTGTTTTTTGGAGCTAGGTAGGAATTATAAAATTCAGTGTCCTTGGCTTTTTTAGCCAGATGACCGATGCTTCCCCCTGCCCCCCCCAAGTACAAAAACCTATAACAAGAATCCTGGTTTTGCCCAGTGTCTTTTCTTACGTTGGTTGCTCTGCACAGAGGAGCCCACTGGGCTGTGTGGCCACCAATATTCACATCAGGGTCCTGCCATGCCCTCTCTGCAGAGTTTCAGCTCTTTCCACTGCGTGTTCCTGACCCTGGAACAAAGCAGATGCGTTATCGGGGGCTGTGATCTCTACTACCCCTTAGGGAAAATACTTTTTTTAGGGAAATAATTCCTATGGTTGGCACAAAAGTGCCTCTACCATGCGCTGCTATTTTTTTTTTTTTTTTTTTTTTTTTTTTTTTTTTGCAGTGGAAGTTCACTATAAGGTCTCCTCAGAGCCTTCTCTTCTCCAGGCTGAACAACCCAAACTCTGTCAGCCTGTCCTTGGATGGGAGGTGCTCCATCCATGCCTGATCCTTAAATTTATATGTTCATCTTGGTCTGCGCCACGAGCAGCAAGCTCTGCCAAGGCTACAGCAGTTGGCTGCGGGCCACAGGTGGATGGATGCCGCAGCTCACTGGGGAGGCTGCGTGGAAGGTTTCTGCCTTCCTGCAATGCCTGCCGCTCGCTAACAGCTGATCCCAAAAAGAGCCTGACATCAGGGCACCGAGGAGCACGGCTTTAGAGAAATGCACTCCCTGCGTTTCTGACTAGAGGGTATGTGCTGAGTAGTTAAACTGCAGCAGAGAAACTGAAATATTGGAGAGGTTTCTGCTGGAGCCTGCTTTTAACTCTCTGTAGCCCTGTTTGGAAAAGGGCTGCGGTTGGTACAGGCTTTTAGCTTGAATTTGCACTTCTTCAGTCTGGGAGGAAGAATGGAAGAAATGCTCTGAGAGCAAATTCCATGTACGTTTTCTGCCATCTGCTAATAGCATGTGTGAGCAGCTCTGCTGCCAGAAACCGAGGAACAAAGATAACATCGTTGTGGAGAAAATTGCACTGCTCTGAAAATGAGACTCATATTCCAGATGACTTGATAGCTCGGCACCCGCTGGGGCCAAGTCTGGGGCCAAGTTCTGCTCACTGACACTTGCATAGACCCAGGATAATATTGCTCAAACCAGTGTGAGCCCTTGCAGAAGCAATGTTTTTCCTGCTGAACGTAACAAGCAAACAAGTTTTATAATCCATTTAATATGATGGCCTTGCTGGAAATTATTTAAGCCAGGAAGAAGGAGAAAGGCTGCAGAACTTCTCCATTGAAACCACATGCAGGCCTCTTGCAGAAACAAAAAAAAACATGGGGAGGCCAGCCAGCAGCAAAACACCAAGGAAACTGTTGGCATTCACCTTCCCATGTCTCTTTTTGTGTCATTGCATTTGTGCGATGCTTGTGCCAGTAGCATCCTTAACACTTTGATGACAGGACCAGGATCTGAACCACCCTAGTCCCAAAGCACGAGTCCCTGTGGGAGCATTTGAAGCTGCTCCTGCAGCTGAGCTGCCTCCCTCCTGCTGCACAGCAGGTATGGGCAAGGGGTAACGATAAATAACGAGATTTACAGGTGTGAGTGCTGATTTACAGGTGTGAATGCTAAGCTCTCAGGCGGTCTCTCTCCTCACTGTGGGGCTGGCACAGCGAAGCCAACAACACACAGAGAACTTCACCGCAGAACTATTCTTCAAACCCCTCTTTTGTGTGGTGGTTTGCAGTGGCTGGGCAAGAGATGAGACTTGTTGTCAGCAAGGAAAATGATGGAATGTAAAGCGTGCAAGACATGCAGGTAACGTGGCAAAAAAGATCTAAAATTGGTGATGGGATTTTTTTTGTTTGATACAGCTGGTTAGAAAAGACCCTGTTAGTAGCCTTGTCTGTAATTCTGCTTGCAGTCAGCTCTGCTTCAGCCTCCTCCAGGACTTAGGCTGTGAAAGTCCAGAAAAAAATGTTCTTAGTAGATCTCAGGCGTGGTTAAATCTTAGTGTGGGGCTGGTATGAGGACTGTCCGGGGTCTCTGACAGTCCTCTCAAAGGCAGAACAGAGGAAAAAGGACTGGGCAAACTGGTGTGTACGTTTGTAGCATTACTGCTAGCACAGGAGGGACGTGAAACACAGGGAGGGTTTCTGCATGGCTCACACTTTTTTTGTGTTCCCCTTTTTTGCTTGGAAAGCTTCCTTTGTTTCCCAGTGGCGTTTGTAGCACTGGAAACTGGCACCAAGTTTCCTGCTTGATGGTTCATTATGACATATTTAATAACATTTTTAGGAAGGGAGGGGAGCTCTTTATAAGCAGCATTTGTGTCTTATTTCCCTGTTAGCACTGGAGAAATTGTAGTTGTGACAGTGCTAGGTGAAGGCAGAGCCACTGTTAGCTGGAGGGATGTGGTCAGTGCATGGTGTGATTGCTGAGGGACATGGTTTAGTATTTGATAGGAATGGTTGGACTCGATGATCCGATGGGTCTTTTCCAACCTGGTGGTTCTATGATTCTAACCCACCGGCCCTTGCTCTCTTCTCTCTGGGCACCCAAATCTCAGGGTGGGTCAGACAACAATGACGTGTGTCTAGGGAATGCAGAGTTTCTACCAAAGGTGTGTAAGCACCTGGTTCTTGCATCACTCCCAAAATCCTAGTGTAATAAAAATCTTAAAATAGTATTAGTGTTTCTTAAGGAAGTTCTTATATGTGTTATTACACGTGTTGATGGATTGCACGTTCCTCCTGCACCTACAAAACCTTCTCTGGCTGAAATTCTCTCTGAGAGAAATGCAAATTCATCATTCTCAAATGGCAGCATGTTCTTCTCATCAAGACCAAATGGTCTAGTAACAGAAAGTCACCAAGAAAATACCCCAGATCTGAAGATGCCTTTATTTTTGATTAAGAGCAAGCAGTCACATCCCTGGAGAGATGAATTCTTGTGTCTACTCTCCATTCTCTTGGTACTGAGAAGTCTTTTGAACCCACCAAGGCCCAGGCTGACTGTGAGGGAGGGAGAAAGGAGGCAAGTGGAGGGAGGGCTGGTGGTGGGTGTGAGGAACTCAGTGGGAATGAATGGATCAAGGAGACATGGGAGAGGGAGGAGCTGCCACCATGAATGGAGCCTGGGAGGCCAGTGTGAATGTAAAGGGGCAAAAAGAGAAGGCAAGAAATGACACAGTGGACAAGAGAGAGAGCAAGGAGTGGGTGAAACAGACCATTACAGTCTTGGGGCAAAGGGAGGTTCCAAGGAAAGGAATGTGGTCATCATGACATGAACAGTGTCCTCTGTTGCTGTTGTCCAACCTTCCAGGCTTCACCACTCCTCTGTGTGCCAGGGCTTTCCCATTCCTTCGCTCCCAGAATCTGTCCCTAGTCCTCCTCCTGAGCTTACTTCTCAGAGCTAAAAGGACATGCCGTGACACCAGTCAAATGCACATCCATCCCAGAATCAGGCTTATCTTCCTCTGTCTACTACCTACTTAATACAAAGGCGAAGGAGGCTAAAGGATATTAACAGCTGTTGAACTGCCAGGTAAATCTTCTAGTTTGAAGGTTGATACAATAGCAGAGCTTACCAGGTGTGCAGCTCTTCAAAAGTCAACATCCATTTACAGCAGGGTTGTAAAAAATCTTTGGGGCACTCCACAGCGAGTTTTCTGTGGCTTTTCACCCTCGTATCTCCAGGAGCGATTGCTCAATGAGGGAGGATGCGGTGGTTTGTGTGAACCAAGAGGTAATTGTGAGCAGCTACTTAAATAGCCCCAACTATGTTTAGAGAAGGCTGTTCCCTGAAAGCAGCTAAAATCTGTGAATAAACATATTGCCACAGGTGACCACCTGATCTGTGCACAGGGACCTAAAAAAGCCAGTTTGCTCTGTTTAAAGACCTCAAAATAAAGCTGAGCAGACGCCAGACGCCAATAGCTGTGCCTGCTCCACGCATCCTACCAAAAGCAGCATTGTGCAGGGGCTTTGTGCTGGAGGAGAGTGCAGCTCAGGTCCTTGTGGCATTGCAGGCAACCACATAATGTTTAGCCAGGCAGTAATGTGCTCCTGAGGGGACTGGTGGGCTTAAAATATAGGCTTTAAATACCACGCGGACAAAGGGAGATGAAGTGACTGGGCCCCACAAGCAGGGGGGATGGAGAAACCCAACAGCTTATTTTGCTGAATCCTTTTGCAAACACACTCGGTGTCTGCTGAAGCCCAGGGGTTGCCGCAATCTGGCTGCTTGCAACACGGCTCCCTGGGGACCTGAGCTGGAAGGAGGGGGGCACAACATCAGCCCCAGGTGACCCCCTCGTCAGTCATGCCCTGAAGAGCTGGTTGGGCACCTGAAGATGCTAAGTGGCCAAGAAGGTCAATGTCATCTTGGCTTGTATCAGAAACGGCGTGGCCAGCAGGTCCAGGGAGGTTATTCTCCCCCTGTACTCGGCACTGGTGAGACCGCTCCTCGAATCCTGTGATCAGTTCTGGCCCCTCACCACAAGAAGGACGTTGAGGCTCTGGAGCGAGTCCAGAGAAGAGCAACGAAGCTGGTGAAGGGGCTGGAGAACAGGCCTTATGAGGAGCGGCTGAGAGAGCTGGGGGGGTTCAGCCTGGAGAAGAGGAGGCTGAGGGGAGACCTCATTGCTCTCTATAACTACCTGAAGGGAGGTTGTGGAGAGGAGGGTGCTGGGCTCTTCTCCCAAGGGACAGGGGACAGGATGAGACGGAACGGCCTCAAGCTCCACCAGGGGAGGTTTAGGCTGAACATTAGGAAAAAAAATTTTCATGGAAAGGGTCATTGGTCCCTGGCAGAGGCTGCCCAGGGAGGGGGTTGTGTCGCTTTCCCTGGAGGGGTTTAAGGGGCAGGTGGACGAGGTGCTGAGGGACATGAGTTAGTGATTGATGGGAATGGTTGGACTTGATGCTCTGGTGGGTCTTTTCCAACCTCATGATTCTATGATCACGGGCACCCCACAGCTCGGCTGAAGCTCTAGGAGGTCAGGCTGGACAGCAGGAGCCCTCTCCATCTTCCTGGTAAAGCTCGGTGCTTCAGGCCGGGCTGAAACCCATCCCGCTCCAAACCATCTTCATGTGCACCACCAGCACGAGGTCCGGCCCTCATGAGAGCTGGCACTCCTTTTGCTCTGCCCAACCCACCGCCTGGCCAAAGGGGCCGGCAACCCCTGGGGAACACGGGAAAAGAGACCCTGCTGGCGTCTGAGGGCAGCGGGACGGCAAGTGGGGCGCAGGCCAGCGGGGCTCAGGCCCTCACAACCAGCCTGGCTCTTGCAGTCCTGTGCTGCCAAAACTGTGCGAGGAGAAAGTCCGTGAGAGAGGGGACAAATCTGAAGCTGTTCGACGTCTGTGAGGGGTGAAGAGTTCACGGTTACAGCTGAGATAAGGCTGGGTCTGGCCTGGCTCCAGGCCCTCCCTGCACCACCAGCCTTTTCCTCCTCCCGGAGCCAGCGCCTCACCCACCAACAACCACCTGCAGCATTAGCGTGACTTAAAATTAACAGCTACACGTAAACCCAGTACATAACTATTATATATTGTGACATGGAAGTGCAGTAGGGGCTAGAAATAACCCCTGTGCCTTTTAGAATTGGCCTGGAAGCTCTCTAGTAAAAAAATGCCTTAAGGTTGGTGGCAGCCAGCCCTGTTTTCTTCCTCTCTGTTCTGTTTGATCGTAACGGCTTTCAGTGCTCCTCGCAGGAGGAGACGTGTTCCCCATCTCTGAATGTTTTTCTGCATGGCTTCCCTCTGGTGTCACCCCGGTTTTGTCTCTGGAGTTTGGTCTGGATCTGCAGGTTGCCGTGAGCTCTCTGGGAGCACCAGTGGGATGGGGAAAGTACCTGGGTGGCACTTCTAGAAGCTGGCAGAGCACAGTAAGCTTAAAGGTTTTTTCCAAAGTAATTAGGGACAGTCCCAAGGAAAAGGCTTGATGGAGGATTGATATCAATGCTTGCAGCAGCACCAGCTTCAGGCAGAGGAGCAGCTGGCCAAGGATGTGGAGGGTGAAATCTTCAGGAGCCCTTTTAGCAAGTTCCTCCTGTGTCATAGAATCGTGGAATGGTTTGGGTTGGAAGGGACCTCGAAGCCCATCCAGTCCCACCCCTGTCATGAGCAGGGACACCTCCCACTGGCCCAGGCTGCTCCAAGCCCCATCCAACCTGGCCTTGAACCCCCCCAGGGATGGGGCAGCCACAGCTTCTCTAGGCAACCTGGACCAGGGCATCCTCACCCTCATCATGAAGAATTTCTTCCTAACGCCTAATCTGTATGTCCCAGGGCTTTAACTACAAGCTGGGGCTGAGGGCAGCTGGAAATTTGTGCAAGATGGACAGTGCTGCCAACTTGCTCCATCACACAGAGCCGTGGACCTGTGTGCCCCACAGACTCTGCCACTTGCCCCCAGCTCAGGGGCGACGCGAGAGGTTCAGCTCCCACCAATCTGAGGTCAAGCTGTGCTACTGGCAGCAGCTGCTGAGCTTGCCCGGCATTTGGCCTGCCCCAATCTATTTCTCGCACACAAAAAATGCAGAATTCAGTCAGCTTTCATATTTATTATTTTGTGTTAGCTCTTGTAAAAGAAGTCCTTAGGTCTTTAAAATGTCCTTAGCAATTTAAAATGCGCTGTAGGCAAAACTGTTTGGTAGTTGATTTTTAAAGAGATTTTTACATAATGGGTTTAGAGCAATTGTGGAATTACAGTTCTGACTTAGAAAAGAAGTACAGATGGAAGGGGGGAAAAAAAGAGTATATCCGTTCAAACAATAAGATGGGACAGTAAATAGTGGTGAGGTTTAGAGATGAGTAATTCGAGATGGAGGACTGGCACGAGTCCTCTGGATGATCAGAACTGATTGAGGTCTTCAGTCAGGGCAGCCCTTGCATCCAGAAAAGCCATCTGCTGTGGCAGCAGGTTGGACCAGTGTCAGATGGACATAGGTCTGGGTTACACAGGTCACACTCATGGCTCAGAGGCTTTTGCAGCCCTGCCTTCTCACTGCTTGGGGCTCAAAGTGAGGTCAGGGTCACCTCAGGCTCTAGGGAGAAAAAGTCCATTGAACCGTGTTGCCTCTTTGCTCGACCAACCCCAGAAAGATGGCTTGCTCCTGGGGCGGGAGGAATTTCCCCATAACTTTCAAACTACAGCATCATAGAATCGCCAGGTTGGAAAAGACCATCAAGTCCAACCATTCCCATCAATCACTAACCGATGTCCCTCACCCGTCCCTTAAACCCCTCCAGGGAAGGTGACTCAGCCCCCCCCCCCGGGCAGCCTCTGCCAGGGACCAATGACCCTTTCCGCGAAAAATTTTTTCCTGATGTCCAGCTCCCTCCTCTCCACAACCTCCTTTCAGGTAGTTGTAGAGAGCAATGAGGTCTCCCCTCAGCCTCCTCTTCTCCAGGCTAAACCCCCCCAGCTCTCTCAGCCGCACCTCATCAGGCCTGTTCTCCAGCCCCTTCCCCAGCTTTGTTGCTCTTCTCTGTTCTTGCTCCAGAGCCTCAACATCCTTCTTGTGGTGAGGGGCCCAGACTTTACTTCGTGCCTGAGCATCAGTCAGTTAATGCGTTAGATAAGAAGTAAACAGAGAGAATTACCAATTAAAATACCCGCTGTTCCCTTTGCACACCAGGGAAGCTTTCAGCCAGGCTTTGTGTCACTGTGTGACTGTAATCAGCTGAAATCGGCACCATTGAAGGACAGTGGAAGCTCTCATTAAAACTTTGGAAGCTGTGATGAAGCAGATGCCGAATTCCAGAACATGGTGATGGCCAGCGAAGGTGCAGGTGTGAATCCAACATGCCAGGCAACCACTGCTTAAAGACGAGCCCTGTTCAGGAGGACGTTGTTCCTGATGCTATTCCCGAGAGCAGAGACCCGCGACGTTAGGGTCAGCGTATGAAAGCAGATCTGTCTCCCTGCTTGTTTACCCAGACTCTCTGAGCACTAGTGATCGCTCAGAGCGGTGGCTCTAAATATCCACAGCCAGCACCACATCCCTCTTTCGGAGAAGTGTTTTTGAAACACTCAGCCAGCCTTTTCAGCAAGGAGCGACAATTACCAAGGAGGGGAACGGCAGCACAAAATTAGAACAAAGAAGGGGTGGACAACCTGAATCTTCAGCTGCATCAGGGATGTATTGTGGTCTTATCAGAGTCCACGTTCTTCAGGCAGAAGGCCCAGACACTGGACACGGTTCAGGGGTTTTTACTGACACGTTCAATCTTGGAGCAGCAATCGTGGCTGTCTCAGCAATGACAAGGCTAATGTGCTGGAATGCTGAATCACTCTAACAAGTTTCTTCTCTCTTCATGCATACCTTGAACCAGAGACATTTTTTGCTGCCTGATCCTCACTAGGTCCCTGCTAGAGATTGGTCTTGTTTTCCTTTCCTGGCCCCTCTCTAATTACAGAGCGTGAAGCCGGTAAATGGGATGCAGGGTTGCTGCTGGCCAATTCCCAGCCCTGAAGACGTGCGGACAGACGCGGGGCTATTCCTACTGGCTCTTGTGAAGGACGTATTCAGTCCCTGAGTAGCTCTGTCCTGCTGCAGTTGCTGATTCATCTGCAGTGTGGACTGAACTGCACGCCCAAAGCTCTCGCAGCCACCGGCTGCATTCCACATCACCAGCCCAAAGCAAGGACAGGCGGGTGGGAGGCACGGCAGCGCCTGCAAAGCCAGGCTTGGTGCTCTGGTGTGGGATGAAACAGCCCTCTCTGCATCAGACCAAGGCCCCTGGTAGTCTGTGTCCTCTCTCCCAACCCAGCTGCAAGCACACACCTACAAAACAGTTAGGAAACAGCAAACTTATCTGCTCTTTTCGCCCTGCAAATAGCCCAGCCTTTCATATTTTCAGTTCAGAGGGTTTTATGAGCTGGCTGTGGTCTCTTTGGTAATTCACAGTGGCTTTATTCCATGTGCTTGTCCATTTTCCCCTTGAAATTCGTGCATGATTTTGCAAATGCCCGTTGCAAAGGGTTCTGCAGGGCTGGTGCTGCTGCATGAGGAATAACCTCCTCTGGTTTGCTTTGAACCTGGCTCTAACGATCCTTTGCTCTTTGTAGACACCCTTACCCCTCCTGCTTGATGGCTTCTAGCGTGTTGCCTTTCTCTGAGCCTTTCCCAGTTCTAATGGATCTGTTGGAGATAAGGCAACCAGAACTGCAAATAGTGCTTGATGTGTGGCTGAACCCTGGATTTGTACCCTACTATAATTATGTCTTCAGTTTTGGTCCTTAACTAATTGCCAGGTTTAGATTTGTTGGGTTTTTTTGACCACTGCAGAGCACTGAGCAGACGTTTTCACCCTATTTAGCGCAAGCTTGAGGCCTCGCTCCTGCTGGGGAGTGGTCAGCTCTTTTTTTATAGGTGAATATGTGATTTTTTTTTCTAGTTCTTAGGCATTTCTTCATAGTCAGCTATTAGAGATCTCATCTGGAGTACTGTGACCTCATCTGGAGGATTGTGTCCAGTTCTGGTATCCTGCTAGAAGTCCTGTTCAGCATTTTCCCTCCAGGGTTAGCAACACCCAAGAGGTTCAAGGCAGGGAACCGAGGATGGTTACAGGATCACTCATCTCAATTTAATTTACTATCAGATGTCTTAATCCCATTGCAATAAGAATCTTCATGATCTCTGTGGTGGTTAAAGCTCTTTGGGCAGGACAAGTAGCCGATTTTAAGCCAGTCACTGTAATCCCCCTTTTCACCAAAACAGCACAACTGACTTTGTAGCCACTGCACGTCCTAGATCCCACCAGGAAATCTTTATTCTATAACATCAAATGCAACACCAAATATACTTTGGATTTTGCTAGAATACACGATGGAGTTGTTCATTTGCTTCATTCTCACGTTACAAACTGCGTTGACACATAGCATATGAAGCGAAGTTTCTTTGCAGTGTTATGTGAACAAAAAGGTTTAGGGTAGCATCTTTGTCTAGAATGATGAGCAAGCATCTTAGAGGAAGACAGGAAGTCTTGCGGTTAGACACTCACTTAAGAGCCACAGGACTTGGCTTGTGTCCAGTACTGAACACATTTTTTATATTATCTTTGAGCCCCAGCTTCCCCATTCAGGAATTTTGTGAAGTTTAAGTGATTCATGTTTCCTGAATTGATTTCTCTCTTCCTCCTATAACCATTTTGGCTGACTAGGTTTGTTCTCCTTCTCTTGCAACAAGCGGATTTAAATATGAGTCAACCTGGAAGAAATCGGTAGCACAGGATGTACTAACTTTTACTGAGAGAACACCCCCAAGTGCACATACTTAAAGAATTAGAGTTTAATTGTGCCGTTAGGGCACCATCCACATACAAGAGCAACTTAGCTCTTCTCAGCTGACACAATTCTGTTCAGCTCAGAAAACCAGGGACTCGGCAGACGGCTGCTGTCACGACATCCACTTTCCTCCTGGGTATGGATGGGCAAAGCTCCTGTAAAGGAACCACTAACACGTGCTCCTCCCAGTGCGTACAGCAACCTTCTATGGATCATAGAATCATAAGGTTGGATCAATCCATGCAAACAAAGAACTCATGAGACAATCACCATGTGCCCTAGACCCCTCGCTTATTGCCAGGAAACTCTATTACTGACATACACTGTGACGAGAACCTCCTTTGTGTTGCCTCCTGGCACACCTACTGAAGGATGTGATTCAGAGATGGCCTCGTATTGTGGACAGGATAGCATTTCTCAGCTTTCACAATAGCCAGATATTAAAACAGAAATAAGACTAACTGAGTAGCCCTTTTTTTTTTTCTGAATGGCAATGATAACATTTGGCACATAACCCCGCATTTCCGGAAAAAAGCCCTCGTTGCATTCCTCCAGACCAGAGTACTGCATGTGCTTCCCCTTCCTCCCGACGTGCCCACTTCCCACCACGCTGTGCACTGCAGGGCAGGCACTTGCACCATCTCTGCTGCAAGATATGCTCGTATTCGTCTGTGGAATCATAGAATAGTTTGGGTTGGAAGGACCTTAGAAACCCATCCAGTTCCAACCCCCCTGCCACAGGCAGGGACACTTCCCACTAGATCAGGCTGCTCCAAGCCCCATCCAACCTGGCCTTGAACACCTCGAGGGATGGGGCAGCCTGGGCAACCCATGCCAGGGCTTCTCATCATGAAGAAATTCCTCCTTATGTTTAGTCTAAATCTGTCCCTCTCCAGTTTATACCCATTGCCCCTGGTCCTACCTCTACAAGCCTTTGTGAGCAGTCCCTCCCCAACTTTCTTGTAGCCCTTTCAGATACTGGAAGGTCCCTATAAGGTCTCCTCGGAGCATTCTCTTCTCCAGGCTGAACAAGTACAACTCTCTCCACCTGTCCTCATATGGGAGGTGCTCCAGCCCTCTGATCATCCTTGTAGCCTCCTCTGGACCCATTTCAACAGCTCCATCACCTTCTTATGTTGGGAATTCCAGAACTGGACACAATACTCCAGATGAGGTCTCACAAGAGATGAATAGAGGGACAGAATCCCCTCCCTCACCCTACTGGCCATGTTTCTTTGGAATACACCCCCAAAGGCTGTTGGCACTGTATATTCAATCCGTCCCCATCTGCAGACCTGGGTTAGTGACAAGACAGATAAAAGAACAAGGCCCAAAGTCAGCAGACAGCCAACTGGAGGTGTCTGCTTTGAGAAGGGTGAATCTGGCTGGCTTTTTAAAGGAACCTGGTAGTAAACATCTGAATTTACCATACAGAGGGAAAAAAAACCCCTAAACCAACATTCACCTAGCCAAGTCTTTGGGATGGAAAATCTTGAAAGTCTAGATGAGATGGACGCAGCACATCTCCTGCTTGGAATCCTTGGGAGTGTTCATTGGTAGCATGTCTGATCGTGTAGGGCTAGTCGGACACAGGGCCAAGCCCGCAGCCGTTCCCCCCTCCAGCTGCGCCATCCCTGTCCCTCCTCCCGGCTGCCGGAGAGGCAGGCGACACCTGGGTGGGACAACTGCCAGGCATTAGGAAAGACCACTTACGCCCATGGTTCTTTTCCCAGGCAAGGCATAGCTTGTTCTCAAAGTGCTGATCGTGGCCGGCGTGTCCACGCCGCACTTATCCTGTTCTCAGGAGCATGCTGCAATGCTTCACGGTGCTGTGGGGCCACAGAGAAAGACAATAATGTGAACGGCACCAAATTCTGGGGAAGGGAAGCAATGTTGACCAGTACCGGTTATGTCTGAGTTGTGTAGGTCTTTCTGGTGAACCACCACTGCAGCACATAAAAGGAGGAAAGAGAGACTCGCAACTCAGTCAGAGGGCCGAAAAGGCAGGTTCAGATCCTGCCACGGTTTTCACTCACCATCCAATGAGTCTCTGTACTTTTCAAGTCACAGAATTTTTCATACTTTAGCTTTACTAATGCTCGACGGTGGTTTTGCAGCGTTTCATCTGGCAGATTTCTCACTTTTCTGCACTTTCCATCAGAGTAATTTTGATGCCTTTCCTCACTTCTAAGAGGGTTTCAAGGCCATCAGCTTCAGACTGACCCTGGAAAGAGGATGGTGGTAAAAGCAGTGACGCATTCTGTCCAGTGAGGCCTCACGTGAAAGACAGGATGGCTGAGTAAAGCTTTATAAAGCCTTTGCCAATTCAGATAACAACAAGGCAAGCTCTTCAAGCATGTGAGACTCAGAATCGCTGCTGCCGAACAGCATTTCCATGCCAGGAACCTACACCTCCTGCCCAGGCCACAGTTCAGTCCTTCACTTGATCCCAAAACGTGGGTTGTGCTCCAGTTCTTGGACTCCTTCACCTCTGTATCACCAGGATTTCTTCAGCACGGTCATTAACAGCTCACACATGCCTGCCACACCTTCCAGCACACGCCTCTGCATTCCTCACCCTGCTCTTCATGCCTTCTTCATGGACTTACGCTCTCAGGGCTCACGTTTGCTGATGATTCGTGTGGGATCAAGTAGTCCTATGAAGTGCTGCTAAGTTGCGGTCATGATTATTTGAGGCCACAGTGACCCTGTCCTTGCAAGAACAGATCAAAGGTAGATTATCCTGTCGCCTAACCAGTACTTTTTGGAAGTATTTTACAATTTATATAAAGAAAATAAGTGCTGGAAATATCTGATCTGATGTGACAACCTCTGGACCTTCCTACTTACAACACAAGCTAATGTTCATCACTGAACTCATTTTCTTCTGTTCTCTGATCAAAGCATGCAGGCTTTCTTCCAGCATTTTCTCAGCTGGGAAAGCTCTTCCTACCACCTCTCACATTTACCAAGTCCCCAGTTCTCAAGTGCTGTTGATATTTCCATCTCTCTGTGCCAGAGACAGCTCTGTCTTCCAGAGGATGCCGCACCTGGAAGCTCTGATGAACCAGCCAGGGTCACCACATCTCACCCTGGAGGGTACCTTGACTCAGGACCTCAGCCCAAGCCAGCCAAAAAATGATCCTGCCACCCCCATTTCTCACAAAACCTCAGCTCAGCACAACTCCTATTGCTGCTTGATTTGCTGTCTAGGAAAAAATAAAACCCAAGAATCAAGATCCTCATTTCCATGAAGCAAGCGGGAACTCGCAGAGGTGGGCAAATCTCTAGCCTTGGCCAAGGGCAAAGGAAACAATTACTCTATCGTGCCTCTGAAACACAAATCTCTCTCAACTCATGAGGATTTTGTTAGATTTGTAGAGTAGAGAAGGTGTGGGAAGGTGTCTCGTTGCTTACTTTGCTTTTCTTCAGTCACCTTTCTGCACATGCAGGTCCTGCTGACCATGAGACACGAGGGCCGTGACAGGTTAAGGGAGAGATTTTGAGAACTTCTTTATGGGAAATAAGGTATCACTGACACGTTCACCTCAGCTCCCTCACAAAAAAGCTTCGCTCAGGAGAGACACTTGGGTAGAGGGACGGAGATGCATAGTGGGAGGCTGTTGGGGTGAAGAAGCCTCCATTGTCACCTGTGTGAAGGTTTGGAGTCCTGCTGCAGGGCAGCTGTTCTGCAAGACTTCCCGAGGAAAGACCGACCTGGTGGTGGGAAAGGGTTTTTCTCTGGAACTGATCCCAGCCCACGTCTGCTTTGAGGCTGTGGATTTCATTTGTTGGTTCACTGCAATGCTGTTTTGATTTAGGGAACTGACACACCTTGAGATATGATATCACTCATCTGATTACAGCAGAAACTCTTTGGACCACACATCAGTGCCTGCTGTCTCGGTCCTATTTTCTACTCCAAGCTTTGCAGCCTTACCTCCATGCTCTCTTGGCATACACAAAACTGGGCATTAAATGTTGATTTTCATTGAAAGAAGCCCTCCTTCTGGTTATTTTGCTGGCATCGGTCCCCAGAACACAATCCCTAATGCAGGGAACGTGTTGCCCACTGATGTGCCAGACAAAAGTTCATAGCTTTGTCTTACTGAATGTGAAGTCTTGATTATTCATGCAGTTCCCAATGAGTCACTCCACACCCTTGAATTATTTCTGACAGATATAAAATGCCTTCTGCTGGATTCCTACTCCAAAGAGCCTTTGGCATGACTGGTTTATCAGTAAATGCGAGCAGACTCATGATTTACAGTGCTTGATCATCATGGCATGTGTAATACTGAACATGATGACTGGGGAAACCAGACCCACCTATTTTGTTGCCACAGGTTCGCAGCCTCCAAAGTCTCTGTTCGGCTGCACAGGAGGCATTCAGGCAGGGAAGGGGTGTGTGCAGGGACACCCCATGTCACCCCGTGGGTCTCAACACAGCTAAAAGAAAACTGATCACTATCAGAGAATTGTTTAGGTTGGAAGGGGCCTTAAAGATCATCTAGTTCATCGGCTTAGGGTGGATGAATTCACTTGCAGGGATGATATGGAGAGTTGAAGCACTACCTCAAAGGTCTATTTCAGTCGCTTTTCACTTTCTTGCTTTCTCTTTGCTTCCAAGAGTGTGTTTACTGCTGGCTGAATCTGTGGGCACCGGGGCTTTTCAGCTGTGAGCTAAAGCTCAGCTCCACTCCCTCTGCCTGCCGCGCTGACCTTACCTCCTTCAAGCTGGAAGTTCACTCTCTGCTGTGTTTACCCACAATCTCGGTTAGTGCACACTAGTGCACGGTCAGGAGAGGCAGGTAAACTCCCCTCCACAGCCTGCAGAAAGCAGGTGTCAGCTCTTTCCTAAAGGCTCTACAACTTCTTCCTGAAATGGAAGATCCCGAGGCTGGCCTGAGGATTTTCACAGATCTGCTTTCTCCCCCAAAGAAAAGCTCTTTTAGGGGCTCCAGCATTGAGGGGACCTTCTCTAAAGGAAAGCCTCCTCCAAGGCAAGAAGGCAGTTGCCATAGGACTGCTCTGAGGGGTCTGAGGGGCTCTTGGATGCATCTCCAGAAGAGGAGGCGGAGGGGAGACCTCATTGTTGCCTACAACTACCTGAAAGGAGGTTGTGGTGAGGTGGGTGCTGGGCTCTTCTCCCCAGGGACAGGTGATAGGACAGGTGGAAATGGCCTCAAGCTGCACCAGGGGAGGTTCAGATTAGACATTAGGAAGTTTTTCACAGAAAGGGTCACTGGGCACTGGCAGAGGCTGCCCAGGGAGGTGGTGGAGACCCCATCCCTGGAGGGGTTTAAAAGACAAGTAGATGAGGTGCTCAGGGACACGGTTTAGTGGCAGAGAGGTATGATTGGACTCAGTGATCTCGGAGGTCTCACCTGGTGATTGTATGATTCTATGATTATGAAGCAGGAACACACTCACAGTAACCCAACTGCTAACTCTGAGATAATGCTAACACCGTGAGGTTTAGTCTGATCCGACATAATCTTGGGATTGCTCTGCATGTAACTCACAAGAAATGGTGTGATTCCTTCTACAAGGGAGCTCTGCTGGGCAGCTGAACCCTCACCATGGGTAAAGACTACTAAGAAATCCCCGTTGCCATCCCTGCAGTGGGTGCAAGGGGCTGATGACACTCCCTAGCAGACCGGCAGCTCTGGCACAAGACGAGGCTGAAGCCTTTACCTCCACAATGTGAGATTTTTCGGCTGATATTCCATGTTTTTTCTCCTATAGAAATCTTGCCACTGCTCAACACAGCAGCAGCACCCAAAACCACGGGAAGAACTCATTTTAGCAATGCCAAAATCTATTATTCATCTGGCTAGTTAAAAAAAAAGAACCTTCCGCCCTTCTTTTTATTCACAGATGGTCATGATGATACCTTTTCTTTCAATAATTAATCATTCTTGTGTCAGATTTGACTCGTTTTAGGGAGTTAAGCTGAGTGTCTCATTCAAGGAAATCTGTAAATGAGATACAAATATCTGGGCATCTGCGAAAGCCTTCAAGATTCGTGCAGATGACTAAATATATGTTTTTAAACATGTATTTTACTACCTTAAAGGCGTCTATGCAGGATGTTAGCAGAGGCTGAGCTGCCATCTCTCTGGATTCTGACAGCTGAATACAGGCTATTAATTAGAACTGCCAGCTTTTGTCATACTCCCTGGATAATTCAGTTTTATGCATTTCAAGCAGCTTCAACAGGAACACGACCAAACCTTTTCATTTCCTCAGTAAAATCTACATCTCTCTTTCTAAGAAAGAGAATCTATTCCAGAAATAATAACCCCTTAGATGTTTGGGGGCCAGCATAAATCAATTCTGCATTAAGAAGAGCCCAAGTTTATGCTGACTCCTCAAGCTGGGAGACGTTGTGCAAAGGTTCTGGAATTAACTCTCCACCCTCAGGAAGATTACAGAGGATAATGCCACAAGTTTTGCAGGAATAAAGAGCCCTTTTCTTGCTTTTCTATGGAGGATCTATGCTAGGATAAGCAAACAAAAACTGGACCTGATTTCACATCCCTCTGCTCCCACAGCTATCCTCCCTAGAGGCAGTAACTCTGCTTGTCCAGGCATACGATGGGGTATATTGACTTTTAGCTATTCATTCTTAAAGGAGACATGTTATTTTTGCATGTAATGATGCTGCTTTTTAAAATTTTCCTATATATACCAATGTGCTCTGCACATCTATGAACCCTTTGAAATGCATGGGATGCAGAGCAAATGGCTGGGCTTTAGAGGCATATTTAGAAAACAGCAGTTCTGTTTATTTTAGGTGTTTTAGTCGTCTCTGGCCATATTATCATTGATGATTTTCCACAATAGCTTTCAGAGTAATGTTGGTTTGCCTGGATATTCAACATTGCCAAAAAGCATTTAAGATGTCAAACGTAAGAGCAGTTGATTGGCTTCTCTCACTTCTGCAGCTCATCCCAGGTTGGATGGGGCTTGGGCAGCCTGATCTAGAGGGAGATGTCGTTTACCCAGCTTTCCCAGAGCCCCTTTCCATACTGGAAGCTGCTCTAAGGTCTCCCTGGAGCCTTCTCCAGGCTGAACAACCCCAATCGTCTCAGCCTCTCTCATGGCAGAGATGCTCCAGGCCTCAGATCATCTCCGTGGCCTCCTCTGGAGACATTCCAACAGCTCCATGTCCTTCTTACGTTGGGGATTCCAGAACTGGACACAGGGCTCCAGATGAGGTCTCACAAGAGCAGAGCAGAGGGGCAGAATCCCCTCCTTTGTCCTGCTAACCACGCTTCATTTGAAGACTGCTTTGGGATGAGCTAATAACCCGTAGTCCTAATGGACAGGCCTTTTATTATGCTGCTTACTTTATAAATTATCCTCATCACACTTTTTCCATAACCGTTCACTTACCTCTGCTCCTCTCCACTCCCCAGACTTCTCCAGTCAGTGGGGACTGAACTGGGTCAGTAAATGGATTCATATGGAAACATAAAACTTCTTGCTGGAGCAGAAACACTCTTTCCTTCCCTGTAGCTGTACCATAGTAATTTTACAAATATTATTTCTCTGTAAGGGATTATTTTATTTATTGTAGCTGAAGTAATGCCAATAAATAATTTATGTTTAAGCACAATGTGTACATATTATAATTCTGTTTATTTATTTGTGTGTAGAGCTTTTTACCTCACCGGAGGAAGGGAACTGATTTAAAGAAAATCCAGGATAACATATTATTTCAACTGGAAAGGAATACTTGGGGAGAACACCATCATCAAGCCATAAGAACCCGTGCTGAGCCAGCCTGTTCCACACGAGCCCAGCCCCAGCTGGGAGCTCACAGCATTTCTGCAAGACCAGCTTAGATGAGGGGTGTTTCACCTCTGTTCACTCATGCAGACGCTACTGCAACAAGAGCGATGCTTTCCCCCGTGCCTCTCCAGAACAACCTCTATGCACCAGCAGCCGGGAGCTTGCCCCGGCACATTCTTGATGGAAGCTCTCTCCGCACTTTAGAATTAACAGAAGTAATTATATTTATGAATAGGATTACTCAGGGATCGTAATCTTCTTATATGGTATAAATGATTGTCACCAAGGAGTCTACACCTAAATGACCTGACCCTAAATGTGCTGGAGGTACCTTTTGAGAAGGCGAGGAACCTCAGCATCTATCTCTCAACCACCTGTGCCGCAGACGAGGAAAGTCAGGCAAGCTAAAGTCAAGAAAATTCTACCTTTCAAGCCCATTTTATGCTGCCTGAGCACCCGATTTTATAGGAGAAAATGTGGATATATAAGATGCCAGCTTATATATATTATCTACTATATCTATTATATATTATATGTTGCATATTATATATGATGGTATATTATTTACCAGCTTCCCACTGTCCTAGACTGTGACAGCAATTATTTTGCATGGACTGCTTGTTCCTTTCATGTATTACTCATGAGATGGATCCTCTTCAGAACCATATTCCCTGCCCAAACAGAACAAAGGGCTATGTGTTTTTCCTCAAGAGTAGCTCGCGTTCCACCGGGATGTCACAGATTTGCCTCCGGAGCCAGCCCGAGCTGCACAGCGAGTGTGAAGAAGGCAGGTTTCAGGTAAGACAGCATGTGGAATTTGCACTCTCGTGAGGTTGTTGACTGCTAGACTTCCATGTGGAAGTCATAGCAGGAATCATGGAATCATTAGGTTGGAAAAGACCTTAGAGATCATCAACTCTGCACCGCACCATGTAGTGTAAGGGCTAACTATGAAGCTCAGTTACAAAGTGGTGTGAATAAAAGCATCTGCCAACGTCTGCACATATATGAGGTCAGTGGGTTTGCATTCTTTCAGGTCAGAAAACCGAACGAGCGTGATCTCATCCCCATGCCGGTTTCTCTGCATTACAAAGTCACCACAAGACGTGACGACACATCGTTCCTGCTCCAGAAAGGTGGAACCAAGGGCTTGTCTGCACCGCTTGGAACAAACCGGAATGAACAAACATGCATAAGCAATTTCGAGGTAAGAATGCAGCGGAGAACAAGCACACCAGTTTTCTCACAGTATACACTTCCAAAAAAATTATATGCCTGATCTTTACTATATTTTTACCACAATCATTCATGCTCCTTAGTAAAACCATCCCATATTTATGAGGGACTGCAAGATCTTAGTGACCACATTGGGTTGGTCTTTGCCTACCTGGTGGGCAAAGGGGTGTAACACTTTAAATTGATGTAAATCCTCTAGTGTCCGGCCCTGATGATCAGCAAGAGGGAGGAAAGCAGACTAGTGGGAGATAGCTATGTAAAACCACCATGGAGGGATTGTATTTTCCCACTTCTTGTTTGTTATTCTATATCGCAATGTATTAATTCCTTAACAAAAACTCTTCTGATTATTTTTATAACCCTTACTGATGTTACTCTGAATGTTACTATCAGTATTACACAGTCCTGTGTCCAATTCTGGAATTCTCAGCATAAGAAGAACATGAAACCATGTGCTTGTGTCACCTATCTGGGTCATGTTTCATTGCACAAGGATTGCCTTCATTGTGATTGCTGCTGATTTTCTGTTCAGGACCAATTTTCCATGCTCAGAGATAGTTTCCTCCTCTTTATTTTCAAAAGCAACATAGCCTTCATATTCTTGCAACCTTTGGGCCCAGCCTTATAAGTCTTGCTCCCATGAATAAGCCTTATTCATGAACATTCTTATGTCATGAGGAACAGCTTTTATGGAATCGTGTTTCGTAAGTACCAGTGAAAAGCTAAGCCAGATAGCACCTGGATAAGACAGCGATGAATACATGATAATCACTTTCTTGTATTTACAACCAGACCCTCACACCCACAAAATGACCACACGTATTGAGTAACAAATAGAGGAAGAAGCCAATCTCAGAAGACCCTCTTGGATAACATAGTTATTCTTTTCAATGCATAAAACTTGAACAGGGCTCTGGGAATCAGCAAAATAAAAATAGTGATGACGGTGATGCCTTTAAAATGTTCTCCAAGCAAGAAATTGAGGAAGTCTTCAAAGAGGTCTTGCGGTGAGCTCGATAAATCTTTCTACGGTTTTTAATTCTGAGTATTAGTTGTTTCATAATCTGCGGTGCTTACTTAGCAACTGCTACGGGTTATTGAATAACTGATCATGGCAACACTCAGCTTTTGCCACAGGCCAGAATCACGAAACTACATGCAAATTATTTGTCATCCTGGATCTGCCGATGCTGTTGTTATTTTATAACTGCAGATCTCAAGACGATTAACAACGCCGGATATTCATCAACCTTATTTTGAAAATGGAGTAAACGCGATGTAATGAGATGAAGAAATTCGCTTGCTATTATCGAATGAATTAGTGCCCATACAAGGATTAGAACACATTTCCTTAGTCCTGGTGCCATTCGTGATCCACCACAGAGGGATGCCAGGGAAATTAGTCAAGATGTGCTAAGAAATGGCTGTTGCTGTCTGCTGCCAGGAGTGAGGAGAACATAGCACAAACATTCCCTGAGAAAGAGAGATCTCTGTTCTAGGACCACAGGATAACTCAGGTTGGAAGGAAATTTACTAGGTGAGGTCAAAAGGAGAGATGAGCAGAGAGGAACAATCACTTCTCTCAACTGGCATCAGTATTTCTGAGTGGAAGCTCTGCACAGTTTTTCCAGTGATCACGGTTCAGACTGTGGCTTGTTGTGCTGTGAATCCTTCCAGCACAAAGACAACACCTTGTTCCAAAGGTGGCTTAGCTTGAGTAAGGACTGTCATCACCTAGCTTAGACTACCATGGCTTTTCAGGGACTGAAATTCAGACTCTTCAAAAAGCTCATACAGATTCAAGAGGAGAGTCATAGTTACTCAGAGGGGATTTTCCCTGCGTACAGAAGTCTGGGTTTTGGTAGCCCTTGTAAGCTTCAGGAAGCCACTGAAGAGAATAAAATAAGACTACACAGCCATGATATTTTTATGACATTTCTTTCTTGGGACTTTTTTGGGGGTGAGGAATCAAATCTTTGACAGGTAGTTGGCATATGGTTAAAAAATTGATGTAAACATCAGAAATTAAGGCAACTAATATGTAAATCCAAGAATTTTGATGGATATCTACCTAGTCCTTTGTGTTACCAGAAGTCAGTTTTCACAGCATCAGGGTTTACACAATTTCTGTGTTACTTCCACTTGATAGGGCAGTTGTCCCAGATGGGTACCAGCACGATTAAGAACAAGGCTTGTCTTGCACTATGTTTAGTGAGTCTGGAAGCACATTCGACACCAGATTTCTTTGTCTGTTGTTTTCTTCTCAGTACCCATACAATGCACTGCTAGGATTTTTTTTTTCATCATAAAATTTATGATGAAAAACATTGCTGAATTACTCTGTTCTACTTGTTTTACAACCTGTGAAAATTAGCTCATAAAACTGGAACACGTCTTTCACTTCCATGCCTTCCAAGATATTCTGATGCTTTTTCCTCTACACAGCATGGAGAAGACGCAGGACAAGTGCTTTCAAGTCTGCTCATTATCAGAACTGGGATGCGAGCTCATAATTCAGGTTCTGTGTCATTAGGGAAAAAACAGGAGAACGCTCATCTCTGTCCCCTGTGCCCCCCAAGATGTGAGAGCAGATTCTGACCACTTTAAGCATTAACACTTCTTATTGGTATTCGCATAGATTTCTCCAGATAGATTTCTCCAGATAGATTGATTTCTCACAGACCAGAATGTTACTGCGCTTCCTTACCCAGATTTTTCTACCCTGTGTTTGCACATCCTCAAATGGTTTGGATTTACCACGTCATTCCCTACAAATATAACTTCAAACTAAAGGGAGAAGGATCATCTTGAAGTCAGGATCCTACTCTCAGTGCTCTGTCATCAAGCTTTTTCTTTCACAGCTGAGTGGGCTCGTGCCAGTAACTACCGAGGGTCAGCAGGGACTGTGAGGGTGTGGCCTTTCATTTTCATATTTCAGCAAGATGAGGCTGAAAGGCATGAAGTCTAATGATTTACAAAGCGAAAACAGCGTTACAAGGTTCCTATATGTGTGCAACCACAAGTGAGTCATGGAAGGAAGTAATGCAAGTTACACATTCTATTGGGTAAAGTCATAGGAACTTGTCACTCGGGGTTTCTTGGTACATAACGCAAGTCCCTGTTACTGGCTTCTTTTCACGTCCTACAGCTTTGTCTTCGTAAATACTGGCCAAAGCAAAATCCCAGTGCTAACTACAGTTTTAGTTATGCTGACGTGACCTAAATGCACGTTCTTATGTAAATTCTCTCGCAATCTGCCAGGAAGGCAGAAGACTTTGGCTTGCAGTCCTCAAAGTGCTGTGCTTGCGAAGTTTGATGACCAAGCATGAGACCACCAGCTCTGGAAGCTACTGCAGCTCCATGGAAGCCAGCAGCACTGACCACCCACGGAGAATCTTACACTGGGAACCTAGCAGACGTCCTCCCGCTGCCACGCGTGCAAAGGGGGAGGCAGAAATGAGAAAGTAAATGCGATAGGGAATGTTATAACCAGAAAATGTGGGAGGGAAGAGAAAGCATCTCCCTTCTTGCACAACTTCATCTCCAGCTTTCCAAGTTTCTGCTCCGTGTCACCTCTGTTATAAGCAGAGCCTTATTTTCCTTCCACACAAAGAAGTATGGGCTCAAAAATCCTTTAGTAATTTAACACTCAAAAATCACTTTTCTCCCAATATCTTATGTGCTGTCAATGCGTCTGCAAAAATACAGAGGCAGGAACAGCCCAGTGCAACGTGCATGATACAACCCACAGCGATCGTCTAAGAAATGTGAGTATGTCAGCATTTTTGAGGAGAGTCATTCCAAATAAATTATTATGCGTATACTGTCATGCTAATCTGAACAGCATGCCTGCATGCACATTTTAACTTCAGAAAAACCCTGAATCTCCTTCCTGCTACTTGTGCATACGCTGATATCGCTTAACCTTCACATTTCTATACAGCTCACCACGAACTTTCCCATACGCTAAATCTATCGTGCCATATATTTACTTACCATTATAAAAAGTCTTTTACCGCATGAGTAAATATGGAAATATTTACGCAGGTGAACCATGATATTGGTCTACATAGAATAAAAATACAGTTCCACTGCATTTTATAGAATCATAGAATAACCAGGTTGGAAGAGACCTGCTGGATCATCGAGTCCAACCATTCCTATCAAACACAAACCCATGTCCCTCAACGCCTTGTCCACCCATTTCAGCATCATACTTCCACCATCATCATCTCCTCAGTTTGTTTTGAACTATGGGTACTCGTGAAGACTTTGATGATGTGATAATCTTTCAAGTGGAGCAGACTATAACTGGACAGAAGCACCTCCAGTATCGCTCTGAGATGAAACTCTGATTCACTGAAGCACAATACAGCCTTCAGATAAAGAATTACACCCTGTGTGTCTTTCACTGTTGGGAGCTGCTTGCAGAGTCGTCCTCAGGCAGGAGAGAAGAGAGTGGTGAGTGTGCCCACCACCTCGCTGTCGTTGCTGTCAAGGCTGAAACACCACAAGGGCCACCCACACTCTGATATAATGTTTTCCCATAGTCTACTTCCTTGGCTTCAGAAAATTTCCATTTGCAGTTCACGTCCTGTGTGGCACTGGTTTGCGCGTGCCGGCGTTCAATGAGCGTCTCTCAATAGTAAAGACAACAGGGTAAAAGCCGTGCAGCTTGCAGGCAAACCTTCCCATCGAGGTGTTTGAGGTCTGGAGGACCCACTGCAGACCTGCTTTCAGGTGCACAGCGCTGTGCAACCAACCGTTCTCTAACATGGAACAATATTGACCTCACTTATCGTCTCTGCCCTTTGTTATTGGCACCAGATGAGAAGAAAAAAAAAAATCAGCTCCGAGATAAAGAGATGGAGAAGTGTCCTAGAAGTTAAAAACCCAAGGAATCTTTGATCTAGACGGTGCCCAGTTTGTACTAAGATATGTAACTAGCTGAGGGCCTCAGAATGGAAAAAAGTGAGAAACTGAATGGCTTTTATATTGTTATCATATGGCAAACCAAAGGTATTTATGCTGAAAGACTAGGAAACACAGGAAAAAACCTTTTCCTTCAGCTGATCTTCAATTTGTATGACTTAAAATCTGTTTATGACTTAACACTGAAAAAAAGCCAAACCCTTCTATACTGGAGAGACCTGAGCATGAGTTGGATTAGCCCTAATGTACATTACTACATGCAGTTGACGTGAGTTATGTGGAGAGTGTGGGTATCAGACAGTACAAACACTACTGTCCACACACAGTATCCAATAACCAAAGTCTATCTTGCCCTGTCAGTCGGGCAAACGATTTGTTTTTCCCATTATATAAAAAATGAAAAAGAAAATAAATGAAAAAATACAGGTCAAATTTGTGCTGACCTAGAACAGGTTTATTCAAGTGGTAGAATAACACCAAAAGCATCTTCGAGTCATTCTCGGGTGAACCACGCTTATGTGAGCTGGAAATGTTGTCTTTAAAGGGGAAGGGAGAAAACCAGAAGTGAATAGACAAGTGTGAGATTTACTAATTGAGAGACAAACAGTCCATATATTTTCACAGAGCGAATCTCCTTGGAGATACTGGAAAATACATCACATAATAATAACCAAATCTCTCATTTCATTAAAGTGGCCTCTTCTCAAATGAACACATATCAGCTTCATAATTTTGTGACCACAGTTTTGAAGTAGAAGGAAATCCTGCAGTTCACTTCAATTAGGAAGGGATTCACCTCTGTGTTTTCTAGTATTTTTCCAGGCCATGTTTGCTTTTAATATAAATGCATCTGATACTTTCTCTTGTATTTGAAAGACTATTAAAACAACTAGACATAACAACATGATGGGCGCAACTTCAGGCAGTATTCAAAGCGATATTTAATCTCTGGGTCACCTCCTGCCAAAACCAAACCGTAGCACAGTGCTGCAGGATGGGAAATTCAATAAGAATCCACTGTCCTCACTGCAGCAACTGTTATTACATGTGTTCTACGCTACGGCTCTGGTTGCATATTCACCTCAGTTTCAGATCCAACTATAAACTTCTTGAGAATTCCACAGGCTTCGTCAGCAGTTCCAGTTGGAATGAAATCATCAGCCATGCCTGCACTTGACTGGTGTTTTAATAAAAGAAAGGAACGTGAACCTATGCATCATAGTGCAAGGCATTTAGAAACTGCTTCTTCATGGTAACAGGCACTGCTAGAACTTGCTAAGTGCTTGCTGACACCTATTTCCAAATTGGATTTCAATGGGAACTCTTCTTAAGCAGGGATTTCGAGCTGGACTTGTACATTTCATAGAATCATAGCATCATAGAATAGTTTGGGCCCCTTTCAGGTACTGGAAGGTCGCTATAAAGTCTCCTCAGAGCCTTCTCTTCTCCAGGCTGAACAACCCCAACTCTCTCAGCCTGTCCTTGTATGGAAGGTGCTCCAGCCCTCCGATCATCTTCGTAGCCTCCTCTGGACCCATTCCAACAGCTCCACCTCCTTCTTATGCTCAGGATTCCAGAACTGGACACAATCCTCCAGATGAGGTCTCACAGGAGAGGAACAGAGGGGCAGAATCCCCTCCCTCCCTGCTGGTCACGCTGCTTTTGATGCAGCCCAGGACATGGTTGGCCACCTGGGCTATGAGTGCACGTTGCCGGCTCATGGTAAGCTTCTCATTGACCAGCACCTCCAAGTCCTTCTCTGCAGGGCAGCTCTCAATCACGTCATCTCCCATCGTGTACTGATTTCATTTATGCCTCCTAGTCTTAATTTCAGCTTCATGACTCAATTCTACATGATATTTGCACTGTTCAGTAAACTTATCCACAAAGGAGGAACTCATGACATTGCTTCTAATTCTATCATTAACTAAGCAACCATATAATAATTTCACTTGCTGATGCCACAGAGCTGCTTTTTATGTACCAGCAACAAATGTCTTTGTTTTTCCTCAACAAAATCTTTTTCTTTCTTTTTTTATGGCTTTTAAGTCATGCCACAGCGAAACAGCAGCTTCCTCTTTAGAGAAGGAAGGACAGCAATTCATTTTCTTATCGATGTAGAATTGTTACTAATAAAATGGCCCAGCCCTTAACTTTGTTTACTCCAGCAAGGCAACTGCTAAAGGAAAACATGCTCAGTGATGAAGATTTGGCAAGCCAGAAACCATAATTTGTTTTCCATGTTCTCAGCACATTACTATTAACTTTTTGCAACTTTCAATGTAAGGTACATTCCATTGATATAAATAGGATATAGAATTAAGAGCTGTACCTGAGACTGACTGCATGATTAAATAAAACCTTGTTATGCAGAAGGGGAAACAACAGTTGCTTGTTAGTGTAAATGAAAAGTAAATGTCTGCCTTTCCGCAGTAGAACAGCGTGGTCGGACACCAACAAGCTCAGAAGGCGAAGCCATGGTTTTCTTTTTGGGAATAGACTCATGAGTGGGGAACAAGTATTTTTTGCTGACAAATATTTTCTCCATTCTCTTGCATCACGGACTTGCTAACAATCACAAAAGCCAGTGTAAAGTGGACTCCCTGCTCCTGCCCAGCTGACACCAGCTACAAAGCCAGCTAGTTACCATTTTGCCAAGCAGAACTCTATATAAGAATCTGTTTTACATCCACTTAATTTGTGTGACCACGGTTAATGCTGATGGATGCTCTGGGGAAGCAGAGCGCATTCCAAATTAGGGGACTGATTCTGTTAGCATAAAGGTGAAACACTGCTTTCTTAAGGGATAGTCCCTGACACTGTGGTATCAATCACTGCTTTTCTTCCCACCCTTTGACTGAGTTCCTGACAAAAGCCTCCTACAAGCTCTATCGTTGACCTGCCAACCGAGCTTCTAAGTTTTAAAGCAAAATTAACAGCAGAAAAACTGAGACCTGAACAGAATTTAGGTTTATATTCGATACATCATTTTAGTGTCTGACAGCAGGAGTGTTGCAGTAGGTGCAAAGTCACGGGTTTTCATAGTCCTTGTATTGTCTGACGAGAAAAGCAGCCACAAAAGTATTACAGAGGCTTTATCTTTTGTATACAGCTTCTGTCTGGAACCGGAGAATCCATCCACCCACTGCAAAACCTAGATTTCTGCTTTTGTAGAGAAGTGGCAGCTATCGCAGAATGCAAGTTTTATGGAGCATGATTATGCAAAAAAAAAATAAAAGGCCAGAGGACCAATTTTGACTAATCAGTATCCCACATGATAGGATAGTAATAGACGTGTCAAAAATTACTCAGAACCTAAACATGTAGAAGTTCCCCCACACCTTTATTTATCCAGCTCTAATCTTTGCTCTTGAATGCGCACTTAACAAGTAAAAAGGGGAAGAAAAGGCATTGCGTGTGTTGAAGGGAAGCGTGAGGGGCACAGGCACAGGTTCACCTTTGAACCCGAGTATCTCTCACGGTGGAACAATTGTTGTCTTAGCTAGTTAGAGAGCACAGACATCACCACACCGAACAGTCGGAGCTCCCTGGAAAGTCGATTTAAGAAGGCCACCTAAATCATAGAATCATAGAATAGTTTGGGTTGGAAAGAAGCTTAAGGATCATCCAGTTCCAACCCCCCTGCCATGGGCAGGGACACCTCCCACTGGATCAGGCTGCTCCAAGCCCCATCCAACCTGGCCTCGAACACCTCCAGGGATGGGGCAGCCACAGCCTCCCTGGGCAACCTCTTCCAGTCCCTCACCACTCTCATCATGAAGAAATTCCTCCTTATGTCTAGCCTCAGTCTGCCCCTCTCCATTTTACAGCCATTGCCCCTCATCCTCTCACTCCAGGCCTTTGTGAACAGTCCCTCCCCGGCTTTCTTGTAGCCCCTTCAGGTACTAGAAGTTCACTATAAGGTCTCCTCGGAGCCTTCTTTTCTCCAGGCTGAACAACCCCAACTCTCTCAGCCTGTCCTCATACGGGAGGTGCTCCAGCCCTCTGATCATCTTTGTAGCCTCCTCTGGACCCGTTCCAACAGCTCCATCTCCTTATGGTGGGAATTCCAGCACTGGACACAATACTCCAGATGGGGTCTCACAAGAGAGGAATAGAGGGGCAGAATCACCTCCCTCACCCTGCCGACCACGCTGCTTTAAGATACAGCCCAGGACACACTTGGCTTTCTGGGCTGTAAGCACACATTGCTGGCTCATGTCGAGCTTCTCATCGACCAGCACCCCCGACCAACACCACCCAAGTTTAGTCTCTACTCGGAAACTGCTCTCTCTTCTTAAAAATAGACGATCGTCCTACTCCACATCTCCTTTTGCTCTTGCACTGTCAACACTATGTAAGGACCTACACTTTAAGAACTCAGAACTTCAAACTGATCTCTAATGGCAGATCAAGCCATGCTGCGGGTTATTTAAAGTATCCAACTAGCTAGCTGAAATCGGTGTATGTTCCCTTTTTGCTTCGACTATATCCAATGTTAGTGAAAAAAATAAATGCCCTGCCATTGTTTGTGCTTTAACACTAGGAGATAATTTATAGAGGTGATAAAAAACCTGAACAATGGTTTATGCACAGAGTAAAGTGATTAGTTACTACTCAAAGAAGAATTATTCAGGAAAATAAGAAACTTCGATTGCAGGAAATCCAGCACTGACTGAATGAAATGTTCCACTCACGCCGAAGAGACAGATTTAAGACATATAACGTCTACCAAAAAGCCGTGGCTTTTCTCTGCTAGTCTTTACTCAATACGAGTTTGAAGTATATGAGAGAACATGCCGCTGACTGCCATGTAATATAGCTGAAACCATTCACATAGCTCTTTTAATGAGGTTAAATGAAACCCGATCTGGATTCAACTTGATCATAAGACTGGAATGCTGAAAATGCTGTAATCTATTTATACATCAAATTGAAGAAATCTTGTATGTCTTTACATTTCATTGCATTCCACTGTCTTCGCTAAATACCTACAGTCGTTTCATATTCAAACTGAGAAAGAAAAGACAGACCGACTTGACTTATTAATCCTAAAGCAAGGATTCATTTCTTTGCTGTTAAATCATGGACCAAACCCAGGTCTGATCTATGCCTTCCCTGAAAGTGCTGTTCCTGCAGCAATAATTCATTGCTGGTGCAAGCACATGGTAGTTGCTTTATACTGACTTCAAAATACACACTTTTCTTTCAGAAAAAAAGAATGTACTACGATCTCAAACCAGATTTGCAGCTAAGAATTGACCTACACCTCTCTTCTTCCTCCTGCCTCTAAACCACGAATGAGTCAAAATCCAGCAGAAAGCAAGGATGAGAACAACTACGTGAATAAGAACAGCCAAATCGAACGGTTGACAACCACTCAGGGGCTAATACAGCCCAAAAGTAATTGAAAATACCCAGTCTATCAACAGCCAAACCTCAGACTCCCCAGTGAGACAACACTCTTCAGGCAACTGTTCCTTAGAATGCTGCCATCTCCCTAAATTATTTAATCTTTTTTCAGGCATGCACAATGGTCTCTGACATGTTGAGCTGAACAGAGGAAAAGTCCTGTCCTGGACTGCTCCCAGGCAGCACAGTCAGGTGCAAAACGAGATGGTATGGGAAAAGGAAAGGTACCCACTGTGAAAAGCACGTTGATCTGTACAAACGTCCATCTCGGATTTTAGCATATCTCACTTTAGTAAAACACTGACGTTTAATAGGTTTTGCTATTGACTTGAAATGGGTCAGGACCAGGCTAACAACAATTGATGAGATTTCATAACTTTTATTCATTTCTATTTGCACTTTAATGCATTTCCCTGTGTGCTGCAGTTTCCATTTGTTCTCACTTCTTGGTTATATTACTTCTTTCATTAGTTGTTGCATCTAGTGCCCACTATTTTCCATATAGAAGACAACGAGCACTGCAAAGACCAAAAAAGAAAAAAAAAAGCAATTTTGTTGGGGTCAGGAAAGAGGAAATTTCCATGCTTTTTGTCACATGAGACTTTACGAAGAGCCTGAAGCTAAATACTGCAGCTACCAATGGCTGGTTCTCTTGGTAGTTAGTGGCCTTTATAAATGCAAAAATCCTACTTAGACATTCAAGTAACTCATTTGCCCTTTTCTATGCCCTTCTTCCCTCCAGCAGTCTGTAACCTGGAATTTGTCTTCCAGGCCTTGCAGTCAATGCCTCCTAGCTGGAAATTCAAAAAGGACTTGAAATGCAAATTACTTTTGCATCTCAGTCCAGTTTGAGATCATCTGTGATAATTTAGATCAGTTTTCAAAGCAAGAAGAATTTAGATAAATGGCTTGCTGCCTAGCACGGCTAGTTTAATAAAATGGAAAATGCACAGTTTACAGGGGAGGAAAGGAATTTCTGATATTATTGTTGATTTTGAAGTTTAAGATGTTCTGGCAGGATCCTGATGCGAGAGTCATCTGAAAGAGAGTGCGCTCCTAAAGTGCCAAACTGGTAAACCTCTATTCACATCCAGGAAAATTTAATTTTTAGTAACTCTAAAATCTCTGTTGGAATTTGAGAAGAACCTGGTGATCAGGGGAGCAGAGGGGCTGGAACCAGATGATCTCTAAGGTGCCTTCCAACCCAAACTATTCCATGATTCTATACATTAGTTGCTCATCACTTGTCCTTTATTATGCCAGTATGTTACTGTTTTCAGGCAGTGACACATAGTCTGACTGAAATTTAGGTTTCTGTACTCAGCACACAAAAAAAGAGGCAGCAGAGCCCTGATGACTTCGCTGTATTTGCAGACAAGGCAGGCTGATCGACGGGAGAGGAAAAAGAAGAGGTACAAAGAAAGAAAAATAACTTGTCACACTGCAGATAAATACCAGTTTAGCTGTAGGACTGAATTTAAAAGAAGATTAACCACTGAATTCTTCCGACTGACTTCCACACAAACAATTCCAATCCTGGACCTTGGGTAAATGCCCCAGCTGTTAGATCACACTGCTTCCCCGGGCTAGTTTTTAATCTTCAACAATAATCACCTAATGTTATTAAAGGCTAAGAAATGTGAACCCCTGAACTCTTGACACCAGCAAATAGTGCAGCTCCTTTTGATAAACCCTACAGCTTTCTTTTAAAAACGGTGCCATGCTACCATTAGGGATTGTCAAAACTCCCAGTTTGTATAAGCGCCTATGAATATACAGCTTTACACTGCAGCTACCTAAAAGGAGATTGTGGAAAGGAGAGTGCTGGGCAGGGGACAGGACGAGAGGGAATGGCCTCAAGCTCCTCCAGGGGAGGTTTAGGCTGAATATTAGGAAAAAAATTTTCAGAGAAAGGGTCATTGGGCAGTGGCAGAGGCTGCCCAGGGAGGGGGTTGAGTCCCCTTCCCTGGAGGGGTTTAAGGGACGGGTGGACGAGGCGCTGAGGGCCATGGGTTAGTGATTGATGGGAATGGTTGGACTCGATGATCCGATGGGTCTCTTCCAACCTAGTGATTCCGTGATTCTATGATGCTATGTACATACCTGGGTAAACTCTGCAACCGCTTTGGCTTTCCAGTGTACAGCGTTTACCCCTGCCTGAGCAACAGATAGATTTAAACTAGGATCAGTGGTAAGAACAACATTTTTCCCATTTAAAAATCATATAAACAAACATTTTAGTACCATTTTCACTGGATACTTACAAGCAGTCAGTGTTTGAGTCGTTACAGCTTATTCTCATTCCAAAGGACCTTCTTTTTTAGCCCTTTGTCATCTGTGATAGCATTTCTTAGAGGCTGAGGTGTTTTCATAGAATCATAGAATCACCAGGTTGGAAGAGACCCAGCGGATCATCGAGTCCAACCATTCCCATCAATCACTAACTCATGTCCCTCATCACCTCGTCCACCCGTCCCTTAAACCCCTCCAGGGAAGGGGACTCAACCCCCTCCCTGGGCAGCCTCTGCCAGGGACCAATCACCCTTTCTCTGAAAATTTTTTTCCTAATGTTCAGCCTGAAAGATACGTGTCTTCTGCTTGACTGATACATAATCCTTAAATGCCCAAACATGCAAACTCACCTGCAGTCCTCAAACAGCAGAACCACAAGCATGGAAAGCCGCGAGCAGCTCTCATCGCTACCAAAACCCTGCTGAGGGATCCTCTCAGTGAAACGTGGATGCAGAAAGCAGGGAAGAACGACACAAAACTCTGTCCCGGGACACAGGAGCACTGAACAGGAGTCTGCTGTCTCAGAAGGAAAACAGGAACACATGCACATACACCCAGAAATCACGACAGTCCCATGCTGACACTCACAGAAACTCAAACGGGAGTTGTGGGAATTTAACTAAAGGGGGCAGATGTTTTTCTTGAAGGCAAAAATGGAACACATACACACTTAATACTGAATAAAAATAACAGCGTGTTTGTGCCCAATATACTAAAATATTGTTCAGCACTAATTCAACCTTGCAAAAATATTATCCACGTGATGCTGCCAAGGCCATTGTGTGGATTATTTGTGTTTACCTTGGCTAACCTGGGCACGGGCTGTAGCAATTTGCATACTTGACTTTTTAGAAACCTTTCTGGTTTGTTAGGGAATCAGTTTATCTTGTCCATTCTTGTTCCTCACCCTTCTCCTATTTTACCTCTAATTAATTCTTCTTTACTAGACCACGCTAAATGTCAGCCAGACAGCCTGTTCCTCATTACATTTTAAGTTATGTTAAAATATTCATATATACACAGTTCATGAATGGAGGGGTTAACGGCAAATGACTGTTTCAATCTGGGATTTAGAATTTTATAATTGCAAATGTTAATTTATTCTGAACAAGAGTGACAAATTAATGGATTCTAAAATAGCATGGTTTTTAAGTTTCAGGGCTGTCTAAATTAGAAGACCACTCTATTAATGCAAATTTTCATATATTAAAGTAATATAGTAGTTGCACAAAAGTGAGAAGAAAATGACTTTTCATTTTGGTTTACTGCACTGCCAGGAAAAATATCTGTTCTTGCAGCTTAGCAGCCTACTGTTCGATTGCCTACGGGTGGTGGATCAGTGATGGAAAATGTGCTGCCCTCTCCGTCACGGTCTGTGTACCTGTACGGTGGGAAAGAACCTCACCCCACTAATTAAGTATCAGTTTCCTTACAATAATTTTGAAAGATCGCCTGTGGGAGTAGAACAACTTGTGCCTCTGTTTCTGAGGTTCCCTTTCATGTCTCTAAAATGTCACTTCCTGAGGGAGACTTTGCTGATTTCACATTTTACTGAGATGAAATACCACACACAAATTCAACAGCCGGTCAATAAAAATCTTTACAACTGCCTTATATCGTTGTATATTTCCAATGTTCTACTTTAAAGCAAAGAAAATGTTAAATATTATGGTTGATGGAGATTGTGCCACCTTTGGTCACAATAAACAGTCCTCCACAGGCTGCCTTACTGACTGGAAAGTATCCGTTGGATCGACTCACGCTGTTGTTCTGGCTTCCAGCATCTCTCCACTGACATGCCTGTTAGTTATTGGTATGTGGACAGGGCTTTTAAAACATATTCTTATCCAGAATGGTTTTATCACGTTTTCCTGAGTGTATTGGATTCATGTGCCCTAATGATTTCCATTTGAAAATGAAGAGTTAAAAAAAAATCCATACCCAAAAGTCACCTCGAGTTGTCACTGTTTCCTCCAGCTACTCCTTGACCTTATGAAATTTTCTCCAAAGGGTCTCATCCTCATTTGTATAAGATCTACACCTCATACAATCCTGACTGCTTCACCTCCCTACAGCTTTTATAGTAACCCCAAAATCCCCCAGAGCTCCTGCTGACCTCCCTGGTACCTGTGGTACAAGCAGCAGGGCTGTATGAGATACTGCGTTATTAAACATCTTTGGTCATAAGACTTTCTCTTGGCTATTTAATCCCCTGTTGTTGTGGCTACTTTCAAAACTCCCAACGCATCCACGTGCTGCCTGTTAAAATGAAACTTTACCTGCCAAAGCAGCATCTCCCTCTCTGCTCAAATACAGAGCCCCATTCTTTTATCATATTATACTCAGCTGACTTGCAGAACAAGGAGTTCTTGGTCTAACGGCAGGTTTGAGGTAAACAGAAGATAAAGAATATACTTTATCTTCCAGTGGTTACCTGGTAGAAGCTGCCCCAGAAAGTGTTGCCTGACAGAACTTTAATCATATGAGGAACAAAAAGGCCAGGAGGAAATCTGACAATTATAATACAAATGGAGCTTGGATGGGAATTCAAATTCATTAAGGAGGACAGAGTATGCTTTGCAGACAGTTCATCATCTCCTAACACACACTAAATGAAGAAACTCTAGCAGGCAGTCTTTGGAGAATATGAGGACAGGAATCAAAGAATATGAGCTTTGGAGAATATGAGCTAGAGTGAAGAGAATCAGAATCAAAAATAAGGTTCATTCTAATGTAAGAAGAAGTAAGCAGAAAACAAAGAGAAGAAGATGAGAAGAAAAGCAAGTCTTGGCACAGTGTATGCACACAGACACGGAAACCAAGGAAGTTACACACATGAGGAGAAGTCACAAAGCACCACAGAATAGAAAGCTTACCAAGAGCAGAACAAATAGAGCATAACCTGAGCCTGGGGACTCAAAAGAGACCACCTATCACACGTGGCAATAGATGAAGGGACAGCCCTCTCCTCAGAGAATACTCAGAAATACTCAGTTTGGTACCTGGCAAGATATAAACTGTGGGACATTGATCAGAGATTAGTGAGGAAAACCCCACTGGTTATCTTCTACATTTGGTCTAACAATGCAATCGGATTCCCCTGAATTATAGCAGATCATCTTGACTAGTCTAGTGAAGATGATGGCAGCACTCAAAGAAACCAAGACGTGGGTGATCATAAGAATTCATTCCTCTTTGAGAAGAAATAAGAAGGTGTGACAGACCCTTCCCTGACTCCGTTGCCCTTCATAGGCTCCCTATGGACATGACCCAACAGTATGCGGAGAAAAAACACCCAACAACCCCAACAAATTGACTTTTATGGCTCGAAACTGGTGAGGGGGCTGGAGAACAGGCCTTATGAGGAGCGGCTGGGAGAGCTGGGGGTGTTTAGCCTGGAGAAGAGGAGGCTGAGGGGAGACCTCATTGCTCTCTGCAACTACCTGAAGGGAGGTTGTGGAGAGGAGGGAGCTGGGCTCTTCTCCCAAGGGGCAGGACGAGAGGGAATGGCCTCAAGCTCCGCCAGGGGAGGGTCAGGCTGGACATTAGGAAAGTTTTTCACGGAAAAGGGTGATTGGTCCCTGTCAGAGGCTGCCCAGGGAGGGGGTTGAGTCCCCTTCCCTGGAGGGGTTTAAGGGACGGGTGGACGAGGTGCTGAGGGACACGGGTTAGTGATTGATGGGAACGGTTGGACTCGATGATCCGGTAGGTCTCTTCCCACCTGGTGATTCTATGATTCTATGAAAGGCGCGCGGCCGGGCGGTACCAAGTGTTCCGAGGCGGAGGGGGGTTCGGGGGGGTATCTCGGCCCGTCCCAACCAGCCGCCGCGCGCTCCGCTCCAAAGCGCCCCCATTCCCCCCCCCGCCCTTCCTTCCCCGCCCCACGTGGGCGTGACGTCACCGCGCCGCACGTTAAAAGAGGGCGTGGCCAGCGCCCCTTCCCAGGGTGCCGCGCGGCAGAACTTGAGCCCCATCTTGGGCGACGGGAGCCGCAGTCGGAGCCCGCGCTCCCGGGGCCGGCGGAGCGCAGCGGGGCCGTCCCCGCGCCGCCGCCGCCGCCGCCTCCTCCTCCTCTCCTCCTTCTCCCTTCCGCCCCGCCGGGAGGGCGGGGCTCGCCCGCGGCGCTCGCCCGCGGGCTGGTTGCGAGCAGGATGCGCCTGGCGCTGGTGTCCAGGTAGAGCGCGGAGACAGGGCCGGTGGAGGAGGAGGGGGGGGGGGGGGGGGTCGGGTCAGGGAAGGGGGTGTGGGGGGGCGGTGGGAGAGACGGGGCCGCCTGGGCCTCGCCCGGCCTCCGCGGGCCCGTTTCTACCTCCGCCGCGCCCGCCCCGGGGCCCGCGCCGAGCCGAGCCCGGCAGGAAACCGCGGGCAGCTCGGCCGGCGGAGCCGCGCTCGGAGCTGGGGCTGCGGCGGGGAGGAGGAGGAGGAGGAGGAGGAGGAGGGCTGCGGCCGGGGAGGAAGAGGAGGAGCCCCGCCGCCCCCCGCGCCGACGGGAGCGTCGCAGGAAGCAGCCGGAGGATGTGCGTTAGCGCCGGGGGCCCGGCCGGCTCGCCCTGACAGCCCGACCCCGCGCTCGCCTCGCCCCGGCCGGCCTCGCCGCTCCCCGCCGGGGGAAACATGTCCAAGATGCCGGCCAAGAAGAAGAGCTGCTTCCAGATCACCAGCGTGACCACGGCTCAGGTGGCTAGCAGCATCACCGAGGATACCGAGAGCCTGGACGACCCGGATGAGTCCCGCACCGAGGACGTGTCGTCTGAAATCTTCGATGTTTCCCGAGCCACCGACTACGGCCCCGAGGATGTCTGCGAGCGGAGCTCCTCCGAAGAGACTCTCAACAACGTGGGCGAGGCTGAAACTCCTGGCAGCGTCTCTCCCAATCTCCTGTTGGATGGGCAGCTGGTGGCTGCGGCTCCGCCAGCTGTGGCCCCTAACGGGGGGGCTGTGCCCAAGAGCTCTGCTGTACCCCTGCCAGCTGCTGCCTCTGGTGCTGCCGTGGCAGCAGGCAGTGGTGCTCAAACCGCCTTGCCCTCCACAGGGCCTTCTGCAGCTGCTGCTGGGACGATGTCTCAGACGGTGGCTGCTGCGTGCAGCTCTCGCTTCAGGGTGATCAAGCTGGACCATGGTTCCGGGGAGCCCTACAGGCGAGGCCGATGGACGTGTATGGAGTATTATGACCGGGACTCGGATGGTGGTGGTGGTGTCCTGGGCAGAACTGGAGATTGCATTCGACACAGCAGCACCTTCGAGCAGGCTGCTCAGGAGAGGGACAGTGGCCTTGGTGCCACAGGAGGTTCCATTGTGGTCTCGACTGTTCCTGCATCAACCCATGGCCCTGATTCTATAGCCGACAGTTCCCTGACTGCTGTGTCACAGCTGCTCCAGACAGAGAAAATGAACCCGTCCTCCCTACAGCAACCTAGTTTTGTCATCGGGCAACAACAGCAGCCACAACAACCCATAGGTGGGGCCATGCCTCAAAGTACTGCTCAACCTATATTTTCTGGGGCTTCGGTAGCAAATCAGCCAATGGTGGTGCCGCAGCAATCGCAGCCACAGGTAAACACGCAGGGTGTTGCACAGGCTGGACCCAATGGGAAGGGGATGGCACCTCCGAGCGTGACAGTAGGGCAGCCCAGCATTCCTGTGGCGCAGCAGCAGGTGCAGCAGGCCAACATACCAGTGACTCAGCCGCAGCAGTTTGCTTATTCTCAGTCCCAGATTCCACCAGTGCATCTACTGCCGACGCAGCCTTCTGGTCAGACCGAATACATGCAGCACATGACAATTATGCAGCCTCAAGGAGCTCTTCAACAGGCCACTGCAGGCTCTGTTCCAAGTACTGTGGCTTCCAGCCTTCCTGTGGGGCAGGTGACCGGTCAAAATCCCTCACCGGTGGGAGCGCCGGTGATGGGGGTGTCTGCACAGCCTGGCGAAGCGGTCGGACAGGGATCAGGAATAATTCAGAGTGGCCAGACACAAGCTAGTCAGGCTGCCGTTCCACAACCAGGGGGTGTGGCGCAGCAAGGCGTTGGACATACAGGGGTTGTGCAACAGAAATCTGTGACTCAGCATCAAATGGGTGGAAGCACTCAAGTGTCCGGTATGCCTGGTGCTCCCCACGCTGTGGTCTCTGGAGTTCAGAACGTGCCTGCGGTTGTGCCCGGTACAAGCGTGCCTAGTGTGTCTACCACCACTTCTGTTACTATGCCAAATGTCCCTGTTCCGCCAGCCCCATCCCAGCTGCCCAGCCACACTTCTGCCAGCAGAAGTACCGGCGTTGTCCAGCCACAGCACGTTGGACACTCGTTAATGCAAGGCACCTCTAACGTACCCGTGAATCTGCCACAGTCAAACCTCGGACAGTTTCAGACTCCAGCTCAAACCTTAGTAGGCCAGATTGACGATACGAGAAGAAAATCGGAACCCCTACCTCAGCCACCGCTTTCTCTTATAGCTGAAAGTAAACCTCTTGTGAAGCCTCCCATTCCAGACACTCTAACGAATCCTCTTCAGTTACCTGCAAGTACTCCTATGAACAGTCTTGCCAGCTCTGTGTTTGACATATCTATTCCCGTTGATGGTGACGAAGACAGGTAGGAATTACTTTGTAACGCCATAAAAATCCCTTTTCTGAAGTGGGAGGGGGTGGAAACCACTCCAAGTTATTATTAAATGGGTTTTGTAAGTTTGTATTTTCACAAGGTCACACTGAGGTTTACCTGTGCTACATTCTGTCTTTTTTTTTTGAAGAGTACAAATCGTAGCAAAGTGTTTAGGGAAGGAGCGAACTGTACTTGTTCTTTCAAAATTGGGCAGAAAACTTTCAGGTCCTGAAAGCTGCTTAATGCACAAATAACGTGACCTTTTCCAAATCAAGGGCTGAAAGCTGGCCTTCTGCACCTAGTTGCTGAGCATGTGAGGAAGTCTGTTCTCTCCTCTCCCCTGAACACATTGTAAAACTCTGGATTTATCAACACCACTGTATTGCAGTGCAGGTAAAAAATAGAAGCGTTAGGCTACCTCAGGGCCATCAGGCGAGGTATCATGCAAAATTTAAAGGTTTGTAGTGCAGATTCTTGACTTCTGTACTGCTGTTGAATTTGCACTTTATAGTATCAGTTAGCAAGGAAAGTACTTGCATCCGGGTATGGATTTGTATGCCTTGGCAGAGTGAAAGCTCTACAGGTAATGGTCTTTTGTGTTGAGTAGCTACCACTTTCTTGAGCAAAGATGTAGACAGGGTGGGAAGTAAAACCTTACAGTGAGTTTTCTTCATAGGAAAGGAGTTTGGAAGCAGTAGTTGTAACAAAGGTGGGTGCTTATGAGTAGGCTCATGGAAGGACTTCAGAGAGGAAACGTGTATGTGCTTCTTGTTCCCATAGCCTTGTCAGACTACTCTGAAGGGTGATGTGATGGCTAAAAGTGTTCTTAATTCTCTTGTTGAGAGCAGGCTTTCAGGGAAGGCGGTATTGAAGCACTAAATTAATCTTGTTTACCTTTGCTGTTGGGATTACTGCAGTTTCAAGGAATAAAGTATGTCTGAATTATAAGTGTGTATTTTGAAAAATAGGAGTGGCACTACTGTGAGAGGGTCTGATGTGCTGAGTTAGCTCGTAAGCTTGCTCTCATCTTCGCAGAGTACTGGCTTGAAGTCAGGCAGTGTTGCTCGGAGAGCATTTGAGGGAAGAAGTGAAATACCTGGCTTAGGGTGCAGCGGGTACCTCAAACACAAAACACCGTTTAAGTAAAGCCTGAGAGTTAAGTCTGCAGTAACGCAGGCCCAGTGCTCGCGGGAGCTTTGGCTGACGCTGCATTTGAGACAGTAACTCTGCTGATGCCTTTGTGGGAGGAAAAGCCCTGTTGTAGAGTTTCCTGATTAAAGTGGTGGAAGACTTCCAAGAAAAAGTGAAACAGTTAAAATTTTCTAGTAGCTCTGCCTACCTTAAGAGGATTTGACCCAGCTGACAAACTTCTCTTTGTGCAAATAAGGTTAGATTTCAGGCCGGTCAGGATTTTTTCATAGCTGAGTATATTATCAGAAGATGATTTATTTGTCTTCTGTTTAATCGTCCTGATGATTAAGGAGTCAGAAAGGAAGGAATGTGTTTTGCAGTCATTTTGTACAGCTTCTAGTACTTTATATAAATAAATTTTAGTAACAGATGTGATTCTCTGTTATAAATGAATCGCTTTATATTGTGATAAGGAAAAACTTGGCCTACTTACTCAGACCTGCAGGCTGCTGACTGCATTGCACAGTGGTGAGGCCGTTCTTGGTGCTTTCGCCTTGAACAGTGATTTTTCAAAGCTATTTCCATGCTCCTGTCTTTGAACTGGAGCTGCCTTGCAACACTGCTTCACAGGTTTTCTTCTGCAGGAACTTTTTCAGAAGCTTGGCTGTGGGAACTGTGAGTAGGAAACGGCATTGGACTCTCTAAATGCAGGGTGCTTTCTCTCCGTGCTGCGTTGTGATCTTCAGGGATAAACTTGTGGCTATCTGAGAGGAGATGCGTACTTCTCAGTTGTTTGCTTCTGCAGTGGTTGATAACACCTTGTCATTTGCTGGAGTGGTACACCAGGCAAGAAGCTCGGTGGTGTTCGAGAGCCTCTCCGGCTTGGAATACTTTCCTTTTCTAGTAGTACTAATAAGCAAGAAAAGCTAACTTTAAGCAGGCTTGGACTTCATACAAAGCAGGAGATACAGAGCTGGTAGATTGAAGTCAATTCTTGGTTCCCCTCAAACAGTGTCCTGACTTCTGGTGGCTTCAGGCAGAAAGGAAGAGAATAACCTAGCAGCTTGATAAGGCTGTTTCTCCACTTTGGTTTTGTTTGCTTCACTCATTGAGAAGGCTTTATTATAAATCTGTCGCCTGCTTGTCTGCTGTTCTCTTCTTCCTCCTGACTTTTCCCCTCTTACCAACCATTTAAATTACGCCACTGCTCCCATGGGCTTGCGCCCAGCTGCTTTATCTATTGAAATCAGTGGTGAAATAGTTAATTAAGACCTTCAAGTGTTATTGATAGGTGGAGAGTTAACACTCTGATAAAACTAATAGGGTGCAAAGGGAGCACATAGTGAGTCCTTGTTGGAGGCTACCTGCAGGTTCGGGAAAGCAGCGCTTGGTCTTGTTTAGAGTTTACTTTGTGATAGAGACACACATGTTTTTGGGAAATGTTTTTCATCTTAATATGAATGTGTAACGTTCCCAGGAAGTCACTGTGTCAACTGGTATTGGCACTTCTGACACATTCAGTGATATTTGTATATGCTTGAAACTTGTGTAGATCATTCTCTTATAGTCATCTTATAAAATATCGAGTCACCAAGGAGCACTGTATAGCTCTCAATATCCTGGATTCATCTAGTAGGTCATTCACCTTTCTGAATGTGAACAGGAACTTTTTAAAGGTAAAACAGTTTAGGGTGGGGATTCTTTGAAAACAGAACATGAGAAATACAGTTAGTGGGGGACAGGGAGATGCAATGTAAAAAGCTGCTCAGTTCACATCTTTCTGCAAGAAGCTTTGTGTTATTCTTGCCTTGTCGTCTTATGTTTTAAATCAGCTATGTCTGAGATAGAGGTGAAGGTGTAAGATTATATAGTGTGACATGTAGGTAGATAATACAGAACTCTGTAGCCATAGAACTGACTTTCTTGCAAGACGTTGCCCAAACCCCTTTAATTTCCTTTTCTGACAGTCCAGGGCACCTTTACAGCAGCCTGCCAGAGCCTGTGCTTTCTTGCATTAATTCAATGAATAACAAAGAATCAATTAATCAAGAAATCTTATCTGGTGGGGGAGGGAGGGCAGGTGGGTGGTCCAGAAGAACAAAAATAAACAGCCCCTTTCTGGCATGTCAGAATCTTTCAAAAAGCAAAGCTGTCTTTTTTTCAGTTGGTGTGTCTAAACTGCTAAGCTCTTGAAGAGAGAACTGTGTCCTGTGGAGGTTAGGAAAGGCATACAGCATAACAGTTTTATTTTCTTTTCCTCTGTAAATATGGCTACAAGCAGAATAACCTGCAATGGTATTCAAGGATGGAGGAAATAGTCCTCTTACTGAGGGAGATGCGAGTATTGCAGTCCACTTCGAATGTGGAGTCTGACACACACTTTAAGAACATGAATAGAACTGGGTCTCAGAATTGCCCTGACTCTTCATTTGCTGGAGTGTAGTGGCATTACCAGTTGTTTTGGAGGAAGGGCAGTGAGCTTACCTGGGAGGATTTTGGGATCAGTGTTTGGCAGTGTCTCCACTCACTTTTATGCCCATGTATACACAAATTTGTAGTTGACAAGCATAATATTCCAGCTGGCTTAATAACTTTATTTTGGCTCTTTGGGGGAAAGAAATATGTTGCCTCTGTTAAAAGAACGTAACTGAGAAAGCTTGTTCAAACCTCCTACATGTTTGGCAGGCTTTTGAGGCAGAATATTGCTAGGCACGCTGGAAAAGGAGCAGAGTATAGATCATTTTCCAGAGATAGCTGACCAGCTTGGACTGTGCAGGCTGTATTCCCGGAACGCTAATGAATGGCTGCAATTGTGAGCTGTCAGCCACAGCAGCTAAACTGTTGAAAACCTGATTGTGCAGAGCTCTTTGCAGAGTGCCTTGCTCTGCTACATCACGTATGTGCGCAGCGTACTGACTGGTGATAGAACTGAGCTGGGGAGACAGTGTCCTTAATTTACATTAAGGACAAGACTGGACGTGGGAATTAGTGTAACTTTTGGTAAGGGTTTCTTCATGTATTGCCCTACGTGCATTTGTTATTGTACTCTGAAAGAAAAAATAAAGTATTCTGCCAGTATGTATCAGCAAGGAATACCTTATTACTGAATACTGTCCCTTTCTTTGGTTGGCTCCTAAACTTAGTGGACACTTGAGCTCTACTGCAGCTGCAGACTTGGATGTTTTCATCTTAGGGTGTTTGTAGGAGCAAGTGAGAATTGAACATGGACAGATGTGCTCCAGTCATGAGGGTCAGAACAACAGTGTTGGAAAAAACAGCTGAGATAAACCTTCCAAGGTGGGCATTATGCATGGTGGTATCATCTGGTGGTTAATGCAAACCAAACCCTAGTTGCCTGTGTGCGCTTGATGTACTTTCTGTAACAAAAATCACACAAGGTAACTCCAGCACTGCACCAGTTTCTAGAGTGTGGAAACTCTACCCTGCCTTGCATCCAGCTTTTGAGTGTTACAGGATACCTGAGCAGAGGAATGTGCTTGCTCATTTGGCAGCTCTGTTTCCCAGTTTAAAGATTCAAATGCCTTTGTTAAGGAGTTGTCAAAACATTCTTAAAATTTGTGAGCTAGAAGTGTTTCTTTCAGATGAGATTGTTATTCAAGGGGAGAAAATGCTTGCAAGAAATGCACAGAGTGAAACGGTTAAGTTTCATTCAGAGACTGTAGTGGACCAGCTCTGAAATAAATGGTTCTCTGTACCTTGCTCTCCAAAGTGTTCAGCTCAGCTGCTGCGGATGCTTTTTTTTTTTTTTTGCTCCCCTATAGAAGAGTGCAAGTGTTTCACAGTCAGCTCATTTCTGAATGCTGTCTTGTATCGTAGAAATAACAGCATATGTTTCGTGGAAGCTTATTAAACTTCTCATTAAAAGCTGAATATTCTAGTATTTAGGTTTTTTTGAGAAGGCAGGACTTCCAGACTGCTCTCAAACTGCTGAAAAATGACATTTCTCTTGGGCTGTGCTTTTTCACAAGAGGTGCTGGTTTATCTTTGATTTCAGGCAGTGCTGTAGTAGAAAGGAGTCGTTCCCTGTTGCTGTACTAGATATCTGAATATTGGCCCATTGAGGTAATATAGTAAGTTTGTTTTAAAGCTGGTGATTAGCAGCTTCTGCTGCTCCTGGAGAATGCCAGCATGGTTTGTGCTTTCTGTGTCTTAGCAAAGATTCTGTAAGAAACTTCCGTGGGACTCCTCCTGCTAAAGTACCACTGGTTTAGTTCTGGGGGATCAATCTGGATTGTCAGCCACAGGTGTCTACTTTATTCCTACATCTGACAAAGTGTGAAGGCAGAAGTATTTATAGTAACTGTATAAGCTACTGTCTTCTGAAAGAGTTCTCAGACAGCAAAGGTCACCTGAAGTGCAATGTAAGGTTCTGTCTTCACTCCTTGAATAACTCTCAGTCTTCAAAGTTCATGCTTTGTAAGTACAAATATGTATTGAGTGCTAGTCAATAATTAGCAATAATCTGATTTTACTTGAGCAGGGCAGGTGGTTCACTCAGCCTTGTGAAGGACAGCTGGATGGTTGTCTCAAGTTTTTTTTTGTCATGCAAAATAATTATTCCAAGAGGTTTTTTTGTATTTCTGTTCTCCCTTTGAAGCTAAGAGTAATGCATTTGTGTCCTGGCAGCTTGCTTTTCAATGCTCTGAGTGATCCAGGGAGAAGGTAGAAATAGTAACTGGTACTGCTGAGAGGTGTCAGCTGTCTAGCACAGCAACAGTGAGTACGTTTGACTGGTGCTCACTAATGATTATGAACTGAAATAGAGGTCTGTGTCAACAGCAGAAACCAGTCACAGAATCACAGGTGGGGTGAGGCTGGCAGGGACCTCTGGAGATCGTAGTCTCTAGTCCTGCTCAAGTAGGGACACCCAGTACTGGTTGTCCAGGACCAGGTGGCTTCTGAGTATCTCCAGGGTTGGAGACTCTGCCACCAGCCTGAGACAGAGCTCTGGCACCTTCTCAGTAACAAAGCATCTCTGGATGTCCAGAGGATCCCTCTTGTGTGCTGGTTTGTGACTGCAGCCTCTCATCCTGGCCCTGGGCACCACTGCAAAGAGCCTGTCTCTGTCCTCCTGCCACTCTCCCTTCAGGTGTTTGTACACATTGCTGAGGTGCCCTGGTGGCTGCAGGCTGATCATTCCCAGCTCCCTCAGCTTTTCCTTGTAGGAGAGAGGCTTTCTTGTCACTTCATCGCTCTTATGGCCTTATGCTGGACTCTCCCCACTATGTCCATGTCTCTCTTGTACTGGAGAGCCCAGCACTGAACGCAGCCCTCCAGGTGCAGCCTCTCACCACTGCTGGATGGAGCAGAGGGATCTGGGGACCCCTCCCTCGACTGCTGGCAATGATTTTGCCTAATGCAGCCCAGGATGCCATACCTATTTTTCCAGGGAAGTGGATGAGTCCCCATCCCTGGAGGTATTAAAAGGACGTGTAGATGTGGATCTGGGGACCCCTCCCTCGACTGCTGGCAATGATTTTGCCTAATGCAGCCCAGGGTACCTATTTTTCCAGGGAAGTAGATGAGTCCCCATCCCTGGAGTTATTAAAAGGGCACGTAGATGTGGTGCTTAGGCATGTGGTTTAGTGATGGAGTTGGCAGCGTGAGGTTGAGGGCTGGACTCGGTCTTCGAAGTCTTTTCCAACCTAAATGATTCTGTGATTCTGCAGCAGGGACCCAGTCCTGACCCTTCTCGTTCTGGGAGAGGACAAGTAGGGTATGTATGTGGGTTGGCACTGGAGAAGAGCAGAGTAGACAGGAGATGAGATACTGTTTTCATGAAGTACCTGAAGATTTCGTATCTCTCTAGATCAAGTTTAACTTGGCTGTCTCATTGGAGGATGGGGTGATTAAAAAATGAGGGTTAAAAAAGCCCTCCTTGCTTCTCTGTGAAGTTATTTCAGCTATTTGTGTAGGAGTGTAGATGACAACTCCTGGGAATGTCTCCTATGTGGAACGCTGTTTGGTGGGTGCAAGGATCATAAATACCTTGACCAACCCTACAAATGCCTTCATAAAAATACTATTTCTCCAAGCCCAGCATCAAGCTCCTGGACAGTGCTTCAGTTGGAGCTTTAGGCTGAGTGCAGGCTGGAGCAAAGCTTGCAGAGCTGTGGAACTTGTTAATGCTGTGGAAAGACAGACAAATAAGTTTGTGATGTACTGTGGACCAAACCATGCCAATGCATAGTCTAGGCTCTAATATCTTTTAAAAAAAATAATGATTTAATTTAAAATATTTGCTAAGAGCTGCTTTCTTGACCCCTGTCATGTATGTAAATGCAGGTGGGATTTGAGTCAATCTGCTTGAATCCATTTTCTCCTACTTGCTTTTTCTCTCCAGATACTGGAATGTTTTGTTGTCAGTAACCCAGGGAACCCTTATATTTATAGATAACTGAAATATCTTGAAGTGCTGTACTGCAACTTCAGAGAGGGGGGGAAATCTCATTTTTGGGCTGTTTTCTTTGAAAACTAATACTGGAGCCAGCTGCTCTGCTGTGCGAGGCCACTTTCACCAATAATCTGAAGCAGCTTCCCCTTTCCTCAGCAGATGTGAGGAAATCTGGGCTTGTGGGCAGAGCAGGCAGCAGGAACCTAATCCTCTCCAATAACGTGTTCATACATGTTAATAAATGCCTTTTTCTTTCCCAGCCAAGTTGTATAAAAGTCAATATTTTTAAGTTTTGACATCTCTTCCAGATTTTTGTCTGTATAATGCGATATGAGCAAATGTGGATCTTTTTAGTTCAGAAATATGGAACTGATGTTGGTTTCACTGCCTGCTTTCATCCAGCATGTTAGGGTCCGCTTTTTAAATGCATTCCAAGCTTGCTCTCTTGAATGGTAAAATTTACAGAATAATAATACAGCATAGTGATGCTCACTGGCAAGCTACAGCAGATGCTGAAGGACTCTGGCCCTTGTGAGGTAAAGTTCAGGATGGTTTTAGAGACAGATTAAGTTATTTTCAAGAAGGCTTTTTTTTTTTTTCTTTTAAGCTTGTCTCAGTTCATCCAAACATGGATAACTTTGATGGGCTTTTTGAGGCTTTTCTTGAAATCTGCTCAAAAGTGGTAAGAATCCCTGACTGGGTCAAGCAAAAACTCCCCATTGCATTCAGTTTATCACCTTCTAATCTAGAGTTGCTTCTCTTTGAAGATGGGCTCTCTGTTTTTTTTTTGTTTTTTTTTTTTTCCTTGGAGCTAGGCTGTGAATTGTGTGAGCTACGTTGTCATGTCTCCTCCCTACAAGAGCTGAAGGTTAACTTTACCCAGTAAAAACCCAAGCTCTTAGTATGAGAGACCTTCCACTTGTTCACTTGTTTTGATTTGAGAACAATCTCTGAGTAGTCCTTACACAGCCTGTGAGATTGTCATTTAACTTCAGCAGGATTATCTGCCATATGAAACTCCTGAGGTTTGGGGACCAGTTTCTGGGATCCAAGAGCGTTGTACCCTAGAGTTTTGAGTTGCAGCTGTTGAAACCAGAAAGCAGTAAGAAGAAATTTAGAAGATGAGCACTTGCATTGTTCTTTACATGATCAGTATCAGAGCAGAGTTTACTATTTGAGCTCTTCAGCAAAGCTCCTTCAGAGTACTGAATGACTATTACCTAACATAGGTAATTTTATTTTTATTGAGAAAATTAATACTGATTGCTGTTATTTGGTTATATCTTACGGCGAGGTGCCACCAATTTATTGATCCAAGGCTTTTATTGAGCAGGAAACATGATGCCCAATGAGCCTGGCTGATTTTGGCCAGCATATTTAAAGTTTAACTGACTATAAAGAAACTTGGACTCCCACTTTCAAAGAATGTAATGGATTCAAGGGAAAATTGTCTCATTTTTCACGTTCCTGTGCTCTGATGATGTAGCCAGACACTTGGAAGGCAGAAACTGCAAAGTGATGGTGATCAGAGAAGGCTTTGAATTACTGGTAGGAAAACTTGGTGGACTTAAGTGGATGGTGGGGTAAAACCTGAAACATCTAGTCTGGTTTGCTTCTGTAAAGCAAATCTCAATGAAATGCCTGTGCTAAAGAATATGTTGTACTAGCTGTTCTCTGGAGTAGGTGGTAGAAGAGACTATCCTGATTTCACAGCTGGGAACTTTGTAATTATGGAAATCTTGTTGGTACTCAATAATCACAACACATTAAGGAAGGAGTTGAATTTAATGTCGAAATGCCAGATTTCAGTGTCAGGTTTTCATGGTTAGTAGTCACATCCTTTAGAAAACAACCAACCAAAGAACCCTTGCTGCTGTTTATCTGATAATGAAGTCTAAAAGTGAGGCTACACCACCCTTTGTCACACAAATTAATCTTGCCTTGTCTGTCAGTTCAGTATGAAAGGGCGTGGTGCATCTGCTCTAATTTGGTGCAGGACTCTTAAAGGCTTCAAGTATGTTTGAAAATGCAAAGGTGAGTCAGGTGTAAAAGTGTTTTCTACAGCTATTCAGTGGTGGCACAAGGGAAGAAATTGTTGGGTCTCTCATACAAGACTGTGGAGAATGGGGATTGTTCTTAGGCGAGAGCGTGTGGTGATACCAGTGGCTGCTTTTGGTTGAGGGTGGGCTGGAGCATTTGGGAGGCTTTAAAACTATTGCTTACGAAACACTCAGATTATTCCCTACACCCTGCTGGTCTGACTGTGGTCGGTGTTGATCTAATGTGCTCTGTCCGTGCTCCATTCCATTACCAGTTTTTGTACTGGTGGTTTTATTATTTTCCCCAGCATTTGTCGTCTCCCTTGCATGTCTCAGATGTATAGTCAGAGCAGAAGGTCATGTTCCAAAACCCTCTTTTGAGAGCAAGGCAAAAAAAGTGTGGGCTACTGCTGTGGTCATTGCTGTGGAAAGGAAATTGTAGCTCTAGGAGCGGAGTCTGGTTCTTTCTTTTCTGATACTTGAAATCCAGACATGAGGAGTTTGAGGTGCAGCTGGTTGAAGTGGAGCCTCCTTGTCTTACTCCAGGTGATGTGTCCTGCTTAGTTTTCGTTACCTAAAAGTGTTTTTTGTCATTTCTGGAACTGCTGGGAAGTGATGTGTCCTTTGTTCAATTGTGGCTGAACCTGTGACTACACCTAATGATTGTATAGTACAGCTGGATGATTTTTGTCTCCTTCCTCTTGAATTCAGCTTCAGAAATACTGTTAAATGTGTCCTTATTTGGTGATTTTTATCACTTAAAATTTGTCTCTTGATTTTCCAGCAGAGATGGGATCTATGCAGTGTGCTTTCTCTCCACTGTTAGAATATTTTCCTTTAGAAGTAGCCTGTAACCTCCTTTAAAGCTGGTCACGGTGGCTGAGAGCCACTGTCCCCAAGCCTGTCATGCAGGCTGCTGACTGAGTCAGCCTTTCCTGTCATCTGTCACTAGAATGTACCTACACCTGAAGGTACAAGAGCCTCATTTTTCTAGGGTATGCATTTTGAGTATAATGGCAGTAAAGAGCTATGTGAAGAGAATATGTAATTAAAGCAGAAGAGCTTCAATCTTGACATATTTTTCCTTAATTGCACAGACTTCCCCACATTGAGTCCTTGTCTCCTCTGCAAAGCTTTGTACTGATTGCTCTGTTTTGCAGGTGGAGACTCATTAAATAGAGCTGATTCAAAGTTGCTTTTGATTTAAATAGTAGGCAATATAAATAAAAAAGCATCTTTTAAAAGAGGAGTGGAGAAGGATTCCTGTTCCCAGTGTAAACAAAATCTCCAAATGCTGTAAATGTTATTAGGAGTTTCTTGATAAGCTGTGATCAAGGGATAGCAAAACCCCTGGTTCAGATCCTAAATAAATCACCTAAAGTGTTTGGATTTGGAGACCAGCTGCAATCAGTCTCCATCGCAGGTCACTGCTAACTACCTAAACACAGCCTCTGGTGGTGGTCAGCAGGACACCTAACTATAAACTAGCTTAGGTTTGAAATGTTTCTGGGCTGTAATACATCCAGTCTTCTATAAGTTTCAGAAGCTAACAAGGGATTAATTTGGTTGTTCTTTAGTGCTCACTGAAGCATTCTATGGCTTTGCCTTCATATTGCCTTTTTTTTTGATGCCTTGAATCCTTAATGATCACAACAGTCAAAATACATGTGTATGGTGATAGTTCTCTTTGGTAAGCTCAGACTGTGTGCTTACCATTAGGTCTTTCTGTGTAGTTTGGACATCACATAAAGGTGAAATACTTGTTGGCGTCATCTTTAGGCTGGTTCTGAGTCACCTCTTTCTCCAGGTGGTTATTTCACATTTGGCACCACACAAGAAGTATGAAGTAGCATACTAGCATCTCCTCTTTTAGAAACCTGGCTGAAGAACATGGTTTTTTCTTACAGGTGTGTTGACAGGCTCTGATAGCTTTCCATGCAAAGAGCAGGGGGCTAGAAGCTTGCCATTGAATTCCCAGACCTGTGATGCAGCACCGTATGATTTGTGACTTGCTTCTAAGAGCAGGAACACAGAGTGATGGATGTTTTGCTGATCCTTTGGAGTCTTAAACTTGATGTTTCAGTATGAGTTTAGTCTGCATCTTGGAAGAATTTTGGTTTAGAATGGTCATTTCTCACTTTCTACAAAAAAAAAGATGGGAACTTTACTGTTGAATGGAAGGGCAGTTTGATTTCAAAGTATAAATTAGCCTCTTTCTCTACTTCTTTCTTTTCTATTTCATAGTTAATTTTGGTTCCTGTAAGAGTTGATCCTGTGCTAAGGCAGAACTTCTGTTTTTAAGTTCTTGCTAGCAGGACTTGCTAATTTAGTTCTCAAGGACGTGAGAAGTGGTTGGGTGGGCTGGCCAGGACACTTCAGGACCCAATGTCATTTGGAGCAATAGCAGCTTGATCTCTTTGGGAAGGACAAGTATGGGAACACCACCGCTTCCGTAACAAGTCATTTCTGTTCCTGCCGATTGTGTGGAAAACAGTTCTGTTGTGTAGTTTAACTTTCTTTGCTGTAATTAAACCCTGTAATGTTTGTGCTGTCCTTATACCTACAGGTATGAGAACAAGTCTTCTCCTTTGCAGATTCTTTAAACTATATGAAGCCTACAAGTGCCTCTTTCACCTCTTTTAGATTCATGTAGTGGATAGATCTGATTATTGGAAAAAAAAATATCGGAGTATGACATCTCTTCTAGTAGTCTTGCTTGGACTTCAGTAGGCTAATATCTTTCTGGAGAGCTGCTATCCAGGATGGTCCATAAAAGTCTTAAGTTAAGGGCTCAGAAGGGCTGAATCAAGTAGGGTCTTGGTTAGTACTTGTATGCCCTGCATAAGAGGGGTATTGCAAGCTTGACACTTTTGCAAGGTTTTTATTTTTAACTTCTGTTTAGACTCTCTCCTGCAGAATTGCAGTCAGCTACTCGTTCCATGTTTTGTAGTTGTGCAGCTAATTATTGCTCCAGAGCAAAGTAGTTTGTGTGTATCCTTATTAAATTTGCATCCTTTTCATTTCAGACTGTAGCTCCAATCAGGCAAGATCTTCCTCAATTCTATTCCTGCTGTCCAGAGTGCTTGTAGGTATCTGCAGGTGTAAAGATAGTCTGTACTCCACTGTCCAAGTCATGGATTAAAGTATCTCATAACACACTTGGAGGAGACCCTGGAGAGCTTGGTTTGATGCATCCTTCCGCTGAACCATTGGAGAGTAGTTACCAGTGGTGGACCTGCTTTGTATAAGCAGCGTTCTTGCTTACAAACATGTCATGCAAGATGGCATTAAAAACTCCTCTAATTGTGTAACATGATCCTATTTTCTGTATTCTTTCTCTGAGGCCCGTTAATTTTTCTCATCAGGAATTCTTATGTGATAAAAGCTTCTGAAAGGCTGTCCATGCTGGCCTGCTGCTGTTGAGATAGTGTTAGATAGGTGGATCTTTGCTCTGGTTTTGATCTGAGGTGCTGAGCATGGTCTGTCTAGCTTGTTGTTCTTCGAAGACAGATACTTAGGCCTTTTTAATCTAGTGGTTCATTCCTGTTCTCAAGCTATTGAGAATAAGAGGCAGTGAAGGAACTGTTGGAGGGGGGCCTAGGGTGAAGTTTTTACTTTGCCTCTTTGGAACGGGAGGTGAGAAGTGTGCGGTATTCTTCACATGTTCCTCCTTGTTGCCCTTGATTGCTGATGTTAGCCAGTAGTGTGAAGATTGAAACATAGCCTCAGTTGTCACCAACAGCAGTGTTAGTATTCCTCCTTCAGAGGCAGTACCTGGGAAAAAGGCATCTGTTTGGCAGCATCTGTGTGCCAGGCTGATACCCAGAGCTCCCAAAGCCAGTATCATCATTTAAACTAGAAGATGTTTATCTGTACGCTTGAAAACTTGCCAGCTTTCCTGGGCATGGCTTCTAGCGAAGCAGAGCTCTCTGGAATAAAGGTTGTTTAGTACGTGATTCCCCCTGGCTGTGGGAGGATAGTCCTTCAAATATGAGGTGAGGCTTTGAATGGGTTGAGACTTCCCTTTTAAAGGAACAACTTGAAGTTGATATATATACACACACTGAGATATATATATATATATATATATATATATACACACACTGATAATATAAGCCATTTTCTCAATTGTTTCTGTAAACTGAAAGGAGGTTTTGGTAATTCTCTAGCTTTTTAGTGCTTGATGTGGTTAAATAGGTGCCTCTTCAGTCAGAAGTTAATTGTATTAGTGCAGACACTTACCTCTGTGCTTCTGCTTTTCCTGTTTAGGTAGCACCCCCCTCTCCAATTAACATCCTGCTAAAATATAGCTGCGGAGTAGAAAATGTCCTCTTCATTGTCTGCAGTAATGCAAAAACCATTTCAGCAGCAGGGGTTACAAATGAGAATTTAATTTTTTCATACCTTCCCAGATACTCGCTTGAGAATGGTATGCGAATATATAGCATATAGGATATCAGCTTAAAAATAGACCATATGAAATACATGCCGTCTAGGTATAAACCACAACTTTTTATACCTAACAATAGCAACAAAATTTTATAGGCTGTGAGTAAATTTATCTTGGAAGTTAAATGACTTTCTATTTACAGTCGCTTTCTGAGGAAGAGACTTTTCACATACTCCTCACAGACAACTGAATTAGGAAGAAGAGCTTGGGCCTCGTCCCTCCCTTCGACAAAGGAATTCTCCCTTGATCTGCAGATGCCAATTGCTTTCCATCTGTTAACTCCCCGGATCACTTGGATGTCCTTCAGCGATTGTGTTGCTCCCGGTATCACTAGCTGTGATCAGCTGTCACTCAAGTGTGCAATGCTGCTTGTGAAAACAGAAGTAATAGTGATTCTATGATTTTATAAAAGCATGGTACTTACCAGCCTGATCAAGCAACTTCCCTAGTGGATTTTCAGCTGAATTCCAGCTTCCAAGGAGTTGCTTTTGAAGGATAGAGTGGTAAGGGTAGGAGAACGAGTGACAGACTTAAAAAATGACAAGCAGGTCATTGTTGATGTGCAAGTGTCTTTATCCTTGTGAGGATTTTTTGTGTACGTGGGAATTGCAGCCCTTCAGATAAATAGTGTTTTGTTACGGTGCTGCTTCTGTCATTTTGTGTTTTGTTTTATCTCAACTACATGGTAATTGTACTTAAAACAACTTCAAGTTGTTATTTTTACTTAAGAAGTATTCTTGTCATGAACTTAGAAAAGGGGTGGGCACCTGTGCTTCTAACATTGGTATAAACTCATCTTAAAACTGGCTTTGAAAGGAATCTGAACTAGTCCTGACTTACCTGAGACTTTTCAGCTAAGTTGTTGCATTCTCTAGGGCTGGTGCAGCTGTACGGGCATACGGATGAACCACTGCACTGATAGAAGAGGTTGTGAAGGTTCTGTGTACCGCTCTGATACACCCTCCAGCAAAGGAGGTTCTGACTTTGTGCCTTATCCAGTACCTTGTGAACAGCTTGCGTTCCGGTGAGACTTTGGAGTGTCAAGATCTTCCAGTTACACTCTGGGTTCAGGCGCTCTCTGTAGGGTGAGTGCGTCTGGAACGATGAGGGTCAGGCTGGCCTGGGCCTTTGGCACTGGTGACAGAACCTGAGCCAAAGTTTCCAGTTTTCAGCAGGGTGCCTGGCGCCCGCTGCAGCGCTTTGACACGCTGCTCGGCACTGCACCTCCCAGCAGCTGCCCCGCTGCACATCAAGAAGCACGAGGATGACATGACAGCCGCTTATGAAGTTAGTGATAGTTTAGATTCCACTTACCAATGTTAACTTGATCCGATTTTTGGTGGTAACTTCATCTGTTGCAGCTTGAATGTGGCGTATTTAGCTCTGACTGCTAGGTCTGCTTGGAGAACTCATATATATGGGTGCTGAGCAAATAGAAATACTGGGTACTCTTTGAAACATGGAAAGTGGGAAAGGTATCTCTGCTTTCAGATGTGTGCAGCATTAGAGTGTGCAGGTCACCCGCAGAGGGTTGTCTGCATGACCTGAGATGCTTCATTAATCGCTTTTTACAGTAGCAACTTGAAATAGCATGAAAATCCATAGTGCTCAAGGCTTACTTTTTGAATCAGTGTGTTCGTAATAGAAATCCACAGAAACAGTAAGGCCTTTCAGTCATTAAACTGTTCTTAAGGCGTTCTGCAAAGTCTTATGAACTTTTGGACGTAAATTTAACCTGTCTGGGCAGCTGTGATGTAATGCAGGTTGAATAAGAGATTATTTTTATTACGTACCCATTTTCAATGTGTCTGTTTGATTCTTGGATCTCATAGGAATCCGTCAACCGCATTCTACCAAGCGTTCCATTTCAGCAAGTTACGCGAGTCAAAGACCTTCTGGGATAGGTATGAATGCTTACGTATGGAATGCATACGTGCTGAGGTATGCATGAACAGCTTCGCTCTCTGCAAGTTTCTCGTCTTTTTTGTTTGCACAGAACCGCTGCTTGTGTTCAGACTTCACCTTGGACTGAAAGCAGTCATGGAAGTGAAGTATTCGTACTGAAACTTAAACTAAAGAGGTCTAAAATACAACATGACATTTTTTCCCCCTTCCATTGTGCATGTGTTGTACGTGATGTGTGAGCTCAAAGAGTTTAATGCTAGTCCTGTCCTAGCTGGCCTTTGCTGAAATATCTACAGCTTCCTTTTCCAAAATTAAGGAAACTTTTTGGCATTGTGGCTCTTGAGTCCTAGAACAGAAAACAAGTTGTGAAAATGTAAACCCAATTCTGGCAAAGTTAAAATCTTTCTGTCTCAAAACCACAAAGGAAGCTTTCTGGCTTGCTTTCATTCCGCTTAAGTGAAGCTTGATGGGGATCAAACGTGAACTGTGACAAGACCTGAGGATGAAGTAAACCCACTAAGTTAGCATTGAACTCATGGCGAGAAACTGCAATGAAGTGCAACAAAGTCATATCTGTTCAGGTTATGACTTGCCAGAGATGCATTACTAATTCACCGGTAGCTGCAAACTGTTTCCTTCCTGCACTTTAATGATTTTTGAATGTGGATTTTTTTTTTGTCAGCGTTAAGTTGACACCTTGGCGATTATGTGACTTCATGCGTTGTGATGCTGTGGCTTGTCACGATACTTCTGCTTAGCGAGCTTGGTGGAAGCTGTTGAAGTATTGACAACTGGTTCATCGTTGTACTGGCTGCGTTTGACTTGAGGCTTCTCACCTTGCAAAGCTTAACTGAATCTGTTGAATTTTGCTTGACAACAGTTTGTATACTGCTCAACACTGATGATTAAAGCAATGCTATTGCATACTGCTCTGGTTTTTGCTGCAGTGCCTGTTAGGCTGTTTCAAAAGCACATCTTCCTTTTCTAGCAGAAAATTGTACCAATTTGCATTTGTGCTTTAAGCTCTGGGTGATGCCACTTGCCATTTTATGGGATGGAGTTGGTATTTTGGTTCGTTATTGAACTGAAATAAACTTCAGGGCCTTGAAGTTGAATTTGGTAGTTGGAGAAAAAGCTCACTTTAAGGTCTAGCCTTCATCTTTTCTCTGTTATGCCTCTTAATTTGAAATAAGTCTTAAGATGGGGAGGTTGATTCAGAAAACCCTAAAATCGAGTAGTTTCATATTAATATTGAGGCCTTTGCAAATCTGAGGTTTATGTGCAATGTCTGAAGGAAGTTTGGGAAGCGTGAGGTATAGAAAAACACTGCATTCAGGTAGAAGTATACGAGCAGTTTCCTTGCATCTTTGCTGATGAACACTCAGTGGTAAAAACAAGTATTTCTAAAAATATAGAAGTGAATTCATCAGGATTGGTGCAAGTTTTAAAATTCTAATCCCAAGTCTTTGGGGTTTTGTATTTACACACTAGATTGTCTGGATCGTGTTATGTAGTTTTGCTTGATTGGATGAATGAAACTGAGGATTTCTTACCGTATCATACCATACTCTTGGGATGCCATGTCTCCACAGGAAGAGTTTTTGCAGCACTGAAGTTAGAATTATACTGAGGCTTTTAAGAATGTAGTTCACTGTGGGAAGTGCGACTGCTGTGTTGTGTAACGTGCATTAGAAATCAGACTTGCACTTAGACTTACCAGTTCTCTTCCTCTTTTCTTAATCTCCATGTACATGGTTATCTGAGACTTCCTGCAGCGTGTGTGAAAGACGTTTGAAAAAACAAAACTTCACAGTGCTGTTCTTGAGTTGTAGGCACGTAGGAAAAAGGTACCTACAACACAACATAGAGAATGCTGTAGTGCAAGCTGTGAGCATTGATACAACTCCTGGTTCCAAACACTGCCTACTTGATTGTGAGTTATAGCAAAGCAGTGTTGTTAGCAGTCCAAAAAAACCATATTTTCCATCCCTGGATGTGTCCCAAGGCCAGACTGGATGGGGCTTGGAGCAACCTAGTCCAGTGGGAGGTGTCCCTGCCCATGGCAGGGGGCGGAACTGGATGGGCTTGGAGGTCCCTTCCTACAAACAATTCTGTGGTTCTATGAAAATGTGAAAATATTTAAGGCAATAGGATTTTTTTTTGAACAATCAAAAGGAAGATTTCTCAGTCTAAAAAGAGTTTTGCCTGTCTGTTGTGTAAGGTATAAAAATGTTGAGTTTACCATCCATCTCTGGAAGGGGCAAACGGTGTTTGGAACCCTTGGTCATTTTTGCCATCTCTAAATCTTGCTGTGTTCTTGGTGGGTTTTGGAATGACCTCAGTGTACCTGGAGGTCCAAGCCAAACAGGATTGTTCTCTTGAATTGCAGTCTGTATGCATGGCAGTTCTTTGGCTGCAAAGCTTAATTTGAGTGGGGCCAAAAAAATAAAAAGCTTGCTTACTGCATCCCTCTCAGCTGCCTGGTGTTACTTGATGTGGATTTTTGTGTGTGCATCACAGCTGTGGCAGTAATTGTCAGAGTTGGGTAGTTCCTGGAGGAGTCAACTTGGACTAAAAGCACAGCAGAGCAATTGGGCTTTTTTTTTAATAAGAGCTAAACAGTGTCCTTCCACTTCTAACTTAAGAATTTGCAAGTGAGGCATTGGATATGCAGTGGGTGGTGCACTTGGAATGTATTAAACTCTTTCCAATTATGCTCTGACCTCTAAAAAGAGTTATTTAATAGATTCATTATTGTTTTTTCCTGGCCTTTTTGTAAGGACTGGATTGTATCTGTAAGTTTCATTCTGTAGCTATGGCATAAAATATTCTAATGCAAACTGGGATTTGCTATCAACAGCTCAGAATCTGACAAAATACAGAATCTTGAGATGTGGCAGCTTATTTGGTCTGTATCATCAGAACAGCTGGTGCTGGAGCGCTCTGCTTCGGAACATCTCCCAGGAGCTATTTGTCGTGGGGAGAACAACAAAATGAGTACAGGACAGAATCATACAGGAATCTTGCTGGCGTAAGATCCAGTTCCCATCTGCTTTTAGAAGGTGAACTCGCATAGTCATCAGGATAGAACCTCATCTGGCTAAATGGAGGTGGCGTTGTCGGTGTGGAATCTCTCCTGGGTGGGCGCTGGCCTCGTGGTCCCACGCAGCCCACCCGAGATGAGCTGGATGGCCACCAGGATTTGTGCAGGGAGCAGGTCTGGGGTCCCGGCTTGGTACTTCTGTGATAGTGTAAGCTGCTCTGGGTATAAGGACAACAAGAACTTTGAGGTGAATAACAGTAGTGTATAAACTCCTGATGGCTTTCAGCGCTGTCTGTTGGCATCACCTTAAGTGTAAAACACAGGTGGGAAAGCGAGAGTTCCTCTGGCTGCATTCAAATCACACTTATGGGAGGAACAGTTCTTACACCCACATTGTGGACACTGTGCTCATTGCAAGGGTTTGGAGCATGGGAAAGGTGTGTCTGCAGCACACCACGAAGCTGTGACTGTTTGAAGTGATGGGGAACAGACTGCCTGCCTTCTACTCCAGAGACTTTTTTTTCCTGGAACTTATTCAATACCTTCACTTTGAGTGGTGCAGTGGACTTCATTATTTTTAGATAATCACACTTCAAAATGGTTGAGACAGGAGCGGAACAAAGTCCCAGTCTCAGTTTAACCAGCAGAGTATTGACCAAAGGTGTGGAATTGCCCGGTGGAGATGTGGAATCGGGTCTCACTCCAAAACTTGCTGTTTACTTTCCTTTTGCCCCTCTTGCCCTTATCTCCTGGGAGCTGCCTCCCTGAGAGTGCTGTTCCCGAAAGGCTGTGTCAGGGACACTGAGCAGGCCTGGGGGCTTTGGTGACTTTTGAACACAGAGCTTTTTAGCAGTTTCAGATAGACCTGAAACATGTCAGTTCAAGGTGGAAATGAGCACTTAACCATGTCATGAATAATAAACACTTTTTATTCAGTGGAGATTCACCACAAATGTGGTTTGAAAGAGGCTGAGAGCTGACATTGGAACAGTTTTCACATGAAATGGATATTACAACTTTTGATTTTGGTGTAGAAATAGAGACTGTTAACCCCTGAGTCTGAAAAGCTGGTGCCCCTCTGGTTCTAAGTATTTGATATGGGGGTACTGACAGTTGTGGATTCCTCTAAATAGTGTCACGTTCTTTCAGAAGTTGAGCTTCGTTTCACACTTGTCACCAGTGCTGCTGAGCATATTGCCTGTGCTGATCTTAAAACCTCAAGGAGGTTTTTTTTTTTCCTTACCTCCTGGTTCCAGTGAATGTTACGTGTTTTCAGAGAGCTGAGTTTCCAAGTTTCTGAGTTTTCCCGCACGTTCAGTTCTTTTAAGCGTCGCTGCACGTTGCTGATAGCTTCTTTCGCCGAGGAGCTTTATCAGCCTTTATCAGGCGGGCCTGGCAAGTAGTCCAAGAACGTCTTATGGTGAACCTGGAGCTGGGGAGTAAAGCCAGAGCTTGCATGAGAGGGGGTGTGGCTGCTCTGGTGCCCATCCAGGGAGAGCTGCAGCTCCTCTCCAGTGACCAGGATCTGACAGGGACCAGGGACACCGACCCCGCTGAAATTACAGCTCCAGGGAGTAAGGAGTGAGCAGCTGGCTTGCACTCGGGCATTGTGACTTGAAAACAGACCAAAAGGCCTGGATTGCTGTGAGCAGGGATTTAACGATGTGTTTCAACGTCTTGTTTGGCATGGTAAATACACATTGGTATAGCGATGGCTGAAATGTTTTGTTAGGCTGTAACAGGCTGTTATTTTCCAATGCTTTATAAACGCAGTTTAGCAGAAATAAAGCTAGAGGCAATGACTACAAATATCCCATAAATTCCTGTTCTCCCCAGTGAAGAGAGCTCAGAAATGGGGCAAAGAATAAAAACAGTAAATTTGCATTTTATTCTAATGTATTCTTTTGGCTCTGAGTGTCATAAGCACAGTCTGAGGATTCTGAACTGAAGGAATGGAACAAGCTGCCAGGGAAGCTGTGGCTGCCCCATCCCTGGAGGTGTTCCAGGCTGGATTGGATGGGGCTTGGAGCCCCTGATCCAGTGGGAGGTGTCCCTGCCCGTGGCAGGGGGTGGGACTGGGTGGGCTTTGAGGTCCCTTCCCACCCAAACCATTCTGTGATTCTAGGAGTGTCTCGAGAGCTCCAGCAGGACTGTATAGGGGAGCTGGGGGAAGGCAGATTCCTATGATTGTGTTCTGAATTCTGGAATCTGAAGCTGTACCCCCTGGGCCAGTGTGTATTCTAGGAGTTCTCCGAGTGCCAGTGGGTGCGTAGTTTGACTTGAATGGTACAGTAACGCTCACAAAATTTTCTCCTTATATTTGCAGTGCATCTGGTGCAAGCGTTGTTGCCATTGACAACAAAATAGAACAGGCAATGGTAAGTAAAAAAATAAGTTGTTCTTCCTAATAGGATTAGTGCTTCATCGCTGCACGTAAGTTTCCAGCTGCATTTTGTTTCCACGGGTTGTGACATCCCTTCAGTTGGGTCAGGCTGAGGCCGTCATTTGAGAAAAGATTTTTCTGTACCACCTCTGGAATGACCACGAACCAGGATCGCTTTTTCTGTTGGCTCAGGCGTGTTCTTAAATGAATTTTTCCGATGAATTTCTGTGGATGAACTGATTGAACTTAAGAGGGTGCTGAAAATAAACAGCGCATCTAAGTCTTACTTTAGCAAGCTTGTTTATTAGCTTTTCTTAGCTGTCACTTAGGCTGTGCTGTCCGTGACATTTTGTTCAGCCGGAGTTACATCTGCTGGATTTTTGCTCACTGGTTTAGAGGCTTTCTTCTCTCTTCATTCTCGCACACCTCAGTGCCTGAGATCGTGTAATGCTGGCTCCCAGCTCCAGGTCAAAGCTGTGGAGCTGCTGCTTCCATTCTGAGCAGCTGGACTGTAATTCTAGTCCTTGTCTCCAGCGTCACCGAGGTGACCAGAACTTGATGCCGAATGCTGGAAACAAAGCGTTTGATGCGAGGGCCACTTCAGAGCAAATTAAAAGTGAGGTTGTTTGCTCTTGAAGGCTAATTTATTCATGTATTTTTAGTGACAAGTGCCTTCGTTTTCTAGGCTTCAGTGAAAGCAGTGGGGCAGTAAATTCTGGGGCTGGAGCGGGTGGGAACTGTTCTTTTACTCGGTGTAACTGTTCGCTTGTTCTTCACAGGATCTAGTGAAAAGCCATTTGATGTATGCAGTAAGAGAAGAAGTGGAAGTCCTGAAGGAACAAATAAAAGAATTAGTTGAAAGAAACTCTTTACTTGAACGGGAAAACGCACTGTTAAAATCTCTTTCAAACAATGAGCAGTTATCCCAACTTTCAACCCAACAGGCCAATCCTAGTAGCACTTCCCAGGCGCAGACAGGGATAGCACAGCCTCCGCAGCCAACGCAACCTCCACAGCAGCCGAATGTCTCCTCAGCGTAAAGCTTTCTTGCCTCCTTTGAAAACACGCAAACCTGAGAGCAGTCTGTCCTTGTGTGCCACTCGTGTTCTCTCCACTCTCTGCGAGCGCGCGTAGCCATGCTTCTGTTGTGTGTTTGGCCTTGTCAGTATTAGACAATCACTCTACGAGAGCTGTTCCCTCATGGTGTGGCACGGAGCGTGGCCGGTGTCCCTCGAGGCATCGGCGCGCAGGGGAAGGCGTAGGCGGAGTGGTTCATGCAGAGAATGCGTTTGCTTGGTGTGCAGGAGTGAGGTCTGTAAGAGCTTTGGTGGCTCTCCAAGGTTTCCGTTTCCCCTGGATTACTTTGAGCCTTGCTATCTGGTAAGAAGTAACAATTCCTCTCAAGAGCCACTCTTCTTTCAATATAAGTAACGTTTGCCTACATTAGTTTCATTTGTTTTATTTATTACAGGGCTGCTATTTTCATAATGTACATGAACAACATCACAGAACTTTTTGGATTTGTTGTTTTTGGTTTTTTTTTTTTAAATAAATGTATGTATCAGTAAAATGATAGATGGGATTGCGTTTAATAGAGAAAAAAATGTTTAGGCAATAATTGAACAAAAGAATCCTGGCATATTTCTAACACTAATGGCAATTTACCCTTTGGTATTTATTTACGGTAGTAAAGAACCAGCTTGAATGTAAATTTTGTATAGAGTGTAAGTATGAAGACCATAGTGCATCTGTACAGGTAGTCGCCAGTTATTGTGATATAATAAATAATTGATGGGCTATTTTGATGAAGAAAACTTTGCTCATTTCTGTTTCTACTTTCTAATAGAAATTGCCATGATTCCTCTGCTTTTTGACATTTCGTACCTTTTTTTTTTTTTTTTGGGTGGGAATAAAAAGCTGTGAAATTGTTCAACCTACTTTGTAACCAAAGAAGCAAAGCTGTGTAATTGAGGTTTGGTTTTTTTTTATTTTATAATGCACATTCTTTATGTATTTTTATTTAGTGTTTTCTCATTCACAAACTTTCTTTGCTGTCTAGCATGATCTGCATGACTTATAATCTTCAAACCACTTTCGTACCTCATGTTTTTATCCAGCACTCTTATTGTAATATGTAATAGTCTGTGAACAATGTCAAATAAAAAAGAATGGAACGCCTGGTGTTGGTGGAGCTGAGCTGGTGTGCTCTGCACGAGTTGTTTAAACAAAATAAATGAAGTGAGCCATCTTTTGTTCATTTAAAATGGTGTTTTGAATTTCGTATGCAGAAAACATTTTGTTACATTGCAGATTTTAATGTATTTAATAAATGCAACATGCAGATTAAGTGCAGTGTATACTGAGTATTTAAATTAAAAATGTACATTTCATAAATACAGTTTCAAGAGAGACCATCATTTGTTTGAACTAACGCAGTGTGTCAAAGTGATGTATAAATATATATATTTTAACACATTTTCTGAAATTAAACTGCAGTTTTGAATTTTGTTTGGCTGTAGATGTCGTGACAGTGCCAGTGAATTCAGTGGAGAGAGAGAGAGAGAATTCCAGGGAGCTGGTGCTGGAACAGTGATGAAATTGTAACTGCTTCTCTTGCAACAGCTTTTTTCCTTTGTTCCAGGAAAAGCGAAGTTTTGGTGCTCTCTGTGGCCCAGGTGGTTTGGGTTTTTGCCCTGCTTTAGGTAAATTAATATTTGGCTGCTGACATTTTGGTGTCTTGGTGGCTTAAACCCAAGAATTCTGGGAAACGCCTACAGGAGTGAACTCCCCAGGTCGCTGCTGCCTGTTCCAGCAGGTTGCCTGCAAATGTTTGGTTCAGTATCTTGTACCTGCCTGGCTCTGGTCAGGTTTATGTGTCGGGTAAAACAAAAGAAGCAGTGCTGGCAACTACTTTTTCCATGTCTTCCGATCTCAAGGAAGCATCCTTGTCCTGTGTTCCAGAAGCTTTGAGCATCACACCTTCCTGGTAAGCAGCAGCTCCCGACAGGTTGTGTGTAACGTAGCTGTGTGTGTATTAGGTTGGTGCAAAAAGGACTGTGGGTTTGGACATGAACTGTGATGCTTTACTTTGGATTAAACTTGCATTTAACTGTTTGTGCTGCTCTACCATTTTGAAGCGTGAAATTTGCTCTCTTTATGCTTTGGTTTCACTGGGTTTTTTTTGGTTTTTTTAATGCTGTCAAATTGAAAATGGAACAAAAGCAAATTCAGGTGATTTTGTACGAGTCCACAAGGGGGTGTCAAGCAGGGAAACTGCTGGCGGTATCACCAAAGCCCTTGGCCAGGGGCCCATCAATGAACGTACGGCTGAGCATTGGCTCCAAAAACTTCTCTAACAGCAATGAGAGCCTTGAAAATGAGGAGGAGGATTGGAGATGTCCTTCTGTGATGGACAACAACCATCAGAGGGCCAGGACTGAAGCAGACCTGTGTAAAATGACTTCAGAGGTTGCAGAAGAACTCGACCTTGATCATTCAACAGTTACTTGACATTTGTACCCGGCTGGAAAATCAGAAGAGCTCGACAAATGGTTTCTGCATGAGCTGAAAGTCAAGCAAACTGACATTATAAAGTCTATTCTCTGTGGCTCCTGTGAGTGTCTTGATTGCATTGGGATGTGACAGATCCAGCAGCGCCTGGATAGAAGTGAAGCACTAAAAGCCTTCTCCAAACCAAAGCTGCATCAGAAAGGAAGTTCACAGTCTCCCTGTGTGTTTTCCACAGCCGAGGAGCAGCTCAAATTCCTGAGTTTGTCAGTTCCAGGACTCCAGAAGGACTAAATAGACTGGTTTCTTGTGGGCAAGAATGTGTAGTCTAATGGCTCTTTGTTTGAATAACAGATTTTATTCTAAGCTGAGATACAACTGCTTTGAAGTTGATGGTTAAAAATGGCAATTACATTTTGCACCAACCTAATCTTTCTTCCACTGAAGAAATGCACTGGAAGGATTTTTCCTTCAGTCGTAGATGGGTGCTTTTGCCTCAGGCACTTCTCTACTGCTGCGAATCCTTCAGTGGAACAAGACCTTTGCACTCAAATTAGAGTATTTCCATAGCTAAGGGTGTTTTCTGCAGTGTGATCATAAGCTCATTCCTAAGAAGTGAGATAAGATGGAGACATTCGAAACACGACTGAAGCTGTCGGTGTCCTGCTGCAGGTGAAAGCAGACGATGCAGCTGAGGAGCAGCCCGTCCCGAGCATTTCTCTGCGTTCACAGGGAGCTGGTGTCTGCGCAGCTCCTCTCCCTCTCACATCGTGCTCGTAACCTCATTGTGTGGCGGGGGCTTTGTGTGAGCTCTGCCGCACGGCGATGCTCGGATCCACTAACGCACAGGTAGTAAATCTGCTGAAAAGAGGGGACAAAACAAAGATTAAACTGATCTTGTTAGAAATCCTTTGTTTGCTTTGCTCTGCTCCTGACAGGACTGGGCTTGGTTTTGGGTTTCTCCTCCATCTAAGTTGCATTTGGCTTTAAATTCCAGCTCTGCTTGCTGTGTGTGAACGCTGTGCAATGGTAGAAAACAGCTTTGAATTTCTGCCTCTTCCAAGAGGCTGTTGCAAGCTGCTGCCTGAGGAAGGAAAGGAATAGCAGTTACCCAGCATGAGGAGATCATTGTGATATTCTTACGTGTGGGATACTAGATCAGGAAGAAAGATTCGACTAACGGTAGTGCTGCTAGCGACCTGTGTTGGCTGCTTTGTGCACACGGTGTCTCCCGCTGCTCTAAACCTTCCTTTGTTGTCCTTCGGTGTGACGGCACCGGCAACATCAGCCACACGCCGGGGCGAAGGAGGCTGCACGCCTGCTGCTCTGTGTCCGCTCCTTGCTGCTGGGGCTCTTCAGGGAAACGCCTGCGAGTGGAAGCAAGAGTTGAGAGGCAATGCTGTCCTCTATGGGAAGCAGCGCTGGTGTTTAACCCTGCAATACACGTCTTTGGAATCCTTCCATACCTTTAATATAAGGACTAGGGCAGCTTGGAGCAAGGTGGGTGCTGCCTGAAAGGAGATTGGAGGGAGGTGGGTGTTGGTCTCTTCTACCAAGTGACAGGCAGTAGGGTGAGAGGGAACGGCCTCAACGGGCTCAGATTGGATATTAGGAACAATCTCTTCACCAAAAGAGTTCTCAGGCATTGGAGCAGCTGCCCAGGATGGAGTCCCCATCCCTGGAGGGGTTTAACAGGTGAGTGGATGAGGTGCTCGGGGATCTTGGTTTAGTAGTTGACAAGGATGGTTGGGGCTGCTGATCTCAAAGGTCCTTTCCAACCTAATGATTCTGCGATTCTATCATTCTAATTCTGTTACTGGAAGAGACATTATAGTGACCATCCAGTACCTGAAGGAGCTACAGGAAAGCTGGGGAGGGACTAGAGAGGTGAATACCTGCACTTGAGGCACAACAACCCTAAACAGTGCTACAGACTGGGAGAAGCCTGGCTGGAAACTGCCTGGAGGAGAGGGACCGGGGCGGGGGGGTTGTTGACAGTGACTGACCATGAGCCAGCAGTGGCCCAGGTGGCCAAGAAGGCCAACGGCATCCTGGCTTGGATCAGAAACGGTGTGACCAGCAGGTCCAGGGAGGTTCTTCTCCCTCTGTACTCGGCACTGGTGAGACCGCACCTCGAATCCTGTGTTCAGTTCTGGGTCCCTCACCACAAGAGGGATGTTGTGGCTCTGGAGCGAGTCCAGAGAAGAGCAACGAAGCTGGTGAGGGGCTGGAGAACAAATCTTATGAGGAGCGACTGAGAGAGCTGGGGGTGTTCAGCCTGGAGAAGAGGAGGCTGAGGGGAGACCTCATTGATCTCTATAACTACCTGAAGGGAGGTTGTGGAGAGAAGGGAGCTGGGCTCTTCTCTTTTTTCCATTTGGTGCAAAGGGAACCTCACAGGGCGGTCCCAGCTGCGGCTGGTGCTGCAGGATCTGGTCCCGGAGCAGTGCGGAACTCTGGAGGTGAGGCTTCCACCACGAGCTGTGCCGATTGCAGCCACCGCTCACCTCCCAGCAACAGCAAGAAGAGCCTTGGCTGGGCTCTTCTTGAGAAGAGGGACCACTCGCCTTGCAAGCAAAGCAGGACATGGGCTGGTTCTGATGTGTTAACTGAGGTGCAGCCTGGCTACCAGCCTTGGGAAGGCTTTGCAGGAGAAAACAGACAAGGACAGGGGGTAAAAGTGAGTTGCATGTGTTTAATAAGATCATCTCAGTGGGACAGCGAGCTCAGCTCTGCTGGAGAACCCACCCGTTCCTGTAAATTGCAGCTCTGTGTTACTTTGCCAGGAGGGTGTCCTGCTGCCAGCTGGGGTGTCCAAGCAGCAGCGCTGTCGGTTCCTGGAAACAAGAAGCTGCAGTCTCACAAGAGGGGAAATGAGCCTGGGTATTGCTGTCTGGGGGGGTGAGAAGAAACAAGTCTGGCTCTTTGCAGCATTTTTACTTCAGCGCAGCACTGGAGCTCATCTGGGGCCGGCAGGCAGACACCCTGCTCCGGCCCCGTGTGCTGCCCTGGGCCCTCTGTCCAGCTCGTGGGACCATCTCCAGGGACTGAGGCTCTACCATTCCCCTTGGCAAACCTCTTCCCAGCTCTGATCACCCTCACAGAGAAAGAATTTTTTTTCCCACCTGTGTTTAAATAGAATTTCTCATAATTCTGCGTGTGCCCGCTTCTGCTTCTCCTGCACCCCACTGAACCCATCACCTCCTGGCAGAAGGCTGGCAGGGTTCTTGGGTGCATTTTCCCACTTGTAAATCCCAGGAGGTGTTTCTCCATCATTCTGCAGGCACTGGGGTGAAGCGGATCAGCCCACAGCTCCCGACATCCCCCCTTATGCCTTTTTTGAGGGCATTTTCTTCCTTCTGTTCCTCAAAAATCCCTCCCCAGGGGCATCCCACTTGGTCCCAAGGGCTCATGTTTGCAAAGCTGAAGTGTTTCCTAGCCTGAGACTCCCCCACCAATGCCTCGTCTGCTCCTTGGCTACTACAATGTCTCAGCTGCTCCCCGAAGCCTAAAAACGATGCAGGGGTTGCTCTCTGTTTTGATCTTTTCCTGTTGTGTCGTATCACACGGTTGGATCTTTCTAAGCACACAGAGTTTCCTGCTCAGAGGAAACGTTGCAGCAGTTTGCTGTGCTTAAATCAAGTTGCTTTTTCAGTCTGATGCAAAGCTGTAAAATAAGGAACCACTGCCTGGAAGGAACAAGCTCAGATACCAGCACCAGCCATCACCTTGGGGCAAACAGCACTCACAGCAGGTTCGAAGGAGAAACTGTGCAGGTGTCTGCTCAGTGACCCACCTGCAGATCCCTCAACGTGCCCGTCCCTCCCCTTGTCCCAGTCAGGGCTCAGCCACCCTTTGCTGCCCCAGCCGAGTCCCTCACTGCGAGGATGACGACAACCAGCGTGGAAGCGAAGCCACCGCGGGGCTTTGGCCACCGAGCAGAGAGCGAGCAGACTCTCCCCATCACACAGCTCGTACAGCACTCAGCCATGTCTCTCTCCTGCCTTTCCCTGGCACTTAATGCCACATCACATGGCTGGACTCGATGATCCAGTGGGTCCTTTCCAACCTAGTGATTCTATGATCACCAGCAGAACCACCTCGCTCTGGTTTGTTCAGCTCAGCACTAAAGCAGCCGTGGGTGGGATCCTCCTAATCCCGTGGGCAAGGGCCTGCTGGTGCCTGGAACTGCTCTTTTAAAGCTTTTCAGTGTGGAGCACCGGGAACGCTTTGGTTTCAAGCCAGCAGAGCTTTTTGAGCCGCAGGGCATGCCAAGCCACGAGGGCCTGGCAGAGGTACCGCCAGCGGTCAGGCAGGGCCTCCTGCCCGCACTCTCATTCCAGCAGAAGCAGCTGCTACACATCCCTTCAATCCACCTGACTAAAAACATGCTCCGGTGACGAGATGCGGGGGGAGCATCCACTCCCGAAGCCCTGTGGGAAGATGGGCTGCTTCCTGCGGGGAAAGGAGGAGCAGCACCAGGTCGCTTCTGCAGCTGGAACCCCTTCAGCCGACAGCTCAGAGGCACTGCGGCACCAGAACCCCAGCAACCACCCCCAGGGGTTTCCTGCAGCAAAGGGGCTTCTCTCTGAAGAGGCTGGTTAGACTGCACTCAGCGTGAAGCCGTCTGCTTTCAACCCCCAGCCAAGGCTCCACTTTGCCACCCTGAAAACGGAGACAACTCGCATTTCAAGAGAACTTTATTTAAAATCAGAGATTACACACACTTCCCCACCCCCCGCCCCCCACTTACAGAATACACGAGCATCCAAGAACAAGGAATGTGTTACCTTGTACGGCTCGGTTCTGGGTCATGCTCGCAGCCGCGCCGCGTTACACCAGTCCCAATGGCTTCATATGGAAACACGACAACTCATACAAAAGATTTGCTCCTTCACAGCTAACAGGCATTTAATTAATCTCTACAGAAACCTTTTTGCTTTGAACGTAACCAGATTTTAAATTTGCTTTCCGCTTTAAAAAAAGCCTGAAAGAAAAAAATCTTCCTGTATCCACTGCATCCAACAGCAGAGCCCTTTCTGATCGCCCCGTTTACCACAAGACAGAGAGCAAGAGGCCAACGCAAAACCCAGGCCACCGGCAGGAAAACACCATCGGCAGCAACATTTTCCATAATAATCTCAGTTACAGGCATCTCTGGCTGCAGGGAGGGTGCTTTTCCTTTTTTCTTCAGCATCGCTAGGAAGGAACTGTCATCATCCATAGGGAAGCAGTTAGGTACTGGATCCATCATTAGAGGAAATCGAGTTGAAAGCAGGGTTTACCTTAAATAGGATTAAATACACATTGCGAGACACACCACACGCTGCAGAGGCTGCACGTAAAAGCAGAACTGTGAGCAAGGAGGGGCAGGGCCCCTGCACCTGCCCAGAACATTCAGAGTTTAGAACCATCACCGCTTGTGGGAAGCCGTCCAAGGATTATTTACAGCAGAGTCAGAGCCCCTGGCCAGGAGCGACTCTGTAGGGCAGCACCTCCGCCCCGTGCGCTCAGCAGCCTGTGAAGCTTCGGCATCGGGCTACGGCTGCTCGGTCGTGCCACCTGCTAATTAATTAACGCCCACTAATTCTATACAAACAAGCATTCCATACTGATTAGGAGAAGAGGTATAGGAAGAGGTTTTCCGCCGCGAGAAGCATCTGAGCGCTAGCGCACTGCCACATGCCGCGGGAAGGCTGCTCTACGCGTACAGAGAGGAGGACGCACCTGGGTGAACTACGGAGCGCTGTGCAACCCGACCGCTTCCTTATGAACATGCTTCACATCCCTACTCCGGCTACTATGGAAATCCTGGCTTCCAGATTAAATAAAACCATTTCCAGCTACAGAGAGACTCCGGTGGGCCCGCAGCTTGGTGCTTAGAGCAGATGTCCATTCCCAAGTGTCAACACGGGTGCGTGCCTCACCGAATAAGCAGGTCCACGATTGTAGATCAACAGTATAACTTTATTGCTTTGTACATGTGGTGCTGTTCAAGGCACTGTGGCACGGGCTAGAAAACTCGGAATGACTCGTGAGGGGACCTGGAATGCGAGGCAGCCACTGCGAGGGCCTGGGGCTGGCTGGGACGGGGGACGGGGCCGTGCCCGGCCACCAGCCCCTCACATGCCCATCCTGATGCTCTGGATGATCTGGAAGATGGCTGCAAAGAGAGCGGAGGAGAGATGTGCTCGCCAGGCTGGCTGACAGGAACAAAGGGGCCACAGCTGAGCCCGCCAGGGAGACGGTGGAGACTGCAGCCAGACTCCCCCTTCCTGGGAACCCCAGCAGTCACAGCCACGCTCCCCGACTGGAGCGCAGGGAAACAATAGATGCTGCAGCCAGGCTCCTTCCCAGGACCCCGAGGGCTGCAGCCGAGCTCCCTGACTGGGATCCCCGGGGGAAGCAGCCAGGCTCCTTCCTGGGCCCCCCGAGGCCCTGTGGAGGTGGCACGGGCTGCGGCTGGGCTCCCCGTCTGGAACCCCCAAGGGCCACAGCCAGGCTCCCCCAGCGGACCCCAGGGAAGCGGTAAGGCCCGCAGCCGGTCTCTCCCACCCACAGATTCCCGCGGAGGCGGCGGGGCCGCCGCCGGGCTCCCCCGGTCCCTCCTACCCCGCTCTCCCCGCTCTCCCCACTCACCTGATCCACACACCACGAAGATGAACAGCGCCAGCAGCCAGGGCCCGACCGACGCCTTCTCCTCCGGGGCCGTCCTCTGCGGGCACAGCAGCGCCGTCACCACGGCTCCGTTCCCCGCCGCCCCGCCCCGCTCCCTCTCTCCCTCCCGCCTCCGCCCCGCACCGAGGTCTTGGCGACGTTCCCTCGCTGCGTGATGTTCTTGCTATGCTTCTCGTTGGCCATGCGGATGCGCTGCTTGGCCACCATGGTGCGGCCGGGCCGCAGCCGCCACTCCGCTCGCTGCCAGCGTCAGCACCGCGCGGCTCCGCCCACCGGAAGTACCGGGGGCGCCTCGCGCGGGAGGGGGCGTGGCCAGAGCCTCAAAGCCAATGACAGAGCCCTCCTGCGGCTTCGGCCCCGCCCACCGGAAGCGCGCCGTGAGCACCGAGGGGCGTGACCCGCCCGGCGAAGGGGCGTGGCCAGAGCCGCGCAGCCAATCAAAGCGGCCGCCGCCAGCGCTTCCGGGGTCACCTCCCCCCTCCCTCCCTGCACCCCGCGCCGCGCGACGTGGACGGCTCTGCGGCGGCCGCGCGCCTCTCCCCCGGAAGCGGAAGTCGGACCCCGCCGAGCCAAGATGGCGCCCCCCGTGCCGCTGCTGGCAGGTGTGTGTGGCCCGGGCGGCGGGGAGCGGCCACGGGCCCCTGCCTCCTCCCCCTGGGTGCCTTTCCAGGCCCGGCCCTGGGTCCCGGCGTCTTCTGTTCCCCCCGCCGGCCCGCGGCCCTGCTCCGCTCGGGGGCTGGGCAGCGCCTCGCCGGGCTGCGTCCTTGCTCTGCTGCGTTCCCGGGGCCGACGCGGCCCGACCCGAACCAGGCCCCCGCTCCGCTCCTGGGGCCCAACCGAGCCGAACCAGGCCCCTGCTCGGCTCCCGGAGCGCCCTGGTCCCGTGGGAGATGTCCCTGCCCGTGGCGGGGCTGGAGCCGGATGGGCTTTGAGGTCCCTTCTGACCCAAACCGCTCCACGATTCAGCCTGAGGCACCGGTGTGCCCATCGCCTGGGATGCCGCCTCCTTGACCGGCTCCTTGGCCTCGTCCCTTCTTGCTTGAGTAGCTGGCAGCAGCCTCTGACGCCCTGCTCCATACCGTCCCAGGAGCTGCTCCACCCATCAGTTTCAGGACTGCAGTGTGCTTCTTCTCTTGCTGGGATGTATTCCTCAGAGATGTGTTGAGGAGATAGCTTGGCCCGGCCATGCTGGAGGAGGCGGGAGGCAAGTAGGAGAGACCCGTGCGCAGCCTTGGTGCCGGTGGGACAGCTCACTGGGCACAGGGACCCTCCCTGCAGGGCTGTGCAGGCTGCAAAGGCTTGCAGGGATTCACGGTGATGTCTTTGAAGCATTTGCCTTTCATAACCCTTCTCTCTTTGCTGCTTGGCAATTCTTTATGACATAAGGAATAAGAATTTCTCCATTCCTTTGTTTCTGAGCTTTAAACAGCAGCATATTTGACCCCTTACGAGTATCAGGGGCTGCATGTGGCTAAGGTTGGGCTGGACTGCTTGTCTATAGTCTTGTTAATCTGGATCTTGATTTTTTTGGTGAGAGATGGGAAAAAAAGACTTCAGGCATAGCAAGAAGTTCATGGATGTCATTGAAAGTGTTGTTCAGGCCCGTCCCTGGTGATGGGTGGGGCTGCAGGGTAGGGAGAGGTCTGACCTCTACCCAGCCAGGATTTCCTCTCCCCATAAGCTGTTGCTTAACGTGTTTAGTGTTCTGGAGTGGAACTGTTCACAAAGGCTTGGAGTGATAGGTTTAGGGGCTATGGATATAAACTAGAGAGGGGCAGATTTAGACTGTACATAAGGAAGAATTTTTTCACTGTGAGGCCCTGGCAAAGGTTGCCCAGAGCAGTGGTGGCTGCCCCATCCCTGGAGGGGTTCAAGGCCAGGTTGGATGGGGCTTGGAGCCCCTGATCCAGTGGGAGGTGTCCCTGCCCATGGCAGGGGGTTGGAACTAGGTGGGCTTTAAGGTCCTTTCCAACCCAAACCATTCTATGATTCTGAAGCACTGTAGGTGAGAGGAACTTTAGCTACCGGCAGCTGAATGAGCTGCTCTAGAGAGGAGCATGGGGGCTGTCTGGTGGCAGGTGTCGCTGTTGGTCCGTGCCCTGGCTGAGCAGCAGTGAGTGCTGCTGGGCCTCCCCTGTGCCACTGGCCCTGACACTTCCTGGAAGCAACAACAGCTGTAGAACTGCAGCCTGAGTCAGTACAGGTCTTCTTGAGTCACATTTGTCACCTTTGTTGGCATATCTAGTTTCCCAGTACATGTGCAGTTACCCACTGTGTGGTTCAGCTCTGAACTCTAAAGTGCTTGTGACAACTGCCTGAACAAAATCTTACTTTATTCCCTATACAACAACTTTTGCTGAGTGAATTTGCACGTATCTGTCTGTATTTCTTATTTGTTTTCTAGTGCTGTGAGCATGGCAACATCTCTGAAGAAAATGGAATTGGAGAGACCTCCTGTGTTTATGTTCCTTTTAATGTCACGTGTCAGCAAAACAAAATCAGTCCAGTGCCGTCCCTCTTTAGCAAAAGCTCTTCCTGTGTTTAGGTAGCTGATCCTCACTTTCAAGAGTATCTGGCAGCCCTTTCCAGCTCCTTTGTGCAGGAATCCTGGGCAGATCCTACAACAGTGGAAAGCTTTCAGCTTCAGTAGCTCATGAAGTGCCAGCTGCAGCCAGGCTGGGAGCCAAGGGCTGTCAGCCGCCTTGGGAGACGTTGTGCCACTGTCCTTCCTTATGCCAACAAGGCTCTTCTGTCCTCTGAGTTTGTCCTGCAGGATGAAGCCGGGCTCTTATTTTGTGGTGTCCACTGAGAGTCTCATGGGGCTTGAACTGAAACCTGGAGAATTGTATTTAAACATAAGGAGAATGGTTTTACTGTGAGGCAGCGCGGGTGCAGGCTGCCCCGAGTTTTCCTCTTGCGAGAGACCTCCTGGTGTTGCTGGCCCTGCTGGATCAGAGCAGGGGTGGAGGCTCTGGGGCTGCCCCCACCTCGGCCTCTCTGCTCTGTGCCTACCTTGGGTCCCTCTTGCTCTGGATGCAGCCTGGGAGGTGCTGGGTTTCCCTTACAACCCTCCCTTTACTTTAAAGGAGGAAAGTGCTTGCAGGTCCTAGGGTTTGCAAATCAGGTAAAGCTTTTGCTTTGCATGATTTTCTGACTATGAAAGGAGTTGTTGTTTGTTTACTCTTCCAGTGAGAGGATCTGAAGGGCTTTACATGGTGAATGGGCCACCGAGTTTCACAGAGAGCATGGCATTTCAGAGGTAATGTCATTGTCACCAATCTTTCATGCAGAAAAAATGATTTTCTGAAATGTAAACGTGGATTCTGGAATTGAAGAATGCATAAATAGAAGTGTTATAGACCTTAACTGTCAGTAGTTCAGAAAATGGATGGGTTTCCAGGCTTTACACTGGGCTTAGTCCTCATTACCCTGGGTAACGATCCCTGAATAACTGCAGAGGAGTTAGGAAGAGCCACTGAGGAGCACAGTGGGAAAACTACTGTGCTGCCTTTTCTTGTTAGGAGAGCTGTACCTTGTGCCCTGTGTTTGAATACTCATGTGCCTTTCTCATTTCCATAGGGACCCTGGGAAGAATTGCAAAGCTTTTGCTTTTAGCAAGGACGGTTCCCTCTTTGCCTGGTGCACTGGAGAAAAGTTGGTACATTTTATGACAGTAATCACTTAGGTTACACTAAATAAGTGGGATCAATTATGCCCCTTTTACTCCTGCCTGCATGAAGGCAGTCACTATTAATGAAAGTGTTTGCCTGCATGTTTTAATTGCATTTTATTTATGCGTTATTCGCAGGGGTGGCTTTGTTTCCTGAAATCAGTGAACATATTTACTGTTTTTCTCGTATTTGTAATGCACCCATTCCTGTATGATAATGCCTGTTTTTTCTGGGATTAATCTTCTAGTGACATTCACAGAAAATTAAAAGTAAACAAACACCACCAGGTTGTTTTTTTTTATAGACTGGGTGAGTTATAGAGTTCGCTCCAGATCATCCCTCGCATAAGAGACCGCATCTGCTGCTGTGAGGAGCTGACCAGGCTTCTTCTGAAGTGGTGGTGACCTTAGCAACAGCAGCAAAAATCTGCCAAAGTATTTAGTTGCACGTTTAAACATTTAAAGGAGGTAGCATAAGTGTAGAATTCGTTCCTTTCACTGTTGTCTCTGGTTCTCTGAAGTATCCAGACTCTTAATTTTTCATTCAAAACTTTGTTAACTGGCAAGATCCGTTTCCCAAAAATGTTTGTGGGGAAAAATGTTTTTCACACCACCAGGTTGTGTATCCAGATGCCTGTACATCAAATGAGAATATTCCAAATGGCAAATCTCTCCAGTCCTTCCACTCCTGGTGGTTGTGGGACTGTCCATCCCCTTCATTTTTGAAGGGGGAACAGTTAGTGAGAAGGTGAGGAACCACTGCTAATGCAGCTTCTGAGAACAGCAGTGGCCTGGATGCCTGCTGGTGTGATTTTTTTTGTTTCTTGGATTCCGATGTGGCAGATCTTTACAACATGAGCTTCAGAGGTGCTGTTTGACCTTGTTTGTTCAGTGATCTGACCCTTGCTTTTTATTGTCCCTGTCCCCCTGCATCTCCCAGCCTCCCAGATCTTAATTGTTGTGTGCTTATAGGTAAAGACCTTTAAAAATATGGGGGAGAAGTGTATGTTTTGATTCAGTTAGAATCATCCTCTTGGCATTGCTCAGCTTTAGCACTGTCCAGGTGTGGATGGACTCTACAGATACAGTATTTCTTGTCCCTGGTTCAGAGTTCAAATGTTGCAGATAGAAATGCGTGACATGTTTTGATCAGTGCGTGTCTAGTTTGAAAATGTGTTCTTGGAAAAATTCAGTAAAAGCAGGAGTGGAAATAAGCTCTTTTAATTCTGTTATGTTGGCCAGATTTGGAACAGATCTACAAGAGTGAAATATGTGAAAAATTTATCTTAGTAATTAATTAACTATTCTAAGCAGGTTTTGTTGAAATAGCATCTTTTTGTTCCAGAGTAAATATTGTTAATGTCACCAGTGCTGAGTTACTGTGTTCCCTTGACCTTCCAAAGGCAGTTTGCCTTGAATTCTCGCCAAAGAATAGTATTCTGGCAACGTGGCAAGCCTATACCAGTAAGTATTTCACCAGCTGTAAAAGTGCACAGAGTAACTGCCTGTTTATTTTGGTGTGAAGGCTTTCTGTTACCTGATTTGTTGTTATAGCACATTTATTGGCTAATTAAGCAACGTAGGAGGTATAGAGAAGATTATACGGGTACATAGTGGAGGAGGGAGGGATGCCACCTTCCAAAAGCATCTGGCATTGAGTGTTCTTACAAATGCTAAATCAGAGTGCAACTACTAACAATTGCTCTGTTAGGTAAATTGCATGTTTCTAAAAACTGCTAACTGGTTTTAGTGCAAGGGGTTTAAATAAGATGCTGTTTGAGCAGCCTGAATTCATGTGTGGACAAGGAAAATAGAAAGCTCTCTCAAAGCAGCTGTCCCCTCGACTGAGTGCAGCCACCTTGAGTGTTCTCCATTGCCCAGAGAGCTTTATTCTTCCCGCTGCCTCCCTGTGGTGTTTGTTCCTCCATCTCCTCTGAGTTGTTTGTGTAAAATGCTTCCTTAAAAAGAGCTGTGTGCGTGAGAGGTGGCTGGGGACAGGCTGTGTGGTGAGACAAGGGTGCTCAAGTGATGGAACTGACGCCAGCTTGGGCTGCTGGAAAACTGCTGGGAGATGTTTGAGTTGTTAGTAGAAATGAGCAGGCTGTGGTGTCCAGAGTAGAAGGGTACAGGGAGTTTAAAACCAGAACCATCACTTTGTATTGCTTAGTTCTTTCTGCAGATCTTTGTTTTGCTTGGTTCTTTCTGCAGATCGAGAGACCTTTGTTAATACGTAAAGCAATCCACAGGGTTTAGTCCCTCAGGCTGGGTGGGAGGCTGCTGCTTAGAAGTTCGTGTGCATTTAGTTGTTTGTAGAATTAAGAGATGGAATGTTGTCATGGAGGAGCATATTTAATTCCCAGAGACCACTACTGTAATCCATGTTTTTCTTGCAGCAGCTAAAGACGGCACAGCGGGGGTGCCCAACCTGCTGCTCCATGATGTGAAAACAGGGAAGTGTTTAAAATCTTTCATCCAGAAAAAGATGCAGAACTGGTAAATAACTTTTCCCAGATAGTAAATTTTTTTTGCAAACAAAGGTAGTTTCCAGAATCCAGTCCAGGTAAATAGAGCTCTTAGCATGGTGTTGACTTTCAGAACACTGCCTGCTACGAGCTGCAACCAAATGTCTGTGCTTGTGTTTGTGTACGTAGTTAAATTGTTCATTTCTTGGTATGAATTGAGTATTGTTTTGCACCGCAGAGAAAGCTGGGGAGACAATAACTAAGTCTACTGTATATTTTTTACTCTGCAGATGTCATTTGTTCATTTAATATGTGTGTTCTGTTTGAACTTGCTTGACTTGAAAAATGGAGGAAAAAAGCCCTGGGAGGCTAAAAATGGGCATCATTCAGTGTTTTTAACATTTTTCCTTTAATGTAGGTGTCCTTGCTGGGCAGACGATGAAAGCATTTGTGCCAGGAATGTGAACAATGAATTGCATTTCTTTGAAAGCAACAACTTCAGTAAGCAAGTATTTCTATAAGAAGGCTTCATTGCTTTGTGTAGGGGCAGCAGCTTTTGGATGTGTGCGAGTCACTGTCAATCTTTATACTCATTTCTTTGAATCATTGAGTCATAGAGTGGTTTGGGTTGGGAGGGACCTTAAAGTTCATGCATTTCCAACCCCTCTGCTGTGGGGTTGAAAAGGGAAAGGGGAAGAAAAAAAAGCAGGAAAATAAAAATGAATTAGAACAAAAATTTAAAGGAATATACGAAAACCACTGGGGGCAGAACAGTGGCATGTGGTTTTGTTTTTTTGATTTGTGGTTGGTTGTTTTAAAGCTGCTACAGGAATTATTCAGAGAACTAAGAAATACAGCCTGAGAGAGATGCCATTTCTTGAGAATTAGTCCTTCTGATATTAATGAAGCTACACTAGGCTAGCATGGAATGTCTGTTCCAGCACGAGGTCTGCTGCTCAGCGCAGACTTCCTTCCTGGAATACGGTTGTGGGTGGCTGCCATTCATTTGCTCTTTAAAGATGCATTTACCGTAAGTAGTTTGTGTAAAGGAGTAACGTTCAGCATAGAACAGGCCTTTGTGAACACCTCAAAGCAGGAAGAACCATCCAATGAAGCTGTAAGGGGAGAATCCCAGGCTCAGTATAGTAGTGTCTGTTATCTGGATGTGACTGATTCTGCTTCCTCTAAAGTCAGCACAGACAAGATGAAGAACACTGTGCTTTGCTTCAAACAAGCTGTGTTGACATGGGGTTCAGAAGCTTCACAGAATCACAAAATGGTTTTGTTTGGAAAAGACCTTTAAGATCATCGAGTCCAACGATCGATTCAGCCCCGCTAAGCCTGCCACTACACCATGTCCCCAAGTCTGACATCTTCCCGTCTTTTAAATACCTCCAGGAGTGGTGACTCAACCACTTCCCAGGGCAGCCTCTACCAGCGCTTGACAAGCCTTCAGTAAAGCAATTTCTCCTAATGTCCAACCTAAATCTTCCCTGGAACATCCTGAGGCCATTTTCCCTGGTGCTGTCACTGGCTACCAGGGAGAAGAAACTGACCTCAACCTCACTAAAACCTCTTTTCCGGTTGTTGTAGAGGGAGATAAGGTCTCCCCTCAGTCTCCTTTTCTCCAGACTAAACACCAGCTCCCTCGGCCTCTCCTCATGAGGCTTGTGCTCTAAGCTCTTCCCCAGCTTTGTTCCCCTTCCCTGGACACGCTCCAGCATCTCTCTCATTCCTGTAGTGAGGGGTCCAAAACTGAACACAGGATTCGGGGTGCAGCCTCCCCAGCGCCGAGTACAGGGGAAGGAGAATTTCCCTGGTCCTGCTTGCCACTTCCTTGCTGTTTGAACTCCCAAATGCTAAGTACTGGGTTTCAGACCTAGGCTCAGTTCCGGTTGGCTTGGTAAATTATATATAAAGATGTGATGGAATGGGAAGGTAAAGGTTGGTTGTTTACTGAAGAAATCCTTTATTGTGTTAGACACTGTTGTTTATTATCCATGATACAGACCCATGATAAGGTAGAATTAAGTAATCCAGGCTAACATAGTTTGTCACATCCTTTTCCGCTTGTTTTTTTGCAGGTACTATTGCAAATAAACTGCATTTGCAAAAGGTTAATGATTTCGTGTTATCTCCAGGAGTGCAGCCAACCAAGGTACTTCTTACATTGTTTTCCAATCTTTTTCTTGGTTTCCTTCAAAAAAAATTCCTATAATTTTAGTACGGAGCACTAGTCATAAAGGATCCCGTGTTACCAGGAGTATCGCCTGCAATGAAATCTCGTGGCTTTATTGTAGGTCGCTGTCTACGTTCCGGGCAGTAAAGGTGCTCCATCGTTCGTTAGACTCTACCAGTATCCCAACTTCAGTGGCCCCCAGTCTGCACTGGCCAATAAAAGTTTCTTTAAAGCTGACAAGGTGACGATGTTGTGGAACAAGAAAGGTATAACAGCTTTGTTATTTAAAATTTTATATTCCACCTGTTCTGGATTTAATTACTCTGTGGGTTTGGTATTTCATTTGCATGTGTGAGTAATTGATGATCCAAGAGCTAGAGCACCTCTGCTATGAGTACCTGAAGGGGATACAAGAAAGCTGGGGAAGGACTGTTCTCAAAGGCTTGGAGTGATGGGTTATGGGGCAATGGGGATAAACTGGAGAGGGGTAGATTTAGGCTAGAAATTAGGAAGAATTTCTTCATGATGAGGGTGGGGAGGCCCTGGCCCAGGTTGCCCAGAGCAGGGGTGGCTGCCCCATCCCTGGAGGGGTTCAAGGCCAGGTTGGATGGGGCTTGGAGCCCCTGATCCAGTGGGAGGTGTCCCTGCCCATGGCAGGGGTGGGACTGGGTGGGCTTTGAGGTCCCTTCCCACCCAAACTATTCTATGATTCGATGAGGATTCTGTGGTTCTATGATACTTGATCCTTGCCTTAGATGAAGATCTTTTTTATGGCTGCAAAAGTACACTCAGCTTTTCGTAATTCAGTGATGAATAAATAGACTTGGCTTACACTTTTCATCTGAGGAACGAAGATATTTTTTCTGTTTGGGTTGATATAGGAAAGATCAGACTTGGGAGAGACTGGTACCGGCACTGTTAGGCAGGCAACTAACTTGAATTCGTCATCAAACCGGTTTCTCTTTCTTCATGGTAATTTGTGATAGATTTTCTATCATTTGCAATAATTGTATTGGAATAATGGGACTTCTGTTCCCTTAGCCACTGCTGTGCTCGTAATAGCAAGTACAGAAGTTGATAAAACCGGTGCTTCATATTATGGAGAGCAAACTCTGCACTACATTGCAACAAATGGAGAGAGCGCGGTCGTACAATTGCGTAAGTAGCTCTTTGGGCATCTTCTGATGCTCTGACATCCTAATAGCTTCTAGTAATACCAGGTGTTAATTGTTAGGTGTAAAACCATTTTTTGTGTGTTCTGATTTCAAATCTGTCTTTTAAAATGCTGTGCATGAGCACAGTTGAAAGATAACTTAGATTGATGTTTCGATGAACTATGCAATATTTCTTAGGTTAATTAAAAACAAAAGAGGAACTGGTATCCAGCTGGTATAAAACTCCTGTTTTTGCAGGTTTCCAGTGGGACAGTTTGAGAAGGTCCTGAGAGATCATACTTGAATAACGAGGAAAAAAATACAGGAATTTTTTTACATGAAAAAGCCATCCTTACTGTAAAATGCTGCTGCTGACCCTGCAGAGGTAATTGGAGTGGCTGCAGTTACTGTTGCAAACCTTAACTAAAATGATGGGAAGATAAAGCGTTTGTACCTCTCTCACTGGCAGAACTCATTTTCACTGTCTATAGTTAGATCACAGCATTTCAGCAAATCACGAAGTTAAGAATCGCTGTTGTTACTTTTGCTTGCACTGGAAAGATTCAACCTCCTAACAATGTCTGTGTATTTTCCTTTTCTTGTAGCAAAAAATGGTCCCATTTATGATGTTGTTTGGAGCCCCAATTCTGTCGAGTTCTGTGCTGTGTATGGGTTTATGCCTGCCAAAGCAACAGTTTTTAATCTGAAATGTGACCCAGTGTTTGATTTTGGAACCGGCCCTCGCAACGCTGCCTACTATAGCCCCCACGGACACATCCTAGTGCTGGCAGGATTTGGAAATCTCAGGGGACGGATGGAAGTCTGGGACGTTAAAAACTACAAACTCATTTCCAATCCAGTAGCCTCAGATTCCACGTATTTCGCTTGGTGTCCTGATGGGGAACATATCGTAACAGCTACCTGTGCTCCCAGGCTGCGAGTCGGTAATGGTTACAAGATCTGGCACTACACTGGCTCGCTGCTGCACAGCTACGAAGTTCCATCAAATGAAGAAATGTGGCAGGTTTGCTGGCAGCCCTTCTTGGATGGAGCGTTCCCAGCAAAAGCAGTAAAATACCAGGCAGTTCCAAGCGAATTGCCCAGCACTGAGCCAAAGCCTGCTCAAGCATACAGACCTCCAGCCTTGAGAAACAAACCTGTAACAAGTTCCAAGCTTGTAAGTGGACACTTTTGTGCATGCTCTAAATGGTTCTGCTTCCTTGCTTTGCCTGCCCGTGAAGCATGGCCTCAAATTTGGGTATATGTTTAATGAGAGGCATGAGAAAAGTAACCAGACTGACAGCAGGATTGTGGGGTTTCTTGATAATCCTCTGTGATGCTTTGTTTGTTGTTAGCATGAATGTATGCTGGAAAACAGGAACTTTGGTCCAAATATTTGCCTTTCACGAAGTCATTTTTAGACTTGTTGCCCAGAGCAGTGGTGGTTGCCCCGTCCCTGGAGGGGTTCAAGGCCAGGTTGGGTGGAGCTTGGAGCCCCTGATCCAGTGGGAGGTGTCCCTGCCCATGGCAGGTGTGGAACTGGATGGGCTTTAAGGTCCTTTCCAACCCAAACCATTCTATGATTCCACAACCCTGACTTTACAATGCTCTCTGCAAAAATAAACTGCTTGTTGGGTTTATAGTGAGGCTAGGTACTTGAGTTAAGACAGAAGCCTTCAGTTTGTGTGAGCTGACTTATCAGTCTAAATTCAGCTGTCCAGGTAGTTGTCTCTCCTCCCAACTATTTTTTTTTATTTGCAGGGGGTTAAATTTATGTGTTAGAGAGATTTGGTTGTTTGCAAGTCAGCTGCAGTTTAGGCAGGTTTCAATAGTGACCTACTTGTCTAATTAGTTCCTCTTCTGCAGGTTTTCAAAGTAGGCTGAGTAGCAACTAATTACATCTAACAGTTGCACCCTTGATGTTTATGTCTTTGAGAAGTTTGATTTAGAGCCCTGTGCTTTTGAAGGAAAGACAGCTGCTTGGATTGTAGGAATCTGTTACTCATATTGATGTCGCAAATGATCAGCAAGCAGATGCAGAAAAGAAAAGATGTGTTCAATTAAACACAGTAATTCTGTTATACGGGCAAGAAAGCTTGCTGTATGCATCAAAGCAATCCAACTCCTCAATTAGGAGTTATCTTAAGACAAAAGACTCAACAACCTCTACTTTTCATCTCTCGTCTAACACCCCCTCCCTCCTAGCAACCCATTTTTCCTCTCTTTTCACTAGGCATTTGAGTTAAAAAGTGTCCACAAAAGTGAAATGCCAAGCTTCAGTCATTTGTGGTGGTTTGTTCGTCTTTGATTTTATTCTTCCCCCCTCAAGACAGAAAACATGATGATGATGTTTTTTTTGAGAAATCCATGGAATCTTTAGGACATACCCGATAGTCCCATCCAAACCTGAGAATGAATGAGTTTGAAACCTCTTTCCAGCATCTTCCACTACTCGGAAGAGGAAGGGCACATCCTTTTCCCCACCTTTATTTCTTTGGTTTTCCTTTCTCTTCCTTTATCATCTATGTGAATGGTGTTGTCTTAAAATAGGCTTGGGGTTCACTGTTTTGTGTGTTTTCATACCACACAAAATGGAATACAGATTTTGTAACTGCTAATGTTACATTTCCCGCAGCATGAGGATGAGCCGCCTCAGAACATGAGACCACAGTCGGGAAGCAGCGATAAGCCACTCTCTAAAACAGCTCTCAAAAATCAAAGGAAACATGAAGCAAAGAAAGCTGCTAAACAGGTACTGCAGAGGTTGTTTTTTCAAGGATGATCTTAATTAATTCTCACAGACGGCACTGATCAAGTCTCGGAGCAGTGGCCGTTAGTGGTTGCGTGTGCTGAGTTGCGGGGAGGGTATCAATTTTTAATTGCGCTAAAGCAGGTACAGAAGGGTGACTTAGAAGCAACAGCGTTGGTTAGTTGCTGGGAATACTTGCTGAAATCAAGTGTTAAGAGTGAGTAATTGTGACCTTTCACTTTCACAGAGCCTGCACAGCTGATTCCAGTCTTAGGTGGGAGGTAGGAGGGGGGTCGCTGCTCTGATGTGTCCTCTCAGCAGGTCAGGGCTGAAGCACATTGTCAGGGCAGATGGAAGACCGCCAGCTCTGAGTCATCTCTTTGCTTGCAGTTCTTTCCCTAGGTAGAGGAAAATCAGCTTTTGGTATAAGCCTTCCAATTTCCGCTAACTTCTAAAGCAGTAATTTCCTTAAATTAGATGTTTCTTACACTGGTTTTAGTCCTTTTTTTTACTCAGAGACAATGACCCACCCATCTGCTTTATAAAGTGTTTATGTATGTTTGTCCTGTCATCTGCACTGATGTTTCCCTGTGCTGTGTGTGGTTGGTGTCTCGAGGAAGCAGAAATTAAACAAACAGTGTGCGAGTTGGTTTTTTGTGGAAAGCATTTGTATAGGTAATGGAATACATCCAAGCAAGTCACCTACAGATTTCAGGGAACGCCACCAAACTAGCAGAGAAAGAAATATGAAATGGATTCCTTGAAATTATTAAAGACATTTTTCAGGCCCTTTGTGATTGAACGTATTTTCTAGATAATGTGTTTATTTGCCTACAGGAGGCCAAAGCTGATGCAAACCAGGAATCTACGCAGTCCTCTGCATCACAGAATGCCCCACGGAACACGGTGCCTGTCATCACATCAGGAGACCCTGAAGTTGACAAGAAGATGAAGAATTTAAGAAAGGTGAGGGGATTTTTCTTCTGATGAACAGTGGATTTCTCCAAGAGGTAGTCTGGTAAGATCTCCTGTGACTGCAAGGTGACTTCAGCGCAGCAAGGTTGCTGTTACGTAGATGGTAATCTCTGGAATTCGTAAACTCGCTCCCTTTGCTTTTCCATCTTGTGAAACAGTAGAGGTCCTCACAGCTGAGGAATCACAGAATCACAGAATAACCAGGTTGGAAGTGACCCACTGGATCGTCGAGTCCAACCATAGGGCTTAATGGTAGTTGTGCTAAGGAAGCAGCTGTGTGGGATTTTCATTTATTGGATCTTGGCTCTGAGAAGGAAACCATGCTCTGTCGTTTTGGATTCTTCCTTAACTTGTAAATGGTATGAGTGTGAGGTTTACTGCCAAACTTGGAAAGTATTGGGTTAAATAATTTCAGAAGGGAAGTTGTTCAGGCTACAGAATCTTTCCCCTTTCTGCATTAATCCGTCAGGGCTTTCATTTCTCTTGTCTGCCTCCTGCTTTTCACGGTCCTCTGTTTTGATTAATACTCCAGGCTTTCTGAGGAAAATGGGTGGTGAAGAGGACTAGTGGTAGCAGAGGAGTAATTTTGGAAAGTGGGTCTAGCCTTTCAGTGAGATAAGGCATGGTTGTCTGTGCTTCAGAGATTAGGAAGCACTTCTGTTCTCCAGGTTTTGTTCTTGAAAGAAATGTCTTTTATTGGTGGGGAGTTCTGGTCAGAGGCTCTAGAGGTGCTGAAATGAAATGTGACTTCTGTGTTGAGACCAGCCTCCTAGTAAATCAGATGCTTGCAAAGACAGGAACTGCTAAGGCTCTATTTTTGTGTTCTTGATTCATTAACATTTTTGTGTAAGCGTGGAGTTTGGTTTTTTTTACAGAAACTAAAGGCAATTGAGCAGCTGAAAGAGCAAGCGGCTGCTGGCAAACAGCTGGAGAAGAACCAGGTACTGTTAAGGTGCATGTGGTTTGTTCAAGTTTCCTTTTATAATAAGCTACATATGTGATAACCTGTGCTTTTTTGTTCTAGTTGGAGAAGATTCAGAAGGAAACTGCCCTCCTTCAGGAACTGGAGGACCTAGAACTGGGTCTTTAAAACTTTATGGAAATCCAATGTGGCGTTAACTCAAAGTTCATGAAAAATCTAATTTGTATTAAATTGAATATAATAAAACATTTAAGCAAATGACTGAGGATGCGGAATCCACAGGTTTGCTGCACACTTGCCTCTTAAAAAGCTTTCCTAAAGATCCATGGACCAGTGAGGCTGTAAATGAGTATGGAATGTCACACCAGCTGGTCCTGCTGCTGTTTGAACCAGATACGATAGTTCTTAAAGCGCTTTGCTTAAACTCAGAGCTGCTGGTGGGTTTAGCTCCTCGCTTGGGCGTGAGGAAGGAAGGCCATGGTTTACCCATTTGATAGCTTTATTGTACTTAAAAGATCTTTACACAAATGATCTTTATGCAACAGTGAGATGGAATTAAAAATAAAGAACATTTAATAACAACCAGCCCTGATGCTCTTCTGTTACAGCGGGAGAGTTTTGTACACAGCAAGGCTGTGCCACCACTGTCAGGAAGGGCTGAGGGTACTGGCAGCGGCCCTTGCAGCGTTCCACCCTGGTTGTTGTTCCAGTTTTCCTGTTTGCTTCCCTGCTCTCTGTCTGTCCCTGTGGCCATGAAGAGAAGGACTTGGGGCTTCTGGTGGATGAGAAAGCTCAACAGGAGCTGGCAAGGTGCGCTTGCAGCCCTGAAAGCCAAGTGTGTCCTGTGCTGAATCCAAAGTAGAAGCAGCAGGGTGAGGGAGGGGATTCTGCCCCTCTGTTCTGTGAAGAACTCACCGGGAGCCCTGTGTCCAGTTTGGGAGTCCTCAGCACAAGAAGGACATGGAGCTTTTGGAGCGAGTCCAGAGGAGGCCACGGAGATGATCTGAGGGCTGGAGAACCTCTGCTATGAGAACAGGCTGAGAGTTGGGGTTGTTCAGCCTGGAGAGGGCTCCGGGGAGAACTTAAAGCAGCTTCGAGTGCTGAAAGGGCCTCCAGGAAAGCCAGAGAGGGGCTCTTGATCAGGGAATGCAGGGATAGGATGAGGGGGAATAGTTTTCAGCTGAAAGAGGAGAGAGTGAGATGAGATCTTAGGAAGAAATATTTTCCTGAGAGGGTGGGGAGGCCCTGGCCCAGGCTGCCCAGAGCAGCGGTGGCTGCCCCACCCCTGGAAGGGTTCAAGGCGAGGGTGGACGGGGCTGGGAGCCCCTGATCCAGTGGGAGGTGTCCCTGCCCGTGGCGGGGGTGGGACTGGATGGGCTTTGCGGTCCCTTCCAGGCCGCTCCCTGCAGCGACGCCGTGGCCGCACGAGTCACGTGCCCGGGCGGGAGTCACGTGTCCGGCGGCGCTCGCGTGACCTTGTGCTGCGCGCGCGCTCCCGCGGCGGGACCGGGAAGCGATGCGGGCGGCGGGGCTGTCGCTGCGGCTGCCGGCGCTGCTGCCGCCGCCGCCGCCGCTGCTGCTGCTGCTGCTGCTGCTCTTGGCGCTGGCGGCGGGACCGGGGGGCGCGGCGGAACAGGGCGGCCTGCCGGCCAAGAAGCTGCGCATGGCCTACGCCACCGGGCCGCTGCTCAAGTTCCAGATCTGGTGAGGCCGCGCGGCAAGATGGCGGCGGCCGGGCTCGCGCCTCGCTCCCCCTCCTCCCCCTGCCCTCGGCGCGCGCCCCCGCCTGCTCCCCCCATCCAGGCCTGTGTGAGAGACTAAGGGAGCGGGGAAGGGATTGTGTCCCTGGGCTCGGTGAGGCTCAGTTTTGGTCCCCTCACTCCAAGGAGGACGTTGAGGGGCTGGGAAAGGGGCTGGAGAGCAAGGATTCTGTGAGGCGGCTGAGGGACTTGGGACTGTTTGGCCTGGAGAAAGGGAGCCTGAGGGGAGGCCTCATCGGTCTCCGCAACTACCTAAAAGGAGGTTGTGGTGGGGTGGGTGCTGTTCTCTTCTCCCGAGAGACAGGCCATAGGATGAGAGGAAATGGCTTCAAGTTGTGCCAGGGCAGGTTCAGGCTAGGCATCAGGAAAAATATCTTCACAGAAGGGGTTCTCAGGCCCAGGCAGAAGCTGTGCAGGGAGGTGGTTGAGTCCCCATCCCTAGAGGGGTTTAAAAGACAGGTGGATGAGGTGCTCAGGGATGGCTTAGTGGTGGTCAGGGATGGTTGGTCTCGATAGTGTCAGAGGTCTTTTCCAACCTAGGGGTTCTCTGATCCCCTCAGTGCTAGGGCTGGTAGGAACAGGTGCCTCCTGTGCCACAACACCCCAACCCTACACTGTGGGTTTGGGGACCAGGTGGGCAGCGCTGGAGGAGCAGGGTCTGGGGCACCAGGGTAATGGGATGTGGCCATGCCCGGCCTGGGGTGACGAGGCAGTAGGTTGTGTGTTTCTGTGCAGTAATGCAAGCCCATTCCTCCATGTCATCCTGGAAATGCTGGTGGTTACATGGGGCACACCTTGTGGGAGGAGGCAGGAGTTTGCAGCACACAGAGCTGTGTTGCAGGAGGGAATCAGGGCTCCCTGTTACTGCTGTGGTTCCTGGTGCTGTGGGCGGTGCTGCGCAGGGTGGTGAAGGGACTGATGGGACATGAGGGAATGGCTTCAAACTGGAAGGAGGAAGATTTAGATTAGACATTAGGAAAAATTCTTCATGATGAAGGTGGTGAGGCCCTGGTGTGGTTCCCCTGACTGTCCGCTGTTCCCCTGATTATTGTCTCTCACAGTTTTTTGCGGGGAGCCGAAGGATTCCTTGCTCAGCCAGCATCCCTGGAGCGTTGTGCCTGTGCTAGTGCGTGGGCACAGGCCTGTGTCAGAGCCCAGCTGCCAGGGCTTTTGGGTGCAAGTGAGCTGCAAACCAGCGCTCTTCTCTGATGTGGGTTTTATATTAAACTGAGTGGCCTATGAACAGTGCAAGTGCTGGCATTGCTGGCAAAGCAGTGCACGTGATGCAGAGCTCGTGGTGATCATCCCTCTCTGTGTTCAGTGTCTCCTGAGGCTACAGGCGGGTGTTTGAGGAGTACATGCGGGTTATCAGCCAGCGGTACCCAGACATCCGGATCGAAGGAGAAAACTACCTTCCTCAACCCATCTATAGGTAAGCAAACAACGAGGACAGGTTGTCTTTGTTCTAGTGTGTGATGATGTGTGGTGGACATGTGCATTTACACTTAAATAATACTGAAAATGGAAGTGTGATTCTATGATTCCCATTATAGTTACGTATAGCCTTTGTTATCATCTCTCCAGACAGCTGCCGTAGTTTTCACACAGATATTGCCATGTGGGTATCTGTAGTGCAGTTTGGTGTGTTCTGATATGAAGTAAATTATGTAATTCACTTTTTTCCACAGTGCACATTTCTATCTATCCTTTGTGTAGTATCTTGACATGAATTCACATTTGTCTCTCAGCTTATACACTCATTGAGAAGTTCCTGTAACAGGTTAGGGTTGCAGAGGACAGTAGAGTTTAGGGGTGAGCTAAGCCTGTTGGAGAGACTGCCAGGATGTCCTTAACTGCAGTCTGGGGGGTAGAAGCCCAACGACATTTGGAAAAAGGCAAAAAGAAAATAATGTTGTTGCTGTTACTTAAACAGTTGCGTACATGCTGGAGAGGGATGCTGTAGCTGCTGTGGTGGGGTTTGGACCACTTCTTGACCTAATTACTGTAATAATTACAATGGTAAGAAGGCTACAAGGTTGAATACCTCAGTGTTAATGTGCTCTCTGCTGTGGCCTTAATATGTACAAAGTGCCTTAGGGTTTTCTGCGTCTGCTGGGAAAATGCATTATGAGGAAGCAGTGCCTGTCAATTAATCCTGTCTCTATCTTGTGGAACAACTTCTTTAAGATATTGAGGGTATTATCCAGTTCACACATGTACAAGTTGAAAGCAGATTTCTGTTTGAGGTGTGCTTAGGGCAAGAACTCAGTCTGTTGTGCATGGTGTGGGAGAACGGCATCCCCTGAGGGTATGGGGTTTGTTAATTCATGTCCTGGGTTGTCTTGTTCCCATGGAGAGGGAAACATACTTGGAAAGTTCTGTATTTCCTCTGAAACAGCCGATTATACACTATCAGAATCCTTCTAGTTAGGTAAATTGTGGTTTTTTGGTGGTGAACCAGTAACTGTCAACCTCGTAAGGCGTTTTAATGTCTTGTCTTTTGATAGGCACATAGCGTCCTTCCTGTCTGTCTTCAAACTAGTATTAATAGGCTTAATAATTGTCGGCAAGGATCCGTTTGCTTTCTTTGGCATGCAAGCTCCAAGCATCTGGCAGTGGGGCCAAGAAAATAAGGTAAATGGCATACTTCCTCCTTCTATTTTGAAAAAGCGGTTCTCGAATGAATTCATGAGGGGACTTGGGGAGTCCCTTGCTGTTGTCACTAACTCAACTTCCCTCCACTGTGGCCTTGACAGAACCTTTTGGCTTCTGTAAGGAAATGCACCTGAGAATTTTACAGTTATGTATTTATTCTTAATAGCAGTCCTTTGTATTTGAAAATCCCAGACTGGATTTTCAGCACCTCTTTCTCAGCTGGTGATGCTGCAGAGGGGCAGTGAGGTTAACCTCACTGACGAAGATGGTACCGGGTGTTCAGTTGTTTAGAGCCCTAGTAGAGTTTCAGGACGGTATTGTTGGTGTTAAAATTACAGGTTCCCTTTTCTGTTGTCACACGAGTATTCTGCAGTTGCCGCTTTCATCAGACCTTCAACACCTTAGACCTGTGATTGGATGGTGACTAGGAAAATCGAGTTGAAATGTTGTGGATGTTTTTGCAGAACATTCTCAGGCGTGACAGACTGTGCCTTGTGGGGTGGATATCCCTGTCAGTCTGCACTGAGGATGCTGGCGGATCACTGTTGTTATACTCAGATGTATAATGACCTTATTCCAGATCCAGGAAGAAATGTTTTCCTGTGATGGCTGGGAGGCCCTGGCTCAGGTTGCCCAGAGCAGAGGTGGCTGTCCCATCCCTGGAGGGGTTCAAGGCCAGGTTGGATGGGGCTTTGAACAACCTGATCTAGTGGGAGGTGTCCCTGCGTATGGCAGGGGGTTGGAACTGGATGGCCTGTAGGTTCCTTTCCAACCCAAACCATTCTATGATTCTGTGATTTATTCTTCAATTTATACGTTCATTAACCTTTGCATCCTCACACTGCGCTGCCCCATGCAGTGGTCTCTGTCACCAGTCAGTATGAACAGGCAGAGGCTGTCATGTATCCTGTTTAATTAAATGGGCCACATGCTCTCCAAGCGTGGCAGGTTGCCACACATCAGTGATCTGACGTTGTAATGCAAGAAGATGTAATGTGGTTTGGATGAGGATCGAGAGCTGGGGGTGATTTCAGGACCATTTTGGTACATGTGTTGGGAAGGCAGTGTGCACGGTCATTTTAAAAAGGTGAAAGAAAAATGTCTGTGCTATGGGAAGACTCAGAAACACCTGTGAACTTCCAGTGCTGACTGAGAGGGAATAAAATGAGCTATGGCTTATGGGGCTGAGCGTCAGGGGTTCTCTCTATTCTGTTCCAGGTTTACGCCTGTATGATGGTCTTCTTCCTGAGCAACATGATTGAGAACCAGTGCATGTCGACAGGCGCATTCGAGATAACTCTGAATGGTGAGCTGATAACTTTCTGTTCAGGGGAGGGGGAGTTGTGTTGTGCATGTCTGCACAGTTCTGAGAGGGCTGTGTACTGGGAGAAGGAGGAATAGTGTTAAGAAACCTGTGTTTTGGAGTGTGGTGGTATACGGTGACTGCCAGACAGTCTGAGTCTTCAGATGTTCTGTATCACAAGAAAAATGAAAATCATAGGTGCCTTGTAAAGCTGTTTATGCAGGTGTCCATTGTGTGAATTTTAAAGCAGCTACATAAAAACTCACTCAGAGTCACTTGAGGTGACCATGTTCTGTTCTTTCACTGCCTGTATTGTCCGTTAAGTAAGAAGTGAACTAGGGAAGTGTACTCTGCAGTTAATTAGGTGCATTCCCTGTCCTCTTATCTAGTGTGGTTTAGCCTTGGAATCCTGTTGAAACCACGTATTCCCAGACTTTCAGTAGCAGTGGACAGCGATACTGATTTTTCAGGTTGAAGAGTCTTTGGACCTTCTGCCTTCAAATCATTTAATGGTTTTAAAGATCATTTAAGCCTGATGGACTACAGAATTTCTCTGGCTCTAGGTACAACTGTGCTTTGTAATCTCAGGTTATGGTTGTGTGAGATGGGTTTCAGTGTTGTGGTTTCCAAAGCAAATCACACACTGCAGGACCCTTTAAAGGACTGCAGTACATCAGAGTAGTTGAACTTGATGCCCTTCCAGTCTGAAATCTCAGATGAGGGTTTGGCAGCAGAGTGTTCGTAGAGACAGACAGTCGCCTTGGACATTTGGGAGTTTCTGATTTGTGTTTGGGACAGGGTAGAATAATGATTGCAGCTACTTTGAGTGCAACCTTGCAAGCCAGATCTTGGTAAGCAAAACTCAAGGATCAGCTGTGGATGTTAGGCAGCAGTGAGCTGAGGATGTAGTGGTACCCACAAGTGTCAAAGATCTAGTGATGGTTTCAACACTCGGTGTGCCGGTCTGTTTTGAGACATCTGTCCACGGATATTTTGAACCTCCAGATCTGCATGATACATTTCTAAATGGAAGCATTAGGCTCTTTGTTCTCTTAGTTGGCTTGAGTTTTAGTACAGCCAGAGATTTAGAGCATTGTTGGTCCAGATATTTCTCTCAGTGTAAGATAGTACCAACTTGCATAGCTGCTTAGGTCTTTTAAATGCTGTGTTTAAAGTAGCCTGAGGAGTTGTTTGACTTTGTCAGTGTAACAGTGCTTTTCTCCCCTCCCTGTATTTTGTGGTAGATGTTCCAGTGTGGTCCAAGCTTGAGTCCGGCCACCTTCCTTCCATGCAGCAGCTTGTACAAATTCTTGATAACGAGATGAAGCTCAATGTGCACATGGAGTCAATGCCTCATCATCGGTCATAGCCCCATCTATCAGCACTGAAACTGCTTGTAAGTCTCCTTCCTGGCACTGCTGTCTGTTGGTGTGGCTGGGAAGGGCTAAGTGTGGCAGGTTGCATGTTACAATCCTGTATTTGTACATGTACAAGTGTTTTGCTGGACAACCAGCTCCTGCAATGTTCAGTGAATTGACACCATGCTCACAGGGACTGGGGTGAGATGGGCTTTGGTTTGGGAGTTGTTCCGAATGTTTCAGAACTGGAAGCTGCCATTCGTTTGTTCAGGAAAAAAATGTTGCTGTGTGCAGAGGGTCTTAAGTTAGTGAGCTGTGTTGTGCAGAGGTCAGAAGACACATAGTCTTGCATGTCTTGGAATAGTCTGGGTGCAAAAGATTTCTCTCTAACTGGTAAGCATGACCCTGAAAAGCAGAACACTTCCTTGCCACTGCCCATGTTCTGTACTGTTCTACCCTTCTGCAAATACTTGCTGTCTGTTAGGAGCAGAGGACTTGTATCCATGCTTTTGTGTTTTGCAGCAAACCAATTCTATATGCCTACATCACTTCTGGTCTTCAAAACATCCAGCTCATGGTTCTTCATAGGATCATGGCTGTGCTACAAAAGGACTTTCCCAGGGCACAAATTGGCCATTGGTGCTTAGGATACCACTTGATGAGCTGTGCTGCAGTTTCTGGCCCAAGAATGCTTTGGTTTGAGAGCCAGGTTTCTTGACATGACCCTGTTTCCAGTCACAACCCCTGCTCCTGTTTTTGTCAGCTGACTCCTTGCTATGGTCTCGCCATCTTCAACGGGTCATTTGGTCCCAGCTGTTGAGGTAATGGCCCAGCTCTGCTCAGACACCAGCACACGTGTCCTGGGCAGCTCTGCTTAATGTGATTTGGCTCCTACAAATCCCTATTTACATGAGCAGGAAGGCAGCAAGTGGAAGTGCACACTCAGAGAAAACAAAACTCTGACAGAGCCCTGCAGGCATCTTGCTCCTCAGAGGAAACCATGCTCCATGTGTCATTCCAGTGGTCCCTGTGCAGGCAGCCGCCCAGCGGAAGCAGTGGCAGCAGTCCTGCCATGAGTGCTGCTTCCCTTTGGGTTTGTAATCTGGCACATACTCTGCTCTCCCTAGGTCACATGTGCCGCCTTGCTCCCTGCTACAACAGCGCTGGGGACAGCTTGCTGGTTAAACGCTGCAGCCGTCGCCGACTGTAACGCTTGTGTCTCCGTTTGCAGGCATTGAGTGGTAGTTTCCCATGGCTGCGCGGCTCAGCCCCATGAAGGCCTGTACTGAAGACAGCACGCTGTTAGTGCAGGCTGGATGCTTCTTGCAGCTGGGTCGTGCCTCCCGGAAAACATTTGATGGAAGACCTTTCAGTGCTGGCCTGTTTCTGGATCCTGCACAGTCATGGAGTGCAATAATACTGTATAGTTTTTTTAAGATTCCATTCGACCAGTTTTCAGCCCAACAATGCAGGCATTACTAACGGTAACTTATTTTGTATTCGTGTGTCACACAATGGCAGGTTGAGTTGATACCCGATTCTTTCTTGGAAAAAAGTTTGTTTAATCTGTTGTATTTTATATGAATTTATGTTCTTTTTGTAGCTTAAAATGAAGTTATAGGAGTGTCTGATACTGTCCTAAACTGTTCAGTAATTAACAGCTGTCTCAAATCTCTCTAATGTGGTTAAAACAGGTTTGTATATTTTTCAAAATCTATGGCAAAGTTGAAGGGTGCATTATATACTAAATTATATAAACAAAGTTATATGCAGAGTAGTGACATCATTTTGTGAATTCAGTAAAATTAAGATCGACTTCTTTTTAAATGGTGTTGGCAGGCTCCAGGGGTTCTCTCTTCACCTGCAGAGGTGAAACACTGAGCCTTACTACTGTCCTAATGAAACCAGGAAAGCTAATTTAAATAGAGAGTTCTCATGTACTGTGTGCAGTATCTTGTCCAAGTCACTGATGGATATTCTTTGGAATTGCAATTGAAACAATGCATAAAAAGCCTACTTTCCAAAGCCACTTAATCTTGTGTTTGTCTTGCCTGGGCCCTTGACAGGGGACACACAGAGCTTTGGTCGTTCCGTTGTGTGCCTGACGGACATCGGCTGTGGATCAAATTCAAGTACTGCTGTCATGGGGTGAAGTTCTCTCACAGGGCTGGGAATTCTCCTGAGCGGCTTCCTGAGTCGGTGCAAGCTGCAGCCTTCCCTTCACTGTTGCATCTCCTGCCTGCGCTGAGCAGCTGCTTTGCTGGCCTCTCTGTGGGCAGGCTCAGGCCTGGCAGCACCTGCCTCCCACTCCGGTTTTGTCCTTGTTCTGAGCTGCAGAGTTTTGCAGCTCCTGTACTTCCTGGATCCTCAAACACTGCCTAGGGATGAGGAGGGGGATTTTCTCCATGGGGACAGTAGATCAGATGGGAGGGGAATTGTGGAGCCATGGTGCAGGTGTGTAAGAGTAGTCTTGGACCTTCCCCACAGCTCAGTGGTGCAAGGTCAGAGGTGCCTAAGGTAACTGGAGCTCTGTTCTGAGCGGAGGGGAGACCTGAGCAGAGCGGAATCGATGCCTCTTGTTACAGAGGTGCTGCTCATCACAGGCATCAAACAATGTCCTCAGGGCTGCTTTGGCTCTGAGATAGCCCCCTCAGGTAATTCCTCCCTTGCCTTCTGAAACAGATGAACCCAAACATCCTAGGGTGGACAGGTCTGGTTTGTCAATCCTTTTAGCTTCAGACAAACAGGCAAGTGTCCAGGTGTGTTGCTGTGCCAAGATATTCCATGAGCTGCGCAGTCTTCCCCCAGGGATGTTTGCTCACGACCTGCCAGCTGCCCCCAGTATTCCTTCCATCTGAGCAAAGTGGCTTATGGATGTGTTGGAGGTAGCTACCTGGGAACCTTTGTGAATCTCTTTTTGCCCCAGGAGGCCCAGGCTGGGCAGCGTTTTGGCTGCGTCTGTGATTTCTCTGGGTTGTAGGTGCACAGAGCAGGCTCGTTTTTATGGGCTGGGCTGAGCCTCATGGTTGCTTTTCATAGAGCACTTCCAAATGGAAAAACTGAACAATAAAATGGAAACAAAGAACCCTAATGGTCATTAAAGGCAGCATATACCTGCCAGCCTTCTCGTAAACGAGTTGCCAAACACCAGCTTATGACCATTTGTGGTGCATTAACCAGGAGGGCTCATTCTGGTCTGAAACAAGTCCAGGTGGTTTGGTCTGGGAAGAGCCCAGGGCAAGCACAGGCTTGTTGATCTTGGCTTGTTAAGCACAAGGGTAAATGATGTGCATGTGGTGGAACTGCTGTGAACTGGCTGCAGGCTGGGGAAGGGTGACGGATGGAACTCGCGTTTCCCACTGTGAGTGCAAAAAAATGGCATAAGCCACTTGCAGCAGGGATCTGTCTCCAGGTCTCATTTTATGCTAGCATAAATTTATCATAACCCAGCTAAAAACTGGAACTACAATGGCATAACAAGTCAAAATCAAACTCCAGGTTCAATCTTCATCTTCCTTAACTGATGGTTTTGACTCTAGAAGATTTCGAGTCTAATCAGAGCTTTCACTCAAACCAAGTTGCCTGAGGCTGCACAGGTCTGTGTTTCACAGGAGCTGGGCACGCTGCTCTGATGTGGGAGCAGGGACTGTCCTTTTTCCCACTTCTTTGGCAAAGCTGTGGAATTGCTTGGGCATGGAGGGGCAAAGGCGGGCTGGTGGTGGGCTACGCTGCTGCCCCACCACCTCTAGCAATTTTAGTGTGCGATTTTGCCCAGTGGGCTGTGTTGTGGGCTTTGGCGTGGATCTAAACATCAGCCGCTCTGCTGAGCATCCAGTGTCTGCTCTTTCCCAAAGGCCCCATGCCTGGCTGACTCCTCTGTCAAGACCAGACGGAGCCAGGGTGAGCGTGCAGGATCAGCCCCTCCAGCACCCGTCTCCCGGGAACGGGGATGGGGTGTCCCTGGGGTGCTGGAGGCTGGCAGGCTTGTGTGGGGCTGTGCAGCGCAAGCCCCTTCTGGGTGGTTTGGGTGGTGCTGTAGCAGGGCTCATTAACAAGAACTTGCAAGCAGTGTCTGCCTTGGACTGGTAGACTTAAATCTGTACTAAATGTGAACTTCATGAATATGAGGTGCTTATCCAGAGCCTGATTTGACATCAACTGGATTTAATTTTTTTTTTATTCATTCACTGTGCAGCTTCCTATGAGTGTTGTGGTTGCGCTGCGTGGAGTAAGAGCTCATTTCATATGTTTGCAGACCTGCAGCCAAGAACCTGACAAAGGGGGGGACGGGGAGGAGGCCCCAAGCATTACCCCACACCCAGAGTGTCTCCAATGTGCCCATGTTTCCCGTGGCCTTAGCAGAGCCACCTCCAGATTTTCTGTCCCGGCCAGGGCAGCGCTGCCTGGCTGTGCTCTGGCTGTATGGACGAGGTTGCCCAGCCACAGGCGCTGTGCTGGGAGGGGACAGTTGTGGCTCACTGGGAGGAGCATGGACCTCCCGTGTTACCATCCTTGCTGCCTGCTTTGTTTGGCCAGGCTGCTCCTTATCGCTGTGCGTCACAGGTGTGCTCAGCAGCCAGCCAGCCCAGCCAGCGCCCAGGCAGTGAGCTCCTGCCCTGGGTGCATTCAGACTTCGTGCTGAGAACAGGCAAAGACTCTGGTTCTTCTGCATCTCGGAGCACCGGTGCAGGCGTGGAGCAAATCAGATGGGTAGAAGGGATGGCAAAAGCCCTGGAAGAACCAGCTGTGATTCGTAGCAGCTGGAAAGGTCCTGGAGATCTCCTGGGATGGACAAAAAGCGCCACTTAAAGGACTGACTTGGGTGTTCCTGGCCTCGGGCTGCAGTTGGAGGGTCTGAGGCACTTCTGTCCTGTATTTTCAGCTCAGCCACACGTCTCCTTGTGGGGGAGTTTTTCCACATTGGGGCCAAATTTTCCTAGGCATCTCTTTCAACCCTCCTTGCCAGGGAAGATGGTCAAGATACTGTATGCAGTGCTGCGCTCCCTCCTGAGCTGCCTCATTCCCCCAACCAACCTGCTGGTGATTGTGGCCGTTTACCAGCTGATGAAGAAGCAACCAGGCACCAGCTACATCTACATCCTCAACCTGGCCACCGCTGACCTGCTGGTGGGCGTGATGTGCATCACCGAGGCGCTGGACGACATCCTCGATGGGCGTTTTGACCACAGCAAATCTTTCTGCCTCGTGCGTGTCGCCCTGAGCATGACGCCTTGCATCGGCTCCATCCTCACCCTGCTCCTGATCTCCCTGGACAGGTACCTGGCGGTGACGCTGCCGCTCTCCTACCCTACTCTCCTGAAGAAAACACCCATAGTCCTCTCCCTCGTTGTCCTCTGGATGCTTTCCTTCTTTGTCGGACACTTGCCTCTGATCTTGCCCTCCCTCCAGCAAGGCAACTACACAGGTTACTGCGGGCCCCTGAATGTGGCCAAGAGCGAGTACCTCTACGTGATCTGCTTTGGCATCTTTGCTCCCTCGCTGCTGGTGCTGGTGTGCCTGCACGTCTCGGTGGGCAGCGTTGCCTACGTGCAGCATAAGCGGCTCCGGCACGCCCGCGCCCAGCCGGGTCCCCTCCGTGCCCACCTGCGCCACTTCAAGGCGCTGCGGACTGTGGTCATTGTCCTCGTCGGCTTCAGCCTCTCCTGGGGCCCCTACCTGGTGGGGGGCACCCTGCAGGCCGCCTGCAGCTCCTGCAACCTGGCCAGCCCGCTCAAGGATGCCTTGTTCCTGCTGGGTGAGACCAACTCCCTCATAAATCCCCTCATCTATGCCCTGCACAGCAAAGACATCCGGAGCCACCTTGCAAAGCTGCTCCGGTGCAGGAGGAAGGGCCAGTTGAAGCCCCTGGCCTCAAATATCCAAACTGTTGGGAGCTGGGGTGGGGGCCAGCCTGAAGCACCCAGTTCATGAGGGGTCCATGCCCTGCTACCTCTGCCCGTGCTGCTCCCATTGCCTCCGGACCCAGGGCAGGAGGGAAACGCAGAGTGCCCGGTGCAGCAGAGCCTTCCCACTGCGTCAGCCGTCTATGAGCTGCTGCCAAGAGGCTGCAGCTCATCCATGATCTCTGCTGTCTGCATTGGCAGCCTTCTGTCCCTCACAAACTGTCATCAAGACCTTCGGCTGCTTTGGACAAACTGGGGGCTTTTGTCCCTCTGTCTGTATGGGGAACCGCTCTGTCTTGTACCTGCAGCAGACTGAGCTGGGGGGTGCTATCCTGCCGGTGCTGTGTCCTTGGCAGAAGCCCTGGCTGTGCAGAGCAGTGCCAGGGCAGGTGACTTCTGAGCAAGCACCTCCCCGTACCCCTGTCACAGGCTGTGACTTCGGTGTGCTCTGTTTGCTTTTGTCATTGTGCCACATCCACAGGCTGAAATGACTGGTCAGCCTGGGCTGGTTTCTGCTGGCAGACAGAAGAGAAGTTTGCTCAGGAGCACTGACGTCAAGGAGGGATTTCCTCTGCCTTGAGCAAAGCCTCCCTTCGTGCCTCCATGGCCAAGATGCACTTCGTTGTGGGCTGACAAGAAGATGTGATGTGATGCTCCCTGCCCTATAGCTCCTCTCACGCTGAGACCCCAGAGAGGGCCATATAGAACACCCATGGGCTGCTCTTACTCTGTCCCACAGCGTGGCAGGGCTGCAGGTGAAACCTTTTTGAGGGTGTGCAAGCGCTGCAGTGCCAGGGAGCCTCACTGGCTTATTTTGCCTTCACACCACACACGTGCTGGTCAGACTTGAACGTTTACTATCGCACTGATTGAGCTGCGTAGCTCATCGCTTATGTCAGAAGTTGCGCAAAGCTGCAAGAGCTTTAGTGTTTGTGTGACAAGGTACGCTGGAGGCTTAATTTTGTCCCGCTGCTCATTAGAAGGGAAATTTAAGCATCTGTGCAGTCTGTCCAAGAGCTGCAGAATGCTCACCCTGAAGGCAAGATGCAGGAGCTCATCTTCACTCAGCTGGGGCTGGGGAGGCAGCCGGCTGACGTTGCTGACCTGGGGAGCAGAGGGGAATGGTGTCAGCTGAATCACAGCAGCACCAGACGGGGCTTTGCTCTCTTCCCCAGCAGACAAATCTGCCCCTGCGACAGGAGCCCATGGAGGAAGGGAGCTGCCGTGCACCTTGTATGGATCATGACTTTCCCTGTGGCACAGCCAGAGTGACTCGTGGGGGTGCAGCCAGGGACAGCGGGGATGTGCTTGGGAATGCTTCCTGCACTCTGCAGCCCCTTGCAAAGAGCCTGGGCTGCTGGGGCCAAGGAGCCCCTCATGTGGACGGCACTGAGTACGGGTGCCCCTCCACTGGGGCAGGACCTGGGGCAACACAGGGAGCATCCGCTGTGGGATGGGCGTGCTTGCCCAGGGATGGGAGCTTCCCTGGCTGCCCTGCTCCCACTGTGGGAGCTGCCTGTGTGCTTGAGAAATACCTCCACTTTGGTTCCCATGTTGAACTTTGCTTGTTGCCCCCTGGCGAGGAAGGAAACGATGATCTTGTCCTGGCGCAGGATCCTGACCCCCACATGCCGATTCAAGGAGATGAAGATGGGTTTCAATGGGACGTGGGGTTCTGGTGACATGATGCTGTTTGGCCACGTCCACCTTCTCACCCTGTTGCCTCCTTGGTCCAAATACTGCCCTCCCTGAATATTCATATTTATCCTAAAAGAGAGGAAAATGAAAGCTCTGAACCCTGCAGCTCCAATGGCTGATGTCCCTCATTCCCCAAAGGGACAGGACTAACTCCCACCTCTCGAGACACAGCTGGGGTAGCCTTGCTCCTCTAGGAGTACCCGATGCAGGGCCCATGAGCTGCTCTATTTGTCTTTTAATTTTTGAATGCTACTAGATTTACCATTTATGACCTTTGAAATTTAAGAGCCGCAGTGGAGAGCAAAACTGTTGTGCCCCACTTGAACGTACCACACAGCTCCGTTCGGATGATAGCAAGTACTTCTGCCACCGGACTTAAATACTGCTTGTATTTTGGCGTTGTTTGGCTTGTCTTCCTGTACTATGCAGATCAGCTGTTTTTTCTCTCGTACAACAAGGATTGCCAGATGTCCGGATGGATAACTGTCTTGAGATAAGGTGCTCATAGCCTCTTTCTTATGTGGTTTGTTTGTTATTACATGCTAAATATTTCAGAGCACTGTTCTGGAGTATGAAGATTGATGTGTGACTCAGATCCCTGTTAAAGGCACACTGGGGCTGTGCTGTTGGTGCTACCTGGGTTGCTGCCAGGGCTTCTCTCCTACACTGAAATATTCTGTATACACTGACAGGAGAGCCGTTAGAGATACAGGATAGATTCTTGCTGTTTTCTAACCAATAACCCAGGCAGAACCGCTTAGGATTGAAAGTATGAGCCTAGCAAAGCGAAGCGATCAAAGTGCTCAGCTTGGATGACAGCAGAGAAAACAGGGAGAGGTTTTATTCTCCCAGAGGAAAAATCCAAACCCCTGGGAGGAAAAATGTGCTTGCCCCAGCAACCTGACTTGAATATACCCAAAGAGCAGGTATTTGTGTCTCACTGGGGTTTCTCTCCAGCAAGATGTGCTACTGTGAGCGTGTGTGTTTATGACACTTTGCCATTTGCCACCACTGCAACTGGCATCGTCCTTGGGACAAAAGCAGCCTGGAGGGCAGAACAGAGAAGTAGTCTTGAGCCTGTTTGCTTTGGTGGCAGAGCTCAGGTGCACTTCATACACCTCGAGTCAGAAAGAAGTCAGCCACAGTAAGGAAAATACTCCTGCCCACAGGACAGAGGCAACAGCGCTGCGTTGGTACTGGTAGGAAGTGTTGTGCTGGTTTGTCCCCAGGGGAGGGATGGGGCTGAGTGCTTTCGGAGCCTGCTTGGACAGCAGTGCCCTTCCATGGGCAGCCAGAGCTCCACAGTGGGTCTGAGCACTGGGCTGACGTGTTTAAACCGGGTGCAAAACATGCAAGTGCCTGAATAAGTGCTTTCATGACTCCTTTTTTTCCACACTGAAAGTGAGTGTGAATGGTGGACCAGGTTATTCAGCGATAAAACAGGCTGGGATGACCTTAAAATTACAAATACAACCCTAGACTAATGCAGGCAAATGAATCCTGGAAAGGATACAACAACTGCGCTGTTCCATCTGGAAAAACGGTAAGGAATTTCCCTCCATGTTTGTAGTATTTTTCCAACAACACATTCTTCACTGCCTAAGAGTGGAAAAGAAAGGACACAGTAGATGAGAGCAGTCCTGCACCAGCTGCCCTTTAAATGCAGGCGAGTGCCAGTGGTTCTGGAGTGTGGATGCATCCCAGGTGCAGCCCATCCCATCACCATCTGACACAGCTACTTGCCTTTCCAGCCACGAGGGTAAAATCACAGCAGCTGATGCTGTAGGTGCTGGGCTTCACCTCAGGTGCTGTTCCTTTCTCATCAGGCACCAGCGTCCGGCCCTCTGGCGATGGGGGCTCCTGGGAGAGCTGGTAGGAAATCGTGCCTGCCTGACTTGAACCTAGAGAGCAAAGGTTTGTGTGCGTGGGGGAGGCTGGCAGCACCTATGTCAGGGCTGCGCGATGCCTCTGCAGGGAGGCCGTGATGTGGGGGAGTGGGAATTCCTGGCTGAAATGCTCCATCCTGAGAGTTTCTGTTAGTCTCAGGGTATTTTCTAGCTAACAAGGACAGTCGAAAGTGTTCAGCTATTTCAGAGAACAGGATTGTGAAAAAAAGATGTATTCTTTCAGTTGTGTACATATACACACCAGTGTAAGAATGACTTGGTTTGGGTGTCACACGCTCTGGAGTGGCAGGACTGGCAATCTGAAATCCTTGGTGCCGCAAAAACTCGAATGCCCCGCTGTCTTCTGTGAAAATATGCCTATATCATACATCTAGTTCATCTGCAGTTAGTCAAAATGCCTTTGTTTTTATAGCTGGATCCAAAGGGCTGCTCAGGAATCCACAGCCTGGGCTAGGAATTAGTGGAATATTCACCCGACAAGGCAAAATGTTGATCACCCTAATTCTGGCAGTTCCTGCCTTCCACAGGCTTGGATTTGCCAACTTATTATTCTCTAAGATCAATTTGTGTGCATCTCAGCTGAAACATTCAGCTGTAAATACTGAAAGTCACAGCAAGGAGATCCTCTCTGTGCGATGGGAGTGCAACTGCTTTTGTGTTTTCACGTGGGGTTATTTAACGTGGCAGTATCTAATGGGATTGCACACTTGACAATGAACTGACACGGCGCTGTTTAAATCCTCCTCTCAATTAGTGAGCATTAGAGACAAGCAATTCCCTTGAATTCATTGTTGTAATGAACTGACAGATAAATACATAAGGAAATGCAAACTCACGTTCAGCTCTGCTCGTCCGCTCTGCTGCCAGGAGAGCTGACTGTCTGGCCATTTGTCTCTCCAGCTGCCTGCAAAATTAAAGTATTCCTGATACACATTTCATACGCCCCTTGCCTTAGGAACACAAGTTTCTGAACCTGTTTTTCTCTGCATTTGCATAGTTGCAAATAACAGAGGTAATGGAATACCACCAAAATAATATAATAATAATAATAGCTAAGGAAAAGGAATTGCTTCCATAGAGAGATTTTGGGGTACACACTGCAAATGGAGTGGAATCAGCGCTACTGACAGCAGAGCTAAAAGTCGTAGGGATTTTGCATCCAGTTTTTATGTGAAAGAGAAGGAGAGCTGCCCACAAGAACAAGAAAACAGTTCGTCTCTGAGAATATTTCACTGTTTTTATCTTGCTTTTTATCTGACAGTGGCTTTGGTTTATGTCTGTACACGATCTAAGGTACTTGCACCATCAGGCTGCAAAGGATCTTCAAGGAAACCAGCAGTTTCCTTCCAGGTGTGCTGATTTACTTTTCTTTATCCTATGCCCTAGGCTTAGCTATTTATATAAGCTTTGGGCCTCCTGCTAAACAGCCCAGCAGAAGTCAAGCTTGCAGAGTTCTCCCGACTCTGGAAATTCAAACCCAAAGGCACGTCACAGTTGATGCTAAGAAACAGACAACTATAAATTCAAGCCTTGTGGTTAAAGCTAGACCCAAATATTATCCCTCCCACAGCTTTTTGGCTCTCCCTGTTTCTAGGTATGAGATCTGGCAGCAGCAGAATTAATACCTTAGCACATACCTCACCACCCTCTGATACAGCCTGATACATGAAAAGCCAAGCGGGCCCAGACATTATAGACTATGAACTTGAGTTGCCTAAAGCAATTTTTTTTCTTCTTTCATTCCCTCTTGCAGTTTAATTTTCTTAACACCTTTTTTGCCATCCAGAGACGCCCGTTGTTCCTTACACAGATCTGATCCCTAGTTCTCCCTGTCGGCGTTTCACGGTACTCTGATACGCCGTCTCCTTTGACAGCAGCGTGTCGGCTTCGGCGACGTGGGATTCATCGGGGCTGACAGCGGTGGGAACGCTCCAGGTGCCCTCGTGGTTCTTCCTCTCACTAACGATGAACTCGTAGAGATCTCGATTGCGCTCGCAGCAGAATTGCTGAAAGGCAGAAGAGCGGTGCCAGAAGAGTGAGCCTTTCCCAGCAAACCTCTGCCAGTCTTTCCCAGCAGCTTACCGATTCGTAATCCTGTGCCGACGGGCAAGCGCCTCCGAAGGAAGGGAACGGCTTCAACAGGCTGTTACAGTACTCGCACCTCGGAGCACAGTCCTCCTCTGTCTGGAGTGGAGGTGGGGAGAGAGAAGAGGAGGAGGACAGAAGTAGGGTATCAGCATGCAAATGTGCATTTGATCTTGGAGAAAGAGGGCACTGCTCAAAATGCAATGTCATAAGGCGTGCAAGAGCTGTCAGGACAGATCTGTGTCTGTGAGATCTTGGAAGGATTTAACTCAAAACATTAAGTTCAGGACACCAGCAAAAAGAAAAGCTGATCTGTAGTAAATAAATAACTAGAAGACTTGCAAGAAGTGGAATCACTGCAGTGATTATGAAGCCCGTTCCTTTCAAGGGAAAGCTTCAGAGCATGCAGAACATTGTAGCCGAGTCCTCTGACACATTAACCCTTCCAAATACATCGCTTGGGGCTTTGCAGAGAAGAATCTCTCCAATTGTTTAACTCACGATTATAGAAAAATCTGTGGGGAATTTAACAAGGAAACCCCAGCAGATTTATGGGCAAAAGATCTGAGCATATTAGACCAGATTCAAACCAGGGCTGCAGCAGGACGTATCCTGAGCATGGGTACTAGACATGTGGAAAGAAATAACTGGTTTTTTTGAAAACACATTTTGAAACTGAGTTACAGAACATGCAGCCGCCAAGAGCAGGCTGCCCTGTGTACTGTGTGTTTAGCACTTTAATTCAAATCCTTTTCTGAGCATATTAATTCAAAATACTTGGTTGGCTTTTGGAAATTCCCTTGCTCCCCACTTCATGCCTAGGATTAGCTGTCTTTGATTACTTCACTCTGCTAAGGGTTATGGTGAACTCTATGCTGTGTTTGTATTTTTTGACTGTATGCCTAGTATTTCTATACGTTTTGGGTCTCTGTCTTAGCCAAAGCATAAAATCTTCTGCTGAGAAACTCAACACAGGATGAGTATAAACTGGAGAGGGGCAGATTTAGACTAGACATAAGGAAGAATTTCTTCACCATGAGGGTGGTGAGGCTCTGGAACAGGTTGCCCGGGGAAGTGGTTGTTACTCACATCCCTGGAGGGGTTCAAGGCCAGGTTGGATGCGGCTTGGAGCCCCTGATCCAGTGGGAGGTGTTCCTGCCCATGGCAAGGGTGGGACTGGATGAGCCTTAAGGTCCCTTCCAACCCAAACTATTCTATGATGCAGCGGCAGGGAGAGGAGCTGCACAGCCTCTTGGTTTTCAGGTGTGCACAACAAACATCATTTGAACAGCCTCACAAAAGAAAAACCTTTCATAAAGAAACTGCTGCACTGGCTTGTCAAAGGGCATTATTTTTATATTTCCTGCATGAGAATCGTAGCAATTAAAATCAGCCATAAAAAAAGGCACATGCTGGGGGAACACCCACCACTGACTCACCTCAATCTGTACTTTCTTCCGTGACGATTCGGTTCTGTAGGCCAGAAGGGTAGGCAGGCCAACGGAGGGGAGCGTGCGCAGAGAATTCTCGAACAACTTCACAAAATCTTCGTTGAACTCAAAGTGGAAAATACCAAAAGCAAAGTGGAGTCATGTCTGGGCTCAGGGGTGAAATACATCAAGCGTAAAACGTATACACGTGGCCCATGTGAGTCCTTACCTCCATGTCACACAACACCTCCAAGCTGCTGAACTCTTCCGACAGAGCTGCAATAACAGCGAGAGTGAGGATTACTGACCAGCAGCGCTGTGTTTGCAGAAAACTTAGCTCCTAGACACGGTTGTTTTGTTCCTTTGTCAGCCTGCCAGCCTTTTCGAGGCAGCAACACTGGCTGCTCGCAACCTTCTTGCCAGGCTTGGCTGTTGGGTTTCTGCGGGGCGGCTCTGGATCTGCGCGTAGCCCTTCCCACAGATCTGAGGGACCCGAACCAGGCACCGACTGATCAGGGCTTTACAAAATTGTCCCACTGAAGTCACGGAGACAGCTTATTGCTTAACGTCAGTGACTTGTGCATTATTTGATGATCTGGTGAGTCTCTTCCAACCTGGTGATTCTATGATTCTATTATCCTCTGAAGCATTTCCAGCCCCTCTTGTCCTAAGAAGAAAGAGCTGCAGAGACGACTGAAGTTTATTCTCATTTCTTAGCGCAGCCTATGCTGCGTGAGTGCAATGAAAGATTTTTTGGCCTTTAGGGTGACAGAAGTCTCTCAGATGAGTGGGTGTCGACCCTCCACAGTGCCCGGGTCCCTCACATCCAGCAGTGCTACCGACATCCAGCTGCCCCGGGTGCGCTACGGTCTGTCCCACACACATCACCTTCTGTCTGACCATGGACACGGCCTCCCCTTCTGCAAACAAAAAGCATGCCCAGTTCTTCTAACCCTGAATTTCAGTTCCCCTTCTTGCCACACGTTTCGTCTCGCCCTCCTAAGTGAGCTTGTCCCGTGGAAAATGCTCGGCCACGTGAAACTCTGGGCAGGTGGGAATACCGAGTCCTTTTTAAGTCCTTCTCTTTGGAAAGTGTGGAAGAAACAGAAAGGGATGGGGTAAAAATCATGACAGCCCAGCTCCTAGAGGCCTGCAGCGGGAACCACAGCTCAGGAAAGCACCTGGACGTGAATGAACTGAGACGTGAAAGGCTATGGGATTCACTTATTCTTTTAGCAGGGTGAACAATGTGGCTGCTGGTTTGCTTGAGCTTTGTTTTTTAAACTGCAGCTCAAAGAAGTGTAGTTATCACATTCTGCAATCAAGCTGTGTCAGGGAGAGCAAGGGACCATAAACTCCTCCTAAGAAGGGACTTGGCGTGCAGAGTGCACCAGGGAGCTGTGCAGGTGGACGCTCCTCGTTCTTACTCTGCCCTCTCTAATGGGCTTTGCAGCTTCTGTATCATCTCTATCAACCCCTGCTCCGTCCCAGCCCACGTCGATGATTTACCACTAGCACAAGCTTGCCTATTCTGTACTTTGATTGTTATAGGGGCTGCTCTCCCGAGGAGTTGTGAAGCTCCACCTAAGGTACAAATATTTTTCTCCTGCAAACACATTCACAGTGTATTTCCGAACGCACAAAGAGTGCGCTGTGTGTCAGGATGGATCTGCGCGCAGCAGCTTTCCCCAGGAATTCCGGCTGGTGCGCTGTGTTTGTGCCCCAGGTCACTCCTCCTGCTTCCAGGGGCACGTGAGATGCAGGTGATGCTCTCCAAGAGAGGAGGGCAGCCTGGCACTCAGTGTGAAGCACAAGAGGGATGGGGTGAGGCAGCAGCTCCCCCAGATCCGATGTGCGCTAAGGTGTACTTGAGTGGGCAAGCCAAGGAGTGGGTTACTCAGTCACGTGTCGGATGACTCAGCTGAGCAGGAGGAGAAAAAGAAGTGGATATATTTTCAGCTCCTTAGAGGTGTTCCCTGCACCTTTCACAGGAATACAATGCACTATTTCTGTCATCTGCCGAGCACTCCTACGCCTGCTGGCTGGCAGAGCATCCCTGCATTCCTAATGGGGACCCAGGACTTCCTTTACACCTAGTGGGAACCCACTGCTTCGTTTAAACCTAATGGGGACCCGATGCTTCGTTTACACCTAATAGGGACCCAGTGCTTCGTTTACACCTAATGGGAACCCAGTACTTCATTACACCAAATGGGGACCCGGCGTTTCATTTACACTTAATGGAGACCTGGTGCTTCATTTACACCTAATGGGAACCCAGTACTTCATTACACCTAATGGGGACCCGGCGTTTCATTTACACTTAATGGAGACCTGGTGCTTCGTTTATACCTAATGGGGACTGAGTGTTTTGTTTATGCCTAAGAGGGAGACCTCATCACTCCCTGAAAGGAGGTTGTAGTGAGGTGGAGGTTGGTCTCTTCTCCCTGGTAGTGGAAACGGCCTCGAAAGGCACCAAGGGAGATTTAAGTTGGACATCAGGAGGAATTTCTTTACTGAAGGAGTTTTCAAGCACTGGCAGAGGCTCCCAGGGAGATGTTGGAGTCCCCAACCCTGGAGGGGCTCAGAAGGTGGGTGGATGGGGGATGTGGGGACATGGGCTGACGCTGGACTTGTAGGGCTGGCTGGCTGGTTGGACTCGATGACCTCAAAGGTCTTTTCCAACCCAACCCATTCTGTGATTCGATCCTAGGAAGCAGCTCAGCAGCGAGGGGGCTGTGGGGGGGTCCCCTAGGAAAACAGGCGTGAGAAACCTCTTAGTAGAGCAGAGCCGCTGCCGCCCCCTCCCCACGCCGCGATGGCTCCGCTGCCGCCCGGCTGATCCATCCCCCGGTTCAGACATGGACTGAGCCACCTCAGAGCCCCTCAGGAGCCGAACCAAGACCCACGGCCCCACCAGGCAACGGGAACCCTGGGGCCAGCTGCGTCCCGGCAACGGGACGGGGTAGGGGGGACCAATGGGATGGGGAAGGAGATGGGGACGGGGATGAGGATGGGCAAGGGATAGGGCTAAGATGGGAATGGGATGGGGCTGAGACAGGGTCTGGGGCTGAGATGGGCTGGGCTGACATGGTATAGGGATGGAGCAGGGGCTAGATCTGGAGCTGAGACTGCAGCTAGGGTTGGAGCTGGAGCTGAGAGTGGGGCTGTCCTAGATGTGGGGTTGGAGCTGCAGCTGGGGTGGAGACAGGGGCTCAGGCTGGTGCAGGAGCAGGGGTTGGAGCTGGGGCTGTCCTAGGTGCAGGGCTGCACCCACCGTGCTCCCCAGGGAGCAAAGGGGCAGCTACGAGCAGTGGTCCCAGCTGCGAGTGGTGGAGCCTGCATCACTTATAGGAATTGGACACAAAAAGATCACAGTAATTCCTTGCAAGGTGTTTTTTCCATGGTCATTTCCAAATTCTTAAGGCTGGAACAAGATTTGTTTTGCTGAGACAGTCCTTGTCATTCCCATTTCTTTCCTGGGGACTGCTGCCAGGCATCGGGTGACATTTGCATAGGACTTTGATGGCTCCAAGAGCTCTTCCCTGTAGGAATGCAGTTAGGTCTCTTTTTCCTCACTATGTATTATATTTATTCACACCAACCTTCATCTGTCATTTTACGTCATGAGGTTTCCTACTGCTGAGTAACGCAGCAGATTGTGTCACCTCACAACTCATTGCCTCTTCCAAATGGCAAACATCTTCATACTCAGCAAAGCCACCTGCAGAGCCCGCGTTTGTCTTGAGTGTCAGACTGCGACTTCAGTTAGCACAAGTCCATCTGTCTTTGCCGCTGGTGGAATTCAAATCCCTCCCCAGTTCTCCTTATCGTGCTGCAAAGTGTCCCTCTTGGGTGGCTGGGCTGGAGCTCTGGTGAGGGTGAGCACTCTTGGTAATTGGGAGCAGGAGCTGCTGCCACGCACAGGGATGTCAGCACAGCATGCTGCGCAGGGCAGTTTTTGTAAAATATTTATTACAAAATAAAAGTAAATATGGCAACAGAACTTAAATAGCAAATGACGCAACACTAGCCATAAAGCTCTTGCTATATTATTATTCTTTTACAATAATCAAGTAAGTCTCCAAGGGAAGCGACATGTGGACAGCTTGAATATATTTGTGTATTTTTGGCTCTGCTGTTTGGGAGGCATGAGATGTGCACCTCTTGCTTTCGGCTGTACTGGCTGTGAGCGGATGGGCTGTGCTGGGCTCGCCGATCCCCCTAAAACGGGCAGCACCAAATCTGCCCTGCTTTACCCCAACCCCTCCTCCTCTTTTCTAAAAAGCAAACAACCCAACGTCCATCCCTTTTTAATAAGGGAGCAAGAAATGGAGTAGCAAGACTGAAGTACCTATCGTTCCCCTTTGAGCCACAACTTCTCTTGTGAGAGGTTGCTTGGGTTTCTCTTTCCCTGCAAAAAAACTGTTATTAAAGTTCACCAGTGAGAGAGAGCAAGTCTGTGCTCCAAACAGGAATGCAGTCCTTCAAGTCCCTTAATCCACATGTCTCATGGAAGCACTCTTTAAATAAAATAGAATTAAATTAAAAAAGGTGACTCTGTGTGCGTGTGGAATCTTCCTAAGGCACCCAAGAATTTAAAAAAAACCTTTTTTCAGTTCATGGTACTTACAGGACACTCTTGTTCCTCTCCAAAGTTAAAAATGTTGGCTAGTTAGGAACCTTAGCGTACACGATGACATAGTTAATATCATTAAGTAAACCAGAACAGAAAGAAGACCCTCGGTGAACATGACAGCCTGGGCTTCACCAGCTACACAAAGACATCACGGACAACACATCGAAATCGTCACGTTGATGCCAAGGTTTCCGTTGTCAGCGAAAAGATGTGCTACAGCCGTATCAAAAATGAGGCAGTCGCTGTTCCGGATGGCTGCGCCCACCCCGTCGTGGATGGAGCGAGGCGTCGCCTCCCAGGTCAGCCGGCGGCGGTTGCCGTTCAGCTCCAGTCTGTACGCAAAGTTCTCCGCTTGCTTACGGGTGCCGATGAGCAGCACGATGGCGAAAAACTGCTGGTGACCCTCGTACTTCTCCTGTTTCTCCAGCACCAGCATGAAGTGGTGACCGAAGCACGACTGCATCATCACCCAGTCAACCGCCCCAGGAAGGTTAATGTCCGTGGCCAGGAAAACGATGTCTTCTCCCTGCAGGGTGGTGATGCTCTTGTGGGCGTGCATGAGGTGGGACATGACGGCTTCCAAGGATCCCTGCCACTTACAGGAGGCACCGGGGCACGGGCAGGAGTAGGGGCGATACTGGCAGATGTCTTCATGCTCTGGCTTTTCTGTGTGGTGGAGGGTCAGCGAGCAGCCTGTCGTGGCATACTGGAAAAAGACCAAATAGAAGCCGTCAGGAAAGGCACCAGCACGGGCGTTCGCTGCTCCCGCCTGGCAACTGGAAACACTGGTGAGCGACCAGAACTCTTGCACTCATCACAAACTTTATGTTAGATACTTCTACTTAGCCCTGGATTCAGAGCTGAGCTTTACTGGTTCCATTTAAAAATGGGTTCCTCTTGTCTTTGTGGTTGTTAATTTTCTAATTCAAGCCCTTAGGTACAACAGATTGTAAAAGGCTGAGTTGTAGTTAGCTTTGCTCTTGCAGTTAGATCTGATCCAGATCAGCTGAAGTGGTCCCAGTTTGAGCTTTTCTTCTCTTTAAAAAGAACAAAGAATTCTAGTTTCAGCAAACAGCTATTTTTAACAGATGTACCTTATTACCATCACAGAGCAAAAGCACCCCCATTACATTAAAATGCAGGTTCCCCACAGCTGTTTTTTTTTTTTTTTAATTGAAACAGTGAAAAGTTTCAAAACTGTGATTGTGAGAAGTGGAAAGGGAGAGGACAAGGTCCTAGCATAAAACTAGGACGCAAACAAGTTCAGTCATGGATCAAACCCTGCTCAGTCTGCCACCAGACCATGTACCCAGGTATGACATCTACTCGCCTTTTAAACATCTCCAGGGATGGTGACTCAGCCACCTCCCTGGGCAGCCTCTGCCAGTGCTTGACAACCCTTTTAGTAAAGAAATTCCTCCTAATAACCAACCTAAATCTGCAATGGTGCATCTTAAGGCCATTTCCCCTTGTCCTGTCACCAGGGAGAAGAGATCAACCCCACCTGGCTACAACCTCCTTTTAAGTAGTTGTAGAGGGTGATAAGGTCTTCCCTCAGTCTCCTTTACCCCAGAGTAAACAACCCCACGTCCCTCAGCTGCTCCTCACAAGATTTGTGCTCTAAACCCTTCACCAGCCCTTGAGGGCAGATAGAGCCAGGGTGTAAATGATCAGTTCGGGGCTGGTGTGTGTGCCAGAAATTGCAGCTCAAGGGTCAAATGCCCAAGATGCGAATCACCCATGCTGCAAACACGGTGCTAGGAATACGAGGACAGAAATTTGTGCTTCTGGAGGAGCTTGTTTTGTAGGCCATGAAGAGTTAGCGTGAGACTTCCCTTACTACTGTGTCTGTCCCTGCTGCTTAATCATAGAATAGTTTGGATTAGAAGGGACCTTAAAGATCATCCAGTTCCAACCCCTTGGCATGGACAGGGACACATCCCACTGCATCTGGCTGCCACGGTCAACGTGGAGCTCATCACCACCTACATGACTTAGCACCCTGTAGAGACACCGATATCACTCTGCACGTGCTGCTCTGAACTTCACTTTGACAGGGTGGCTCTGTGAGTGTCCTAAAGCATTTTTGGGTTTGTTTTTTTCTTTTTCCCCATCATCCACTGCTAAACACCCCTCATACCCAGCCGGGCTGCCCTCAGCATGTAAACAAACACTTATTTGCTATCGGATATTCTTCCTTTAGTGCTGGGCTAGTTTGTGCATGTTGGAGACAAGTCCCACCGTGAACTGGAACGCAAGAAGGAAGTGCCTGCGGTTTTACACCGGGCAGATGAGGCATCCTGGTCCCGTGTCATCGCCATGGCCACACCAGGATCACCCGGGCGTGAAAACCTTCCTCAAGTCCCACCACAAAAGGCCACCAAACCGCAGCAGGGAGCAGATCTGGACGAGTACTCGAGGCTACGTGAGGACTGTGGTTCTGCCGATGGCCACAGGCAACGTTCACAACCCGACTTGTTTCCTCGTAGCCTTCGGATGAAGTGGTTAAGCTGGGAAACGCCAGTCCCACCCTGCATGGTTCAGTCAGTGAGCAGCTACCAAGCACAGTGTGCCTCACCCAGCTGCTGGGAAACTCCATTCTAGTGTCTTTTCAGGAAGCTTTCAATTCGTAAGATTTATTTTCTTTCATAGCCAGTATTGGACAGAAACCCCAAACTTACAGAAGAACCTCTGTGCAAATTAAGTCAGCTTCATAACTAGAGAGCGCCTTTGTATTATTTCCCACTTGCACTTACAAGACAAAAGAAAGCAACTAATTCCTTTTGGCACTCATTAATTAGGAGTTTGAGCGTGTTTATGATGGGCATTTTATCTTTCACAGATCGGTCAGAGCACTAAAAGGCATTTTGTGTTTTCAGTAACTTTACTGTGATTTTTATCTAGAGAATGACCAGCTGGAGAAGTGTGTGCAGCCAATAAATCTGAATCTGGACTTGCCAGACAACGCAGGGACTGCTGTTCAGTTCTTCTGGGACACATGGTGGGGGCTGTTCTTGGACATTCTGCTTGTTGGTGCCTACTCCTGTACCCAAGAAGAAAGCAAACCTGAAGGAATGAAGAAGGCAATCCTATCTATTAAGGGCTAAGAAATCTTTCTATTAGCAAGTGAGTAGAGTAACATCTCACAGGTAAAGTTAGGAATGTCTTATCTTCTCTTTATAGGGAAGTTTGTGTACTTTTTATTCCTTTTTTTTTTTTTACCTGGCACCCTGCGGGCAGCAGAGCTGCACCTGAGTGCAATGAGTGACTGATGCGGGGAGCTGCTCCAGGCTGGGTGCATCAGTTCCCTTTAGGACAAGCGGGGAACACCAGCTGTCACAGATAAGACTGACCAGACGCTTGAGAAAATGAGAATAAGGCCAGCATTTCAGTGAAAACCCAGCACTGGCTGCTTCTGTTCCCTAGGGCTCAGTCTGGGTGTGCATCTCGTGGCACTTGTTGCTGTGTTCAGCAGAGGAGCCTGTGCTCACCGCTGCACTCCAGCTGTTATTGCCGCCGAGAGGTTAACTCCCATTGAGAGCACTGAAGCAGCCTCGTAGTACTAAAAGCTCTGCAAAACACCAAAAGCCACCCTGTCCTGTCTCACACCCTGTCCTGTGCTGCAGGAATGACACCGATGATTCGCACTGGAGATGCTGTCACCCCCTGTGTGTCTGTAATGACCCTCCTGCGGGTCTCACCAGAAAAGCTCGGCATGCGCCGCTGGAGCCCAGCAGCACCCACCAAAAAGCCTGTCCCACTCGTTCTTGCGGTTCCTCTTTCAGTGCTGAAAGGCTGCAAGAAGCTGAACCTTGGTGCCTTCTCTTCAGGCTGAACATCTCTCTGTGTCCTCAGCCCTCATCTTCTTGACCTTTTCCCGAGAGCCCACTTAAGCAACAACCTTTGGCGTTAAAGTGGATTCAGGGGACACAGATAACAACACAACAGCCAAGGACTGCACCCACCTAACCACAGCGCTGCTCAATGTCCAGCTCCAGCTCAGTACATAAATGTGACTGTGAGTCAAACATCTGACTCCCTAAATAATGAGCAGCCCGAAAGCCCTTTAAGCTTTCCTGCGTGGCAGTGGGCTGCACACCTCTCCCCTTGAGCAGGGACACCTCTCAAGGCTGAGAGAATTCTTATTCAGTAATTGAATTGGGGATAAGTGCAGTGAAATTTCGCAATCTGAGCTAAGTGATACAAAGGATTGATTGCACATAAATAATCCTTTCGATGTAAACCACTGACTAAGTCTGGATCCAGCCGCAACCAGACTCCTCCCTGAGTAGGAGTTTAGAAAACAGAAGGATTCTGTACCTTGTGACTCAACGGGAGGGTCTCCCCGACAGTCCTGTTTGACCCCGTTCCCTGTGCAGTAAATAATCCAGTGCACTTTCCCATCAAACCTCGATGAACCACAGTCACATTTACTATCAAACCGGGTTAAATCGATGTTTCTATATCAACACACAGACCGCTGCTTCTCTCTTAGCAGTGAAGTGCGTCGCTCCATCTGTGACACCGGGGACTTCACCTGACTGCCGTGACTTTGCAAATATGACGGAGAGTAGCTTGGCAACTACGGCAGCCAATTCCCTCAGGATGCCAGGATGCATCTTGTCTCGTATTCCGCATCAGTGACAGACCCAGCAGCTTGCAGATCTGTTCCTCTGCCACTTCAGCCTGTGGTTTTAAAGTGCTTGCAATATTATGGAGGTACAAGCATCGAGGAGCTTGGACCTGGCAGCTCCCCAGCCCCAGCCCATCCAATGGAGAGCTGCCGAGAACTAACGAGATACGATCAGAATTTCAGCTATCAAATTAAAGTGCGTTTTCTAAGACTGAGCATCACAGAGTCATAGAACTGCTTGGTTGGAAAAGACCTTCGAGATCATCAGGTCCAACCGTGCCTGTCCACAACTAAATCAGATCCCTGAGAACCTCATCCACCCATCTCTTGAACCCCTCCAGGGACGGGGACTTCACCACCTCCCTGGGCAGCCTCTGCCAGGGCCTCAGAACACTTTTGGTGAAGAAATTTGTCCTGATCAGCATAGGTTAAAAGAATAGGGGGGGAAAAAAGGCTAACCTTCCAATCTACTGGTTTTGCCAAACACTAGGTCAACATTTAGAGCAGGATATTCAGGGAAGTAGAAAGAATAATAAGAAGTTTGGGCACTGTCATCACTTTATTTTACTTTAGAAACACATGGAAGCATGAAACAGGCCAACGGAGGCCAGGAGAGCCTTGCTTTCTGTTCCATGTTTATGATGGGGAAGAAATAAAGGAAGGAAGGGGATAGGGATAAGCAGAAAACTTTTTAAGACAGGGGGATAGGGATGATGGCAGGGGAGCCTGCGTGGTGCTGCTAGGCCATAGAATAATAGAATGGTTTGGATTGGAAGAGACCTTAAAGCCCATCCAGTCCCGCCTCCTGCCATGGGCAGGGACACCTCCCACTGGATCAGACAACTCCAAGCCCCATCCAACCTGGCCTTGAACACCTCCAGGGATGGGGCAGCCACCACTGCTCCGGGCAACCTGGGCCAGGGCCTCCCCATACTCGTTGTAAAGAATTTCCTCCTAATGTCTCATATAAATCTTCCCCTTTCCAATTTAAAGCCATTCCCCCTTGTCCTATCACTATCTCCATCCTCATCCCACCCTCATCCTCTTCTTCATCCCTTTCTCCATACCCATTCTCATTCCCCTTCTCATCCCTGTCCTCGAACCCAAACTGTTCTCCATCCCTGTCCTCATCCGCAAACTCTTCTCCATCCCCATCCTCACCCTCATCCTCAAAAATCTTCTCCATCCCCATCCTCACCCCTCACCCTTCTCCCCATCCCCAAACTCTTCTCTATCCCCATTCTTGTCCCCAAACTCTTCTCCATCCCATTCTCGTCCTCAACCTCTTCTCCATCCTCATCCCCATACTCTTCTCCATCCTCATCCTCACCTTCATCCCCAAACTCTTCTCTATCTCCATCCTCACCTTGATCCCCAAACTCTTCTCCATCCCCATCTCCATCCTCACCCCCATCTCCAAACTCTTCTCCATCCCCATCCCTGTCCCCAAACTCTTCCCCATCCCCATACTCTGCTCCATCCTCATCCCTGTCCCCAAATTCTTCTCCATCCCCATCTCCATCCTCACCCCATCTCCAAACTCTTCTCCATCCCCATCCTTGTCCCCAAACCCTTCTCCATCCCCATCTCCATCCTCACCCCCATCTCCAAACGCTTCTGCATCCCCATCCCCATCTCCAAACTCTTCTCCATCCCCATCCCCACCTCCAAACTCTTCTCCATGTCCATCTCCACCTGCAAACTCTTCTCCATCCCCATCCCCACCTCCAAACTCTTCTCCATGTCCATCTCCACCTCCAAACTCTTCTCCATGTCCATCTCCACCTCCAAACTCTTCTCCATGTCCATCTCCACCTCCAAACTCTTCTCCATGTCCATCCCCGTCCCCAAACTCTTCTCCGTGTCCATCCCCGCCCGGTCCCTCACCTTGCATGGGAAGAGCACGGCCGAGGCCACCTTCTCCATGGCGAGGTTCCTGATGCTGGGCGTGAGGGCGCCCCGGCAGGTGGGGCAGAGGCTGAGCTTCTGCCGGCATTGGTTGCAGAGCAGGTGCCCCGCCTGGCACTGCAGGATCGGGGGCAGCACGTAGTCGAAGCACACGGGGCACTCGAACACCGAGGTCAGCTCCTGCTGCGGCGGCGGCGGCTGCTGCGGCGGCGGCGGGGGGGGCAGCGGCGGCGGCGGGGGGGGCGGCGGCGGCGGGGAGGGCCCCCCGGGCGGCGGCGGCGGCTGCTGCTGCTGCTTGGCGGCGGCGCAGGGCTTGCCGGAGCCCGCCGAGGACGGGCGGCTCATGGCTCCGCCGGCGGCGCCGCGGGGACCCGAACCGGCAGCGGCGGGGGGGGGGGGGGGGGGGCGGTGCCGGGCGGGCGGCTGCGCGGCTCCCGCCACCGTCCCGGCGTGCTCCGCGCGGGGGGGGGCGGGGGGAGCGGGACCGGGAACGGGAACGGGAACGGGGATGGGAGCGGGCGGGGATGCCGGGGGGAGCGAGACTGAGATTAGGACCCGGCGGGGAAGGAGAGAGCGGGGAGCGGGAAGAGGAGAAGCGGGGGGGAAGCGGGACCGAGATGGAGATGAGGACCCGGTGCGGGGGAGGGAGCGGGACCGGGAGGGAGCGGGGGGACCGGGAGGGGATGCGGGGGGAACGGGAGCGGCGGGGAGGGAACGCGGGGGAAGCGGGACCGAGATGGAGATCAGGACGTAGAGGGGAAGGAGCGCGGGGACACCGGGACCGGGCGGGGAGGGCGGAGGGACCGGGAGGGGATGCGGCGGGGAGCGGGGCCGAGATGGAGATGAGGACTCGGCGGGGAAGGAGCCCGGGGGGACCGGGAGGGGGAGATAGGGGGGGCGGAACGGGACCGGGCGGGGGCACCGGGGGGAGCAGGAGCGGCGAGGGGAGCGGGACTGAGATGGAGATCGGGGTGGGGGGACCAAGAGAGGGGAGGGAGCGGGACCGGTCGGAGGGACCGGGAGGGGATGCGGGGGGAGCGGCGGGAACGGGAGCGGGGAGTGGGACCGGGATGGAGATCAGGACCCGGCGGGGAAGGAGCGCGGGGGGAGCGGGAGCGGGACCAGGGCGGAGGGACCCGGAGGGGAAGAGGGAGAGGGGACCGAGACCAGGTGAGGGGGACCGGGAGGGGATGGGGGGCAGCGGGACCGGGATGGAGAGGGGGAACCGTGCGGGGGGGGAGGGGGGGGCAGAGGAACCGGGAGGGGTTGCAGGGGGAGCGGTGGCGGCGGGGAGGGGCGACCAGGACCGGGATGGAGATCAGGACCCGGCGGGGAGGGAGCCCGGGGGGACCGGGAGGGGATGGCGCGGTGGGGATGGAGCACGGGGAGGGAGCTCGGTGGCACCGGGGAGCTCGGCTCGGTGGGGAGGGGTCACCGGGACCAGTCAGAGAGGGGGGAGCGGGGACACCGGGACCCGGAGCCGGTGAGGAGGCAGCGTGGGGGCGATGGGACCGGGACCCGGCGGGGAGAGGGACGCAGCTGTTTGAGGGGGTGTGTGTGTGGATTTCACAAGGTTTATTCTTGTTTTGCAAAGAAATTTCCGTCCTAGAAGTGAAAATCTGTGGCTGCCGTCCCTGTCACCAGGGCGAGAGCTCTGGGGGGTGTCTGAGCTGCTCGGTTCCCTCGTCCCACGCCTGCGGGTTTGCAGACAACTTTGACCAACAGCCGGACTGTGTCATTATTGCTTCTGGCTTTTAAGGACCCATAAATGTGATGTTACCTCGCAGAAAGGAGCGAGGGCTGAGTTCTCTCTCATCGAGGGAAATCGGCAGCTTAAATTTAGCCCCACGCAGCAAGGAGGTTATAAAAAGACATAAAGATGTGGGGGCAGAAGGATGAAGGCCTGTGGCAGGCGACGAGGCCGTGTGTGCCTGCAGTGTGGTTTCTCTTCCTTCTTCTGCCTTTAGCAGCCGGGTAGGTGTGGGTGAGCGGGGCTGGGAGATCATAGAATCAAAGAGTCACCAGGCTGGAAAAGACCCACCGGATCATCCAGTCCAACCATTCCTATCAAACACTAAACTATGGCCCTCATCCACCCGTCCCTTAAACCCCTCCAGGGAAGGGGACTCAACCCCCTCCCTGGGCAGCCTGTTCCAGGCCCCAATGACCCTTTCTGTCGAAAATTTCTTCCTAATGTCCAGCCTAAACCTCCCCTGGTGGAGCTTGAGGCCATTCCCTCTTGTCCTGTCCCCTGTCCCTTGGGAGAAGAGCCCAGCTCCCTCCTCTCCACAACCTCATTTCAAGTAGTTCTAGAGAGCAATGAGGTCTCCTTTTGGGGCACAACAACCCTGTGCAGCTCCCAGCTAGGAGAAGCCTGGCTGGAAAGCTGCCAGGAGGAGAAGGACCTGGGGGTGTTGGTTGACAGCGACTGACCATGAGCCAGCAGTGGCCCAGGTGGCCAAGAAGGCCAATGGCATCTTGGCTTGGATCAGAAACGGCGTGACCAGCAGGTCCAGGGAGGTTCTTCTCCCTCTGTACTCGGCACTGGTGAGACCGCTCCTCGAGTCCTGTGTTCAGTTCTGGGCCCCTCACCAGGATGTTGTGGCTCGGCTGTGATGTGAGGAGCGGCTGAGAGAGCTGGAGGTGTTTAGCCTGGAGAAGAGGAGGCTGAGGGGAGACCTTATTACTCTCTACGACTACCTGAAATGAGGTTGTGGAGAGGAGGGAGCTGGGCTCTTCTCCCAAGTGACAGGGGACAGGACGAGAGGGAATGGCCTCAAGCTCCGCCAGGGGAGATTTAGGCTTGAGATTAGGAAAAAATTCTTCACGGAGAGGGTGGTTAGGCATTGGAACAGTCTGCCACGGGAGGGGATTGAGTCACCGTCCCTGGAGGTGTTTAAGGTGAGGGTGGATGAGGTACTTAGGAGCATGATTTAGGGATTGGTGGGAATGGTTGGACTCGACGATGCAGTGGGTCTCTTCCAACCTGGTTATTCTGTGATTCTGTGATTCTCGTCTCAGCCTTCTCTTCTCCAGGCTAAACACCCCCAGCTCTCTCAGCCGCCTCTGTTGTTCTCCAGCCCCTTCCCCAGCTTCGTTGCTCTTCTCTGCACTCGCTCCAGAGCCTCAACATCCTTCTTGTGGTGAGGGGCCCAGAACTGACCCCAGGATTCGAGGAGCGGTCTCAGCAGGGGAAGAGGAACCTCCCTGGGCCTGCAGGCCACGCCATTTCTGATCCAAGCCGGAGGGGCCTGGGGGTGATGGCAGGGCCAGAGGGATGTGGGGCTCTGCTCTTGACGACCTGTTTCCATGTGCTGGCGTTGCTGATGTGGGGTAGTGTGGACCCACAGCCCTGGGCCAGGCCCAGCGCAAGCCAAGGCCGACTGCCCCCAGGCTTGTTGGGAGCTCTGTGCCGTCTCGCTGTGGAAAACCCCTCTGGAAGGCCAGTCTTTGTACCCTTTTATCTCTGTGGCAACCCTTTTAAATAGGCAGTGAACATAGCCTCGCAACGTCCTGCGTTGTGCTGGGTGGCTGAGCTTCGTTAGCGTTTACTGCGCAGTTTCATTCACTCGTTATTGATTCATTATTTGCATAAGTGCATGCTGGTATTCCCCAGTTAACTCGCAGTTAAGTCTTGTTGCAAATCTCATCTGCCTTATCGTGGGCTCTTCTCCAGCCCTGCTCCCTTACAAGGACAAGCTGCGAGTTGGGGTTTTTCAGCCTGGAAAAGAGAAGGCATCAAGAAGACCTTAGAGCAACTTCCAGCGCTGAAAGGGGCTACAAGAAAGCTGGGGAGGGACTGTTTTCCAAGGCTTGTAGTGAAAGGACAAGGAGCAATGGGTATAAACTGGAGAGGGGAGATTTAGACTGGACATAAGGAAGAATTTCTTCAGCATGAGAGCGATGAGAGACTGGAACAAGTTGCCCAGAGCAGTGGTGGCTGCCCCATCCCTGGAGGGGTTCAAGGCCAGCTGACACACAGCTCTGCAGCGAGGATGCTGTGTGTTCAGGGGAGCTCGGAATTTAGCAGAGAGAGAGGAAAGGGAGCAGTGGCAAGTGCAGGTCCCAAATGAGCTTGCTGACCAGCAGGCTCCTCGCCCTGGACGGGCTGAATCTCTAGCTGGTTGTGACAACTTCTTTGTTTTGTTTTTTTTTCATTCAAATAATCTAAATCAAATTTCTGGATCACTTGCAGAACAGTTTATTGTTCTCAGTACAGTTGTAGGCAACACACATTTTAGCATGACTAATAGGTCTTTTTTGGGTGATGTCTATTAACAAAAGGAAGTGGAAAGTGGTGAACGCAAGTGAGGAGCCACGTGCCCTGCCCGCCCTTGCCAAGCCGCTAGGTTGCCAGGACTTGGCCACACTCAGAATCAGTAAAATCACTGAATTCACGGCAAGAATGTCCTCATGAGACTTTCTTTTGCCTCGGTTCCCATGGACCAGCTGTGCTTCTCAGCTGGTGTGTGGATGCAGGAGCAGCTCCTTGAGCCAACCTGGCCATGGTCCACACTTGAGCTGCTGCTGAAGCAGGAGAGAGACCCGGCTGCAAAAGCCACGGCTGCAGAGGGCTAGGAGGAAAGCTTACTTGTAACAAACAGCTAAATTAGTTGTGCACACTGAATTAAAGAGATCAAATGCACACGGTATTGCCAACGCTTAACATTGATTTCACTTCCACTGCACTCTTAAGAGACATCTTGATTTCTTTAACGTCACTGCCTGGCATGGGAGGAAAGCAGTTGCCACCCTCTTTCCTTTTGCCCCCAGGTGTTGTGGGAAGCAGAGGAACCTGCATCCTGCCACCTGGAAAATGCTTGCAGGAAGGTAGCGTCACTAGGGACTGTTCCTCACCAGCACAGGCATTTGCAGTGGGTGTAATAGGGCAGCCACTCAAGGTGGCAAAGGCTGAAATATCAGTGAAAGCATTTTTTCTTTTCCAGACTGCAATGTTTGGTGGAGTCTGCAGAGTGGGAGGCGCCGGGACTCCTCAGAAGAAGGGATCTGTCCCATTCCAGCTGACAGTCGCGCCTGCCCACTTGGTCCTGATTGCCGTCTCTATGGGTGGCCGCCTCTTCCTTGGGCTGCTTGGGTCTTCACGTCGGTTCTCCTCCCAGTGATGCGAATGGGTGTCTGAAAAGGTAACGTAGTTAGAAAGAAAAGTCTAAACACCCTCCCCCCCACTCAAAAAAGGTATTAGAAAAGGTTAAAAGCAGAGATGGTTGGGTGGCTGCCCACCCTGTCCCAGGAGGGAGCTCAGAGAGATGCGGACTTGGTCCCCCTGGGTGGTGGGGGCTGCCCGCAATACACCGCCCCCACCTTGGGAAATTCGAGTGCTATAAACACAGCGCTTGGCTCCCTGTGGGGTACGTTTGCATATTGTTTTTCTGAGCAGATGTGCACATCCTTGTCTGTGTTCACACTGTGTCGTGGCTGTGAATCTCAGTTCACCCTTCTTTCCTGCAGCCTTTAGGGTGGTGACTTCAAGTTTCTTACTTTGCTTTCAATGCCATAGTGAAAGGAGAGTGAGGAAAAGGGGCTGGGCATTCAGAAAATGAATCCCTGGAGGTGTTCAGGGCCAGGCTGGATGGGGCTTGGAGCAGCCTGGGCCAGGGGGAATTGTCCCTGCCCATGGCAGGGGTGGGACTGGATGGGCTTTGAGGTCCCTTCCAACTTAAAACCATTCTGTGATTGTGTTTAATTCTATGATTCTACGAAGTGCAGTTGCAGTGTGTGCACAGCTCTGTGCCCGGTCTGTGTGTGCCCCCCCGGCCGCACCTCCTCCCCGCTGAGCCCTTACCTATTGTTAGCAGGGCCGTTTTCGTCTGCTCCCGCTGCCCACTGTAGAAGTACAAGCAGAAGATTCTCTCTCTTTTCCAGTCAGAGAGGAGCAGGTTGTCGGTGCTGAAGAGCACGCTGTGCCTCCCGCTGAGGCTGCAGAGCCAGACAGGCAGCAGGGGCGTCCTCAGCCCGCGGCACAGCTGGGAGAGGGGCGAGGCTGCCACTCATAGAATCACCAAGTTGGAAAAGACCCACCAGATCATCGAGTCCAACCATTCCCATCAATCACTAACCCATGTCCCTCAGCACCTCATCCACCCGTCCCTTAAACCCCTCCAGGGAAGGGGACTCAATCCCCTCCCTGGGTAGCCTCTGCCAGGGACCAATGACCCTTTCCATGAAATATTTTTTCCTAATGTGCAGCCTAAACCTCCCCTGGCGGAGCTTGAGGCCATTCCCTCTTGTCCTGTCCCCTGTCACTTGGGAGAAGAGCCCAGCTCCCTCCTCTCCACAACCTCCTTTCAGGTAGTTGGAGAGAGCAATGAGGTCTCCCCTCATTGGCCATGTTAAACCTCATCCCGTTCGTCTCAGCCCAGGCGTCCAGCCTGTTCACATCTTTCTGTGGAGCTTCCCGACCCTCCCTCGATGCTTTTGCACTCGCCATGTGGCCACCAGCTGCCAGCCTGCTGTCGGCGTGGCCGTGCTCGTGCTCACCTGCTGCTCCTCCTGCGCTCGATCCCCCCGCAGGTAGCCCACCGGGCACCGCCGCGCCTGGGGGGCCCCAGCGCTGCACCCTGGCCCCTGGCCACCATCGGTGTCGCGTGGGTTGGCTCGGCCGGTGAGGAGGAGGCTGAGCACAGCCTGCAGGGGAAGGACCATGATCAGGCTGCGAGGCAGTGAGCAACGGGCTCATGAAGCAGCAGCCGATGTCCCACTCCCAGTTCTGTCCTTATCAGAGAAGAATCAGACCTGTGGCTTTATCATCATCATCATCATCGGTGCTCGGGGACATGGTTTAGTGGCAGATGGGAATGGTTGGACTCGATGATCTGAGAGGTCTTTTCCAACCTAGTGATTCTATGATTCTATGATTTTAAATTTTTTAATCGACAATCAGGACTAAAATTTGCATAACATTCTTCTATGGCCTTTTTTTTTTTTTTTTTTTCCATTGGATTAATAACTGAGGATTTTTTTCCTAAATCAAATGCAGTAAAAAAAGAAAACTTGAGAAATGAGGCCAGTCGTACCTGTGTACACGTGATGTTCCCACAACTGAATTGTAGCAGAGGAGTTGCCGTGCCGTTCAGATCTTCTCGGACCCTGTATGGCCAGGCACAAAGTGTTACAGTGGTGCCTGGGGTGCTGTCTGTGTGTCACTGTCGGGTGAACAGGGAGGGATTCCACAGCCTCGTTCGTTTCCCCTTGCTGTCGGCACAGCAGTGCTCTCCTGACACAGCAGTTTTATGCCCTTGTCCCTCTTAAAATTCAATTTTAGGATCGGAGTCGCCCCTCTGCAGACAGAGCTGGGATTTCCATCCATGTAATTCCTGCTGAAAGGCCTCGGTTACCCCAGGCATAGCCTAAACACAACAATTTGAAGTGGCAGGGCAATTTTTTGCTATGTAGCTACCATAGTGTCACATCAGTACAAATCTTGTTTCATAATTGGTGTAAATAAGCCTCTGTACTTTTCTAAAGCATCTTTACCCAAATCCAATTGAGTTGGGTTTAGAAAGACCCTACGGTTACCTCTGCCAGTGGAATTACTCTGTATTCAAATGAACTTCTTGCGATTGTCCTGTTTCAGTTTAATTGGCTGTGACAGTGATTGTGGCTGTCGGTGGGATAAACCCTGGTTTTCATACAGTGCATTATTTTTGCCGTGTGTGCAGCAGGGCTTCTCCTTTCCAGGCAGATGCTGAGTGGGTAGAACATCACAGCCCTGCCTCTTGGACAGCTGCTTCTTCACATTCCACTAAGAATGGACATTTAAATACAACAAGGAGAAGTTCTGAAGAGGTAACTAAACTACTGATAAATATATAAAAAATGAAATATACCTTTCCAGTGTCCTTGAGAAAAGTAAGCTGTATAAAAATAAGATCACTCCATGACTCCCTTCACCTCTGAACTGGAAAAAGAAATATAGATAATCTCAGGGAGGGAATAAATCAGGTATATGATGTTAAATTAAAACTATTCTTCTTTAATACAACCTTGTGTGAGTATGTTGAGCCAAGTGAATTAAATGTTATTCTGGGAAGATTTTTTTACTTGTTTTGTTGAATAGGTTCAGGTGAAAAAAAAAAGGAAGAACCTTCCTCTTGTTGACTAATCTGGTTTTGTACACTGCTTTTCCAGATTTTTTCTGAGTTGCAGGGAATGGTATTTTCGTATTTGGGTAGTTACAAAATGCTGCCCCTGTTTACTCAGCGTTTGTGAACTGAGAGTCTGACATCTACAAGTGAAGTCTCCAGGGATTTTGGTGGGAGCAGGATCATTTCCCATAGGAAAGGTTAGAAACAGTCCATGAATGGTCCGTGTATGTTGACAGTCTAAGCATCCTGTTGAAGGCAATAAATACTGTTGATCTCTGCAAAGTTCACTCTTGAATGGGAAATAAGATGTAAGAAAGCAGCGAAATAACTCCAGATAAAGGAAATACCCCACACTTACACAGTTTATGTGGTCAGAGATGAACTCCTGAGCTGCTCCTTTCTCACAGAACTCGAACAGCTGGATCTGTCGGGCATGAGCGCAGGGGAAGATGTTGTAAAGGGAACTTTAATTACACCAAAAAGCCAAGCTTTTGAAAGAATAATCAGTGGATGAGGTGCTGAGGGACGTGGTTTAGTGTTTGATAGGAATTGTTGGACTTGATGATCCGGTGGGTCTTATCCAACCTCGTGATTCTATGATTCTAAGAATCTACTCTGTCCCTTCCCAGACCGAGGAGCCCAGCTCCATACAGAGTTAGTGGAACAGCTTTGTGTTTGCTGGTCTCTCCTTTTTGTGGGAGAAGGAAAGTCAGCCCTTAGCGACAGAGGACGGCAGGCTCTGGGCTCACCTAAAGCCTCTAGGAGGAGGCAAAGTCTCTGGCAGGCTGCAGCTTGGACACCATCTGATGTGCTCACAATTCACGGCACATTATAAGTTAGGGAATAAGTTAGGGTTTATGAGATTTTACATTTAAAAATTCTGAGCCCAACATGCCTTTAAAGAAAATCCTGTTTGCGGAAGGCATTTTCGTACTCACTCTTTCTGTGAAGTTGTCGGCTTTGTAGTCTTCGCTGGGCAGAAGGTGGAGGGCTGTGGTGACCAGGCAGATGATGGCTCTCCTGCCTCCTCCCGCTGCCCACAGGGTGTCTGCCAGGGCTGCTGCCAGCGCCTCCGCTTGCTCCCGACGGCTGATCCTGCTCAGCCTGCGAGGGGAAGGGTCTGTGTCTAGGGCTGGTCCTGGGGGATGCTGAGCCCCTTGACCCTGAGGCTGAATACAAGCTTAAGTCTGGACCAATATTAGCATCCTCTAAGGGTTTGGGATGGACTATACAACCTGTCTAGAGTTCAGTGTCTTTTTAGATGTTTCCACGAGGCTACTGCAGATAGTTTTTACAGGCGCTTTGGTGCTCGGAGGGATTGGATCCATAATGTTATGTTGACTTGATGATCCAGTGAGTCTTTTCCAACCTAGTGATTCTGTGATTGGTGGGAGTCTCAGACCAGTGTGTTGGTCTAGACTTAAGCTTATAGTCTTGACTTAGAATTGTAACATCACAGGTAATAAACTAAATGTTTGAATGCAGTTCTGGGTCCTATTCTGTCTCCCTTGGCTGTGCCGGGGGGTGAGGTGAGGGAACAAGCTCCACTGTTACAAACCCACAGCTTTTGTTGGGATAATGCCTTGCGTGGGGGTCTGACCAGGCTTCTCTCCTGGGTGCAAATCCTTACCCATAGCTGCAAACCTGAACTTGGGCCTAGTGTGGTTAAACCTAGAGGCTGGTGCTAGTCTGTTTTAGTCCAAATAATGCAAGGATATAGCTTGTGTGTCCCGTGGGAAGGCTTGGCTTCTTACCTTTCCAGGTGAGAGTATTCTGTATTTCTTATGAAGAGCAGGTATTTAATGATATGTGCTTGTACAGCCATCAGAATGGCTCTTGTTCCTCCCTAGAAATAGAAAGACAACACTCCCCAGTGCTGAGGAACCTGAATGGGCATGGGCTGTGTTCATTTTCTGCAAAACACACCAGTCCCTGGCCAGTCTAAGCCATCCTGCTACCTTATCAGGGGGTAATATTTCTTTCCTCCCTGGGAATTCAGGCGTACTGCTGCTGACTCCTGACATAAATGGAAAAGTGAATTGGAAAAGCTCTTACATGCCTGCAGCCAAGAAGCCTTTGCACGAGAAAAGCCTCTGGGGTGCCCCTGGCTGTCCCAAAACGTTTACCTTTTCTGCCTCCAAAGCGTAGGCCAGGTCAGAGTATGGCTCACGAAACTTGAAGTAAGCTCTTGCCCACTCGCAGCTGAAGAGGTGGGACACGTTTCCAAACAGCAGCTTTCGCAGCCCCTGTGGAGGAGCAGGAAGATGGGCTGGGTGCCTTCCCTTCGCATCCTTGCGTTGTGAAAGATCTTTAGTGTCAGAGGGGTCGCAGGATACAGGTTCAGGGCATGTAACTCGCTGCCAGAGCCAGCGTAAAATCCTCTCCCAAGAATCAGGCCCCATAATTTCAAAGCAGAGGTGGTGTTTGTGGTTAATGTAGTGACTCAGCATTAAACAGCTGAGAGAGTTGGGGTTGCTCAGCCTGGAGAGAAGGCTGTGGGGAGACCTTAGAGCAGCTTCCAGTGCTGAAAGGGGCTCTAGGAAAGCTAGCGAGGGGCCCCTTGCAATCCTTAAACATGCGAGTGAGTTACCTTTGGGGTTAGTTTTACCCAGGGGCATTGCCAGAGGCACAGCAGGGAGATCGCCCTGGCTGCTCCCTTCCCTCTCCAACCTCAGGTGCTGTGAGGGTCCTGCCAGGGCACAGGGGGCTGAACCACCTGGAGTGTCTTTCCTAACTAATTGTAATTTTGATGAATGATGTATTTGCTGAGAAAAGAAACCAAATGTACATCATGGCTCTTCCCATTGAAAGCTGCTGGCTGCTGATATGGGTGATTTGTGCAAGCAGGTTATGAGCTGGAGAAGATGCATTTGTGTGAAGCTGATGGAAAGCACAGTTATGTACCTAAACCTCTGCAAGACTGGGTGTTTTTCAGGTGTGCATTCAGTAACACAGCCCTGGCCAGACTGCCACTGTTGGTACTGAGCCCTCTAGTATTGAGGTTTGCACTGAAGTGATGGGGATTGGTTTGGAGGAGGTGACAGGCAATAGGGCCAACCCTGGAGCCCATTCTGAGTCACCTGCAGAATCCCCCAAGCTGTGAGTGTGGCAGGGGCAGCAGGGAGTGCTCAGTGGTGCTCTCAGAGCTGGGTGTTTGGTAAGAGCAGCGATATCTTACTGATCTCCTGACCTTCTGCGTCCTGTTGGGAGGCTATTCACTAGGGAAGCTCCGAAGAGCAGGGAAACGCTCTTGACCTATTATCTAATGAGAATTATATCAGTTTTAAGGTTGTGTTGAAACCGTGTTCTTTAAAAGTCTCATAAATAAATCATTACGATGATATCCTGTGTTACAGATAGCCACAGGCTGCAGCCCTCAGCCCAGCCATACACCGAGCATTCTGTAATGCCAAAGAAGGCTCCCGAGGCTCTTTCTTTTAATGAGAATTAGTTCCAGCTCATGCTTAATTCAGCAGCCCTGCTCACCATTGCCATTTCCAAGGAGATGGGCTGGCCACCTGCAGCTGGAGAAAGCAGGAGGGCTCTGGGGACGGCGGAGGGGGGCACCGGCTGCGGCCCCGCGGGCTCTCCAGCTCCAGAGGGTCCATCGCCCACGCCGTGCTGGACAGAGAGAGGAGGATACGAAGCATCGTCCCTGGCTGCCACCTCCCTAGTGCTGACGGTTGCCCTGTGCACTATTCCTGGTGTTGGACACGTCCCCCGGCGATGAGCTTGGAGGGGCAGGGAGCAGGAGGCAGACAGCACAGGTGTGTTTGGCCTCCAGCTCTTTTCAGATATTACAGATCCATCCCAACAAGGTAATGGCTGGAGTATAAAGTAATGTTACTCTTGTCTGGATCCTGGGGGATGAACTTCTATACTTTTCAACCTAAGGACACAGCTGATTTTTTGAATACTTATATTTAGGAGATCTTAATTTATTATCCTTTTTTTACCTTGTGTTCTAAAACTGACCATGAAAACCATTACTTTTAGACAAAGAGGTTAATTTATGCTGGACTAATCCGCCACTTAGATTTATTCCTTTAAAATATCAAATGAAAATGCATGCATCTTAAAGAAGGAGCATGAGAACTCGATCTCCAGAGAGATAGTCTGGCTATGCTGCGTGTATAGAGTTGTGAGTTCCTCAATATGCCAACCTGGGGCAGCAGCCACAAATCACACCAGAGACATGCAAAATGTTACCTTTTAGAGAAGCAGTTACCTGATGAGTTGTATTGCTGATTTCCAAACTGAAATGGAAAAGTAAAATACAAATTAAAAAAAAAAAAATAAAGAGAGGCATTCCTAACACGAAGAAACAGGAGGTCAGGCAGAAAAGAGCTTCAAGAGAAGAGTAAAAGTACTTGCATTACTCAGTACGCAAATACTACTCACATCATTATGCAAGTATTACATCCCTGGATGTGTCCAAGGCCAGGTTGATGGGGCTTGGAGCCCCTGATCCAGTGGGAGGTGTCCCTGCCCATGGCAGAGGGGTTGGAACTGGATGATCTTTAAGGTCCTTTCCAACCCAAACTATTCCATGACCCTATGTGAAGACCTTTTCTATGGTTACATGAGTATTATAATAAAACATAACTAAAAAATGGTATCTTAAAAATGCCTGGAATTAAAAATGTGTGATAATGAAGCAGAATAGAAGTCTTACCCACGGAAACTAAAAATTTCTCTCCATTTGTTTAGATCTGAAATTTTGCTGGTGATCTCCTCGAGGTGCGTCTGTGGCACCGCGGGCTGAGCCTCCCTGTCACCCATCGACAGCCGCCTGTGCTCCGGGTGATGCCGAGGGATGTAAGCACAGGGACTACTTGGGAAGTGGCTCCTCCAGACCTGAACCTCTGCAGAACACCTGAACCACCTCTTCATGTCACCTCCCAGGCGCTCTGTCAGCTCCCACCTTCACACCGTGATTAAACTTGCATGAGAGCCCATCAGGGTCTGAGTTTCTCTGTTGGCTCTAGGAGGAGCATGAATTCTTAATGCAGGCACAGAGTGTCGTGACGCGGACTGCAGCTCGGTTCTGCTCTGCAGGATGGGCTCCAGGCTTGCTTTGGTGCAGGAGCAGGGGATATTTTCCAGCTGCAAGGCTGACAGCAAGTGGGGCTGGGGCTGGGCTGTGAGGGTGGAGTGGGAAGCACGTGGCTCAAGGTAAAAAAATGCAGACTTAGCAGATGGCTGTAAAATTGAACAAATCCACTGGGGAGACGAGCTGGGAAAAGGCAAGGTCCACGCAGAGCAATGTTTCCTTGACTTCTGGTGCTTGCTGTAGCAAGGTTGGCATGCAGGGGGAGGGCTCAGGCTCTGCACTGCTGAGTGGGGGAAACCCACTGGGTTCATGCTGCTGGGTCATAGAAATCTTACTGCTTGTTTTTTTCTCTTTCTGTCTGTGGGAACGCACCGATCGGGGGTATCTGCCTGAGTTTCGATGGAAAAATGTGAGGTTGAGCTGATGGTAATGAGCTGAGTCTGGCTTCTCATCGCACACCAGAAATGCTCTGGGTTTCCCCAGGCGTGTCTGAGCTCAGTCCAGCCGGGGCAGCTGTACGGACTGGCTCTGATGGCTTTGCATCCTCTGCAGGGTCATTTGGAACAGTCTGGCTCAAATCTTGGTTTATGAAAACAGAGATTATCCTGCACACGGGACATCAAATGCCCACTTGTTGCTTCCAGCTGAAGGAGCTGTATCTTCACATATTAAAAAAAGAATATTCTCTTCTTTTGGTGCTACACAGGCACTGTTTTTTCTGCTTCCTAAAACTGGCATGAAGTCCCCCGTCCCATGTACCTCTATTGGAGTAGCTCTTCCTTACAGAGTATCTGCTAAGTTCCCAACAAACTGACTCTAAGGCGTTTGCTTCTTGGGAGAGAGGCAAGGGAATATTGCCCCATGGGGAGAAACCCCCACTCATGCCAACAGGGCTTTGGTGCAGACCTCTCCTAAGTTCTCCATCATAGAATCATAGAATAGTTTGGGTTGGAAGGGACCTGAAAGATCATCTTGTTCCAGCTCCCCTGCCATGGGCAAGGACACCTCCCACTGGATAAGGGTGCCCAAGGCCCCATCCAACCTGGCTTTGTCAAATGCTTTGAGATGTCAGAGAGGAAGCTTTGAAGCTTAATTAACTTCTTCCCCAGCACAATTGCAGCTCTGAAATCACTCAGAAAGCAAAGGCTCCCTGGCCCAGGCTGCAAGAGTCAGTGTTAGCATTGCTTCTGCTGCACAGATGCCTAAACTGCTTCATACTGAGGCATCTTGCCGAGCTCTGCCATTTCTTGCCTGCTCTTTGTGGAACTCCATGCACAAATTTCAGTGTGGGTGTATTGCTCATGCTGTTGCGGGAAGTTGACTAAGTCTGTTGTTCATGCTGTTTCCAAATGATGCAGGATCTCTGCCCAGGGTAGTCACTTTGACAAGAAAAATGCATTAAAGGGGATATCTTTTAGGAGGGTCCTCTATGGGAGCTGTCGGGGGACCTCCAGGATTCCTGCTCAGGATAGTTACAGGTGCAAAATGGGTTCAGAGAGCATGGTGAGCATGTTTGTAACAAGATGCTCCTCTGTTCACCCCAACATCAGCATCATGGGCCAGTGGTCTAAGGCTGAGAGAGTTGTGGTTTTTCTGCCTGGAGAATAGAAGGCTCTGGGTAGACCTTAGGGTGGCCTTCTAGTACCTGAAGGGGCTACAAGAAAGCTGGGGAGATGTTCAAAGCCAGGCTTTGATGGGGCTTGGAGCAGCCTGGTCCAGTAGGAGGTGTCCCAGCAGGCTGAGCAGGTCATACTTGACATCAACTGTTTTTTTTTCAGCTGGTCAAACACAAAAATACTGGCTTAGTTTTATTTTGACAGTAAGAAGGTGTTCTCTTTGCCTTAGGAACTGGCTAGGAATGATGATAACAGCTGGCCTGATGCTCCTGAGTGGGGTGGGATGCAGAGGGAGCACTGGAGCTGGACTCTGTGACGTGACCCACCGTGAAGTTCCCTGGACCTGGAGTCAAGGTCTGCTCGCTCCTGCACAACAAAGGGATGGGAAGGGGTTTATCTTCTTTGATGAGGCAGATCTGAGCAACTCTGTATTTTACACATACAGGCCAGGGCTGGCAAGGACCACTCCGAGAAAGGTTCACACGCGGGAGGAGCTGGCACAGCTGATCCTGGAGCCTGTATGGCTGGTCCTGTACGCTACCCCTTCCCAAAGCTTCCATGAAGCTACAGGGCAGAGCAGCTTCCCCGAAACATCAGGACCAAGAAGAATGAAATGTTACATTTCATTATTTACTGGAAACAACACCACGAGATGTCATACAAATTATGCATTAAGTAGATCCATTAACCTTAAGAATATGCATGTTAATTAAGATGAAAATGATGGGAAAAAAGTTGGGGGTTGTGGCAACTTGCAGTAGCCCTTAGACATGGTCAGGATCTGGAGAGATAAGCTACAGCGTAGGGAGGCAGAACTGCTTTGTCTAAGAAGATAATCCTTTTACAAAAAAAGCCCAGAAATGTTTTGCCATGCATAATAAAAGTGTAAAAAAATGGCATGAAAGTCAGTAAGGTCATCTCAAGTTGCTGAAGCTTGAAGCATAGAGTTTTCTGAGGCAAATCCGAGCAGGTGCCTGGGCCTGATGACCACCTGGGATGCTGGGTGGGTCCAATTCTCACCTGCAGCTGGGTAGAATCAGGCTGCAGCCTCAGTGGATAAATAGCCCCTGGGCACCTCCTCTTGTTTTTGCTCTGAGTGCTGTTTCAGTGTCCTGCAAGGAGCTGCTCCTCTCCAGGGCACCCATGGAACGTCCCAGAGGCAGCGCTTGGAGTCATAGTGCTCTTTTTATCCGTCTGCACATCACTGGACTGGCACAGCTGTTCCTGGGGTGAGTGATCTGCTGGCTTTAACCATCTTGTGGGAGTTCCAGGATGTGAGGGCTGCTGTGTTTATCTGTTCTGGCTTCCTCCACACATTGAGGTAGAGCACGTCATGTATTTCTTCCTCAGTCCCTGCTGAGCTGCAGCAAGCCTGTCTGTCATATTACTGTGTTGCTGCCCTTTGCCAAAGATTTTGACTTTATTTGTTAGTGAAAGAGTCTGCAGGGCTGTTTTCTGAGCAGGGTTCTTCATGCTCATGACCGTGAGGCTTTGGAAAAACACAGTGCACTGTGAAGGGTGCTTGGTCTCATTCCTGTCATAGAATCACCAGGTTGGAAAAGACCCACTGGATCATTGAGTCCAACCATTCCTATCAAACACTAAACCATCAGTTGGCTTTGGGAAACGCTCTTTGCCTCGGTGCCTTGCAGAGGGCTGTTCAGCAGCACCAAGGAGGCTGCCAAGCAGGAGGGAGCACCTGCATCTCCTCTATGTTTTGCTTTGCTGTTTGTGACTTTTAAACTATGCTTATGAATTCCCCAGCTACAGTGATCGCGTAGGGAGGGCTTTCAGGACTTCAGGGTCAAAGAGTTAGGTTTGTTAAAACTAGCAAACCCAAAAGAGAACTTTATGGGCAGAAATGATGACATTACTGTGCATGTGAGGTTGGGTTAAAGAGTTACTGATGGATTCAGGTGTTTGAGTTTTGTCCCGCAAGCGCTTGCGTTGTGTCCTCCTGAGCATTGTGCTTTTGAGATGGAACCTGATATTATGAGCAAAGCCCGTACGCTGTCCCCTCTCTCCTCTGATGTCTGTAGATTTACTGAGCATCCTTGTTCCCCACTGCCCTGGTGTGGTAATAACTGCATCCTCCCTCCACAAGAGCAGAGGGCAAAACTGCTGCTGGTGATATTGTGTGTCTATATTGCAACCAGTTGATTTTACTTTCTAGATGTGGCTTAATGCCACTGACGTTCCTGGTTTTCTTCATACTTCAAATAACTTGCTGGAAGAGACCCAAGTGTCTTCATAAGGCCTTACCCCAAGAAAGAGAGGGAATTCTGATCAAGACTTTACTATATAGTATGTCTTCTTTACTGCATGTGCTGTGTTGACCTTTATTTGAAATTTTCTTTTTTTAAACTCTTTTAGAAAGAGTCATGTGCAAGTTAGTACATCTGGTGGTTGTTGAATGAATATAGTGACAAACCTCTTTACTTGAAATGTTCTTAAATTGTGTGATTTTAATACATCAAATCAACTGCTCCAGTGGTTGTCTCTGAATCTTTTGGCTTTGAAAAGGGAAATTCAAATCCAGCAAATCGTATCAACAAGGCGTTCAGGAATTGCACCAGGGAGCAAACCAGGACAATCCAGAAGGAGTCTGCAAACTGTTCACTGTGAGTCTTGAAGGTAAAATTTCCCTCTTTGAAATTAGCGATTTTCTCTGAAAGGTGATGGATCTTCACCTCTGAAGAGAAGAGGATCATGATGAGGCAACCGCAGCAACCTGAAGCAGAGGGAGAGATGCTCGTCATCTCGGCAATCACTGCAGCAAAGCCACACAACGTACATCACAACCAAATGCCACGGTGATAGTGTTATTATGGTCACCATAACTTAGATTTAACAAGGATTATTTTTAGCATCCAAGCCAACAGCTATTGAAATTTGAAAGCTATTAATATGGAATTTGGCTGCAGACCTATAATATTCAACATTGCTTTAGTGCCCTGTACCAGCAAAGGCTTTAAGTAGGTCATTTTAGCTTTAAGTTGCTCACAGTCTCATTGAACAAAACTGCATTACCTGCACATTTAAAGAAAAATATAAACTTAATTTCTTAATTAAATTATGATTGTGATGCATAATACCTTGTAAAGTAATGGCAAATCTTGTCAGCTGTGCCAGTGGCAGCGTGCTTTACCTGCTCTGCCAGGGACAAAGAGACAGGGATGGTCTGTTATCCCTCTAGGCAGTGGTTTGTTTGGTTTTTTCTCAGTGGCTGCTGTTACAGCAAGTTGCTGTCATTCCCTCCCTCTCTCCTTCCCAATTCATTCCTTCCTCGAGAAAGCCTGGCTGGAGTAGGTGCTGATTTTGCTTACTTGTCTGGAGAACTCCCATCTTGGCAAACACGAGGAGTTGTATCACTTATGAGGAGCGGCTGAGAGAGCTGGGGGTGTTTAGCCTGGAGAAGAGGAGGCTGAGGGGAGACCTCATTGCTCTCTACTACTACCTGAAGGGAGGTTGTGGAGAGGAGGGAGCTGGGCTCTTCTCCCAAGTGACAGGGGACAGGACGAGAGGGAATGGCCTCAAGCTCCACCAGGGGAGGGTCAGGCTGGACATTAGGAAAAAATATTTCATGGAAAGGGTCATTGGTCTCTGGCAGAGGCTGCCCAGGGAGGGGGTTGAGTCCCCTTCCCTGGAAGGGTTTAAGGGACGGGTGGACGAGGCGCTGAGAGACATGGTTTAGTGATTGATGGGAATGGCTGGACTTGACGATCCAGTGGGTCTTTTCCAACCTGGTTGTTCTATGATTCTATGACTTTGTTTCCCCAGTGTGATTCCTGGTCCTAGCCCTGCACTGCATCTGTGATGTGGCCCCAAGGCCCTGGGGGTGGCAGGCACCATCCCCTTTTTCTACCAGATCTGCAGAAGGAATGGGGTGCCACGACTGCTGCCCCTGTGCCCATCCCACTGCCTGCCCTTGAGGAAGACTTGGGCATTTTATCTCCTAAGTTGAACATGTTTTGATACAGTGAAATCGTAGGTCCTTCTGCCCAGCTTTATTTTGCTGGATGAGAGTCAGTGCAGTGCTTAAGACGACCTCCTACGCTGATAAACTGGTCACCACAAGTAGCAAACTGGGACAGACTTTAGCGTGGCAGGGCTGTAGCGAGGGGACTTACAGGTGATGAAGCTCCAGAGGTACAACCCGACAGGACCGTGCAGGGTTTCGTAAGGGCTGCCGAAAGCGTTGAACATGAAGAAACCTGCTCCCACCAGAGCAAAGACAATCAGCGCTGTACAGAAGAGAATGACACTAACGTGGATGCTCGCAGGGATGATTTTGAGCAAATCTGGGAAAACTAAAACCAAAACAGACGAAGCGTTATTACACGTGCTAGGCAAAGTTGTTTTAAAAGTTAGGCCAGGGATTTCTTGCTGGTTTGTGATAATTGCTTTAAACTTTTATGTGCCTGCTGTCTGCAGGATGGTATTTGGGCCAATATGAACAGTATATTCTTGTGGAAAAAGAAACCAGAAGATGTATTTGAGGAGTAGGTCCACCTTGCAGCTGTCTGCATGGTGTCATGAAGAGCTGCTCACAGCACCTCTGAGGGGTCTGTTCTTGCATCCTTCAACCAGGGGCTTGGCCATCTACTCCCTTATTTTGGAGAGGGGGATAATAAATCCAGAAACAGATGCTCTGCATTTATGCTCATGAGCTCTCACTGGGGAATGTGAGATTGGAAATGAAACTGTCTTGCTTGGCTCATTCACTGAATTAGGGGAAAATTCATATTTATTTGCTTGCTTGGCTCTTTATCAGTTTCTGAGCTTGGTTTCAATTAATGAGTGTCTTTTACCCTTGACCCACCGTACCCAGAGTAGTCAGCAATTCACAGGTAACACATTTTTTGGACTAGATTGTCCTGGTTATTAGTGTTGAGTTTTGGAAAATAAAATAAATACAGGTGCGGAGAGGGTTAGGTGAGGTTGAGACAGTTCCTGACTCTCCTATCACCACAAACCTTTGTGAACAGTCCCTCCCCAGCTGCCTTGCAGGTCTCCTTCAGGTACTGGAAGGTCACTATAAGGTCTCCTCAGAGCCTTCTCTTGTCCAGGCTGAACAATCCCAACTCGACGATTGCACGTGGACAACGTGTGATGAAGTTCTCTGGGATATTCAAGTCCTCGCTGTGTAGGCAAGTAAGGCGGTCACTGGGCAATGAGGTGGGAGACTCTGATTAGCATTGGTCATCTCCTCCTTCAATTTGGAGGAGCACGTGCTGTTTATTTATGTCTCTATGAAGTCCACAAATGTTGGGGTTTGGCCACTCCATCTGCTAGGAAAAAAGTGCTGCTCCTGGCGAGGGTGCTGGTTGCCATTCTATTTCAAAGCAGCGATTCCACTGCTCTGATTAATACCAAATATGCAATATTGCTTTGCTCAGTTTATAACCAAAGAATTTTGGCTTAAAATAAGTAGGTTTTTTTCCTGAAAACGCCTAAGTTAAAAGGTCCACATCAATTATGAAGAAGCAGGAAATCATTAGCGAAGCTGCGATGCTGACACACTGGCAGGTTAAATGTGTTGTGCACTGCATGTTGCCAGGAGACATCCAAGGCTTCAGGATATCAGGGGAAGGTAATGTGTGTTTGTTTAGAGTACAGAGAGTCCCTGTGCAGATCTGCCAACAGTTATTGCCAAAGAGACATGTAAAAACCTAAAGGAATCGCAAGTTTCTTACTTTCTATCCTTTGGCATTTTTCTATTTCTAGAAAATGGAAAAAATGGTGTTCTGATAAAGTCTTAAAAATAGAAGCTATATCTATTTCCATGCATACAATATTCTTGAATTAAGTGAAATATGACACTAGAAAGGGAGGTGTTCATAAAGGCTGCATCAAAGTTGCATCCCCAAGTGACAGGACGAGAGGGAATGGCCTCAAGCTCCCCCAGAGGAGGTTCAGGCTGGACATCAGGAAAAAAATTTTCACAGAAAGGGTCATTAGGCACTGGCAGAGGCTGCCCAGGGAGGGGGTTGAGTCCCCTTCCCTGGAGGGGTTGAAGGGACGGGTGGACGAGGTGCTGAGGGACATGGGTTAGTGACTGATGGGAATGGTTGGACTCGATCTGGTGGGTCTCTTCCAACCTAATGATTCTGATTCTAAAGTTACTTGCAACAAACTCTCTCAATGAAATTTTGAAAGACGTCAATTTTATATGATCAAACATTTCAGCCATGTATTCTCCCAAACAAAACACTTGTGAAATGTTTTGTCTGGAAGCCAAAGGCTGAAAAGGCAAGATGATAGAACCAAGAGAGGAAACGGAGAAATCTTGCAATAGAAAAAGTGGGAACCAAGCTAAAATAAGAAGGATGGAATGCTAGGAGTGTGCTGAGGAGGCTGCTGCTGCCCTGTGCCCTGCCTGCTCCGGTCTTGCTGGTGGGGAGATGCTGGGGCTCAGCAGCAGAGCTTGGATCCCTGGAGAGAATCATAGAATGGTTTGGGCTGGAAGGGACCTCAAAGCCCATCCAGTCCCACCCCTGCCACGGGCAGGGACACCTCCCACTGGGTCAGAGGCTCCAACATTGAGGTTCATTTTCTCGTGCCTGGTGAGCTGCAGGCTGTGCTGAGCTCCAGCCAGGAACGGCCACTGTGGCTACACGTGCAAACATTTTGTAATATTTTATTTTAAATAGTTTTATTTCTTTAGCTACCGCTTCAAATAGTGATCCTGTTTTGCTGCGGACCAGGGGACAGTCAGTCTGACACGGGGCGAGAGAATAATTTTTAATCATTCATGTTCGTTTGGCATCAACGAGTGTTTTGGAAGGAATCATCAAACGCTTAACTGCTCCTGATCCACAGGGGCACAATTAAAACAGGGGTAATAATGCCTCGGAGCTGCCTCGCTGCAGCTGTAACATGAGGAGAGTAAAAAGGCATCACATAAATTACTCTGCTTTGTGACGTGTTTACCAGCAAATGATTCTGCAGGAAGCACAGAGAAGCAGGTGATGTGGCGTCAAGTCAATTTATCTCCCTGGCTAAATGAAAGGGAAATAAATGAAGCAAATGTTTGCAAACCCTTCTTGAAGCTGCGTTAAATAAACAACATGTTTTGCATTGTTAATTGCTGGCTGGGAGCAGAGCGGGGACCTAGTGGCCATGGAGAACCGTGGTCTGGGACCCTCAACAAGCACGAGGGGCTTGATGCTTGAAGGCTAAATTTACTTATTTACCTAAAAGAAGAATTTGTCTGCATAAAAGGGGAATTCTGCGAACAGCTACTTATTGTCCCGTTATGCCACTGGTCCTTAAATTACTTTAGCATCCTAGTGAAACACAAAGCACGTTTTAGAAACTAGACCTTGTGTTTATTAGGCTTTCTATTATGTACTCCATGAATTTGCAAGCCTGAGAAGCTTGGTGTGCTCTAAAGTACATATTTGTGTGCCCTAAAGGACAATTTTACTGTTGCACAAGGGAAGGGCCAAAGTGTCCTTGCTTGTGCAGAATGTCTACAAGGAATCGCATTGGCGCTTGCAGTGCTGCCTGGGCTTTTGGGAGAACATCCAAACCTGTATTTAATAAGACAATTTTGTATTGTTTATTTTAAGAAAACACATTACTGCGTTGTACGGAACCTTTCCCTTGGCACCTGCATTTATAGCTGTTTATGTCATTAAAATTTTATCTGTGACATATAGGGAAAAATCAATTCCAGCGGCGATGTTGTCTTGGGAGAAAAGCATTCCTTCACTGTAATGAATGAAATTGTCTGTTAGGTATGCACGCCAGTGGCCTTTAGAAAATGAACTGCTGACCCAGAAACTGATGAGAATCAGCACGAGCAAATGAAGCAGAAGGCTTCCCCCAGCCGAGCTCGGTTTGCTGGCAGAGCAAATTCATTTTACAATTAAAAGAGATATAGTGGTCAGAGGGGAGCATTTAATGGGAACAAGCATAGGACTAAATCATTTAGCTTATTTTCTGTGCCTTCTCTTCTCGGACATGAAGCGCACTTCAGTGCATTAAACTATAGATGTGTATGTTGTATACAACTGCCCTGCTTTCTGGGATGCTGCCAGCGAGCTCCCGAGAGCACCGACTGCTGGGATCGCTTTGCTGCTGCCCCGGAGAACGGGAACCAGCCTCCTTCATTAAGCAGTCTCTGAAGTGGATTCTTTTAGTAGAGGCACATGTTGCTAAGGTGCCCAATCATTGTTTCTGAATGTAAATCCTATTAAAGTAAGCGTCGTGTTTGTTTTTTAATCTAAGTAAAAGAGGATTGCAGAACAATTTGGGAGGACAGCGATGCTCCCACCTGCAGCTCACAGAGGTGAAGCCTGCCCTGAGGACCACAACCAAGGGTACAACGGGGCTTGTGAAATTATTTCGGCTGTAACTGAGCTGCGTTTTGGGTACAGGCAGTGCTGAGCATCATTATCCTCAGAGTGCTATATCGAGGATGCTAGCACGGGCAAATAAGACTGACAAGATGGACTTGTAATATTGTGAATGAGACCTATTGAAGTAGAAGCATAGAACAGTTTGGGTTGGAAGGGACCTTAAAGATCATCCATACTCTCCTGGATGTAGCATTGCAAAGTATTTAAAAATGTGATGATTGTTATTGAATCATCACAAATGAGCTGTACACTTGTATTCTCTCTTGTACCTGCAAAATTAATTCACACTGCCTGCAAAACTAAAATTCTTTTGGAACTGTCGCTACAATCACACCAGCAGCACGTTAAAATGTTTCAGGTGTAGTGAGATGAGGTGTACAGATGGGAGCCTGCATACAGGGTGCGTCGATGAAATGGTTTCAAAGCATTTAAGTAACAAAGAGGTGGAAAGAAAATGATTTGGAATGGAAGCCAATGGGATAGGTTGACTGGGTCTTCTCTGCTGTGGGGGTGTCTAGCATGGCTGGGGTTTGGTCCTGCCCTGTGCATGAAGCTGTTGTGGATCAGAGAGGGATGCCCTGCCTTTTGCTGCAGCCCAGGTCCCTGCAGGTGACCTTCCATAACTTCACTTGCACATTGGGCTACTGCTTCCTTCCACTGCTGTTCTCCCTGCGCACGGAGCTCTGATTGGAGGCTGGGGTGAGCCATGGGGCTGCTCAGATGGGCTTGGTCCCTACCTGGAGATGCAGGAGTTGGAGGATGCACCTGGCCAGGTGCACCAGGCTGTTTGTGGGGATGGCTGTGACCTCAGGCTGCAGCTGCCTCTGGTCCCTGTTCTCCTGCAGGTCAGGTCAGCTGAGTGACCTGGACCAGCATCCACCACAGCTGCTGGTTGCTGCTGTGGATCGTAACAATTTCATCTCCAGCAGAAAACTCATTCCTTGGGATTCAGTGGATCCCTCTGAAAATTCACCCCAGCCTTTAACTGTCAGGGTGGAATATCTGCCTGCAGTGATGGCAAACAAAGCAATCGGGGAGATCTTCAGCTGCATAAACAGTCTAGTGGTGGAATTCAAATAGAGATGGCAAATCTTAGTATTCTATTAGATGATTTTAACCTATTACTTTGGAAAAATATTACATAGGAAATGATTTCTGATACCTAATCGGGTAACCTTGCCTTAAATGACTCGTGTAAGCCATTTACCAGTGCTGTTTTAGCAAAATGCTTCTAAGCAGTGCTCTGCAATAACTTCAGGTAGGATGCTGTACCTACACCATACGGCTGTTTGTTAACCTGTTTAATGTGCTGCTGTCTACAGGCTGGGTGTTCACTTGATCATTTTATTGATCTTCTTATCCCTGTAGATAAATAGGTTATGAATATTACATGTAAAGCCAAACCACTGCTAAGAGCCTTTGATAAAATTCTGCATGTCAGATACCAAGTTCGAGCTGCAAATCAGCCAAGTGCACCTCAGCAAGCACCAACCAGCCGTTTTTCTGATTAATGCAGCAGATTGCTAACTTTTTGGCTGCTTTTTTTCTCACCAGCAGCCACATGCGCCTATGCCCCAGCTCTTTCATGAGATTTCTGCTAATTTAGGTCACTTTTCACAATGGAACACAGGACATAAGATTCACACACACACAGAGGAAGGTGATGGAATAACTGAAAAACAAACTTTTTTTTTTTTAAGTAATACTGTAAATATTTTGAAATCTAGATATCCGTGTAATTGAAATATAGGCTGATGTAAATGTTAGCCTGGCTGTACTAGTGCCAGAAAAAGTCACATGAACCTGGAGATCAGGACGCAGTAGCAGCAGAATTTGCTTTAGAATGTTTTCTGCTTGTTAGGCTCTGTGTATGAGCAAGGAGATGCTGGGGCAGCGATCGCCTGGCTCCCTTTGCTGTCAGCAGTGTGGTGTTAAATAATTCAAATGCCATTGTTACTCACATGAAAACTGGAAAGGTCTCCCCCCGAGCCCGCACTGTCTCACGCGCTCGCCGGAGAAAAGCCCATACTGGATTTTGCCAATGAACTTCTCCAGCTCCTGGCCGGTGGCATTGACGAGCAGGGCTCCCGTCTTGCAGAGGATGGTCCCCCTGACCCACAGCTGTGTGCCGATAGCCGCTGCCGTCCCTAGCGCGCAGGCAAAACTCAGCACCCCAGCGATGCAAAAGATAATTTTCTTCTGCTGAGCTGGCATGGTGGCGGGCGAAGCTGTCTAAGGGATGTGGCTTTCAGCAAGGCAAGGTCTTCACCAGCCGGGCAAGCAGCCGAGCTCCCCACACGGAGCCCCACGCGCCCAGCCAGCTGTGACCATGGCAGGAGCCTTCTCCTTGGAGGGCTTTCAGCAGTGATGAACCCCCGCGAGGCACGACTTTCCTTAAAGATGCTGTAAAGGTTTATTTCTTCCCCATCCCCTTCTGTAGAACTCCAGCTTGCGTTTAAGTGAGATGGAAAAAAAAAAGAGCAGTTTGTCCAGTGCTTCAGTGCATCCTCGGTGTCACTTGATAACATGGGTTTAAGATGACAGAAGAACCTCTCTGTAATTTGATGAGGGCTCTGCTCTTCCCAGCCCCCCCGGCTGACTGGGTAAGCGGGGGCTTGGTTGCTGTGTCTGATCATCTGCTCTCCAAAAAGGAGGTTTTCAGAGTGTTTTTCCTAGTTTTCTGTAAAGCTAGCGATGCTGAGCTGCTCCGTTCTGTTGTTGCTAATTTGATGACACAGGTAACACGCGGTACCCCTGCTAACCCTTTGTGATATCTGGCTGCATGTGAGCACTGCTTTTCCCCGTCGAGGCATTCCCTGGAAAGGGCAGCGTGCCTGTTATATATTGTATTGTCCTGACTACAGTGTGCAAGATGCTCAAGCAAACATTTCTGCTCAGGTTTCAGATGCACACAAATGCACTTCCACGCACATTACAGAAGACGCAGTCCACCTCAAGGCTTTGTGGCACACCGGTTCCCTGTGGTTTGTGGAGGAGAGGCTCTTGTTCTTGTTGGGCTCCAGCTGCTGCCAGGGACCTGCCTTGCTCCTCATGCAAGCCAAAGCCATGGGCACAAAATAACCCTGCCCCTGGAGCGCTGACATACTTGGGGACTTTGCTAGAACCAGAGGCACGGCTGCTTGCGTCCATCTGAGGATTGCTAGTGACCTCAGCAAACACAACATCGGGTTTTTTCATAGAATCACCAGGTTGAAAGAGACCTGCTGGATCATCGAGTCCAAACATTCTTATCAAACACTAACCCATGTCCCTCAGCACCTCGTCCACTGTCCCTTAACCCCCCCCGGGAAGGTGACTCAACCCCTTCCCTGGCCAGCCTCTGCCAGTGCCCAGTGACTCTTTTCATGAAAAATATTACCTGATGTCGAGCCTGACCCTCCCCTGGTAGAGCTTGAGGCCATTCCCTCTTGTCCTGTCCCCTGTCCCTTGGGAGAAGAGCCCAGCTCCCTCCTCTCCACAACCTCCCCTCAGGTAGTTGTAGAGAGCAATGAGGTCTCCCCTCAGCCTCCTCTTCTCCAGGCTGAACCCCCCCAGCTCTCTCAGCCGCTCCTCATAAGGCCTGTTCTCCAGCCCCTTCCCCAGCTTCGTTGCTCTTCTCTGGACTCGCTCCAGAGCCTCAACATCCTTCTTGTGCTGAGGGGCCCAGAACTGAACACAGGATTCGAGGTGCGGTCTCACCAGTGCCGGGTACAGAGGGAGAAGAACCTCCCTGGACCTGCTGGTCACACCGTTTCTGATCCAAGCCAAGATACCATTGGCCTTCTTGGCCACCTGGGCCACTGCTGGCTCATGTTCAGTCGCTGTCAACCAACACCCCCAGGTCCTTCTCCTCCAGGCAGCTTTCCAGCCTGGTTTCTCCTAGTCTGTAGCTGCTCAGGGTTGTTGTGCCCCAAGTGCAGGACCCGGCATTTGGCCTTGTTAAACCTCATCCCGTTGGTCTCAGCCCATGGATCCAGCCTGTTCAGGTCCCTTTGGAGCCTCCCGACCCTCCAGCAGATCCACGCTTCCACCCAGCTTGGTGTTATCTGCAAACTTGCTAAGGGAGCACTCGATACCTTCATCCAGGTCATTTCCTAACCATACAGATTTAGAAAATGGTTTGTTAACTAGATGCACATCTATAGCAGGCTTGTTCTTCAGGGGGTTTAAAAGTATTGTATTGGTTAGGCTTAAAGACTAAGTCTGATGTAACTACACAGGTTTTAAGATAATCTTGGAACTAAAATGAAGCATGGCTGTGTGCAGACAGATTTTTTTTTTTTTTTAAGCTACTGCTTAAATAAAGCTGTGATTCACACTGTGCTCATTGTACATAACTAAGAGATGGCAAACTGCTGTGTTGCTGGGGTCCTTCACCACTGAGCACACACTGTGCACTGTGCTGAGTACATACAGGTATAGGAAAATGCTCATTTTTTTGAGTTTTGAGCACTTTGCTCGAGCAGAATGCACTTATTGTTCCCTGAAGAGGCACTGTAGTATTTTAGTGCCACTGTCACCGGTACAATAGCAGGAAAAGCAACAGACTTGGACTTCTGCGTCTATAAGTAACTATCTCCCAGGAAGAAGTTGATTGCATTTATCTATTTTGGTGACTCCTTTTTTTTTTTTTTTTCCAAGAGTCAGCTTTCTGACACTCTCTTCATACAGAGCAATAGTTTATGCTGTAGGAAACAGTGTAGTTTTCTGAATGAGCCAAGGTGTTTCAGAATCCCTCAGAGAAGCGGAGGTGGTGATGCAGGAACATCCAGTGACACGGGGCTTTGTGCAGTGTCCACCTGTCCCTTGCAGTAGGCTGGTGGCATGATGGTAGCACAGTTGAGATTGGGCTGGAGATACCTGTGCAGCATCAGGGATGTTTGTGTTTCAAGGTCCTCGCCTGTAAATATTTAGTAGGCAGAACATAGATGCATTTTTCTGATCCTAGCCTGATCTGTGCTGCTAATAACAATGTTTTCCTTTTGACTTACAAATGAAAGATGTTTACAACGGCAACAACTGAAGTAGAACCTATAGTTTTTTAGAACTTATTGAAATTTCTCTCAAATTATGTTTTTTTTTTAAAAAAAAACACCTAAGTTTAAAGAAATTGACTATAATACTTCTCCACTCGCACCACCAGAGTGTAATATGATGATTAATTGATTTCACTTTTCACTGTAAGTATAAAATGTGTTGTGTGAATGCTAGTGGCGATGTATAAAGCGCCGACATCCAACTGCAGATGCTCAGCTCCTCCTGCAGCTGGACCCCGGAGTGCAGCATCACGTACCGTACTATTCCCCTGCATCCAGCAGCCGGTGCAGGTCTACAGCGCGGGAGGAGAACAACCACAGTGAAAAATGCCCTGAATTATTAGGTATTTTTTATGAGAGCAAAGTGAGGAGAGAAGGACCACCAGAGCAGAGCTGACAAACACTGCTGGTCCCTGGAGGATGCGCTTGGGTCATATGTGAAGTCTGACAAACCTGTCGAGGAAGGCGTCTCAGAGCTAGGTTTTAAAGTTTAAAGAGCTCAGACTTGTTGATCCTTGGCTTTGGTGAATCACAGAGGTGGATGCATGAAAAGCAATATAATTCACTAACCAAAAATGACAAAGATTTAACTAGAAGCTGTATTAACAAATATGAGACAGTGTAGGGCATTAGTGTCCTGATTTATTGATATTTCCTTTTAGTTACCTGTGGTTTGATTAGAGAATTGCTTAGAGACAAGAGAAATGTACTTTTGCCTGTTTCCTTTTCTTGTCCACAGCGAGCTACAACATAAGCTCTTTTGTAGAGTGCTGCTGCTAATTTTATTTAGACTTATTGGCAACCAGCTGTCTAATCTTGTATTTCCAAAGTGCCTTGTGTTTGTCCAGTCCTGGAGATGGAGCACGAGGAGGGGACCTGGCACCTGGGTAGACAAGGGGAAAATAAGTTTTCATGCTTGCTTACCGTAATGCTAATGCAAGAATGCAACCACCGCTCCGGTTCCTAAGGAGATGGCACCTGTACTGAGGGGATAGGGAATATTTTCTGGTCCTGGTATATTTTGAGGTCCTGGAGTGTGTCCAGAGAAGAGCAATGAAGCTGGTGAAGGGGTTGGAGAATAAGTCTTACGAGGAGCAGCTGAGGGAACTCCAGGTTGTTTAGCCTGGAGAAGAGGAGGCTGAGGGGAGACCTCATTGCTCTCTCCAACTACCTGAGAGGAGGTTGTGGAGAGGAGGGAGCTGGGCTCTTCTCCCAAGTGAGGGGTGATGGGACCAGAGGGAACGGCCTCAAGCTGAGCAAGGCAAGGTTCAGGCTGGACAGTAGGAAAAACTTCTCCACTTAAAGTTTGGACCTGGGACTGAAAACCCCTCCTGGGCAGATGGGAGAGAGCCTGCTGGTGTCTTGGGGGGCTGGGGCAGCAGTTTGGGGGGGGAGTCGGGGTTCAGTCCCACACTGCTGCGATTTGGAGGGGGTCTCGGTTCAGTTGGGGGCTCAGTGCTCAGCCCTGCAGCAGGGGGGGGCTCAGGGTGTCCCCGCTGCAGCTCCCAGCCCCACAGCAGTGCAGTTCGGGGGGTTCCATGAAGCCTCAAGCCCCACAGCGCGGGAGCTTGGGGGGTCCCAGCTGCAGCTCCCAGCCCCACAACGCGGGGGATGGGGTGGGGGGGGCTCGGTGCTCAGCCCTGTAGCGGGGGGGTGTGTGTCTCAGGGACGGTGCTCACCCCCGCAGCGGAGGGTCTCGGGGTTAGGGGTGTCGGTGCTCAGTCTCCCAGCGGGCTGTGTGTGGGGGTGTCTCGGTGCTCAGCCCCGCAGCAGTGGGGTTTGGGGGGTGTCGGTGCTCACCCCCGCAGCAGTGGGGTTTGGGGGGTGTCGGTGCTCACCCCCGCCGCTGTGGGGCTCTGGGGGGGGTGTCGGTGCTCACCCCCGCAGCTGTGGGGCTCTGGGGGGGTGTCGGTGCTCACCCCCGCAGCTGTGGGGCTCTGGGGGGGGGTGTCGGTGCTCACCCCCGCAGCTGTGGGGCTCTGGGGGGGGGTGTCGGTGCTCACCCCCGCAGCTGTGGGGCTCTGGGGGGGGTGTCGGTGCTCACCCCCGCAGCTGTGGGGCTCTGGGGGGGTGTCGGTGCTCACCCCCGCAGCTGTGGGGCTCTGGGGGGGTGTCGGTGCTCACCCCCGCAGCTGTGGGGCTCTGGGGGGGTGTCGGTGCTCACCCCCGCAGCTGTGGGGCTCTGGGGGGGGTGTCGGTGCTCACCCCCGCAGCTGTGGGGCTCTGGGGGGGTGTCGGTGCTCACCCCCGCAGCTGTGGGGCTCTGGGGGGGGTGTCGGTGCTCACCCCCGCAGCTGTGGGGCTCTGGGGGGGTGTCGGTGCTCACCCCCGCAGCTGTGGGGCTCTGGGGGGGGTGTCGGTGCTCACCCCGCAGCTGTGGGGCTCTGGGGGGGGGTGTCGGTGCTCACCCCGCAGCTGTGGGGCTCTGGGGGGGTGTCGGTGCTCACCCCCGCTGCTGTGAGGCTCTGGGGGGGGGTGTCGGTGCTCACCCCCGCTGCTGTGGGGCTCTGGGGGGGGTGTCGGTGCTCACCCCTGCAGCTGTGGGGCTCTGGGGGGGTTGTCGGTGCTCACCCCCGCAGCTGTGGGGCTCTGGGGGGGGTGTCGGTGCTCACCCCCGCAGCTGTGGGGCTCTGGGGGGGGGTGTCGGTGCTCACCCCGCAGCTGTGGGGCTCTGGGGGGGGTGTCGGTGCTCACCCCCGCAGCTGTGGGGCTCTGGGGGGGGGTGTCGGTGCTCACCCCGCAGCTGTGGGGCTCTGGGGGGGTTGTCGGTGCTCACCCCCGCAGCTGTGGGGCTCTGGGGGGGGTGTCGGTGCTCACCCCGCAGCTGTGGGGCTCTGGGGGGGGGGTGTCGGTGCTCACCCCGCAGCTGTGGGGCTCTGGGGGGGGTGTCGGTGCTCACCCCCGCCGCTGTGGGGCTCTGGGGGGGGGGTGTCGGTGCTCACCCCCGCAGCTGTGGGGCTCTGGGGGGGGTGTCGGTGCTCACCCCCGCCGCTGTGGGGCTCTGGGGGGGGGTGTCGGTGCTCACCCCCGCAGCTGTGGGGCTCTGGGGGGGGTGTCGGTGCTCACCCCCGCAGCTGTGGGGCTCTGGGGGGGTTGTCGGTGCTCACCCCCGCAGCTGTGGGGCTCTGGGGGGGGTGTCGGTGCTCACCCCCGCAGCTGTGGGGCTCTGGGGGGGGTGTCGGTGCTCACCCCCGCAGCTGTGGGGCTCTGGGGGGGGGTGTCGGTGCTCACCCCCGCAGCTGTGGGGCTCTGGGGGGGGGTCTCGGTGCTCACCCCCGCAGCTATGGGGCTCTGGGGGGGTCTCGGTGCTCACCCCGCAGCTGTGGGGCTCTGGGGGGGTGTCGGTGCTCACCCCCGCAGCTGTGGGGTTTGGGGGGTGTCGGTGCTCACCCCCGCAGCTGTGGGGCTCTGGGGGGGTGTCGGTGCTCACCCCGCTGCTGTGGGGCTCTGGGGGGGGTGTCGGTGCTCACCCCCGCAGCTGTGGGGCTCTGGGGGGGTGTCGGTGCTCACCCCCGCAGCTGTGGGGCTCTGGGGGGGTGTCGGTGCTCACCCCGCCGCTGTGGGGCTCTGGGGGGGTGTCGGTGCTCACCCCCGCAGCTGTGGGGCTCTGGGGGGGGTGTCGGTGCTCACCCCGCTGCTGTGGGGCTCTGGGGGGGTCTCGGTGCTCACCCCCGCTGCTGTGGGGCTCTGGGGGGGGTGTCGGTGCTCACCCCGCAGCTGTGGGGCTCTGGGGGGGTGTCGGTGCTCACCCCGCCGCTGTGGGGCTCTGGGGGGGGGTGTCGGTGCTCACCCCCGCAGCTGTGGGGCTCTGGGGGGGGGTGTCGGTGCTCACCCCCGCAGCTGTGGGGCTCTGGGGGGGGTGTCGGTGCTCACCCCCGCAGCTGTGGGGCTCTGGGGGGGTGTCGGTGCTCACCCCCGCAGCTGTGGGGCTCTGGGGGGGTGTCGGTGCTCACCCCGCAGCTGTGGGGCTCTGGGGGGGGGTCTCGGTGCTCACCCCGCAGCTGTGGGGCTCTGGGGGGGTGTCGGTGCTCACCCCCGCCGCTGTGGGGCTCTGGGGGGGGTGTCGGTGCTCACCCCCGCAGCTGTGGGGCTCTGGGGGGGTGTCGGTGCTCACCCCCGCAGCTGTGGGGCTCTGGGGGGGGGTGTCGGTGCTCACCCCGCTGCTGTGGGGCTCTGGGGGGGTCTCGGTGCTCACCCCCGCAGCTGTGGGGCTCTGGGGGGGGGTGTCGGTGCTCACCCCGCAGCTGTGGGGCTCTGGGGGGGTGTCGGTGCTCACCCCGCCGCTGTGGGGCTCTGGGGGGGGGTGTCGGTGCTCACCCCCCGCAGCTGTGGGGCTCTGGGGGGGGGGGTCTCGGTGCTCACCCCCGCAGCTGTGGGGCTCTGGGGGGGGGTGTCGGTGCTCACCCCCGCAGCTGTGGGGCTCTGGGGGGGGGGTGTCGGTGCTCACCCCCGCAGCTGTGGGGCTCTGGGGGGGTGTCGGTGCTCACCCCCGCAGCTGTGGGGCTCTGGGGGGGGGGTCTCGGTGCTCACCCCCGCAGCTGTGGGGCTCTGGGGGGGGGGTCTCGGTGCTCACCCCCGCTGCTGTGGGGCTCGGGGGGGGTCTCGGTGCTCACCCCCGCTGCTGTGGGGCTCGGGGGGGTCTCGGTGCTCACCCCGCCGCTGTGGGGCTCTGGGAGGGTGTCGGTGCTCACCCCCGCAGCTGTGGGGCTCTGGGGGGGGTCTCGGTGCTCACCCCTGCAGCTGTGGGGCTCTGGGGGGGTGTCGGTGCTCACCCCCGCAGCTGTGGGGCTCTGGGGGGGGGGGGGTGTCGGTGCTCACCCCCGCAGCTGTGGGGCTCTGGGGGGGTGTCGGTGCTCAACCCGCAGCTGTGGGGCTCTGGGGGGGGTGTCGGTGCTCACCCCCGCAGCTGTGGGGCTCTGGGGGGGGTGTCGGTGCTCACCCCCGCAGCTGTGGGGCTCTGGGGGGGTGTCGGTGCTCAACCCGCAGCTGTGGGGCTCTGGGGGGGGTGTCGGTGCTCACCCCCGCAGCTGTGGGGCTCTGGGGGGGGTGTCGGTGCTCACCCCGCCGCTGTGGGGCTCTGGGGGGGGTGTCGGTGCTCACCCCCGCCGCTGTGGGGCTCTGGGGGGGGGTGTCGGTGCTCACCCCCGCAGCTGTGGGCCCCGGGGGGCAGTGCCGGGGCCGCGGTCCCGTGGCGCAGCCGCCCCGCGGCGAGGGGCGAAGGCGCCGAGTGCTGCTCCCTGGCGCTCGGAGCCCGCTCCAGCGCCGCCCGCCGCGCCGGCGAACATGAGCGATCATGGCCGCCTTCGGGCTGCTGAGCTATGAGCAGCGGCCCCTCAAGCGCCCGCGCCTCGGCCCGCCCGACGTCTACCCGCAGGACCCGCGCCAGAAGGAGGTGAGAGCGGCGGCCCCCGCAGCGCCCCCGAGGCGCCGCCGCCGCTGACTCGGCATTTTAACGTGGCGGGGAGCGGGGTTGGGGGGGGGGGGGGAACCCCCTGCACCACTGGGCTTTGAGGGTCACAGCCCTGTAGGATGCAGCCCTCGTCTCTGAGGGGTGCAGGGATGCGAGGGGCACCTGTAAGGGTCACCACGGGTCTTTGAGGGGCACAGACCTGTGAGGGGCACCCACTGCCCATGAGGGGTACAAACCTGTCAGATGCACCCCTCGTCTTTGAGGGGTGCAGGGATGTGAGGGTCATCCCCTGCAAATGAGGGGCACCCCTAGTCTTTGGGGGTCACAGAGCTGTAAGATGCACCCCTTGTCTTTGGGGGTTACAGACCTGTAAGATGCACCCCTGGTCTTTGGCGTCACAAACCTGTCAGGGGCATCCCTGGTCTTTGAGGGGTGCAGGGATGTGAGGGTCGTCCCCTGCAAATGAGGGGCACCCCAGGCCTTTGGGGGTCACAGACCTGTGAGGGTCACCCCCTGCCAATGAGGGGTGCAAACGTGTCAGATGCACCCCTCGTCTTTGAGGGGTGCAGGGATGTGAGTGGCACCTGTAAGGGTCACCCCTGGTCTTTGAGTGGCACAGACCTGTGAGGGTCACCCCCTGCCACTGCGGGTCACAGACCTGTCAGGGGCATCCCTGGTCTTATAGGGGTGCAGGGATGTGAGGGTCATCCCCTGCAAATGAGGGGCACCCCAGGTCTTTGGGGGTCACAGACCTGTAAGATGCGCCCCAGGTCTTTGGGGGTCACAGACCTGTGAGGGTCACCCCCTGCCAATGAGGGGTACAAACCTGTCAGATGCACCCCTCGTCTTTGAGGGGTGCAGGGATGTGAGTGGCACCTGTAAGGGTCACCCCTGGTCTTTGAGGGGCACAGAACTGTGAGGGTCACCCCCTGCCAGTGAGGGGTGCAAACCTGTAAGGGGCATCCCTGGTCTTATAGGGGTGCAGGGATGTGAGGGTCATCCCCTGCAAATGAGGGGCACCCCAGGTCTTTGGGGGTCACAGACTTGTAAGATGCACCCCAGGTCTTTGGGGGTCACAGACCTGTGAGGGTCACCCCCTGCCAATGAGGGGTACAAACCTGTCAGATGCACCCCTCGTCTTTGAGGGGTGCAGGGATGTGAGTGGCACCTGTAAGGGTCACCCCTGGTCTTTGAGGGGCACAGACCTGTGAGGGTCACCCCCTGCCAGTGAGGGGTGCAAACCTGTCAGGGGCATCCCTGGTCTTATAGGGGTGCAGGGATGTGAGGGTCATCCCCTGCAAATGAGGGGCACCCCAGGTCTTTGGGGGTCACAGACTTGTAAGATGCACCCCAGGTCTTTGGGGGTCACAGACCTGTGAGGGTCACCCCCTGCCAATGAGGGGTGCAAACCTGTAAGGGGCATCCCTGGTCTTTGAGGGGTGAGGGGCACCCCCTGCCACTGGGGGTCACAGACCTGTCAGGGGCATCCCTGGTCTTTGAGGGGTGCAGGGATGTGAGGGTCATCCCCTGCAAATGAGGGGCACCCCAGGTCTTTGGGGGTCACAGTCCTGTAAGATGCACCCCAGGTCTTTGGGGGTCACAGACCTGTAAGATGCGCCCCAGGTCTTTGGGGGTCACAGACCTGTAAGGGTCACCCCCTGCCAATGAGGGGTACAAACCTGTAAGAGGCATCCCTGGTCTTTGAGGGGTGCAGGGATGTGAGGGTCACCCCCATGTCTTTGGGGGGCATCCCTGGTCTTTGAAGGACACGGAGGTGTGAGAGTCACCCCTGCTAATGAGGGGACCCTTGGTCTTTGAGGGGTACAGACCTATGAGGGTCACCCTCTGCCAATGAGGGCTGCAGACCTCTAAGGAGCAACCCTGGTCTTTGAGGGTTGCAAACCTATAAGGGGTATGTCCAGTCTTTGAGGGGTACAGACCCCTGAAGGTCACCCCCAGTCTTTGAGGGGTGTGGGCCCATGAGTGCGCAGCCTGCCCTGCCTGCTGTGAGGAGCATCCCCATCCCACGAGGGGTACAATCACCTCTTATGAGGGGGCACCCCCAGATGTGAGGTGCCCACCCTTATTTCTGAGCTGAGAGCTAGGACCTCTTGTTGGAGGAATGAAAGGGTTGGAGAGTCTTGGGTGTTGGGAAATGTATCTGAAAATGCAGAGTGCAGGTGAGCCGGGCTGTGGCTCTGCTAGTCCCGGGTGCCACAGCTGAAGCCACGAGACCTGCCCCCATCAGTTGGTGCTGGGGGTGAGTGTGCCATTCGAGTGGGTGCTGTGATACGGCTGGCACATCCAGCAAAGCTGTGGGGTTGGTTGTAGGCTCTTCCCCATCTTGCTTCTGGGCTGCTAGCCCTCCAGATGCGGGTGGAAGAAGCCTCTGTTAGGGTTCTGTAAACGGAGTGTCTCCCACCAAGGTCAGCGGGTCTCTGAGGTTTGCCTCGCGTGCTGTGTTGTGGCTCACACAAAGCCCTGTGTGCTGGATACCTCTGCCTCTTGTGTAGTTGGTTTGGGATGTCCTGTCCTTCTGGTGTTCCTGGCTGTCTTCTGTCTCAGCACTTGGGATCTTGTGGAAGTCACTAGGCTGATAACGTGGGTGAACTCCAGTTAAATACAGCAAGTGCAGCAGGGCAGTCATGCAACGTGCTGCGCTCTCATCCTGATCTGCTTGTCCTCTCGTTGAGACTTTTAGGCAGGAGGCTCATTAAGGGTAATTTGTTAGTTGTTTATGAGCATTATCCCCTGGTTCATGTAGGCTGGAGAGTGATCCTTGGCCAGTGT